>OX104113.1:5348902-6548902 GCA_944474755.1 Limnoperna fortunei
GTATTGTTTACCGGTATTGTTTACCAGTATTGTTTACCGGTATTGTTTACCGGTATTGTTTGCCAGTATTGTTTGCCAGTATTGTTTACCAGTATTGTTTACCAGTATTGTTTACCAGTATTGTTTACCAGTATGTGTGAATTATACCTGAATATAGCTGAAATATTGCTTGTTAAACAACAAACAATCAATCAATCAATCAATCAATCAAGTATATTTTCTATTTAAAATATATTATCAGAAATGTTCCATATTGTTCCCATGGCATATACATGTATCATATAGCTTATTGTAAGGAAAGTAACTCTTGTTAGATTTCAGAGACATTTTATTCAGCTTATGAACTATTTTTAGATGAGTACCTATGTCAGTTCCAGACTTGCAGATTTCTTCCCAGACCCATTAAAGTTTGACCCTGAAAGGTTCAATCCAAAAAATGAAAGCAGGTGAGCATACTAAGTTAATATTTTTTCAGTATTTTATTCAGGAATTATTAGTTGTGGTTTTGTTAAGGTTGAATGTTGAATACAACAAACTGTGTATTGATCACAGGGGCTTGTAAAAATTGATTTACTTACGTTTTTGAATGATACTGGGTCGATTTTGTTATAGTGTGTCCCACACCATAACAAAGTCGACCCATTATTCCCTCACTATAACAAAATTGACCCAATATCATTCGAAAACGTAAGTAAATCGATTTTCACAAGCCCCTGTGGTATTGATGATAATTTATCATGTTTCAGGAATAAAATACAGCATTCACATTCACACCAATTGTATAAATATTGTTCACCTAGAACTACAATATGATTTTGATATTAACTCCTGTTTCCGCATTTAACAACCCTTTTGAAATATATTTATTCCCTTAATAGTTTTAATGGTCAATATTTTGGCTTAATGTAATATTATACTATTAATTACTTTGATATAGGTTGCTATCAGGATTTATCAGCCAGAGAAATGTAATATTCACAGAGCCACAAGGCAAGGTGAATATACATTTTTGAGGGCTAAGAAATCCTGATAGTGACCAGATATCAAAGTCAGTAAATGTTTTATTGCATGAATAAAGTCACCATTTTCCTTGATCAGAAAAACAGAGGATCCTTTGTAATTGTTGTAATGCTGATTAACCATAATATTTTTTAAATAAATCTATAATTTTATTTTTACATTTAAGCAGTATTTTTTATAATTCCAGATGATGAAATTTAATGACCACTAAAATTGAAATTTTAATAGTTATATTTGCACAGTTATGACAAACAGACAAAAACCAGTAGTTACAATAAAATTTGTAGTTTTCAATATATTTTTAGAGAAAACCAGATTGATATTGGATTCTGCCTCATCAGTGTGCAGCGGAATCATGTAATGGACACAAATTTCCATATTTTTATGTATTTTAGTACTGTTGTGATTTGTGGTGACCTGAAAGTTTTTTCTAGACCAATCAAAAACATGCAAAATTCTATTCATGTAATTATATTCAATTATAGACCTTTGAACAGTTAATTATAAAATGTATTGATGGAATTAAAAGTCCTTACTTGTTGTATTACATATAAAAACCACATCTAAAATAGCAATCTGTACGCCAGGCCATTATAAAATGTATTGATGGAATTAAAAGTCCTTACTTGTTGTATTACATATAAAAACCACATCTAAAATAGCAATCTGTACGCCAGGCCATTATAAAATGTATTGATGGAATTAAAAGTCCTTAATTGTTGTATTACATATAAAAACCACATCTAAAATAGCAATCTGTACGCCAGGCCATTATAAAATGTATTGATGGAATTAAAAGTCCTTAATTGTTGTATTACATATAAAAACCACATCTAAAATAGCAATCTGTACGCCAGCCCATTATAAATGTATTGATGGCATTAAAAGTCCTTAATTGTTGTATTGGCAGCTGCTATTATTTATCTATTGAATAATGAAATCAAACCAGAACAAATATCAGGATCTATATTTAGCAACATACCTCATTAATACGTGTCTATTTTTAGAAACATAGCTTGAATATTCAAAACAATAAAAACATGTGTCAATATTTTTTTTTAAATAAAAACAAGGCATCTGTAACACCTTTGGTTGTAAAAATACGCAGAATAGATATTTTAAATCATGTGATTGGTTTAGCCAATCAGAACTATAACACATCATATTTAATATTATACGATTATGGCCCTCTCTTGAGGTAGACATTCAGATTTGTAAACCAGTGTGGATGGTTTGTTTGGAGGGCTTGCTAGAGGAAAACTCCCCACGAGTGTTTACTAGAGAGCCGTAATTATTTTATTATATTTCTAGCCAAAACCAATCATGTTTTATCACATGGGTTACAATTTTATGAAATTTGTTTTGTTTTCAAGAAAACCCTGCTTGCTCTTCTTTATTTGTGTTTAAATTTACCAGGAACAATAGAGTTGTTTCCCCCTTGGTTCAGTGCAATAAGGTTATTAACCTGGGAGCAACAGGGTTGTGGGCCTTGGTGGCCGAGTGGGTAAGGTAAAAAACAAACAAACAACAGGGTTGGGGGCTTTGGTGGCCGAGTGGGTAATGTAAAAAACAAACAAACAACAGGGTTGGGGGCCTTGGTGGCCGAGTGGGTAAGGTAAAAAACAAACAAACAACAGGGTTGGGGGCCTTGGTGGCCGAGAGGGTAAGGTAAAAAACAAACAACAGGGTTGGGGGCCTTGGTGGCCGAGAGGGTAAGGTAAAAAACAAACAAACAACAGGGTTGGGGGCTTTGGTGGCCGAGTGGGTAAGGTAAAAAACAAACTAACAACAGGGTTGTTTCCCTCTGGTGGTACATGTAGGAGTTATTTAGAGGGATACAGTAGGGTTGTTTCCCTCTGGTGGTACATGTAGGAGTTATTTAGAGGGATACAGTAGGGTTGTTTCCCTCTGGTGGTACATGTAGGAGTTATTTAGAGGGATACAGTAGGGTTGTTTCCCTCTGGTGGTACATGTAGGGGTTATTTAGAGGGATACAGTAGGGTTGTTTCCCTCTGGTGGTACATGTAGGGGTTATTTAGAGGGATACAGTAGGGTTGTTTCCTCTGTTGATACATGTAGGAGTTATTTAGAGGGATACAGTAGGGTTGTTTCCCTCTGGTGGTACATGTAGGGCTTATTTAGAGGGATACAGTAGGGTTGTTTCCCTCTGGTGGTACATGTAGGGGTTATATAGAGGGATACAGTAGGGTTGTTTCCCTCTGGTGGTACATGAAGGGGCTATTTAGAGGGATACATTAGGGTTGTTTCCCTCTGGTGGTACATGTAGGGGTTATTTAGAGGGATACAGTAGGGTTGTTTCCATCTGGTGGTACATGTAGGGGTTATTTAGAGGGATACAGTAGGGTTATTTCCCTCTGGTGGTACATGTAGGGGTTATTTAGAGGGATACAGTAGAGTTGTTTCCCTCTGTTGGTACATGTAGGGGTTATTTAGAGGGATACAGTAGGGTTGTTTCCCTCTGGTGGTACATGTAGGGGTTATTTAGAGGGATACAGTAGGGTTGTTTCCATCTGGTGGTACATGTAGGGGTTATTTAGAGGGATACAGTAGGGTTGTTTCCCTCTGGTGGTACATGTAGGGGTTATTTAGAGGGATACAGTAGAGTTGTTTCCCTCTGTTGGTACATGTAGGGGTTATTTAGAGGGATACAGTAGGGTTGTTTCCCTCTGGTGGTACATGTAGGGGTTATTTAGAGGGATACAGTAGGGTTGTTCCCTCTGGTGGTACATGTAGGAGTTATTTAGAGGGATACAGTAGGGTTGTTTCAATCAGTGGTTAATATTTTTATGTGATTATGACATTTCTTTTAATGAGTTGTAGTTGTGACATAAAAATACTGTCCAGTGTGTACCATGAATCAACTTATACAAGTTTGTACCATAAGTTCTGTGTACAAAACAATTGGTATTCCTGGAACTGATTACCAAGACATTTAGTGTCGGCAGATGATACTCCATGTAAATTCTAATCACTGTATATTTTTTCTTTCCTGTTTGTAGCATACCGTCTTACACATATTTCCCATTTATGCTTGGTCCAAGGACTTGTATTGGGAGAAACTTTGCAGAGGTAGGTTTATCAAGAATGAAAACAACAAGTTTAATTGTACAGTAACATATATTCATGTTAGCAGTAAAGTCAGTCATCAGTCATGTTAGCAGTGATGTCAGTCATCATTCATGTTAGCAGTAATGTCAGTCATCAGTCATGTTAACAGTGATGTCAGTCATCATTCATGTTAGCAGTGATGTCAGTCATCAGTCATGTTAGCAGTAATGTCAGTCATCAGTCATGTTAGCAGTTATGTCAGTCATCATTCATGTTAGCAGTAAAGTCAGTCATCAGTCATGTTAGCAGTGATGTCAGTCATCATTCATGTTAGCAGTAATGTCAGTCATCAGTCATGTTAGCAGTAATGTCAGTCATCATTCATGTTAGCAGTGATGTCAGTCATCATTCATGTTAGCAGTAATGTCAGTCATCATACATGTTAGTAGTAATGTCAGTCATCATACATGTTGGCAGTAATGTCAGTCATCATTCATGTTAGTAGTAATGTCAGTCATCATTCATGTTAGCAGTGATGTCAGTCATCATTCATGTTAGCAGTAATGTCAGTCATCAGTCATGTTAGCAGTGATGTCAGTCATCATTCATGTTAGCAGTGATGTCAGTCATCATTCATGTTAGCAGTAATGTCAGTCATCATTCATGTTAGCAGTGATGTCAGTCATCATACATGTTAGTAGTAATGTCAGTCATCAGTCATGTTAGCAGTAATGTCAGTCATCATTCATGTTAGCAGTAATGTAAGTCATCATTCATGTTAGCAGTAATGTCAGTCATCATTCATGTTAGCAGTAATGTCAGTCATCATTTATGTTAGCAGTAATGTCAGTCATCATTCATGTTAGCAGTAATGTCAGTCATCATTCATGTTAGCAGTAATGTCAGTCATCATTTATGTTAGCAGTAATGTCAGTCATCATTCATGTTAACAGTGATGTCAGTCATCATTCATGTTAGCAGTAATGTCAGTCATCATTTATGTTAGCAGTAATGTCAGTCATCATTCATGTTAGCAGTTATGTCAGTCATCATTCATGTTGGCAGTTATGTCAGTCATCATTCATGTTAGCAATAATGTCAGTCATCATTCATGTTAGCAGTGATGTCAGTCATCATTCATGTTAGCAGTAATGTCAGTCATCATTCATGTTGGCACTAATGTCAGTAATCATTCATGTTGGCAGTAATGTCAGTCATCATTCATGTTGGCAGTAATGTCAGTCATCATTCATGTTGGCAGTAATGTCAGTCATCATTCATGTTAGCAGTTATGTCAGTCATCATTCATGTTAGTAGTAATGTCAGTCATCATTCATGTTAGCAGTGATGTCAGTCATCATTCATGTTAGCAGTAATGTCAGTCATCATTCATGTTAGCAGTAATGTCAGTCATCATTCATGTTGGCAGTAATGTCAGTCATCATTCATGTTAGCAGTAATGTCAGTCATCATTCATGTTAGCAGTGATGTCAGTCATCATTCATGTTAGTAGTAATGTCAGTCATCATTCATGTTAGTAGTAATGTCAGTCATCATTCATGTTAGTAGTAATGTCAGTCATCAGTCATGTTAGCAGTAATGTCAGTCATCATTCATGTTAGCAGTTATGTCAGTCATCATTCATGTTAGCAGTAATGTCAGTCATCAGTCATGTTAGCATTGATGTCAGTCATCATTCATGTTAGCAGTGATGTCAGTCATCATTCATGTTAGTAGTAATGTCAGTCATCATTCATGTTAGCAGTGATGTCAGTCATCATTCATGTTAGCAGTAATGTCAGTCATCATTCATGTTGGCAGTAATGTCAGTCATCATTCATGTTAGCAGTAATGTCAGTCATCATTCATGTTAGCAGTGATGTCAGTCATCATTCATGTTAGTAGTAATGTCAGTCATCATTCATGTTAGTAGTAATGTCAGTCATCAGTCATGTTAGCAGTAATGTCAGTCATCATTCATGTTAGCAGTTATGTCAGTCATCATTCATGTTAGCAGTAATGTCAGTCATCAGTCATGTTAGCATTGATGTCAGTCATCATTCATGTTAGCAGTGATGTCAGTCATCATTCATGTTAGTAGTAATGTCAGTCATCATTCATGTTAGCAGTGATGTCAGTCATCATTCATGTTAGCAGTAATGTCAGTCATCATTCATGTTAGCAGTAATGTCAATCATCATTCATGTTAGTAGTAATGTCAGTCATCATTCATGTTAGCAGTGATATCAGTCATCATTCATGTTAGCAGTAATGTCAGTCATCATTCATGTTGGCAGTAATGTCAGTCATCATTCATGTTGGCACTAATGTCAGTAATCATTCATGTTGGCAGTAATGTCAGTCATCATTCATGTTGGCAGTAATGTCAGTCATCATTCATGTTGGCAGTAATGTCAGTCATCATTCATGTTGGCAGTAATGTCAGTCATCATTCATGTTGGCAGTAATGTCAGTCATCATTCATGTTAGCAGTTATGTCAGTCATCATTCATGTTAGTAGTAATGTCAGTCATCATTCATGTTAGCAGTGATGTCAGTCATCATTCATGTTAGCAGTAATGTCAGTCATCATTCATGTTAGCAGTAATGTCAGTCATCATTGATGTTAGCAGTAATGTCAGTCATCATTCATGTTAGCAGTAATGTCAGTCATCATTCATGTTAGCAGTAATGTCAGTCATCATTGATGTTAGCAGTAATGTCAGTCATCATTCATGTTAGCAGTAATGTCAGTCATCAGTCATGTTAGCAGTGATGTCAGTCATCATTCATGTTAGCAGTGATGTCAGTCATCATTCATGTTAGTAGTAATGTCAGTCATCATTCATGTTAGCAGTAATGTCAGTCATCATTCATGTTAGCAGTAATGTCAGTCATCATTCATGTTAGTAGTAATGTCAGTCATCATTCATGTTAGTAGTAATGTCAGTCATCATTCATGTTAGCAGTGATGTCAGTCATCATTCATGTTAGCAGTAATGTCAGTCATCATTCATGTTGGCAGTAATGTCAGTCATCATTCATGTTGGCAGTAATGTCAGTCATCATTCATGTTGGCACTAATGTCAGTCATCATTCATGTTAGCAGTAATGTCAGTCATCATTCATGTTGGCAGTAATGTCAGTCAACAGTCATGTTAGCAGTGATGTCAGTCATCATTCATGTTAGTAGTAATGTCAGTCATCATTCATGTTAGCAGTGATGTCAGTCATCATTCATGTTAGCAGTGATGTCAGTCATCATTAAATGTTAGCAGTGATGTCAGTCATCATTCATGTTAGCAGTGATGTCAGTCATCAGTCATGTTAGCAGTGATGTCAGTCATCAGTCATGTTAGCAGTAATGTCAGTCATCAGTCATGTTAGCAGTAATGTCAGTCATCAGTCATGTTAGCAGTAATGTCAGTCATCATTCATGTTAGCAGTGATGTCAGTCATCATTCATGTTAGCAGTAATGTCAGTCATCATTCATGTTGGCAGTAAAGTCAGTCATCAGTCATGTTAGCAGTGATGTCAGTCATCATTCATGTTAGCAGTAATGTCAGTCATCAGTCATGTTAGCAGTGATGTCAGTCATCATTCATGTTAGCAGTAATGTCAGTCATCATTCATGTTGGCAGTAATGTCAGTCATCATTCATGTTAGCAGTAATGTCAGTCATCATTCATGTTAGCAGTAATGTCAGTCATCAGTCATGTTAGCAGTAATGTCAGTCATCAGTCATGTTAGCAGTAATGTCAGTCATCATTCATGTTAGCAGTGATGTCAGTCATCATTCATGTTAGCAGTAATGTCAGTCATCATTCATGTTGGCAGTAAAGTCAGTCATCAGTCATGTTAGCAGTGATGTCAGTCATCATTCATGTTAGCAGTAATGTCAGTCATCAGTCATGTTAGCAGTGATGTCAGTCATCATTCATGTTAGCAGTGATGTCAGTCATCAGTCATGTTGGCAGTAATGTCAGTCATCATTCATGTTAGTAGTAATGTCAGTCATCAGTCATGTTAGCAGTGATGTCAGTCATCATTCATGTTAGTAGTAATGTCAGTCATCAGTCATGTTGGCAGTAATGTCAGTCATCATTCATGTTAGTAGTAATGTCAGTCATCATACATGTTAGTAGTAATGTCAGTCATCATTCATGTTAGCAGTTATGTCTGTCATCATTCATATTGGAATTTATGTCAGTCGCCATTCATGTTAGCAGTAATGTCAGTCATCATTCATGTTAGTAGTAATGTCAGTCATCATTCATGTTAACAGTTTTGTCAGTCATCATTCATGTTAGCAGTGATGTCAGTCATCATTCATGTTAGCAGTGATGTCAGTCATCAGTCATGTTGGCAGTAATGTCAGTCATCATTCATGTTAGCAGTAATGTCAGTCATCATTCATGTTAGTAGTAATGTCAGTCATCATTCATGTTAACAGTTTTGTCAGTCATCATTCATGTTGGCAGTAATGTCAGTCATTATTCATGTTAGCAGTGATGTCAGTCATCATTCATGTTAGCAGTAATGTCAGTCATCAGTCATGTTGGCAGTAATGTCAGTCATCATTCATGTTAGCAGTAATGTCAGTCATCATTCATGTTAGCAGTGATGTCAGTCATCATTCATGTTAGCAGTAATGTCAGTCATCATTCATGTTAGCAGTAATGTCAGTCATCATTCATGTTAGCAGTAATGTCAGTCATCAGTCATGTTGGCAGTAATGTCAGTCATCATTCATGTTAGCAGTAATGTCAGTCATCATTCATGTTAGCAGTGATGTCAGTCATCATTCATGTTAGCAGTAATGTCAGTCATCATTCATGTTAGCAGTGATGTCAGTCATCATTCATGTTAGTAGTAATGTCAGTCATCATTCATGTTAGCAGTAATGTCAGTCATCATTCATGTTAGCAGTAATGTCAGTCATCATTCATGTTAGCAGTAATGTCAGTCATCATTCATGTTAGCAGTAATGTCAGTCATCATTCATGTTAGTAGTAATGTCAGTCATCATTCATGTTAACAGTTTTGTCAGTCATCATTCATGTTGGCAGTAATGTCAGTCATTATTCATGTTAGCAGTGATGTCAGTCATCATTCATGTTAGCAGTAATGTCAGTCATCAGTCATGTTGGCAGTAATGTCAGTCATCATTCATGTTAGCAGTAATGTCAGTCATCATTCATGTTAGCAGTGATGTCAGTCATCATTCATGTTAGCAGTAATGTCAGTCATCATTCATGTTAGCAGTAATGTCAGTCATCATTCATGTTAGCAGTAATGTCAGTCATCAGTCATGTTGGCAGTAATGTCAGTCATCATTCATGTTAGCAGTAATGTCAGTCATCATTCATGTTAGCAGTGATGTCAGTCATCATTCATGTTAGCAGTAATGTCAGTCATCATTCATGTTAGCAGTAATGTCAGTCATCATTCATGTTAGCAGTGATGTCAGTCATCATTCATGTTAGCAGTAATGTCAGTCATCATTCATGTTAGCAGTAATGTCAGTCATCATTCATGTTAGCAGTAATGTCAGTCATCATTCATGTTAGCAGTAATGTCAGTCATCATTCATGTTAGCAGTTATGTCTGTCATCATTCATGTTGGCAGTAATGTCAGTCATCATTCATGTTAGCAGTGATGTCAGTCATCAGTCATGTTAGTAGTAATGTCAGTCATCAGTCATGTTAGCAGTAATGTCAGTCATCATTCATGTTGGCAGTAATGTCAGTCGTCATTCATGTTAGCAGTAATGTCAGTCATCATTCATGTTAGCAGTGATGTCAGTCATCATTCATGTTAGCAGTAATGTCAGTCATCATTCATGTTAGCAGTAACGTCAGTCACCATTCATGTTAGCAGTAATGTCAGTCATCATTCATGTTAGTAGTAATGTCAGTCATCATTCATGTTAGCAGTAATGTCAGTCACCATTCATGTTGGCAGTAATGTCAGTCATCATTCATGTTAGCAGTAATGTCAGTCATCATTCATGTTAGCAGTAATGTCAGTCATCATTCATGTTAGTAGTAATGTCAGTCATCATTCATGTTGGCAGTAATGTCAGTCATCATTCATGTTAGCAGTTATGTCTGTCATCATTCATGTTGGCAGTCATTCATGTTAGCAGTAATGTCAGTCATCATTCATGTTAGCAGTAATGTCAGTCATCATTCATGTTAGCAGTAATGTCAGTCATCATTCACGTTAGTAGTAATGTCAGTTATCATTCCTGTTAGCAGTAATGTCAGTCATCATTCATGTTAGCAGTAATGTCAGTCATCATTCCTGTTAGTAGTAATGTCAATCATCATTCATGTTAGCAGTAATGTCAGTCATCATTCCTGTTAGTAGTTATGTCAATCATCATTCATGTTGGCAGTAATGTCAGTCATCATTCATGTTAGCAGTAATGTCAGTCATCATTCATGTTAACAGTTATATCAGTCATCATTTATGTCAGCAGTAATGTCAGTCATCAGTCCTGTTAGTAGTAATGTCAGTCATCATTCATGTTGGCAGTAATGTCAGTCATCATTCATGTTAGCAGTAATGTCAGTCATCATTCATGTTAGCAGTAATGTCAGTCATCATTCATGTTAGCAGTTATGTCTGTCATCATTCATGTTGGCAGTAATGTCAGTCATCATTCATGTTAGCAGTAATGTCAGTCATCAGTCATATTAGCAGTAATGTCAGTCATCATTCATGTTAGCAGTGATGTCAGTCATCATTCATGTTAGCAGTGTCAGTCATCAGTCATGTTAGCAGTAATGTCAGTCATCATTCATGTTAGTAGTAATGTCAGTCATCATTCATGTTAGCAGTAATGTCAGTCGTCATTCATGTTAGCAGTAATGTCAGTCATCATTCATGTTAGCAGTGATGTCAGTCATCATTCATGTTAGCAGTAATGTCAGTCATCATTCATGTTAGCAGTAACGTCAGTCACCATTCATGTTAGCAGTAATGTCAGTCATCATTCATGTTAGTAGTAATGTCAGTCATCATTCATGTTAGCAGTAATGTCAGTCACCATTCATGTTGGCAGTAATGTCAGTCATCATTCATGTTAGCAGTAATGTCAGTCATCATACATGTTAGTAGTAATGTCAGTCATCATTCATGTTGGCAGTAATGTCAGTCATCATTCATGTTAGCAGTTATGTCTGTCATCATTCATGTTGGCAGTCATTCATGTTAGCAGTTATGTCTGTCATCATTCATGTTGGCAGTAATGTCAGTCATCATTCATGTTAGCAGTAATGTCAGTCATCAGTCATATTAGCAGTAATGTCAGTCATCATTCATGTTAGCAGTGATGTCAGTCATCATTCATGTTAGCAGTGTCAGTCATCAGTCATGTTAGCAGTAATGTCAGTCATCATTCATGTTAGTAGTAATGTCAGTCATCATTCATGTTGGAATTTATGTCAGTCACCATTCATCTGTGTTATTATATGCATACAGTCTGATGATAAACATTGCATTTAAGTTGCATAGATATTTAATAATATATAGTTCAGTTTGTGTAATTCATACTATTGCCATACATGTCTATGTTTACATCTGATTATAAAGCAGTTCAGTAAAACTCAAAATCACATTGACAGCAAATAGCTTGACTTTATAAAATCTGTATGAAGAAAGCCAAAGGTTATTTCCTTGGTGATTTGTAATCTTCTGGTCAATTCAGGATCAATTTTGGGTTTTAGGTTGTGTCTAATTAAGTTTTGATATCAATGACTACGTACTACAACATGAAACAAATGATAATGGAGTCGTTTGATTTTTAATCAATTTGAAGATTTTTCATACACTGCCTTGTATAATTGTTTTGCAGATTGAAGGTAAAATCATATTGACAAAAATCATGCAAAGGTTTAACTTTGAAATGGACCCTGACCAGTCATTTGACATTGAAGAAACGGGTACACTGAAGCCAAAAGGAGGGGTCATATGTACTCTTACTTTATGTGATAACTAAGATGTCGAGGGGCTGATATCGATTGTTATATTATACAAGTATTATAGAGTTATGCATAATTTATTATACAGATAGTTATCTATATTAAACAAATTGTTGACATTGAATAGAACAGTACACTGAAGTCAAAAACAGAGAGTGAAATCATATATGTAATTATCATATACTTATTGTAAATAACTTATATTTTCTGCTGTATGATAGATGGAATAAATGGGCAAAATTTTGATATTTTACCAGTTTGACAAAGCAGCCTGATATCAAAATGTTATTAACTGCTTCCGAAAGTTATTTCATTCTTTTCCGAAGTGTTATCACATGCCTTTTCGTAAATGATCGGAAATTACCGGAATTGTTTACAAATATGAAGTCTAACATTATTAGAGCAGACGACATGCATGATAAGATGCATAGGAGATGGAAAATTAATACTTTGGATTATTCTGAGTAAATGAAAACTTACAAACAAAAAGAAACAAACCATGAGTTATATGAAAATATTATCTACATGACTTGAAAATAATTTAGAGCATAGAAATAGCGGTACCAAGACTCAATAAGATTTTGATATATCCACGTCTATTTCATTTCCCCCTACTGAAGCATATAATGAAAGACCATTACATGACAGTTTTGATATATGCATTATTAGCCCTCGGTTGATATTGGCCCTCGAGACTGCGGCTCTTGTGCCAATATCAAACTTTGTGCTAATAATACATATGATATCAAAAATGCCATGTAATAATCTGATAGTACTTCATGGTTATTACAAAGAACACATTTAAGGTCTCAACATACTTATCATGAATCTGAAAACTTATTACATAAAACCATAACACAAGCATACCATACTTGAACTATATATAAACTTTATTAATGTTATTGTTATATCCTCCTTTATGAATAATATATGTTTACACAATGTTACAGGTCTCACTGCAAGAATGTATGATTATAATAGAGCATTCAGTTCAAACTTATTTATTTAAAATTGCATTTTTAATTATCTAATTTAGAAAAGTTCAGAATGTAACAAGTTGATTGTTTACTGTGACCTTTATTGTTTACTTTGACCTTGATTGTTTACTTTGACTTTGATTGTTTACTGTGACCTTTAATATTTACTTTGACCTTGATTGTTTAACAAGATCTTGTTTGTTTTTACTGTGACCTTGACTGTTAACTTTGACCTTGCTTGTTTCTGAGATCATGATTGTTTACTTTGACCTTGATTGTTAACTGAGATCTAGATTGTTTACTTTGACCTTGATTGTTTACTTTGACCTTGATTGTACTGTGACTTTGATTGTTTACTTTGACCTTGATTGTTTACTTTGACCTTGATTGTTTACTGTGACTGATTGTTTACTGTGACCTTTAATATTTACTATGACCTTGATTGTTTACTGTGACCTTGATTGTAAAATTTTACCTTGATTGTTTACTTAGATCTAGATTGTTTACTTTGACCTTGATTGTTTACTGTGACCTTGATTGTTTACTGTGACCTTTTTTTATAGCTTCAACATACATGTACGTTGTTTTGCATGTACATGTCTAATTACACAGATGTTTTTTACTATTTTCAATACATGTTAATAACTGTTTTTGTGTGCCTTTTTAATCATGTACTATCTGATAGAATATCTCCACACAGTGCCTTGTGATTTACAATGGAGCAAGCGTTTACATGTGATAAATACTGTCATTGTTTTACTGTTTTTTGTGCACATTTTTACTATTATATATAATAAACATTGAGTGTTCACTGAATTTTCTTTTGCTGCCCTATTCATGGATTACAGTGGGCAACGTTGCTTGAAGTGTCCCAATAAGCTCCTGGCTTTCTAAAGACTCCTTTCTAGATTAAAAGAAGACTGTAATCAGTGTAGCGTAAAATGGGCTAAATTCTCCCAATTCTAATTACTTTTCTAGTGACAATCAAAATTTTCTGTCCATACTCAATTTTTCTACTTTTCTGGTGGTAATGAAATTTTGTGTCAATAAGTAACTTTTTATTCTATGTTTAAAGAATGACCATCAAAATTTCCTCCGCATACTTTGTTTTTCTGAGTTATTTGTTAGTTTTCCACGGCATACTTTGGTTTCTTGACTAATTTGTTACGGTTTTCCTCTGCATACTTTGTTTTTCTGAGTTATTTGTTACAATTTTCCACTGCATAGTTTGGTTTATTGACTAATTTGTTACTGTTTTCCTCCGCATACTTTGTTTTTCTGAGTTATTTGTTACAGTTTTCCACGGCATACTTTGGTTTCTTGACTAATTTGTTACGGTTTTCCTCGCATACTTTGTTTTTCTGAGTTATTTGTTACGGTTTTCCTCCGCATACTTTGGTTTTCTGAGTTATTTGTTACAGTTTTCCACTGCACACTTTGGTTTCTTGACTAATTTGTTACGGTTTTCCTCTGCATACTTTGTTTTTCTGAGTTATTTGTTACAGTTTTCCACGGCATACTTTGGTTTCTTGACTAATTTGCTACGGTTTTCCTCCGCATACTTTGTTTTTCTGAGTTATTTGTTACAGTTTTCCACGGCATACTTTGGTTTCTTGACTAATTTGTTACGGTTTTCCTCGCATACTTTGTTTTTCTGAGTTATTTGTTACGGTTTTCCTCCGCATACTTTGGTTTTCTGAGTTATTTGTTACAGTTTTCCACGGCATACTTTGGTTTCTTGACTAATTTGTTACGGTTTTCCTCTGCATACTTTGTTTTTCTGAGTTATTTGTTACAGTTTTCCACGGCATACTTTGGTTTCTTGACTAATTTGTTACGGTTTTCCTCGCATACTTTGTTTTTCTGAGTTATTTGTTACAGTTTTCCACGGCATACTTTGGTTTCTTGACTAATTTGTTACGGTTTTCCTCGCATACTTTGTTTTTCTGAGTTATTTGTTACAGTTTTCCACGGCATACTTTGGTTTCTTGACTAATTTGTTACGGTTTTCCTCGCATACTTTGTTTTTCTGAGTTATTTGTTACAGTTTTCCACGGCATACTTTGGTTTCTTGACTAATTTGTTACGGTTTTCCTCGCATACTTTGTTTTTCTGAGTTATTTGTTACAGTTTTCCACGGCATACTTTGGTTTCTTGACTAATTTGTTACGGTTTTCCTCCGCATACTTTGTTTTTCTGAGTTATTTGTTACAGTTTTCCACGGCATACTTTGGTTTCTTGACTAATTTGTTACGGTTTTCCTCCGCATACTTTGGTTTTCTGAGTTATTTGTTACAGTTTTCCACGGCATACTTTGGTTTCTTGACTAATTTGTTACGGTTTTCCTCGCATACTTTCTTTTTCTGAGTTATTTGTTACAGTTTTCCACGGCATACTTTGGTTTCTTGACTAATTTGTTACTGTTTTCCTCGCATACTTTGTTTTTCTGAGTTATTTGTTACAGTTTTCCACGGCATACTTTGGTTTCTTGACTAATTTGTTACGGTTTTCCTCGCATACTTTGTTTTTCTGAGTTATTTGTTACAGTTTTCCACGGCATACTTTGGTTTCTTGACTAATTTGTTACGGTTTTCCTCCGCATACTTTGGTTTTCTGAGTTATTTGTTACAGTTTTCCACGGCATACTTTGGTTTCTTGACTAATTTGTTACGGTTTTCCTCGCATACTTTGTTTTTCTGAGTTATTTGTTACAGTTTTCCACGGCATACTTTGGTTTCTTGACTAATTTGTTACGGTTTTCCTCCGCATACTTTGGTTTTCTGAGTAATTTGTTTCGGCTTTCCACCGCATACTTTGGTTTTTCCTCCTATATAAAAACTGATGATAAAAATAATCTGTAATTGCAAACTTATAAGGTTCTTTTGGTAACAATACTACCATAGAAAAGCAACTACCATTAGAATAGTCCTTTATACAAATACTCAGCCGCACAGCAAGCCATAAGCTGAATTTTAACAATAAATTTAAATACAGTCGATACATAATCCGCATATTCGCTTTTCTATACATTCACACAAAACTAAAACCATGAAATAAAAACAGTATATTACTATAAATATATATATATTTATAGGCAAGACAAAAAAAATTGGAAAAACAAATCGAAGAATGTGTCCATGGGACATAGATGCCCCCGCTAAATGAAGTCCCAAACAAGAAGTAGTTGTCAGACAGGTCTGGAAGTCGCTTAGGACGTACAACTTGTGATACTGAACCACCCTGTCAAATTTCAAATTGTTCTAGTATACGGTTTCTGAGAAAAGCTTGACGGAAATTCGTACGGACGGACTGACATGAGTAAGTATAGATTATTACATGTCGAATTCCATATCTGCTGTGATATCTTCCCGAGACTCCTATATCTGCCCTGGGCGTACGTCTTACGTCTTCTTTGTAGATTCCGCCTATACCAGGCGCACCACCAAATTTTCTTCAGTGTTAGGGGTAAAAAAGTTATTATCATAAAATAAAATAAAAACAGCACTGGTGTGGAATAAAAAGTTTAAAAAAGGGAAATTTAAGCGGAATAAAATGATAAAAAAGTAGGGGGATCAAAACTTATGTACATAACCTCACCATGAGCCAGAGACAAAACTGTACTCTTAGTTGAAATAGTGGGATTGACAGTTCTATAGTAACATAGCAGCTCGTTTTTGATGTAGTCGATAGCAGAGACCTCTTGAGATAGATTCTATTTTGGTTGTCATTTCAGGTTTTAGGAACAAAAAGTTAGTGCAGTCAATAATTAGCTTCAATAGCTGATTGTCTGAAGTTAGTTCGGTAGCAGTCTCAACATCATATCCGGATGTCAGTTCTGAATGTAGTTTTTTAACATATAGAGCTCTCACATGTTGAAGGGATTTGCATCTGATGAGAAAATGTGCCATGTCTTCAGATTCCTCCATGCAGAGTTTACAAGTTGGATTCACTGTGCCAGTTTTACTGAATTTTGCTCTGTCTTTCTGCAGTGTGTAGGCCCCACATGCGATTTTACATTTTATAGATCCTGCTGTTGTGGCAAATGTTTTTGTCAAACAATTTTCCCATATGTTATGAACTTTACCAGGTTTTACATTATCCAGATTTAAATACTTTAATGATGTTTTTTCCTTTGCTTCAGTTTTTAGTCTTTCCATCCAGTATGTATGAACGGCATCCTTGACTTTTCTTTTCCACGCAGCTGGAGAAGACGGTAAAGTAAGTACTAAGTCATGTGGCGATGGTAATTCATAGATTTCCAGAAGTTCTGTTATTTTAACGAACCAGCTATTTGATTGGTTAGATTTAATCGCAAGTTGTCTGATACATATTTCTTTTACTACAGATTTAGTCTTGTTCACAATGTTCCCAAATAAATTTAACATACGTTTGTGGATTTCTGCTTCTATAGGAATTTGTCCGACTAACAGGAGAGCTCCTGCATTAGCAGTCCTCGTAGGAAGATGTTGGATTTGCTTAATGAGTCTGTTAAAATATCTAGATAGCTGTTGAATGTCTGATTGTGATAAGTTTATAATATCTAGTCCATATAGCAACCGTGGGATGACATAGCATTGTATCCGATGTACGGACATCATGGGGTTCAGACCGTTAAGTCCGTACAAACCTGCTCCCATGAGTGAGTATACAGTGCGTCTAGCTGTTTGAATTCGTGAAGGGACTACTTGGCTTATCCCTGATTTCGAGTAATTGTCACGTTGGATACCAAGGTGAGTAGCGCTTTTTGGAGTTTGTAAGGTCTCTCCATTTAAGGTCCATTAAATTGTTTGTTTTCCTTATTACCCTTTTCCAAGACACATGACTTTTGAGAGCTGATGATATATCTATGTTTATTGGCAAAGTCAGATTGTACATTAAGCATAATTTGTAACTCATTTGGATCATTTGATACTAATGTTACATCATCCGCTACTGTAGGGACTCCACAATATATGGTTCCTAGGTGAGCACCCAGTTTGTGTTCTTCAAATATATGTAGCAGAGAATCGATGAAGACTTTATATGCGGTGGGGGACCAGACTCCCCCCTGGCGAACACCTTGGTATTCAGTAATAGGACGGGAAAGTTGTCCTCTCCATTTAATACAGGAAGAAAGGTCAAGTGTACCAATTGCGGAAGAGTAACCAGTTTTCATCAGAAATTCCTGTTTGTTGATTTCTCTTAGTAGACCATCATGCCATACAATGTCAAACGCTTTTTGGGCATCTGTCAGCGCTATAAGAATCGGTTTCTTATTTTCAAGAGCCTCATTTCTAAGTTCTGTGACTATTAGTGCAGCAATGGAAGGTGATTCTTTTTGTAAACGATTTTGATGATTACGAATTCTTTCGTTATTTCTAGATAGGTGAATCTTTTCGACAATTTTCCCTATAGTACTTGTCACTGTGATTTTTCTGTATGAATTTGGGTCTTGCATTGGCTTTCCTCTTTTTTATATATCGGATTGCTAATTCCCGATTTAAGTTTGGCAGGAAGGTAGCATGACGAAAAGATGAGATTCAGTATCTTGGTCAAGATTTGAACTAGAGTATCACCTCCATATTTGATGTGCTCGATTGAAACATTTTGTCCATCAGGAGATTTTCCATTTTTGAACGATCTTATCACTTGTCTAAGTTCTTCTGCAGTCACTGGAGAGAGCGGTTGTGAGGTTTGTTTGAATATACTTAATAAGATGTTGACATCATCTTTGACAATAGCTTTGAAATTCTCATCAAAGTTTGTATCTTCGACAGGTGTTGCTAGCTCTTGAAAATAGTCAGCCCATCCTTCTACAATTGTTTCTGTAGAGTTAAGTTCCTTCCCTTTGATTTTAAGAAGTGAGGTTGTACTACTGAAGTTATCTCTTTGTTCACGGATTAGCTTGTGAAATTTTTTTGTATCAGTTTCTCTTAGTTCATAATTTGGTTGAACTTTAATTGACTGTCTCTTGTGTGCCTCATGTTTTCTTTGGAGCGATCTTAGTTTTTGCTTACACTTTTTCATATTGACATAATTTACGCTGTCATTTTTTGGGCGTCCCTCTTGTTTCCATTTATGAAAATAAAGTTTTTCAGTTTTTATAATCTCATATATTTCTGGAGGCCAAGGTTTCGGTCTTTTTTGTTGTATTCCTTTGACGGTTGTAATTCTGACGTTATTTCAACCATAGATGCACACAAGTTGTCAAGAATATGATCAAGATTGTCTGTAGTCAAATTTAGAACGGGAAGGTCTAAAAGTTTTTCGGCAAGTTTTTTCTCATATTGCTCAGTGTCAATTTTCTCCCAATTTATTTTCCTGATTGTTGGTCTGTTCACAGCAATATCTGACGATTTGTTCCATGTAATTCCCAAAGACAATAGAATTGGGTCGTGTGTAGAAGTATTAGATACTTCACGCTCAAATGTCACATACTTTCCTGTGTATTCAATTGTTGACAAGAAGTAGTCGATCTGCGAAGTGTCAATACCATTACAGTGGTGGAAAGTTGGCTTAGTGTTACATTCTGCTGGAGGATGAAAGCCGTGTTCAATCACAAATTTTTAAAATCATCGTCTCTCTGATTAGTAGAGTTTCTGTGTAACGAGGCATTTACATCACCTCCAATAATAATTTCAGCATTATCCTGATATTTATTAATAATTTCTGATAGTTCATCAAGTACACTCAGGTAGTCATCTCTTGAATAATTTCTCCCTCTAGATGGTAAGTATACACATATAAGTACGATTGGAGTTTTAGTGTTCAGTTTTACACAAACAATTCTGTTACCTCCATCAGGTAGAGGTGTGATAAAATGCGCTATATCTTTTCTATATAAAATTGAGACACCTGCGTGGCCTCTTTTTCTTTCAAGTGGTTCGTCAGGATCATCATCATCAAAACATTTTGTATGGTGGTCGTGGTTTGGGAGAGTTTCTGTGATCTGATGTTTTTCTCTCGAGTGGATCCAGTGTTCCTGGAGCAGTAGAATTTCAGCTCTTTTGGTGAGGGTTTCTATCTACAGTTTGTTAGAGTAAAATCCTTCAACATTAAAAGATAAAATTTCCAAGTGTGATTCAGTATAAGAGTTAAAATTATTTACAATATTTACAGGAGTCTCTATCGATTGTAGATTTGTGGCATCTGATGGAGCGGAGGATGTGCCTTCGGTACCAATCGCGGAAGTTGTGTTGGTATAAGGTGACGAGGTTGCACATTTACTAGGAGATGATTTGGTATCTGGTATGGTGGTACTTTCATGACTGGATGATTCAACATGTGAAACGGTAGGTTCGAGAGCGGTGTTGTTCGATGACTCAGCATGTGTGCAATGGGCTGAGTTTGATTCTTCACAGGTTTGTTTATATTTGTTGTTGTGTTCTTTTGTTGTACTGAGTTCTGGTTCTTGACAGTTTTTGGCTTCACTTTTGTTGACCGGGATTTCTCTAAAAAAAGATTCAGTTTGATCTTTAATATAGCAACCAGTGTTCTCCCGGTGAATTGTTTCGTCGTTTCTAAAGTCAACATTAAGATCAGATATGTTATTAAAACAGCTGGCTTCTTCGAAACCTGGATTCAGAATTGGCTCATCAGGGTTATTCTCTGTTGTGCAAGTATAGTTACGTTTTCGCTTTTGGAAGCGGTTTGGTTTATGATTAGTTTCACATCTTAGATCATTTACTTTGTCTGTGAGATTTGTTACTCTTTTATCCTGTTTCAAAATTTCGAATTCAAGATTTTTTATTCTCTGTTCCAGATACCAAACTTTCATCGATTCGTCGTTGTTACTGCATGAAGGCGTATTATGTTGTTGATTTTGAGCTTGCCGGTGTTCCTGTGGATTTGAATATTGAGCTAGTTTCATTTTATGCAGGCGTAGGGAGTGTTCAAGATCAAGTTTATCTGCCTCTAAGGAGATTGCATATGATCTGCTACTATTTAGTTTTTTTTTAAGAGTAGATATGTCTGATTGTAACTTATAGATGGTCGAGTCTTTAGCTCTTAAGAGTTTCTCTTTTTTCTCTAAACAGTCCTTTAAATGTAGGATTTCTTTCTCTAGATAGTTATAGTTCAGTGGGTTTTGAACTCTATAACTATTTGTAGTTGGAGACTGTGAGAAGTCACTGTTGTCGTTAATTTGTAGATTTGATTTCGTATTTGGTGGCTTAGGAGCTTGTTCCGAGATACAAGTTGTTGTCTGATCACCGGAGCAAGTTTGTAATTGTGGCTTAGGGTGACACTCACGAGATGGTTTTAATCTGGTAGATTGTGTCTCTGAGACTAAAGTGTTTATATCGGAACTTGTTATGAAGTGTTCTGAATGGCAATCTTTTTGCACACGGTAGCTTTTGCAGACATATTCTAAACTTTGAATTGTTTCATAGGAATTAATTTCAGATGGCATTAGATTTTCACACTTATAATGTAACCAGGCGTTACATTTGTCACATGCAATAGATGTTGCTGAGTCATCACATGGTTGATTGCAACCTGGACATTTTGGATAGACATTGAGATTGACATGGTTATTTCTTGCAGTTGATGTTGATGTTGTACCCTTGAGATTGTCACTTGAAATTGTAATTGGGTTTGATTTCACTATTGAAATTTGTCCGATGTTTTCAGTGTCACTGGCGAAAATTTGTGTTTGGTGTGATCTTTTATTATCTCGGTCTTCGGTACAGTTCAAGTTTATATATTTCCTACATTGTGTTCGAATAATTTCATTG
Organism: Limnoperna fortunei; assembly: GCA_944474755.1. NCBI lineage: Eukaryota > Metazoa > Mollusca > Bivalvia > Mytilida > Modiolidae > Limnoperna > Limnoperna fortunei. Next base: position 5,370,673 of record OX104113.1, read on the forward strand.
ACGGATTTGAAGTTGGGATTTTGGTCTAAGAGTTCTAAAACAGGGATAAGAATAGTGTTTATATATTTGACCACAGTATCTATCTGTCCATTTAGTAGTACTTTGCATTTTGAGTTATAAAAGTTCAATACAAAGAATTTGTTGTTTTCATGATGGATTGAGACACATTCGGAGACAATTGCTCCAGTGCTATCGGTTGTAAGAGTGGTTATGATTTCAAGTCCTTTGCTCTCCAGTTTATCTAATGTTACTTTTTTGAACATCTCATACGCAGCAGCAGAGAAAATGAGAAGAAAATTTCCTGGGGTAATCTCAGAAGTCACATTGAATTGGCGTTCCGCCGCATCGATTTTACTTTCCATGGCTTTTTTCCTATCCATCTTATAGGGCATATCATGCTCTTCCTTACTTTGTGATTGATTATTTTTGCTTTTGACAGTTTTAATTTTAAGTGCAACTTTATTTGGAATATAGATGGTTCTTAGAGTTTTCCTTCTCATGCTCCTTCTTACAACATCCATGATATGCACTAAGATTTATACAACTCAAGAGTACACTAGACACTTGAGCGGGCGAGTGGGGGGGGGGGGGGGGGTTATGTACATATACGGCAGAGATGACAAGACAAATGATAATATAAAACTAATAAAAAAAATGCTTTTAAAACAATTAATAGGGTCGATAAAAAGAAAGAAAGAATTTAAAATAGGGTGAGATTCGTACAGCTCACTAAAAAAATCTATCAAATAAAATAAGTGAGTAAAAGTATGGAGGCTTTTCAATATGGCGCCGGGTGTATATATGTGATTTCAATGGGAAAAAATGCTTGGGGCACTTCAGGTCTTAAAATCTCCATATCTACGGATATGGACAATTATAACTTATAATGACCCCCCCCCCCCCCCCAATAAAAATATAAGAGGTGCTTAGACCTTGTAATGCTGAAAAAGTTCGTGCAAAACGCAGGAATGTCAACCGGCTATGGGAGAAACCCCAAAAAGAAATTAATTTCACTCTAATTCACTACCATCTTCACTACCTTTTTATAAACGATTGAAATTATATTTATTCCAATTTCCGGAAACAAGATCCGCACTTATTTCAATTTATAATGCATGATGTATGTATTTCCTGAGTTAATTTTTAGTACGCTGCACTTTAAAGTGTATTATTTCGTTGTTGTTTTTCCCCTCTTATGATGACATTGACGAAATTTCTAAATAGTATTGTAACGAGTTTTAGTGTATGCAATGTTTAATTAAAGTTGCACAATCCGTCCTTGACATTGAAAGTTTGTATATAGACAGATATAAATAAACAAATAAATAATGTTAAACTACATTATATATTATCTCTGTAAGTTGAGCAACAAAGCTTTTTCTGGTAAGGCTAATAATTAATTGATGAAATATAAAAATTTGTATGAGAGATTTAAATGAGTTGATTCATTTGCCTTAATTAAATCACTAGTACGTAATGTATTGGTAAGACAACTATTTTTATTGGGATTTAGTTAATAATATCTATTCGACACGGCTTAAAAAGTTTAGTATTGTATACAACGGCACACAAATCTCCATCGCTAAACATTAACCGGCCTCCACTTAGATATCATGTGTAAAAGTCGGATTTAATTATCTTTATAATTTTAACAATTGGCTTATAATTTAGTTTTCGTTACCATAGAAATATGTTAAATATATATGTTATTGTTTTTGTCTTCCTTTTTTCTTTTCCTACTTTTCGTTGTTGTTTTGTTTTTGCATTTGCTGTTTTTTTTTCTTTCTTTTTTTTTTTTTTTATTATTTTTTTTTTGCTTTTGTTTTTTGTTTTTTTTTTTTTTGGTGGGAAGTTATTTCTCCGATTCACTTGCAATTTTTAAGAATCTCTTTAAAGACTGGCAATTAAACTAGATCTAAATCGTATATTAGAATAAAAATCTTAAACATGTTGTAGCTGATCGTTTATTTCCGATGACAACTTTAAATATAAGTTGCACCATCCGTCCTTGGCATTGAAAGTTTGTATATACAGCAAATAAATAATGTTGAACTAGATTATATATTATCTTTGTAAGTTGAGCAAAATCGTATATTCCAATCAAAATCTTAACACATGTTGTAGGTAATCGTTATTTCCGAGGACAATATATCACCACAACAATGTCAAACTGTCTGTTTAATGTTCCATGAAAAAGTATGTTAAGATAAATACCATTCAGTGTAAAATGTACTGTTAAATATGCCATTTTCACCTTTTTAATAATTTTAAATTCTCACTCAAGAAGGCTGCCACATTGTTTGTACAATTTGTGCAACCGAGTGCACCCATGGTTTTTATTGGGTTCGGGTTACTCTCTTTGATTTGTCTATATCCGGCTTTGTACTTACTTACTTATCCTCTTCATCCCCGCTGGGACATAAGGCACCAACAAGCTTCTTCCATGTTTCCCTGTCCTTTGCCAGATGTTGAGCCTGCCCCCAGGTGTATCCCAGTTCTTGAAGCTCCCTTGGATGGTACGCCTCCAGGTCATCCGTGGTCTTCATGGCTTCCTTTTTACAGGTGGTGTCCAGGTTGGGAATCTCCACTCTGGATATTCTAAGCACATGACCTAGCCATTTGAAGCACCGCTGTTTGATCTGCGTAGCAATGTTGTGACATTTGTTTTTTCGGCAACAGATTGATGTTTGTTGTCTTGTTGGGCCAGAAGATTCTATGGATCTTTCGCAGGCAGCTGTTGTGGAATGCCTCTACTTTCTGTAGTCACTCTGTTTTATTCTCCAGCATTCCGAACCATACAAGAGGGCTGACTTGACATTGCTGTTAAATAACTTCACTTTGGTGTTGATACTGAAGTTTCGTGACTTCCAGGTGGGCTGAAATCTATGAAAGGCTGCACGGGCTTTTGCTAAACTGGCTTGGGTGTCTTTTTTTTGCTATCACTTGGCGTCCGTCGTCCGTCGTAAACTTTTTCAAAAATCTTCTACTCTGAAACCACTGGGCCATTTTTTTTTCAAACTTAGCCACAATCATCCTTAGGGTTCCTTGTTTCAAGTTTGTTCCCTGGGTGTTGATCAACAGACAAATATGGCCGCTGTTACTAAAAATAGAACATGGGGGTCAACACAGGTTTTTGATCATTATTTAAAAAATTATAATAGCTATAAAGAAAACCGTTACTTCAAATTCATCAGCACATTAAGGTTTACAATAGTTGCTATTAGTTGTGTATTGGCTTCTTGTAGGAGTTATTGCCCTTTATTGAATATTTTTGAAAAAAATTTTGGTATTTACAATATAACCTGAAAACTATACAAGGTAGAGTGAAACTGTAAATGGCAAAAATGATCAGCAATAAAAGTTCTACAATTCACTTGATTGGTCTGAAATTGTCAGATGACTCGTTATATAAGTAATTATTTATTAAAATTTCCCTTTTTGTCCTGTAACTTTAAAACTATAACAGCTAGATTAAAACTGTAAATAGCAAAAATGTTCAACAAGACAAGCCCTACAATTCACTGTATTAGTCTGAAATTGTCAGATGACTCCTTATAGTAGTTATTGCCCTTAAATTGCAATTTTTTTATTAAATTTTCCGTTTTTGTTCTGTAACTCAAAAACCATAACAGCTAGAATGAAATAATATTGCAAAAATGATCAGCAATAAAAGCCCTACAATTCAATTAATTGGCCTGAAATTGTCAGATGACTCCTTATAGGGGTTATTGCCCTTAAATGACAATTTTGTTATGAAATTTTCCATTTTTGTCCTGTAAATTGAAAACTATAGCAGTTAGATTAAAACTGTAAATTGCACAATTAATCAGCAATAGAAGCCCTACAAATGATTGCTTAGTCCAAAATTGCAAGTTGACTCTTTATAGGAGTTATTGCCCTTTCATTATGAATTTGGACAAATGAACAGTTTTTGAATTATAAATTAGTCTATAACACACCTAGTAGTAGAGTAAAACTGTAAATTTCTAAAGTACCTTAAAGAACAATGCCCAAAAACCATTTAATTTTCAGAAATTGTCTGATGGCACCTTATAGGAGTTTAACAAAAATTAACAAAAATTTTTGAAGAAATGTTTAGTGCTTGCACAGTAACTTAAAAGCTATAACAACTAGACTGAAACTGTTAATTTCAAAAATTTTAATATAGTTGAAGTCATTTGGATTCCAGGTGAGCGATTACAGGCTCCTGGGAGCCTCTAGTTTATATCATTGTCACTACTGATAACACTTCCAAGGTATGTATACATACATAATTTATAAATTCATCGACATTTTCCACTGGTTGGTGGTAAATAGTTATTTTTCCTCTCATTTTTTCATTCACTACCATTTTTTTTTTGTTTTTGCTGTATTGATGTTTAGGCCGGTCTTTTTGGCAAGTGAATTTACAGTATTTGTTTTCTCTTGTAATTGTCATTGTGTTGTTGATATTTGTAACTGTCCCTCAAACGTACCTGCAAACATCACTAGGAGGCGTGGTTGAAGTAAGATCGAGCTTATAAGACTTCACGACTTTTAAATTACATAAATAGAAATAAATTATTTCAGGTGTTAAAGTATTTAGTTAGAATATTTTTCTCTCGATCTGCACAGTATGGTGTTGATGCAAAGCTTTCTAACGGTGTCACTACGTTCTTGATCTGCACAGTATGGTGTTGATACAAAGCTTTCTAACTGTGGCACTACGTTCTCTATCTGCAAAGTCTGGTGTTGATACAAAACTTTCTAACTGCGTCACGATGTACTCGATCTGCACAGTCTGGTGTTGATATAAAGCTTTCTAACGGTGTCACGACGTTCTCTATGTGCACAGTATGGTGTTGATGCAAAGCTTTCTAACGGTGTCACGACGTTCTCTATCTGCACAGTATGGTGTTGATACAAAGCTTTCTAACGGTGTCACGATGTACTCGATCTGCACAGTATGGCGTTGATACAAAGCTTTCTAACGGTGATACGACGTTCTCTATCTGCACAGTCAGTTGTTGATACAAAGCTTTCTAACAGTGTCACGACGTACCTTTTATTTAACTGTCATTGTACCAATAAAGTCAGGCGTCAAGGCAAATAATCTTCAGATATTAATAATGTACTTCATTTATATAGAAAATAATGGCTTCCTGGTTGTGTGTCGTCGGAGGACTAGTTTCTATCCTTGTCTGTGGTATAAGCTCGATCTGTTTATATCTGATCATAGAACGTAGAAAATACAGTCACATTCCTGGACCACCGATCGACAGGTAAACACAATAACGAGTCAGTCACACCCCGGGCCCACAGGTTGACAGGTAAATACAAACACGAGTCAGTCACATCCCGGGACCACCGGTTGACAGGTAAATACAGTTACAAGTAGGTCACATTCCTGGACAACCGGTTGACAGGTAAATCCAGTAATGATTCAGTCATATTCCTGGACCATCTGTTGACAGGAAAATACAGTTAAGAGTCAGTTATATTCCTGGACCGCCAAATGACATTTAAATACAGTAAAGAGTCAGTCACATACCTGGACCACCGATCGACAGGTAAATACAGTAATGATTCAGTCACATTCCTGGACCACCGGTTGACAGTTTAATACAGTAAAGAATCAGTCACATTCATTGACCACCGGTTGAAAGGTAAATCCAGTAATGATTCAGTCACATTTCTGCACCACTTTTTGACGTTAAATACAGTAAAGAGTCAGTCACATACATGGACCACCGATCGACAGGTAAATACAGTAATGATTCAGTCACATTTCTGCACCACTTGTTGACATGTAAATACAGTAAAGAGTCAGTCACATTCCTGGACAACCGGTTGACAGTTAAATACAGTAAAGAATCAGTCACATTCCTGGACCACCGGTTGAAAGGTAAATCCAGTAATGATTCAGTCACATTTCTGCACCACTTGTTGACATGTAAATACAGTAAAGAGTCAGTCACATTCCTGGACAACCGGTTGACAGTTAAATACAGTAAAGAATAAGTCACAATCCTGGACCACCGGTTGACAGTTAAATACAGTAAAGAGTCAGTCACATTCCAGGACCACCGGTTGACAGTTAAATACAGCAACGAGTCAGTCACATTCCTGGACCACCGGTTGACAGGTAAATACAGTTACAAGTAGGTCACATTCCTGGACAACCGGTTGGCAGGTAAATCCAGTAATGATTCAGTCATATTCCTGGACCATCTGTTGACAGGAAAATACAGTAAAGAGTCAGTTATATTCCTGGACCAAATGACATTTAAATACAGTAAAGAGTCAGTCACATTCCTGGACCACCTGTTGATAGGTAAATACAGTAATGATTCAGTCACATTCCTGGACCACCGGTTGACAGTTAAATACAGTAATGATTCAGTCACATTCCTGGACCACAGATCGACAGGTAAATACAGTTATGATTCAGTAAAATTCCTGGACCACCGGTTGACTGGTAAACTCGGTAATGATTCAGGTAAATACAGTTAAAATTATACAATATAAATACTTTATGATGACACCAATTTAACCAAAATAAAATCTTTCACTTGCTCCCCTTTTTGGGCATTGATAGCTGGACGCAGCGACCATATCAAAAAGGGGAGCAAGTGACACATCCTCTTATAATTATATTGCGAAGACACCTGATTAACACAAATTAAAGAATCTCTTTTCAAGAACAGTTCTTCTAACATTTGGAATAGTTTTATGATGATATCGCTATCTTTATTGCTTTAAAGCCAAATAAATTTATTTGTAAAAGATATGTATTACTAAGTTCTTGCTTTTATTCTAAAAAATGATAAAAAATTGTTCTTAAAGAGTTAAGAGCATTACACTTTAGGAGAAAATGAATCTCATCTTCAATATTATTTTTAACAAAGATCACAAATTCTATAGTTACTTTCAACATGAGTGTTGTCTGAATTTACTTATCAATCTGCCAACAGTATTTATTAAGAATCGCTTCCTTTTCTTTACAGTTTTTTCCTCGGAAGTATTCCGGCATTTAAGAAATATAGACAAGCGGGAAAGTTTTTCAGTGAAATGGTTTTAGATTGGTGAGTTTTATTTAATGTCCTTGACTAGAAACATGTAATAGTCAACAAATATAACAATTTACATCCTGGTAGCAATGATTGGTGGTTGTCAGTGACATTTTAACAGCAGTATTGAAATCTAAATGAAAAATAATATTTCTCTTTATCTAGTTCTTTGGTTACAAACTGGTCAGTTTTAAATAGTGGCGTAGCTCGAGTCGGAATGATGTGGAAGGGTCTAGGGCTGCCCAAGACCCCAATGGGTGCAGGGTTGGAAGTCCCAGTGCGAATCATCCGAAAGCTCAAGAGATAGGGAATTACGAATCTGTTTAAACGTTCCCTGATCTCTCTTGTGTGTTTTTGTTAAATATGTGTATGCGAAAACGATTTGGAAGCTTAGGCTTCCTAGCTTCCGCCTGGCTACGCCGCTGACAGTTCTATTTTTGATTTCCCACGTCGGGCCACACATATTACACATGGGACCACATGTCGGGCCACACATATTACACATGGGACCACATGTCGGGCCACACATATTACACATGGGACCACATGTCGGGCCATACATATCTATATGGGATCACGCGTCGAGTCAAATATATTACGGGATCACACGTCGGTTCACACATATTACACACGAGATCACACGTCGGGCCACACATATTTATACATGGGACCACATGTCGGGCCAAGCATATCTATATGGGATCACGCGTCGGGCCGCACATACATATTACGTATTATAGTTATATTTTCATTATCAGGTGTAACAAGTATGGTAAAACATACAAAATGGAGTTCATGCATCAAGTTATACTGTTTACTGCAGATCCACAAGCTATCAGGGTAAGTATTAGCTAGTAGACCCACAAGCTATCAGGGTAAGCATAGCTAGTAGACCCACAAGCTAATATTGTCGTGAATGTTACAAATTTTAAATTACAATATGATATCATATTATCGCCAAATAATATATTCCGTGATATATCCATCTTGAACATATGCGTAACTGGCTTAAAAGTTCTAGTTTTATTTAAATAATAACTATTTTAGTTTTTGTTCATGTTATCTTTTCCAAATCAACAACAGCTGTCTTTGTATTTACACATTTGTTATAATTCACACAAAAGTTTGTTGACGAACGTCAATAAATGAATGCCGTACATAGTATATTTAAAATTGAGAGGACCTCGGTGGCTGATTGGTTAAGGTTGTTAGTCTACTATTGATCACGCACCTTTCGACCCGATGTTGCGGTTTCCAGTGTCATTCGGGAAGGGTTTGCTCGACTCCAGTCTTAAATGACAAAGATTGCCAGTTTTTCTACTGAAGATAATTTCCCAAGCACTCCGGCTTTTTTCACAATTCCAGAATGAAAATTTAATATGTGTTCGCCAGTTCAATAGTTTGGTGATGAACTACGGTGTTGATTAATTCCATAGCCATGGTTTTTGTATAAATTTACTGTTTCTTTTCCAAATGTGTAGGTAGTCTTACCCGGGGTAACATTTGGAATGTTGAGTAAAGAGCTCTTTTACACCTTAATTATTTGGCCGTTTGATTAGTTTCAGTTTCAGCTGCCCTCAGAATGAGTCTTGATTCGATGAAACGTGGATCTATAACCTTGTAATTTTCTTTATTTGGCACACAGGGAATATTTATTGTTTTAATATTAAGTGATATTGATTTTAAATTAAGATTCTTTTGGAAAAGAACTGTTATGTTTGATGATATTAGAGGGATTGGGAGGATATAAGTTGTAATCTTCAGATATAAAAGGAATGAACAATTCAAACACAGTTACTATACTCGGATAAAGTTAATGTATTGCTCTTTAACGAATATTATGTAGACTTAAATTTATTATGTCCAAGCGGCGTTACCTCGGGTTAATACAGCTATCCTCGACCTGATATCGCTTCCCGAAGATATAAGACATGTCCAATGCGAAAACTCACATTTAATTACACGTTCAGTTGAGTAAGTTTTAGTACCATTTTGTCTATAATTAATATAGCTATACTCGATTCATATTAAAAGGACAATTTTACAAGTATTTTACTCAACTGGTTAATAAACGTGTGTATGTGTGTTGCCAACATTACGATGTCGATTATCAAGTCATAGAATAATCCCGTGATGGTAGTGTCATCCTGAATGTATGGTATGAGAATTTGACAAAAGTTCAATTGACATTTAAATATTATATATTTGAAGGAGTTGATGATCACGGGGAATCACCCCAAAGCGAAGTTTGCATACAAACAACTGGCAAACCTTTACTGGGAAAGGTAAGATAATTAACAATCATGAAATATATTGTATCTATCTATTGAACCAGGATGCGTCTATATGTTAGTGATATTATTTTTGTTTAACGCTCAGCGAGCAAAAATATTGTACAAATTGCCAATGTGTGCTTAACTGATTGATTGAAAGTTTTCTAGAATGTTGCATAAAAATCTCATTAAAACAAACCACTTCCATCATTAAACTGAATTTAATCATGAATCTATAAAATCAACGTTAGTTATGCTAGTCCCAGATTTAATATAACTATACAGATGACCTTTTAAGTATACTTTTATAAATAGTATGAATATTTAGACTTGTCATAATTAAAACACCAAACCTTTCCTATTTCAGTTTGAAATAATAACAATATGTTTTCCACTTATTGTCATTATTTTTTTATGACCATGTGTACATATTGTTTATGGGAGTTTCTCATACAGCTACCATAGTTACCATACTTTAAACGCTTCTTTATAGTAAGAAAATCAGAAGGTCGCCTCGCGTTAAACGGCCTACATGATTGTATATTCATTTCTGTTCTTGCTTATTGTACTGTTTACACCCCTAACCCACCTACATCATATTTGAAGAATAATACTTATCAAATATGGACTTTTTACGAGGTCAATACGTAGTTATATGGACCGTGGAGGAAAATATTTGACCGAGGACGAAGTCAATATTTTCCTCCACGGTCCATATAACTACGTATTGACAGAGTAAAAAGTCCTTATTTGTTATATTACATATGAATTTTTCTCTATTTATTTTAATTTAGAATAATGAGTCGGAAGAGTATATCCGGATCTATTTTTAGAAACAAGCCTTAAATATGCTTTATAAATAGTTACAAGCCTTAAATATGCTTTATAAATAGTTACAAGCCTTAAATATGCTTTAAAAATAGTAACAAGCCTTAACTATGCTTTAGAAATAGAATATATAAACAGAATATTTTGGGGGACCACGTGACTAAATAATCCAATGAAAATGTAAGAATCATAAACCATATGTAATATTATGACTTATTATATGTGTGTAGTGTATTTGACCACAGTAATACTTGGGGTCTTTATTTTTAGATTCATGGGGTTAGGATTAGTTCCGGAAACAGACCAAAAGGTTTGGGTAACACGTAGAGCACTAATGAACCCATGTTTCCAAAAAAGGTAATTAAATATTATATGATGATATGTATTTTCATGAACTGTTGAAGACACGGGCTTACAATAAACCAAAGTTATATACCTGGTCATGTATTATAAAAAGTGACTCCATTTATTTGTGTTATTTATCTATTTGAAATCTTGTGTCGAATATTCATCCAGGCCATTCAGTCAGTATTTTAAGCAAAGCCTAGCTGATAATAGTTTATCCAAGTACAATGATAAATACATGTAAGCTTTAAACAATCCCTTATCAGTATTCATACACATATGCATACAATTTATGTACATTATTACAATTTGTGTCAGCTTTAGAAACAACGAGGCTATGCTGACACTTTCAGTCTTGTTTTGTACCGCGTTCAGATGAAATGAATATATCCCGACTGTGTTATATATCCAGCGATGTCATAAGAATGCTAGAAATATCTATTTCTAGACAAAAACACTTGGATATCCATAAAACTAAATAATAAAAAAAGTATATTACAAAATGCCTATACCCAGTGAGGACCATTTCTGTATTATATTTGATATTTTGTATTTCGTGTTTTGTCTCAGTTATCTGAGTGGGCTAGAGTCTGCATTTAACACAGAGGTAGACCTGTTAATAAACAGAATGGTGGGGCTAGCTGATGGTAAAACAAAGGTCCGGATGTTGGAGGAATTTAACCATATCACATTAGACATCATAGGAAAGGTATGTTCATAACAAGGTTCCAACTGCTTCAGAAAATAAACACAATGGATCATGGTTGGTTTCTTATAAACTGGTTTACGGTTGATCTGGTGACGTACAAATCTAACAGCTATAACTAATATGTATCTCCTTAACTGCTTTGTTTTTGTCAGATAATCATTGAGAATTGTAACTAATGAACACAAATAGAAAATATGGTGTTTTCCGATAATTGATTACTTTTGCCGAGTATGCAAAGTATGTCTGATTTAAACCAATAAAAAAAACCTAAGCATATAACCCTATCAAGTACATGATGACAAGAATAAGACAGTTATAAAATTGGCTCTATGCTTTGCTAGACTGCTGTTTTTGATATCTCAGCATCCTTGTCATGAACTTCATGGTTTGCTTGCATGCTGTTTGAGCAACCCCGGCAGCATTGAACACTACTAGGATACGGTCAAACTGTTCTGCATGTTAAACATAATAAGATGAAATAGTTTGAAAATTAAATGGACTAGTACTACACACATTTACTCTTACTCACTGGAGCTTATGTAGAAAAACACAACTACTACAGATATTCTTGCCATTTGTCAAATAATGTGGACTTTCATTATTTATGTTAACTTCTGTGTTGTAATTGATGTTGTTTAGCCGTTCTTTTAAACAGTCAAAGCTTTATTCATTCATAAATAATAATTCTACATGTATGTCATATTGTCAGGCTATCTGAAAGAACTTTTTTCTCAGTAGTAAAGCTAAGATATTGATGCTGTAGAAGATGAACTTAAGTGTCCAACTGAAAGTTTTACATCCCTGTTTACTCTTACGTTAAATTGTCCATACAGCTATGAAGTAAGCACACAAATCCGTTTGGAAGTATATTGAGCCGGGATATAATATGAATGTCTTCTATCAAACGCCAGTTTGGCTACATGGGTGATGAGTAGAGAAATAACAAACTCTACAAACTAAGGCCCGGCAAATCTATTGTGTTTTTAGAAAATGTCTGCCATTATTGATATATTTAATTGATGAATACTATTTATTAACCGATGATTTCAAATAAATAAGAAATAATTTTATAACAATTACTGTATTCACTGTATTAAAATAATTTCAAGTTTTATAAATTGACCAGACAAGTCTATTGTGTTTTATTTCTAAAAACAGACACTGTTTATTACGTCAAACAGGTCAGATTAATGGGTTGTCATTGGTTAATAAAAGTATCATACATCGGGTATTGTTAGAAATGCCTCAGTTCTGTACAGCTTATCTCGACCTAGCTGCTGAACTTTAGCTTCTATTGTCCTCCAAATAAAAAATGTCAACGGACCTAAAGAGCTACGGTTCCGCAGCTAATTTCGATCCAATACTACTGCCTCAGTTTATATGCAAATACCTATTTTATAACACTACATAACATTTCAGTTGTGATGAGCAAGGTTTTATACATTTGAAATTGTATTTTGCAGATTGCCTTTGGAATGCAGATAAACAGTGTAGACAGCACATCCGGGGATTCAGAATTTACCAAGAATATTACCTTAATATTTAAAGGATTTTCAGAGAATGTTAATGACCCATTCATAATGGTGAGAACGTTTATTTAAACCCTAAAATGATGGTCTTGATGCCGATTTATAAATTGAGAAATTGATTAAAATTATATTGTTTAGATAGAAAACTATGTTTGACTGGATAAATATCCTTAGTTACCCTCCACAATATACATAGTTGTTTTATTAGCTCACCTGACCCAAATGGTCAGTGTGAGCTATTCTCATCACTTGGCGTCCGCCGTCGTCGTCGCCGTCTTCGTCGTCGGCCGTAAACTTTTCACATTTCAATCTTCTTCTCCAAAACCCCTTGGAAAATTGGAACCAAACTTGACATGAATGTTTATTCGGTGGTTCTTTACAAAGTTTGAGTTTTTGGTGCTGATCAAATATTAAACATGGCTGCCAGAGCCATTAATGCGTTCTGATTGGCTGAAATTCAAAAATCTTCTTCTCATCAACTGCTTGGCAGATTGAATTGAAATTTTGCAAAAAAATGTACCTTACATGGTCCTCTACAAAGTTTGAGTTTTTTTGTGCCGATCCAAAATCCCATATGGCGGCCATCGTAGGACATAGTTTAACATAAGACCTTATGGGAAAAACATACAAACAACTTCTTCTCTGAAACTGTTAAACACAATGAAGCCGAATTATGAAGGAAATGAAGGTTGGATAATTATCTCATTGTTTTGAGTTTTTCGAGCCAATTGCAAATTCAACATGGCTTCCAGGGCCATTAATGCGTTCTGATTGACTGAAATTCAAAAATCTTCTTCTCATCAACTGCTTGGCAGATTGAATTGAAATTTTGCAAAAATAAAATGTACCTTACATGGTCCTCTACAAAGTTTGAGTTTTTGTGCCGATCCAAAATCCCATATGGCGGCCATCGCTGGACATAGTTTAACATAGGACCCTATGGGAAAAACATACAAACAACTTCTTCTCTGAAACTGTTAAGCAAAATGAAGCCAAATTATGAAGGAAATGAAGGTTGGATAATTATCTCATTGTTTTGAGTTTTTCGAGCCAATTGCAAATTCAACATGGCTTCCAGGGCCATTAATGCGTTCTGATTGGCTGAAATTCAAAAATCTTCTTCTCATAAACTGCTTGGCAGATTGATTTGAAATATTGCAGAAATGTACCTTAGGTGGTCCTTTACAAAGTTTGAGTTTTTTGTTCCGATCCAAAATCCAATATGGCGGCCATCGCAGGACTTAGTTTAACATAGGACCCTAAAGGAAAAACATACAAACATGTTCTTCTCTAAAACTGTTCCACACAATGAAGCCAAATTATGAAGAAATGATTAACGGATATTTATCTGATTATTTTGAGTTTGAGCCAATTGCAAATTGAACATGTCTTCCAGGGCAACTATAAATGGGTTCTGATTGGCTGAAATTTCAAAAATTTTCTTTTTACAAACCGCTTAGCAGATTGATTTGAAATATTGCACAAATGTACCTTAGATGGTCCTCTACGAAATTCCAAGATGGCTGCCGCGGTGGAACACAGCTTAATATAGGTCCCTATATGGAAAACCATACAAACAGCTTTTTCTCTGAAACTCAGTTCCACACAATTTAACCAAATAATGACGTAAGTGAATTTTAGATAGTAATCTTATTATTTTAAGTATCTATTGATCCGATATGAAATTCAACATGGCTGCCAGAGCTGCGAAAGCGTTCTGACTGGCTGAGATTTCGAACTTCGTTTTCTCACAAACCGCTTGGCAGATTTTAGGATATGTGATATTGTATGGTCCTCAACCAAATTTGAGTTTTTAGTTTCGATCCAAAATACAAGATTGCTGCCACTATGGAACATCACTTAACATACTAACGGATGAAAAAACATAAAAACTGCTTCTTCTCAAAAACTCTCCTACTGCTGATTGTAAATTCAACATGGCAACATTCATAAAAACAGCATCTTCACATAAACTATTTAGCATTTAATATCAAAATTTGCAAGCAAAGTCTTGTCTTAAAAAGTTTTTTTTGTAGGTCAAGTAAGCGATACAGGCTCTTAAGAGCCTCTAGTTAATTAAGGATTAACTACAAAAAATATTTCCTTCATCGAGGGATAACAAAATTTCCGTTTCGCACATTGTATAATCCGCAATGTGCACAACGGAAATTTTGTTATCCCTCCATGGAGAAAATATTTTTGTAGTTAATACTTATAAATAAATTCAAACAATAGAATAAACTTAACAATTTTATTTTTGTAACTGGACATTTTTTTAAAAAGAGATCAACACAGCAACTGTTAGTTTCCCGTGGAGTAATATATGACGTCAAATGGCGCGTGCCTCCATGAGGGTCAAATTTGTTTTTCAGCCTCTGATAGAAAATATTTTACAGCCAATCAAAAGTCAGTATTCTTGCAAAATGTATTTATTAGTATTTGTTTATAGTTTAAAGTTTCAAAGTGGAAATTTATTAGAGATGTGAGGAAAGCCCTGAGGTTCCTGAGGGTATTCTCTAGACGGTGTTTCAGAGAGAGAATGGCAACTCTGCAAAGAGGGGACTATACACCTGATGATATTCTGAATCATTTGGTAAAAATGAAATGTACGTCAATTGTTTCCGACAGTATTTATCATTATAACATATCTTGTGTTTCAAATCAGAACTATTGTTGTATAACTACAGTTACCAGGAGACTATATGCTTCAATGATACATATTGTCATGTTAGCAATATGAACGCAATGACATACAAAAAAGTTATTTCTAAACAAGTTAAAGTTTTAGTCTAACTACTCTAAATTTTACCATGTTTCCAGGCTACAAAGTACAAATTATATAAGGTCTAATCACGCAGTGACCTCGGTGGCCTAGTGGTTAAGATGGTTACCTATCTACAAGTGATCACTTGCCTGTCAACACAAAATGTTGCCAGTTCTAGACTCAATTTTTTTTCAACTACCTTGCCGTTGGTTTTACATTTGTAATCTACGGATTACTTTTGAAGAACATTGCAATACTGGTTTAATGCATAGACTTATTTTTGAAAAGTAAGCTGATAAAAAAAATCATGATAAAATACAAACAATCGGCCTTAGTAAATAGTTACACCAAGAGATTTGATTGGTTAATCTCTAATAAGAAGTAATATTGATACTAAGTCGTATTATTAAACATATATATATAATGTTTTGCATGTGGCTACACAATATATTTTAGTGGAGAACCCCGAGATTGATGAAGAGGTCATACTGGATGATATCACAACATTTTTTGTAGCAGGTAAACTTGTGTTGCTTATTTGTTCGTCTGCAGTGAGTGTTACTTATTTTGTTCATTAACTTTGTGGGTTTTTTTTGTATAGTGAGTGTTACTGGTTGTGTGTTTTTTAATTTGAATTTTGTGTTTTATTACTTCTGGGTATCTTATAATAATAATCACCAAAAAATAAATGCCCATCATACTACTTACAGAAGTGCTCGTTAATTGGGTAGAGTGACCTATTATAAGATTTAAATAATAATATATATTAATACTAATTAATTCTACACATATAATTCATAGGAACACTATTTTACACTTTCCTCAGATTTTATATTATATATTGTTTCAAAGTTGAACGATTTTTCAAAATATATGTTGAACTTTACAAGAAGATGCAGTGTCAGTAGTGTTTAATATATAAACTGACAGGACAAGAGACAAGAGACAACAGACAACTTTTTAAGTTTTACTATGCTATCTTTTGACAGGACATGAGACAACAACCAACTTGTTAAGTTTTGCTATGCTAATTATTGACAGGAAAAGAGACAACAACCAACTTGTTAAGTTTTGCTATGCTATCTATTGACTGGACAAGAGACAACAGACAACATAATAAGTTTTGCTATACTATCTTTTGACAGGACAAGAGACAACAGACAACTTATTAAGTTTTGCTATGCTATCTATTGACAGGACAAGAGACAACAGACAACTTGTTAAGTTTTGCTATGCTATCTATTGACAGAACAAGAGACAGCAGACAACGTAATAAGTTTTGCTATGCTATCTATTGACAGGACAAGAGACAACAGACAACTTATTAAGTTTTGCTATGCTATCTATTGACAGGACAAGAGACAAAAGACAACTTGTTAAGTTTTGCTATGCTATCTATTGACAGGACAAGTGACAACAGACAACGTAATAAGTTTTGCTATGCTATCTATTGACAGGACAAGAGACAACGGACAACTTATTAAGTTTTGCTATGCTATCTATTTACAGGACAAGAGACAACAGACAACGTAATAAGTTTTTCTATGCTATCTATTGACAGGACAAGAGACAACAGACAACTTATTAAGTTTTGCTATGCTATCTATTGACAGGACAAGAGACAACGGTCAACTTGTTCAGTTTTGCTATGCTATCTTTTGACAGGACATGAGACAACTTGTTAAGTTTTGCTATGCTATCTATTGACAGGACAAGAGACAACAGCCAACTTGTTAGGATTTACCATGCTTTGTTTATGGAAAAATAAAGACGTGCTCGAAAGGTATTAAGTTTGATTTAACACGAAAAAAAAACATTGAAGCGTTTGGTCTTCAAAATTAGCTTAGCATATTTTAGGACATTATCTTCACTTGTTATGAGTTTTATTAATAATATAACAGAATAAAGTGCTGGACCATGAATTATGTGTGTATGCCAGATAACTTGTTAACAGACTGGTCAACGTTTTCAAAACTCTTAGGGTTCTTGGTGGCCGAATGGTCAAGGTAGTTCGTCAATTATTGCTCACGTGGTCTGTTAACAGTAAGGTTACGGGTTCGAGTCTCACTGCGGACGGGGTTCACTCGACTCCAATCTTAATTGAGAAAGATTGACAGTTTTCTTACATAAGGTCGGTGATTTTCTACGGGTACTCAGGCTTCCTCTTCCAATAAAAACTGTAGGTTATGATATAGCTAAAAAAATTGCTGAAAGTGGCATTAAACACCATTCAAACAAACAAAACCTCTTAGTTCTAAACTTTTGTAGATTGCGAGCAGAAGTGAATGAAGTTGTTGGGGTCAAATCTTACATAAGTTTTGATGACGTGTCCAAGATGACCTATTTAGACATGGTTGTAAAGGAGACCCTTCGGCTTTACCCGCCAGTAGCTAACACATTCAGAGAAACAAAACATGATGTAGATATATCAGGGTTCAAAGTACCAAAGGGAACGCCTATTTTTGTAAGTATTCTATTTAAATGGGTTTTAATATGCTTGTTAGTATAAGGCCTTTGCTAATTTGGTAAATGTTTGTTTTAATTATTGAGTCAATTACATTCTTATAAAAAACAGAAACTAACGTAAAGTGGAATAAACGACCACAGTCGAAAAGAGGTTTGACGAAACCTGGCAAGTTGGGCAGATTACTGAATAATGTACAACGGGTAAGTATGCGCACCACTGGTAACAGTGGATGCAAACATTCCACTTTTTAAAACCACCTAGAAAGAACGGAGTCGCGCTTTCCAAATACGACTGGTCAAATCCCATCACCCTCTGATACATACAACTTTATTCAGAGAAGGCAACTCCACCGAAATTTAGACAAGAACCTTGTATACAATATATAAATATTTATCTGGTAAACTCAAACTGGTAACAGTTCAGAACCGGCAACTCATGAAAACACGAGATTGTCTTAACCTAACACTTCCGGTGGTAACGCAGAAAAGACGTAGATTTCCGGAAGGGCTCGATACACCTTTCTTGCCAGATTCCGCTCTACCCAGCTGTAACGGAAGTTTTATTTAAAGATTGTTGTCTATTCGAAATCCTTCGGGTAATGTTTTTTGCAATTAAGGCGGGAAAAGTCTCGCGGTTTGCCCGAATTCTATTCAACATCACGAAAGCAGATGAACATTTGTAAACAACGCAAGGTCCCTTTATAAGATAATTTGTAACATGTAAACATAAACAGGTCTCGTATCTAAATTTTTTCTACTGGATTTTTATAATGAAATGATAAAAATATGGAATAATAAAAAAAAATGCAAGCAAAAATTTTTGTTCCAAGGGGGTTTGGCATTTAGCATAGTAGTCTTTGTCATCAACTGTTAATAAATTATCTTCTTGCGAAGTTCGTTCAGCTGGCAGCACTGCATTCTTTCTTTCTTGGCCTGAAAACAATGAAACAGCAGCAGAACATATTTTTGCAGAGAAGGAAAATGTAAGGGAAGGAGGGCGGGAGTTTATTTTTAAAGAATTTCAAAAACGAAATGGCGTTTGTAGCAGTTTGAAATGAAAAGGATGCTGGGAAAATTTACAAATACCGTGCAAATCCGGATAAAGCAGAAAGAGATTTGCATTTTTATAAAATCTAAATGGGACCTAGATACTATACTCCCATTAATTAACTTATTGGTTTTTCATTTCTAGCATTTAAATTTCATGGCAGTAAATTTAGAGAATATATAACTATCACTAAGGACAAGAGACACGAATGGCACAAAACATATTCAGTAGATTTGTAGGCATCAAGTAAAATACATTGTATAATGATAGAGGATAATGTTACAGCAACATAAAGCTTTATAATGTGACTCAAAGAAAGTTAACTGTATAATATGCATGTCATTGATGTGTCACTCTGTCCTGTTTGTAGATGAGTAGTTATGCCAGTTCCCGGATGGAGGAGTTCTTCCCAGATCCATTGAAGTTTGACCCAGAAAGGTTCAATCCAAAAACTGAAAGGTGAGAACGTAGTGAAGATTTAGTACATAAGAACTGAATAGTTTCTATTAGAATTTTATATATAGTTATGATAAAGTTGGTGTAAAGAAGAAATAATGATATTTACTCTTTTGATACTTAATAGTTATAGGATAATTAATTGGGCGGAGTGAATATCCAAAATATGATCACGAGTGCCGCATAACGCATCTGATTAAACGAGTGCGCGGAACTTGTTCCGCGTACGAGTTTAATCTGATGCTTTATGCGGCACGAGTGATCATATTTTGGATATTCACGATGCCCAATTGATTATCCTATTTATTAAATAGATCAAAATTGTTTTCGTAAAATTTTAATGCCTAATTCTAAATTTTATGAACGGCGGATGAATATTTGTATAGTACAAAACCATTGTGACGTTTTTGCGAGAAAAAACCCGAGAGTGAAAATAAACGATAATTTTCACATGTGATTTACCATGATTTCTGTCACTCGGAAAATTCGATATTTCATCTCTATCTATATAATAACGAAATATATATAAACTCATTTCAATACAGAGGTCAATTAAATTATACACATGTTGCAGTCCATGTGATAAATAATTATTATCTAATTTGCATTCAATATGTTGGTTTTACTAGTATTGATTTTTTATTTTAGTACAAAGTCTTACACATATTTCCCATTTACGCTTGGTCCAAGGACTTGTATTGGAAAAAACTTTGCAAAGGTTAGTATTATTATTTTTTCAAGACTCCAAAATGGCGAGTACCAGCCGTGATGTCCTTGCCATTTCAAAACCAGTAGAGATGATCAGAGGCTGATAAAATGTAACTGGAAATATGCCGTTTAGTAATCTTATCTAGTCATTCCATCAACAAAAATATGCCGTTATGTAAGCTTATCTAGTCATTCCATCAACAAAAATATGCAGTTAAGTAAGCTTATCTAGTCATTCCATCAACAAAAATATGCCGTTAAGTAAGCTTATCTAGTCATTCCATCAACAAAATATGCCGTTAAGTAAGCTTATCTAGTCATTCAATCAACAAAAATATACATAATATGAGTTATAGCACAGGCCTCTTAGTTAAAGAAATATTTTTCTAAGGAGGAAGGCGGTGCTATAAATTACTTCTAACATGAAGAAGTCCCTAATTCCCGACTATTAATAATTGATGCTAAACAAGAAGGGTGGTGCTTACTATGGTGTGATGATATTTGATGGTGGAAATTCGCAGGGAAATCAAAATTTAACTTGACACATTGAGGTCGATGGATTTCTTAGGATTATTGCTGTTTTTGCCTCACGTGAATTTAACAGGCACATGTGACCTTCCATGCTTATTTTGACCATTTCATTACAAAATAAAATGACCACGGGGTCTGTTTTAAGTTTTTCGATTCAAAGATATTTGAAATAAGGACAAATTTATTGTATTTGAATGAAAATGTCAATATAAATTTCGAGTGGTTTTGGGGAGCTGTGTAACAATACTATCACTATTTATAAGAGTACAATTTCTTATGTTTCTAATTTGGTAATGTTCCCTCATAAATTTGTCTATTTTTGCCATTTTTACAGACTGAAGCAAAACTTATATTGGCTAAAATCATACAGAGATTCAACTTTGAAATGGACCCTGACCAGTCATTTGACATTGAAGAAACGGGTACTCTGAAGCCAAAAGGAGGGGTCATATGTACTCTTACCTTATGTGATAATTAAGAGATGTTAAGATGTTTTGTATAAAGATGATACATAGAAATACTTATGATCGACATTCAAGGCATAGATATATTGTTTTACCTCAGATAATAAGGGCACAATTAATATGAAGTTATATAAAACCGGTGAACATATTTTATTTGTAATTGAAATATATATATATATATATTTATTGTTATTGTATGATGTATATTTTAATATATATATTGCTATTGTATGATGTATGTTTTTAATATTACATGCAACTGTTCAAATTGTTGGTTGTTTAATGTTTATAATGGTTGAGAATCCCGGGTTTCAAATTAACTGTTGGCAATATCAATATTACCAGAATTAACAAACATGGAGGACACCTTTCTACAAGTATCAAATGAATTTGTATCTTTTTGTATCTTTTAAACGGCGATAAAGACAAATATATGCATAAAAGGCCGATTGTGCTCTACAACAACCTTTATTGACAAAGATTGACAGTTTTCCTGCATAAGGTCCAGGTTTCACTAAGTACTCTGGCATCCTCCCAAATAAATAACAGGATGTCTTTAAATAGCAGACAATTTGCTGAGTGTGGTGTTAAAACCCTAAACAAAGAAATAATCTAAATATTGGTTGCACTCTGTTTTCGGGCAAAACAATCTATGATAGCTTGTAGGCCGTTTGTACATGTAACTTTCCATTTCTTGCATCTGTGACAGTAATGTATCAGACTGTCTAGGATAGCAGTGTATCAGACTGTCACGGACAGTTGTAGCTACAATAATGTAGCTCCTTTTTTATGGACGCAGCTACAAAGAGGTCCCATTACTCATAATGGAGCAAAAACACTCTTCGGATTTATATATATCATCCGCTATTAAACTGCTATTTTTGTTTAATTTTTATTTATTCCTTCCCCGCCGATCAGTTGACATTTCTACAATGTCTAATTAAATAATTTTAACACGTTTTCGTAATCATGGCATTGTTGACAAAACTGGAATTGTGGAATGTAGAATTGTAGAATCGTATCGGTAAAAATTTGATCCTAGATGATGCAATACTTCCGGAAAAATTTGATCCCAGCTAATGCAATACATCCGGAAAAATTTTGATCCGGATGATTATTTTACCAAATTGATTCAGAAATTATGCACTTCCGGAATTCATATATACATTTTTGTAGCTAGGACAGTTGTGGATCAGACTGTCTAGGACGGCAGTGGATCAGACTGTCTAGGACGGCAGTGGATCACACTGTCTAGGACAGTTGTGTATCAGACTGTCTAGGACAGTTGTGGATCATACTGTCTAGAATAGTTGTAGATCAGACTGTCTAGGACAGCAGTGCATCAGACTGTCTAGGACAGTTTATATCAGACTATCTAGTACAGTTGTGGATCAGACTGTCTAGGACGGCATTGGATCAGACTGTCTAGGACGGCAGTGGATCAGACTGTCTAGGACGGCAGTGGATCAGACTGTTTAGGACGGCAGTGAATCAGACTGTCTAGGACAGCAGTGGATCAGACTGTCTAGGACAGCATTGGATCAGACTGTCTAGGATAGTTGTGGATCAGACTCTCTAGGAGAGCAGTGGATCAGACTGTCTAGGACAGTTGAGGATCAGACTGTCTAGGACAGCAGTGGATAAGTGTCTAGGACAGTTGTGGATCAGACTCTCTAGGAGAGCAGTGGATCAGACTGTCTAGGATAGTTGTGGATCAGACTGTCTACGACAGCAGTGGATCAGACTGTCTAGGATAGTTGTAGATCAGACTGTCTAGGACAGTTGTGGATCAAACTGTCTAGGACAGTTGTTGATCAGAATGTCTAGGACTTCAGTGGATCAGACTGTCTAGGACAGCAGTGGATCAGACTGTCTAGGATAGTTGTGGATCAGACTGCCTAGGACAGCAGTGGATCAGACTGTCTAGGACAGCAGTGGATAAGTGTCTAGGACAGTTGTGGATCAGACTCTCTAGGAGAGCAGTGGATCAGAATGTCTAGGACTTCAGTGGATCAGACTGTCTAGGACAGCAGAGGATCAGACTGTCTAGGATAGTTGTGGATCAGACTCTCTAGGAGAGCAGTGGATCAGACTGTCTAGGACAGCAGTGGATAAAAGTGTCTAGGACAGTTGTGGATCAAACTGTCTAGGACAGTTGTGGATCAGACTCTCTAGGAGAGCAGTGGATCAGACTGTCTAGGATAGTTGTGGATCAGACTGTCTAGAACAGTTGTGGATCAGACTCTCTAGGAGATCAAGGGATCAGACTGTCTAGGATAACATTCTAAGCAACAACACTAAGCCGACTTTGAAGTTATTTTTATATATAAAGCCATTTCCAATAGTTTTTTTGTCATTTCGAAAATGGATGCATCTAACCGCTGCGTAGATTGTCATCGTCAAGTGTCGTCAAGGCAGCTCGCTTTACAGTGTGACACGTGCGAAAAGTGGCATCACAGAATATGCAATACTGGTAAATTTTATTAATTTATTGATGTTCTGATAAATTCGTTTAAATTTTTTTTACAGATATACCCATAAAACAATTTTGAATATTCATATATTTAATCATTGTATATTGCCATGTGCAACCTATTGCCTTCAAAAAGTCCCCCCCCTCCCCCACACAAATCAAATGTTTTTTAAGTAAAATTGCATATAAATATTTTCATATTTTAATAGTAGCTGGTTGACTTTGAAGCATTGTTTGATACACGACCTTTTTTTTTAAGAAACTGTTGCCTGCAACTTTTTATGTTGCAACTACAGCTTTGTTACCGATGTTAAATTACTATAATTAAGGAATATATGCATGCATACAAATAAATGCAGATTTGCATTATGTCAAAATGTATTTGTACACTTTACACGTATGTTATAGAGTAATTTCTTTTTAAAATATGTGGAGACCGTGGACATCTTTCACTTTGAAAACTGAAAAAAATATTTGTCATTACAATGTTCCTGTCGTCTGCTTCCAAAATGTGTTTTTATGCTACAACAATGTTTGTCATAGGATATTTATCAAATATGGACGAGGTCAATACGTAGTTATATGGACCGTGGAGGAAAATATTGACCGAGGACGAAGTATTGACAGAGTAAAAAGTCCTTAATTGTTATATGACATATGAATTTTTCTCTATTTATTTAAATTTAGAATAATGAGTCGGAAGAGTATATCCGAATCTATTTTTAGAAACAAGCCTTAAATATGCTTTATAAATAGTAACATATCCGGATCTATTTTTAGAAACAAGCCTTAAATATGCTTTAAAAATAGTAACAAGCCTTAAATATGCTTTAAAAATAGTAACAAGCCTTAAATATGCTTTAGAAATAGAATATATACACAGAATATTTTGGGGGACCACGTGACTAAATAATCCAATGAAAATGTAAGAATCATAAACCATATGTAATATATCACTTTGTCTGTCGTCTGTTTCCAATACGTGTTACTGTGTTACAATATGTGGGTCTAGGTGCAGGACAACTCGGCCCGAAGACAACTCGGCACGTTTACTTTTGAGACAACTCGGTCCGTCTGTTTTATAAGAAAACAAAAATATAACTGATTACAAATATTTTATTTTTAATAAAGTTTTTAATAATTTTATCTCCACTACACAATAAATAAAAGTTATCATATCAATTATGACAAAATAACATTAAACTCATTAAGCACTAAGTATTTGTTCAAATATTCAAAGCAAATAAATAAAAATTACACTACATTTCTCCTGGTCGCCATTGTAAACAAAGGAAATTATAATCCGTACAAATAAATAAACATTACACGGGTCCATAAATACGCGCACGCTTTTTCAAAAGTCTACTAACACTACAACACTCTATGCACACTGAGGACAAACCACTGACTGACGTGGACAAAATTGAGGTATATATGGTTACTTAAAGCGTGCCTTTGGCGGACGGACAAAAAACCATTATAACTGATAACTTCAGTACGTTTGTTTTTTTTTCAAACAAATATAATCTTTATATTGTTTTTTTTAAACTTAGCGAACCATAACAGTGAACAAATATGTGCGATAACATATTAAGCATCTACTTACGCGGACTACGACAAATGTCCCGAGCCTTATGCAGGATGTTTTAGTAGTATTAAACTTTCATTTATCAACTTTTAAATAACTGCTAACGCGGACTACGACTAATGCCCCGAGCCTTGTGCAGAATGTTTTAGTTTAATGTTCATTTAACAACTGGTAAATAACTTCTAACGAGGACTACGACAGATGTCCTGAGCCTTGTGCAGGATGTTTAATTAGTTTTAAACTTTAATTTAACATCTGGTAAATAACTTAACGCGGACTACGACACATGTCCCGAGCCTTGTGCAGGATGTTTAACTAGTTTAAAACTTTCAAACATCTGGTAAATAACTACTTCCGCGGACTACGACAAATGTCCCGAGTCTTGTGCAGGATGTTTTAGTAGTTTTAAACTTTCATTTACCAACTTTTAAATACTATTAACGAGGAATACGACAAATGCCCCGAACCTTGTGCAGGATGTTTTAGTTTAAGGTTCATTTAACAACTGGTAAAAAACTTCTAACGCGCACTAGGAATAATGTCCCAAGCCTTGTGCAGGATGTTTTAATAGTTTAAGGTTCATGTAACAACTGGTAAATAACTTCTAACGCGGACTACGAATAATGTCCCGAGCCTTGTGCAGGATGTTTTAGTAGTTTTAAACTTTCATTTAACAACTGTTAAATAACTGCTAAAGCGGACAACGATAGATGTCCCGAGCCTTGCGCAGGATATTTAAGTTGTTTTAAACTTTCATTTAACATCAGGATGTTTGAGTAGTTTTAAAATTTCATTTAACATCTGGTAAATAACTGCTAACGCGGACTACGAATAATGTCCCGAGCCTTGGACAGGATGTTTTAGTACTTTTAAACCTTCCCTTAACAACTGGTAAAAAACTTCTAACGCGGACTACGACAGATGTCCCGAGCCTTGTGCAGGATGTTTTAGTAGTTTTAACGTTCATTTAACAACTTTTAAAGGGGTGTTCCCGGAATGCCAACATTTTTAAAATCACATAATTAGGTTTTGTTGTTTTAGTGGTTACAAAGGGGTACAACAAGGGGTGTAAGTATAATCATAGGTAAAATAACCTTTTTTTACAGAAAAAGTTGTATTTTAAAATTGTGAAACTACATGTATTTAGAACTTATTATTATTATGTTATTTATGTAAAAATGAATAATAAATAAATTAATTAATTTATATTTTAAGCATCAAAGTTAAATTTGTTAAAAACGTGAAAATTAACAAATTGATTATAATATTATGTATTAATTGCTACCCAACTGAATACTTTTAGTATCATTCAAAGTAAATCATGACTATGGCACAGTTAAACTTTAAGTACATACGCACCAGACTAGGAGGCAACAATTTAGCCTTCAATGATTATCTTTTCCGGGTAAAGACTACCCGTGGTTAAAGAACGTACTGAAAGTGTACTATATCAGTATGCCCAGCGACTATCAACACTAAGAATTACACTATTACGGGACTAGGACAGCACCAACACATTCACCCTGCAGACCAAGCAAAAATTGTAGCCAAAGACATAATGCACTTTATAACACGTAGAAGATGTCTGGTTCCAAGCACTAGAAGACTTATAAGACACATACTTGCCCATTAAGTAAATTTTTAAATTACTGCTAACGCGGACTACGACAAATGTCCCGAGCCTTGTGCATGATGTTTAAGTAGTTTCAAGCTTTCATTTAACATCTGGTAAATAACCGCTAACGCGCACTACGACAAATGTCCCGAGCCTTGGGCAGGATGTTTTAGTAGTTTTAAACTTTCCCTTTACAACTGGTAAATGGTAAATAACTGCTAACGCGGACTACGACATATGTCCAGAGCCTTGTGCAGGATGTTTGAATAGTTTTAAACTTTCATTTAACAATTTTTAATCACTGCTAATGCGGACTACGACAGATTTTCTTAGTCTTGTGCAGGATGTTTCAGTAGTTTTAAACATCTGGTAAATAACTTCTAACGCGGACTACGACAAATGTCCCGAGCCTTGTGCAGGATGTTTAAGTAGTTTAAAACTTTCATTTAACATCTGGTAAATAACTACTTACGCGGACTACGACAAATGTCCCGAGGCTTGTGCAGGATGTTTTAGTAGTTTTAAACTTTCATTTATCAACTTTTAAATAAATATTAACGCGGACTCCATCAGATGTCCCAAGCCTTGTGCATGATGTTTTATTAGTTTTAAAGTTTCATTTAACATCTCGTAAATAACGCGGACTACGACAAATGCCCCGAGCCTTGTGCAGGATGTTTTAGTTTCAGACCCCGTTAACACTATGAAAAAATACATCGATCTTTTTTTAATCGATCTTAAATGACTGGTTTGCATTTACACACACTTGTGAAATAGCACGAAAGATCGATTCTTTTTAAGTCCTATGCGTTTATACTGGCGTTAAATTTGACAACAAGAATCGGTTTAGCCGCCTATTTTTAATTAAATGTTCTATTAATAGAACGCACATGGGTACTTAATACATGCCACGAGTTTAATGTATGCAAACATTTTGCTAAAATGAAGGAGACAGATGTATCACCAACCTTACTTGGTATCCAAGTTATGAGTTTTTTGTTGATATATATTTCAAGAATATATATTCACGTGTATTTTTGCCGCCAAACAAGCGCAGTATATACGCATTTCTATAAATATGTTATCAGACTACGATTCGTGCGTTTACACTACAAGAAAGATCGATTAAAAAAAGATCGATTTTTAAGTCTAGGTCTAAAGCAGGACTTTTTAAGTCCGGTTCTTTTTGAATCGATTCAAATAAAGATCGATCTTTATCGTTTACACTGACAAAAAGATCGATCTTTTTTGCATCGATTCAAAAAAGATCGATCTTTCCGTCTATAGTGTAAACGGAGTCTAAGGTTCATTTAACAACTGATAAATAACTTCTAACGCGGACTACGAATAATGTCCCGAGCCTTATACAGGATGTTTTAGTAGTTTTAAACTTTCATTTAACAACTGTTAAATAACTGCTTTCGCGGACTACGACAAATGTCCCGAGCCTTGTGCAGAATGCTTTAGTAGTTTTAAACCTTCCCTTAACAACTGGTAAATAACAGCTAACGCGGACTACGACAAATGTCCCGAGCCTTGTGCAGGATATTTTAGTAGTTTTAAACTTTCATTTAACACTTTTAAATAACTGCTAACGCGGACTACTACAAATGTCCCGAGTCTTGTGCAGGGTATTTAAGTAGGTTTAAGCCAATTTTCATTTAACATCTGGTAAATAAAAGCTAACGCGGACTACGACAAATGTCCCGAGCCTTGTGCAGGACGTTTTAGTAGTTTTAAACTTTTCCTTAACAACTGGTAAATGGTAAATAACTGCTAACGCGGACTACGACATATGTCCAGAGCCTTGTGCAGGATGTTTGAGTAGTTTTAAACTTTCATTTAACAATTTTTAATCACTGCTAATGCGGACTACGACAAATGTCCCCAGCCTTGTACAGGATGTTTCAGTAGTTTAAACTTATATTAAACAACTGTTAAATAACTACTAACGCGGACTACGACAGATATCCCGAGCCTTATGAGGATGTTTTAGTTGTGTTAAACTTCATTTAACATCAGGATGTTTGAGTAGTTTTAAACTTTCATTTGACATTTGGTAAATAACTGCTAACGCGGACTACGACAAATGTCCCGAGCCTTGTGCAGGATGTTTGAGTAGTTTTAAGCTTTCATTTAACAACTTTTAAATAACCGCTAACGCGGACTACGACAAATGTCCCGAGCCTTGTGCAGGATATTTTATTAGTTTTAAGCTTTCATTTAACAACTTTTAAATAACCGCTAACACGGACTACGACAGATATCCCGTGCCTTGTGCAGGATGTTTTAGTTGTTTTAAACCTTCACGTAACATCTGGTAAATAACTGCTAACGCGGACTGCGACAGATGTCCCGAGCCTTGTGCAGGATGTTTGAGTAGTTTTAAGCTTTCATTTATCAACTTTTAAATAACTGCTAACGCGGACTACGACAAATGTCTCGAGCCTTGTGCAGGATGTTTTAGTAGTTTCAAACTTTCCCTTAACAACTGGTAAATGGTAAATAACTGCTAACGCGGACTACGACATATGTCCAGAGCCTTGTGCGGGATGTTTTAGTAGTTTTAAACTTTCATTTAACATATGGTAAATAACTACTAACGCGGACTACGACAAATGCCCGAGCCTTGTGCAGGATGTTTTAGTTTAAGGTCCATTTAACAACTGGTAAATAACTTCTAACGCGCACTAGGAATAATGTCACAGTTTAAGGATCATTTATCAACTGTTATATAACTGCTAACGCAGTTTACGTATAATGTCCCGAGCCTTGTACAGAATGTTTTAGTAGCTTTAAACTTTCATTTAACAACTGCTAAATAACTTCTAACGTGGACGACGACAGATATCCCGTGCCTTGCGCAGGACGTTTTAGTAGTTTTAAACATTCCCTTAACATCTGGTAAATAACTGCTAACGCGGACTACGACAGATGTTCCGAGCCTTGTGCAGGATGTTTTAAACTTTCATTTGACATCAGGCTGTTTGAGTAGTTTTAAACTTTCATTAAACATCTGGTAAATAACTGCTAACGCGGACTGCGACAAATGCCCCGGGCCTTGAGCAGGATGTTTTAGTAGTTTTAAACCTTCCCGTAACAACTGGTAAATAACTTCTTACGCGGACTACGGCAAATGTCCCGAGCCTTGTGCAAGAGGTTTTAGTAGTTTTAAAGTTTCATTTAACATCTGGTAAATAAATTCTTACCCGGACTGCGACAAGTGTCCCGAGCCTTGTGCAGGTTGTGTAAGTAGTTTTAAACGTTCATTTATCAACTTTTAAATAACTGCTAATGCGGACTACGACAAATGTCTCGAGCCTTGTGCAGGATGTTTGAGTAGATTTAAAGTTTCATTTAACATTAAGTAAATAACTACTAACGTGGATTACGACAAATGTCCAGAGCCTTGTGCAGGATGTTTTAGTAGTTTTAAAGTTTCATTTAACATCTGGTAAATAAATTCTTACGCGGACTATGACAAGTGTCCCGAGCCTTGTGCAGGATGTGTAAGTAGTTTTAAACTTTCATTTAACATCTGGTAAATAACTTCTAATGTGGACTACGACAGATGTCCCGTGCCTTGTGCGGGACGTTTTAGTAGTTTTAAACATTCCCTTAACAACTGTTAAATAACTGCTGACTACGACAGATTTTCTTATAGTGATGTTCAGGATGTTTGAGTAGTTTTAAACTTTCATTTAACAACTGGTAAATAACTTCTAACGTGGACTACGACAGATATCCCGTGCCTTGTGCAGGACGTTTTAGTAGTTTTAAACATTCCCTTAACAACTGGTAAATAACTGCTAACGCGGACTACGACAGATGTTCCGAGCCTTGTGCAGGATGTTTTAAACTTTCATTTAACGTCAGGGTGTTTGAGTAGTTTTAAACTTTAATATAACATCTGGTAAATAACTGCTAACGCGGACTGCGACAAATGTCCCGAGCCTTGTGCAGGATGTGTAATTAGTTTTAAACTTTCATTTATCAACTTTTAAATAACTGCTAATGCGGACTACGTCAAATGTCTCGAGCCTTGTGCAGGATGTTTGAGTAGATTTAAAGTTTCATTTAACATTAGGTAAATAACTACTAACGTGGACTACGACAAATGTCCCGAGCATTGTGCAGAATGTTTTAGTAGTTTTAAAGTTTCATTTAACATCTGGTAAATACATTCTTACGCGGACTACGAATAATGTCTCGAGCCTTGTGCAGGATGTGTGCGTAGTTTTAAACTTTCAGTTATTATCTGGCAAATAACTTCTAACGCGGAATACGACAGATGTCCCGTGCCTTGTGCAGGACGTTTTAGTAGTTTTAAACATTCCCTTAACAACTGTTAAATAACTGCTTACGCGGACTATACGACAGATTTTCTTAGTCTTGTTCAGGATGTTTGAGTAGTTTTAAACTTTCATTTAACAACTGGTAAATAATTTCTAACGTGGACTACGACTGATATCCCGTTCCTTGTGCAGGACGTTTTAGTAGTTTTAAACATTCCCTTAACAACTGGTAAATAACTGCTAACGCGGACTACGACAGATGTTCCGAGCCTTGTGCAGGATGTTTTAAACTTTCATTTAACGTCAGGCTGTTTGTGTAGTTTTAAACTTTAATATAACATCTGGTAAATAACTGCTAACGCGGACTGCGACAAATGTCCCGAGCCTGGTGCAGGATGTTTTGGTAGTTTTAAACCTTCAAGTAACAACTGGTAAATAACTGCCAACGCGGACTGCGAAAGATGTCCCGAGCCTTTTGCAGGATGTTTGAGAAGTTTTAAGCTTTCATTTAACAACTTTTAAATAACTGCTAACGCGACTACGACAGATGTCCTGAGCCTTGTGCAGGATGTTTTAAACTTTCATTTAACATCAGGCTGTTTGAGTAGTTTTAAACTTTCATTTAACATCTGGTAAGTAACTGCTAACGCGGACTGCGACAAATGTCCCGAGCCTTGTGCAGGATGTTTTAGTAGTTTTAAACCTTCATGTAACAACTGGTAAATAACTGCTAACGCGGACTGCGACAATTGCTCGAGCCTTGTGTAGGATGTTTGAGTAGTTTTAAACTTTCATTTAAAAAATTTTAAATAACTGCTAATGCGGACTACGACAAATGTCCCGAGGGTTGTGCAGGATGTTTAAGTAGCTTAAAACTTCATTTAACATCTGGTAAATAACTTCTAACGCGGACTACGAATAATGTCCTGAGCCTTGTACAGGATGTTTTAGTAGTTTTAAACATATATTTAACAACTGTTAAATAACTTCTAACGCAGACTACGACAGATATCACGAGCCTTGTGCAGGATGTTTTAGTTGTTTTAAACTTTCATTTAACATCAGGATGTTTGAGTAGTTTTAA
The DNA here is from genome assembly GCA_944474755.1 of Limnoperna fortunei. Classification (NCBI taxonomy): domain Eukaryota; kingdom Metazoa; phylum Mollusca; class Bivalvia; order Mytilida; family Modiolidae; genus Limnoperna; species Limnoperna fortunei. The sequence goes on from OX104113.1 coordinate 5,402,898, forward strand.
ACTTTTATTTAACATCTGGTAATTAACTGCTAACGCGGACTACGACAAAGGTCCCGAGCCTTGTGCAGGATGTTTTAATAATTTTAAACCTTCCCTTAACAACTGGTAAATAACTTCTTACGCGGACTACGACAAATGTCCCGAGACTTGTGCAGGATGTTTGAGTAGTTTTAAACTTTCATTTAACATCCTTTAACTGCTAACGCCGACTACCACAGATTTTCTTAGTCGTGTGCAGGATGTTTTAGTAGTTTTAAAATTTCTTTTAACATCTGGTAAATAACTTCTTACGCGGACTACGGCAAATGTCCCGAGCCTTGTGCAAGAGGTTTTAGTAGTTTTAAAGTTTCATTTAACATCTGGTAAATAAATTCTTACCCGGACTGCGACAAGTGTCCCGAGCCTTGTGCAGGTTGTGTAAGTAGTTTTAAACGTTCATTTATCAACTTTTAAATAACTGCTAATGCGGACTACGACAAATGTCTTGAGCCTTGTGCAGGATGTTTGAGTTTCATTTAACATTAAGTAAATAACTACTAACGTGGACTACGACAAATGTCCAGAGCCTTGTGCAGGATGTTTTAGTAGTTTTAAAGTTTCATTTAACATCTGGTAAATAAATTCTTACGCGGACTATGACAAGTGTCCCGAGCCTTGTGCAGGATGTGTAAGTAGTTTTAAACTTTCATTTAACATCTGGTAAATAACTTCTAATGTGGACTACGACAGATGTCCCGTGCCTTGTGCGGGACGTTTTAGTAGTTTTAAACATTCCCTTAACAACTGTTAAATAACTGCTGACTACGACAGATTTTCTTATAGTGATGTTCAGGATGTTTGAGTAGTTTTAAACTTTCATTTAACAACTGGTAAATAACTTCTAACGTGGACTACGACAGATATCCAGTGCCTTGTGCAGGACGTTTTAGTAGTTTTAAACATTCCCTTAACAACTGGTAAATAACTGCTAACGCGGACTACGACAGATATCCAGTGCCTTGTGCAGGACGTTTTAGTAGTTTTAAACATTCCCTTAACAACTGGTAAATAACTTCTAACGTGGACTACGACAGATATCCAGTGCCTTGTGCAGGACGTTTTAGTAGTTTTAAACATTCCCTTAACATCTGGTAAATAACTGCTAACGCGGACTACGACAGATGTTCCGAGCCTTGTGCAGGATGTTTTAAACTTGCATTTAACGTCTGGGTGTTTGGGTAGTTTTAAACTTTAATATAACATCTGGTAAATAACTGCTAACGCGGACTGCGACAAATGTCCCGATCCTTGTGCAGGATGTTTTGGTAGTTTTAAACCTTCCCGTAACAACTGGTAAATAACTGCCAACGCGGACTGCGAAAGATGTCCCGAGCCTTGTGCAGGATGTTTGAGAAGTTTTAAGCTTTTAAATAACTGCTAACGCGGACTACGACAGATGTCCTGAGCCTTGTGCAGGATGTTTTAAACTTTCATTTAACATCAAGCTGTTTGAGTAGTTTTAAACTTTCATTTAACATCTGGTAAGTAACTGCTAACGCGGACTGCAACAAATGTCCCGAGCCTTGTGCAGGATGTTTTTGTAGTTTCAAGCTTCCATTTAACATCAGGTAAATAACCGCTAACGCGGAATACGAATAATGTCCCGAGCCTTGTGCAGGATGTTTGAGTAGTTTTAAACTTTCATTTATCAACTTTTAAATAACTGCTAACGCGGACAACGACAAATGTCTCGAGCCTTGTGCAGGATTTTTGACTAGATTTAAAGTTTCATTTAACATTAGGTAAATAACTACTAACATGGACTACGACAAATATCCCGAGCCTTGTGCAGGATGTTTTAGTAGTTTTAAAATTGCATTTAACATCTGGTAAATACATTCTTACGCGGACTATGACAAGTGTCCCGAGCCTTGTGCAGGATGTGTGCGTAGTTTTAAACTTTCAGTTAACATCTGGTAAATAACTCTAACGTGGACTACGACAGATGTCCCGTGCCTTGTGCAGGACGTTTTAGTAGTTTTAAACATTCCCTTAACAACTGTTAAATAACTGCTTACGCGGACTACGACAGATTTTCTTATAGTCTTGTTCAGGATTTTTGAGTAGTTTTAAACTTTCATTTAACAACTGGTAAATAACTTCTAACGTGGACTACGACAGATATCCCGTGCCTTGTGCAGGACGTTTTGGTAGTTTTAAGCATTCCCTTAACAACTGGTAAATAACTGCTAACGCGGACTACGACAAATGTCCCGAGCCCTGTGCATGAGGTTTTAGTAGTTTTAAAGTTTCATTTAACATCTGGTAAATAAATTCTTACGCGGACTACGACAAGTGTCCCGAGCCTTGTGCATGATGTGTAATTAGTTTTAAACTTTCATTTATCAACTTTTAAATAACTGCTAATGCGGACTACGACAAATGTCTCGAGCCTTGTGCAGGATGTTTGAGTAGATTTAAAGTTTCATTTAACATTAGGTAAATAACTACTAACGTGGACTACGACAAATGTCCCGAGCCTTGTGCAGGATGTTTTAGTAGTTTTAAAGTTTCATTTAACATCTGGTAAATACATTCTTACGCGGACTATGACAAGTGTCCCGAGCCTTGTGCAGGATGTGTGCGTAGTTTTAAACTTTCAGTTAACATCTGGTAAATAACTTCTAACGTGGACTACGACAGATATCCCGTGCCTTGTGCAGGACGTTTTAGTAGTTTTAAACATTCCCTTAACAACTGGTAAATAACTGCTAACGCGGACTACTACATATGTTCCGAGCCTTGTGCAGGATGTTTTAAACTTTCATTTAACGTCAGGGTGTTTGAGTAGTTTTAAACTTTAATATAACATCTGGTAAATAACTGCTAACGCGGACTGCGACAAATGTCCCGAGCCTTGTGCGGGATGTTTTGGTAGTTTTAAACCTTCCCGTAACAACTGGTAAATAACTGCCAGCGCGGACTGCGAAAGATGTCCCGAGCCTTGTGCAGGATGTTTGAGAAGTTTTAAGCTTTCATTTAACAACTTTTAAATAACTGCTAACGCGGACTACGACAGATGTCCTGAGCCTTGTGCAGGATGTTTTAAACTTTCATTTAACATCAAGCTGTTTGAGTAGTTTTAAACTTTAATTTAACATCTGGTAAGTAACTGCTAACGTGGACTGCGACAAATGTCCCGAGCCTTGTGCAGGATGTTTTAGTACTTTCATTTATCAACTTTTAAATAACTGCTAACGCGAACTACGACAAATGTCTCGAGCCTTGTGCAGGATGTTTGAGTAGATTTAAAGTTTCATTTAACATTAGGTAAATAACTACTAACGTGGACTACGACAAATATCCCGAGCCTTGTGCAGGATGTTTTAGTAGTTTCATTTAACATCTGGTAAATAAATTCTTATGCGGACAATGACAAGTGTCCCGAGCCTTGTGCAGGATGTATAAGTAGTTTTAAACATTCATTTAACAACTGGTAAATAACTTCTAACGTGGACTACGACAGATATCCCGTGCCTTGTGCAGGACGTTTTATTAGTTTTAAACATTCCCTTAACAACTGGTAAATAACTGCTAACGCGGACTACGACAGATGTTCCGAGCCTTGTGCAGGATGTTTTAAACTTTAATTTTACATCAGGCTGTTTGAGTAGTTTTAAACTTTCATTAAACATCTGGTAAAAAACTGCTAACGCGGTCTGCGACAAATGCCCCGGGCCTTGTGCAGGATGTTTCAGTAGTTTTAAATCTTCCGGTAACAACTGGTAAAAAACTGCTAACGCGGAATACGACAGATCTCCCGAGCCTTGTGCAGGATGTTTTAGTAGTGTTAAACTTTCATTTAACAACTTTTAAATAACTGCTAACACGAACTACGACAAATGTCCCGAGCCTTGGGCAGGATGTTTTAGTACTTTTAAACTTTCATTTAACAACTTTTAAATAACTGCTAACGCGGACTACGACAAATGTCCCGAGCCTTGTGCAGGATGTTTAAGTAGTTTCAAGCTTTCATTTAACATCTGGTAAATAACTGCTAACGCGGACTACGACAAATGTCTCGAGCCTTGTGCAGGATGTTTTAGTAGTTTTAAACTTTTATTTAACAACTGGTAAATAACTGCTAACGCGGACTACGACAAATGTCTCGAGCCTTGTGCAGGATGTTATAGTAGTTTCAAACTTTCCCTTAACAACTGGTAAATGGTAAATAACTGCTAACGCGGACTACAACATATGTCAAGAGCCTTGTGCAGGATGTTTGAGTAGTTTTAAACTTTCATTTAACAATTTTTAATCACTGCTAATGCGGACTACGATAGATTTTCTTAGTATTGTGCAGGATGTTTGAGTTGTTTTTTAATTGAACATTTGGTAAATAACTTCTAACGCGCACTAGGAATAATGTCACAGTTTAGGGTCCCTTTAACAACTGATAAATAACTTCTAACGCGGACTACGAATAATGTCCCGAGCCTTGTACAGGATGTTTTAGTAGTTTTAAACTTTCATTTATCAACTTTTAAATAACTTCTAACGCGGACTACGAATAATGTCCCGAGCCTTGTACATGATGTTTTAGTAGTTTTAAACTTTCATTTATCAACTTTTAAATAACTTCTAACGCGGACTACGACAAATGTCCCGATCCTTATGCAGGATGTTTTAGTTTAAGGTTCATTTAACAACTAGTAAATAACTTCTAACGCGCACTAGGAATAATGTCCCAAGCCTTGTGCAGGATGTTTTAGTGGTTTTAAACCTTCCCGTAACAACTGGTAAATAACTGCTACAGCGGACTACGACAGATGTCCCGAGCCTTGTGCAGGATGTTTTAGTTTCATTTATCAACTTTTAAATAACTATTACCGCGGACTACGACAGATGTCCCGATCCTTGTGCAGGATGTTTTAGTTTAAGGTTCATTTAACAACTGGTAAATAACTTATAACGCGCACTAGGAATAATGTCCCAAGCCTTGTGCAGGATGTTTGGAGTAGTTTTAAACCTTCCCGTAACAACTGATAAATAACTGCTAACGCGGACTACAATAGATGTCGCAAGCCTTATTCAGGATGGTTTAGTAGTTTTAAACCTTCCCGTAACAACTGGTAAATAACTGCTAACGCGGACTACGACAGATGTCCCGAGCCTTGTGTCGGATGTTTTAGTAGTTTTAAACTTATATTTAACAACTGTTAAATAACTTCTAACGCGGACTACGAATAATGTCCCGAGCCTGTACAGGATGTTTAAGTAGTTTTAAACTTTCATTTAACAACTGTTAAATAACTACTAACGCGGACTACGACAAATGCCCCGAGCCTTGTGCAGGATGTTTAAGTAGTTTTAAACTTTCATTTAACATCTGGGAAATAACTGCTAACGCGAACTACGACAAATGTCCCGACCCTTGTGCAGGATGTTTTGTTAGTTTTAAACCTTCCCTTAACAACTGGTAAATAACTGCTAACGCGGACTACGACAGATGTCTTAAGCCTTGTGCATGATGTTTGAGTAGTTTTAAACTTTCATTTAACAGCTTTAAAGAACTGCTAACGCGGACTACGACAGATGTCCCGAGCCTTGTGCAGGATGTTTGAGTAGTTTTAAACTTTCTTTTAACATCTGGTCAATAATTGCTAACGTGGACGACGACAAATGTCCCGAGTTTTGTGCAGGATGTTTTAGTAGTTTTAAACCCTTCAACAACTGGTAAATAACTTCTAGTTAACGAGGACTACGACAAATGTCCCGAGCCTTGTTCAGGATGTTTTAGTAGTTTTAAACTTTCCCTTACCAACTGGTAAATAACTGCTAACGCGGACTACGACAGATGTCCCGAGCCTTGTGCATGATGTTTGAGTACTTTTAAAATTTCATTTAACGACTTTTAATAAACTGATAACGCGGACTACGACAAATGTCTCGAGCCTTGTGCAGGTGTTTTAGCAGGTTTAAACCTTCCCTTAACAACTGGTAAAAAACTGCTAACGCGGACTACGACAGATTTCCCGAGCCTTGTGCAGGATGTTTTAGTAGTTTTAAACATTCATTTAACAACTTTATATACCTGCTAACGTGGACTACGAAATATTTCCTTAGCCTTGTGCAGGATGTTTGAGTAGTTTTAAACTTTCATTTAATATCTGGTAAATAACTGCTAACGCGGACTACGACAAATGTCCCGAGCCTTGTGCAGGATGTTTAAGTAGTTTCATTTAACAACTGGTAAATTTATAACTGTTGTCCTGTACTACTACAGATGTCACGAGCCCTGTGAAAAATGAAATAAGACCCCGCCCCCCCCTCCCCAAAAACAAAACAAAACAAAACAAAACAAAACAAAAAAACACACCCCCCCCCCAAACAAACAAAATACAATACAATAACAAGAAAAACAAACAAATCATTGATAGCGATATTTGTTGCTCGCACTAGCGGCTTCTAGCTTTCAAGGCATGTATGAAAGTGTGTTTTATTTTACCAACTTCCAATTTAGTCAAGTCCGACATTGTCCCGAGATTAGATATACCTTAAACAAGAAAACCTGATACATCATCCAGGTAAAGAAAAAAATGTATGTAACATATTTCTGTGCATTAAACTTTTAATTTTATGCTAAATTTAATACTTTTAGTTGGCAAGATTATTTATTTTACGATCTCTGACCTTGACGTAATCCCCTATTTTGACCTTACTTTTACAAACCGTGGGAACATATTATAATATAAGTAAAATTTTATTTATAGTCGGTACTTAACTAGACAAAAATGAGATCTATGGAGCTCTTACAACCGACTGACATACACACACTATAAATAGGTATGCATGCACATTACATATTGTACAATAATAAAATATAGTGGTTTCAAACGGCACTTAAGCAGCACATATACAAGACACAGGTGAAGGTATAAAAGCATAAGCAGGCAGTTATTATTGAAGCATTTAAAGGAGCTTACCAGTTTAATTCATAAGTTTGTACAAACAGCACTACAAGTTAAACAGTACTAAGAAAATTCAGCACACGTCTGAAGTTAAAGCATAGGCAGGCATTTGTAGCAAACTACAAAAGTTGTATAATTTCACCTATGAGGCTTTACATAAGTGGTTAACAGTACATTAAATCTAAAAAAACAGTTCTATACGACAGCAATTAAATTACCGGTAAGGGACCGACCATTTAACTTGCAGGGGGGGGGGGGGGGGGGGTCTTGGTCTTTTCCTAAAAAAATATTTTGAGAATGATTTTTGATGAAAAAAATATTTTGGAAGCAGATGGTAAGAAAAAAAATATTCTGAAGAAGGATTTCTGCTATATAAATAATGCTAATAATGGAAAAAAATATTCTGTCGCAACACCTTCAAAAAATAAATATTATTTCTGCACTCTGCTCGAAAAAAAAATTTCTGACCAAAACAAAAAACCAAGCCCCCCCTGTTCAAGTTAAATGGTCTGTCCCTAAGCAAAGCTCAACTATAAGCAGCATAAAATATTAAAGTTTCCGCTCATGAGGCAGCATAGGTATGCAACATGCACTGCATTGCATTTCTTGTCTCTGCACCAATAAGCTATATAGCTTTTGAATTGTGCAAATGATGCCATAATCCTGACAGTGAGTTTGGCAGTGAGTTCCAAATTTTTGTGCATGCATTTGTCAAGTTTTAAATGATGGTTATTTTGACTATACTATACTCGAAGAATTTTTCTATTTTCTTTGTATTTTGTTCTCTACAGAAATGCCAGGTCAGAGTACAGTAGCTAAAATTTGACATAATAAATGAATATTAGATAGTTAGTTTTCCTAATCTGCTTAAATGTTTCCATATTCTTTTTAGAACGTTTAATTGCCTAGCAGCCGTTTTACATATATTTGATATGTGTATGTTAAAGTTTGATTTAAAATCAATTGTCACTCCTATCAGTTTTAATTTGTCTTTGCAAGATAAAATCCCATTAATATCAAAAACAATATTATAAATGGGCTTTTCTGCCAAAAGCAATTGCTTGAAATTTGTCAGGGTTTGCTTGAACCTTATTTTCTGAAAACCATTTAATCACTGCAATGCTGTATTTTTCTAGAGATGAAATTATACTTTATGTTAACAGAGTTTGCCAGAGTGTTGTCATCTGCATAGTTGTATAAGGAGCATTTCATAATAAAATACATAGTTTATAAAGATATTAAAAAGAATTGGTCCTAATATTGACCCTTGAGGTACACCTTAAATATCCAGCATACTGCTTATATTTTGATTTAATTTTACACAGTGTTTCCTTTTTGTTAAATAATTATATATTAAAACTAAAGAAGTTTTAGACAGACCAAAGGCTTTCAATTTTAGTAAGAGTAGATTGTAGGGGATGCAATCAAATGATTATACTTGCCATCGCCGGCCATTTCTGTGTTTGCTGCAGGGTCAGGGCAAAGCTTTTACAGGATCTTGTCACATTTTGAGATTTCTTTGTTGCTGTAACCCATAGTCTAATTTAAGAGGATTCATATTAGTTTCATCATTGATTGTTATCTAACCTGCTAGTCAGTGAAATATTCCAAAAATCAGTAGAGCCAATAAAAGACTGCCCTGTCACCATCTTGGAATGCTTATATGTATAAAGTGGTAGTTTAATTCCATTATTAACTTATACATGTACATGTCTTTAAGTATTTTTCATTAATTTATACTTTCATACTTTACCATACAAACCACTACTAAAATAAAATTGATGTTATAATAACTGTTGTCCCACTCAATACTGAAAATGTGGGTAAAATATCGTTGACACAATAACCAAAATTATCATTTCAAATTATGGGAAATACTTGTTATTTGTAAGACGTGAAAAAGTGTGCCAAATTTCAAATTGATACTTAATTACTAGTAATTACAACACAGTCCCATCCGCTTGTCTATGTTAATGAAGTATAATAATACAATTATGTCCTTCATATACTATCCATAGTTATTATATCTTGATATTACCTTCATTAACTGCAATAATTGTATTATATTGTACACCTTTTCAGAACAATATACAGCATTCATACAGACAGTAATGGCTTCCTGGTTATTTGTGATAGGAGTACTATTGTCCTTCCTTGTCTGTGCTCTAAGCACAGTATGCTTGTATCTGATCATGGTACGTCGCAGGTTAAGTCATATTCCAGGACCTCCGCTAGATAGGTAATTTTTTGATAGAAACAATACATGTAATATGTTTCAGAAAAATTTCTGTCATCTTCCTTGACTTCTTTGATCTATATTGTCGTGTGATGGAAACTATTCTGAGATCATCTGTGGTTTGTGTTTATATTATGTGATGTGGATCATCTGTGGTTTGTGTTTATATTATGTGATGTGGATCATCTGTGGTTTGTGTTTATCTTATGTGATGTGGATCATCTGTGGTTTGTGTTTATATTATGTGATGTGGATCATCTGTGGTTTGTGTTTATATTATGTGATGTGGATCATCTGTGGTTTGTGTTTATATTATGTGATGTGGATCATCTGTGGTTTGTGTTTATATTATGTGATGTGGATCATCTGTGGTTTGTGTTTATATTTTGTGATGTGGATCATCTGTGGTTTGTGTTTATATTATGTGATGTGGATCATCTGTGGTTTGTGTTTATATTATGTGATGTGGATCATCTGTGGTTTGTGTTTATCTTATGTGATGTGGATCATCTGTGGTTTGTGTTTATATTATGTGATGTGGATCATCTGTGGTTTGTGTTTATATTATGTGATGTGGATCATCTGTGGTTTGTGTTTATATTATGTGATGTGGATCATCTGTGGTTTGTGTTTATCTTATGTGATGTGGATCATCTGTGGTTTGTGTTTATATTATGTGATGTGGATCATCTGTGGTTTGTGTTTATATTATGTGATGTGGATTTGAAATGTGTCTTATATGCAGGGATTGAAATATGTCTGTTAATAGCCTGCTTTGATTGTATTACACTTTTTGGTTAACCTTCTGAAGGTCAAGGGTTTTCTCTGGCACCACTAAATAAACGGTTAAAGTGTTGTTACAACAATATACTGCACTTGGAAGAATTCTGCTACTCTTAGTTCCTGGTATATCAGTCAAGGTAGAAACAATTTCATAAATGATGAATAAATTTCAAAATGGAAACTGTCAGCTAGGTAAAATTACAAATTTACAAGTTACAAATGTCAAATGAAAACCAGACAATGCTTCCTCGCAAAGTGCACCCATGTTTTTGGGATAAGGTGCTTTGTAGTTTTTGTTGGTTTATTCTTTGTGGTGTGTGTCTTTCTCACACAGTATTTTGTCGGTGTCCAGTGTTGTTTTATTCTAATCTTCACCAATCAAATTTCTACCTTTTTTTTTATCTGAAATTATATCTTTTATTCATTTCAGTTTTTTCCTTGGGAATATTCCAACTTACATAAGGTATCAAAAAGCTGACAAGTTTTTCAGCGATATGGCTTTAGACTGGTAAGTGAAGATGTCTGGTTTTTTGTAATAATACATAATACATGTAATAAAACACAGTATTGCCTTCATTCATTGTTAGTTTATTTTTTTTAGACAAATATAACAAGTTAATTATAACCTAAGGGTTAGATGAGGTCTTGTAATCCCAATGATAGATAACACAATGTAATATAGAACCAGGGATTAAAATATAAATAGTCTGGAATGGCAATGATTCCTTCATCATTCTGGAAACACAGAACTAAAAAGTATGGTATGGATCTTGTGATGTCTGTCATAAAATCTCTCTTCTGGTTAGATTAAGTTAAGTAAAGCATAATTTCCCCCTAAAAAGGTTGCATCTGTATGGCAAACATGTCCAAAGATTATTTAGTTTTTAAGCTTTTAAGTTCTGGGTCTTTGTATAACAAAGACAAAAAATAGAATGATAAAAATTTGTGCATTATAAAATATATTGCTGGGAAACTGTTGAAAGAATTGAGGTTTTGTCATGACATTTATTGTGTTGGCCTTTGTCTTATGACTAACTTACATCACAACCGTTATTTCCAGATAGCAAATAAGACTAAGACTGTTACTGACATTTTATTTTGGACAGGTTAAGTTATATAAATGATCCAACAGCAATATAATATTCAAAGTGTATAAGATTCAGATGTTATCTAGAAATTCCTGCCTACTTTAGGACCTTTTACATTTCATGCATTGTTGACACATATTATTACCTATGTATCACTAATGTTTGCTTATAAGCTACCATGTACCAGCTCAAATTCTTTGTTAAAAACTGCTGTGTTATTACTCTTCATACATTTTGATTGACATTATTTATTGTACAAGTCATGAGATTACACTATTTAGTCATAATATACATTACACATGTAATGTCTTGTTACGTTCTAAAAAAACAATAATCATGACTTCAGTATTACACATACCATGTATTGATTGTTCCAACATTGCGCCAAGATAATTTGATTTGGACATTTTAAAATTTTCATTTTTAGGTGTCTCAAGTATGGTAAAACATACAAAATGGAGTTCATGCATCAAGTTATACTGTTTACTGCAGATCCACAAGCTATCAGGGTAAGCATAGCTAGTTATAGATCCACAAGCTGTCATGGTAAGCATAGCTAATTATTGATCCACAAGCTATCAGGGTAAGCATAGCTAGTTATAGATCCACAAGCTGTCAGGGTAATTATTGGCTAGTTATAGATTCACCAGCTGTTAAGGTAAGTATTGGCTAGTTATAGATCCACTAGCTGTCATGGTAAGCATTGGCTAGTTATAGATCCACCAGCTGTCAGGGTAAGCATTTGCTGGTTATAGATCCACCAGCTGTCAGGGTAAGTATTGGCTAGTTATAGATCCACAAGCTGTCAGGGTAAGTATTGGCTAGTTATAGATCCACCAGCTGTCATGGTAAGTATTGGCTAGTTATAGATTCACCAGCTGTCAGGGTAAGTATTGGTTATAGATCCACCAGCTGTCAGGGTAAGTATTGGCTAGTTATAGATCCACCAGCTGTCAGGGTAAGTATTGGCTAGTTATAGATCCACAAGCTGTCAGGGTAAGTATAGGCTAGTTATACATGTAGATCCACCAGCTGTCAGGGTAAGTATTGGCTAGTTATAGATCCACCAGCTGTCAGGGTAAGTATTGGCTAGTTATAGATCCACCAGCTGTCAGGGTAAGTATTGGCTAGTTATAGATCCTCAAGCTGTCATGGTAAGCATTGGCTAATTATAGGTCCACCAGCTGTCATGGTAAGCATTGGCTAGTTATAGATCCACCAGCTGTCATAGATCCACCAGCTGTCAGCGTAAGAATTGGCTAGTTATAAATCCACCAGCTGTCAGGGTAAGTATTGGCTAGTTATAGATCCACCAGCTGTCAGGGTAAGTATTGGCTAGTTATAGATCCACCAGCTGTCAGGGTAAGTATTGGCTAGTTATAGATCCACCAGCTGTCAGGGTAAGTATTGGCTAGTATTAGATCCACTAGCTGTCAGGGTATTGGCTAGTTATAGATCCACCAGCTGTCATGGTAAGTATTGGCTAGTTATAGATCCACCAGCTGTCAGGGTAAGCATTGGCTAGTTATAGATCCACCAGCTGTCAGGGTAAGTATTGGCTAGTTATAGATCCACCAGCTGTCAGGGTAAGCATTGGCTAGTTATAGATCCACCAGCTGTCAGCGTAAGAATTGGCTAGTTATAGATCCACCAGCTGTCAGGGTAAGTATTGGCTAGTTATAGATCCACCAGCTGTCAGGGTAAGTATTGGCTAGTTATAGATCCACCAGCTGTCAGGGTAAGTATTGGCTAGTTATAGATCCACCAGCTGTCAGCGTAAGAATTGGCTAGTTATAGATCCACCAGCTGTCAGGGTACGTATTGGCTAGTTATAGATCCACCAGCTGTCAGGGTAAGCATTAGGTAGGTATAAATTCACAAGCTATCAGGCTAGTTATAATTTTTTATTTTGTTGAGAACAGTCTGTTTGTTCGTTGCACCCTTCCTTCGCAGTTTACCTTTGCATTTGAAATCATTGAACGCTGTAAAATTATATCATTTAAAGTAGAATGTTTTTTTATACCAGTATGTTAAATATGCTGATTAAAAACACTTTGAATCTCCTGCTGATTTTGAATCTCCTGCTGATTTTGCAGAAAAGTGATTAAAAAGCCATATATTATTGGACTTGTAGAGGCAAATTTTAATTGACATTTGATTTCAAATAATTTATATATTTAACAGTTGTTTATTTCATTTAACATTTAATTCTTTTGAAGGAGCTGATGATAACAGGCAATCACCCCAAACCAAAGTTTGCGTACAAACAATTAACCAAGCTGTATTGGGAAAGGTAAGGTCAACAGGTGATCACCCCAAACCCAAAGTATGCCTACAGACAATTAACCAAGCTGTATTGGGAGGTCCCAAACCAAAGTCTGCCTACAGACAATTAACCAAGCTGTATTAGGAAAGGTAAGGTCAACAGGCAATCACCCCAAACCAAAGTATGCCTACAGACAATTAACCAAGCTGTATTGGGAAAGGTAAGGTCCCAAACCAAAGTCTGCCTACAGACAATTAACCAAGCTGTATTAGGAAAGGTAAGGTCAAAAGGCAATCACCCCAAACCAAAGTATTCCTACAGACAATTAACCAAGCTGTATTGGGAAAGGTAAGGTCAACAGGCGATCACCCCAAACCCAAAGTATGCCTACAGACAATTAACCAAGCTGTATTGGGAGGTCCCAAACCAAAGTCTGCCTACAGACAATTAACCTAGCTGTATTAGGAAAGGTAAAGTCCCAAACCAAAGTCTGCCTACAGACAATTAACGAAGCTGTATTGGGAAAGGTAAGGTCAAAAGGCAATCACCCCAAACCAAAGTATTCCTACAGACAATTAACCAAGCTGTATTGGGAAAGGTAAGGTCAACAACTTACAAGAAATTTGAACTAATAAGACAGTAGTATATACATTTTGGCAAGAGGAAGAGTCTGTAAGGAGGTCTCTCTCCCACATGTTAAAAATTAAAAATAACCAGAGGCTCTTAACACCAATTCTCCATAAGGATCAAAGGATTTCCATATAGTGTGAGACATGACATGTCTCAGATTTTGCTAATTTTCATTTTATAAGTTGAAATTGACCATTGGATCACAAAATAATGACAGTTTGTTATGATTTGACTACGGTTGCCATGGTAACTGTGGCGGCCATTTTGAACCGATTAAAATACAGTGAAAAGGCAATGTTCAAATCCCAATTTTTCTGGGGAAAATCAATTCATATTCAATAGAATTTTTTCATTTGCTTAATTCAATACCTCATAGACAATATTCAAAACAGTTACAACTCTTTAAACATATGTGTGATCAGACTGAGACTATTGAACATGTCAAGAAATAATGCATTATTCTCTATAATTTTTGGTAAAAAATATTACCAGTTTTGCCACTTTTCTGACTCCATTTTCAGAATGGTATTTTTCTGGTAAAAAAGTTCCAGAAAAAATGCATGATTTCTTGACATATTCGATAGCCTCGTTCCGACTACACATTTATGTTTAGTCTTGAAACTGTTTTGAATATTGTCAATGAGATATTGAATTAAGCAAATAAAACGTTATATTGAATTTTTGCTTAACAAATTGGGAATTGAATATAGGCTATTTCGCAGTATGAGAAATGATAAAAATGGTCAATCATAACAAACAGTCATTATTTTTGTGATCCAATGGTCAATTGCAACTTATAAAATGAAAATCAGCAACATCTGAGACATGTCATGTCCTAGTTATTTTGGTGCTTAGGGATAATTGGTCTTAAGAGCCTGTATCGCTCACCTGATTTTATAGGCAATGAAGATGGCATTTCCCTGATGTTAAACTAAGTCCTGTTTTTTCAATAAACTTTAAAGAGGACTATCCAAACAATATTGCTAGAAAGTTTTGTTTCCATTGGTTAACCTGTTTTATAGAGAAGAAGATTTTTTTTTTTATTTACCCATTGGGTCCTATTTTTTACTAAATCCTGTGGTGGTGGCCATTTTGAATTTCCAATTGGCAATAAAAAACATAAACTTTAAAGAAGACCATCCAAACAATATTGTCAGTAAGTTTTGTTTCCATTGGTTTACCGGTTTTAGAGAAGAAGCTTTTTTAACTTTTTTCCCATAGGGTCTAATGTTAAACCAAGTCCTGCGGTGGTGGCCATTTTGAATTTCCGATTGGGATAAAAAAAAACATGAACTTTATAGAGGACCATCCAAACAATATTGCCAGTAAGTTTTGTTTCAATTGGTTAACCTGTTTCAGAGAAGGAGCCTTTTAAATTTTTTCCCCATAGGGAACTTGGCAAAAATGATCAGCAATTATAGTTCTACAATCACTAAATTGGTCTATAATTGTCAGATGACTCCTTATCGGAGTTATTGCCCTTGAATGTCAATTTTTTAATGAAATTTTCTGTTTTTGTCCTGAACTATAACAGCTAGAGAGATACTGTAAATTGCAAAAATTATTGGCAAAACAAGTACTACAATTCACTTAATTGGTTTGAAATTGTCAGATGTCTCCTTGTAAAAGTTAAGGCCCTTTAAGGATGATTTCTTATCAAATTTTCCATTTTTATTCTGTAACCTAAAACCTGTAAGAGCTAGAGTGAAACTGTAAATTGCAAAAATGATCAGCAATACAAGTTCTAAAATTCACTTAATTGGTCTGAAATTGTCAATGACTCCTTATTGACCCTTATTATAATTGCCCTTAATGAAAATTTTTGGTGGAATTTGTAGTTTTTGCCCTGGAACTTAATTAAATGCCATAACAGCTAGATTGAAACTGTAAATTGCACAAATGATACTACAGATCATTGCTTAGTCCAAAATTGTTAGATGACTACTATTATATCGGAGTTACTACCCTTTTATTACGATTTGGACAAAATAATCAGTTTGTGTGTTATAAATAAAAATCTGTTACACCTGTAAAGCTGTAAACTACTGAATTAACCTAAAAGACAAGGCCTACAAATCATTTAATTTTCAGAAATTGTCTGATGGAGCCTTATAGGAGTAATTGTACTTAACCAAAATTAATAACTGGGCCTCGGTGGCCAAGTGCTTCGGGTAGTTTGTCTACAATTGATCACATGGTCTGTCAACACTGAGGTTGCTGGTTTGATTCTTACTGCAGGCAGGGTGTACTCGACTCCAATCCTAATTGACAAGGATTGCCAGATTTCATACCCAGGAGGGGTTTTCTCCTGGTGCTGCTGCTTCCTCTCCGAATAAAAACTGGATGCCATGATATAGCTGAAAAATTGCTGTGTGGTGTTAAACAATATTCAAACTTAAAGCTATAACAACTAGACTGAAACTGTAAATTGCAATAATTTAAATATAGTCATTTGTGTTCCAGTTGAGCGATAACAGGCTCTAGTTTTGTAAATAGGAGGGTGAGATAAGTCACAAACGCATGCCCCCTCCCCTGTTCAGGTGTCCTTTAGTAATAAGGAGTTATCATTAATTATTACTACTTTAAATTTATTTTTACTTTACAATATAACATAATCAAAAGATTTTTTTCAGATTTATGGGATTAGGACTTGTTCCAGAAACAGATCAGAAAGTTTGGGTAGGACGTCGAGCACTCATGAATCCATGTTTTCAGAAAAGGTATGATCCGCTGTTTGTAAAAACTAAGTTATACTGGTAGATATTTGTAATATGTCATGTAATTTGTTAAATGAGGTCATTTAAATGATGATCGCCTTAACCTCAAGCAACTTTTAGCAAAATGATCCTCACATATGAATTTGTTGCTGTTGTGGACAGTAGAAACTGGTGAACCACTTGTTACACAAGTCTGGTTTTATGCTTGGATCAGGAATACGTAATCTTGCCAGCACCTCATCTTATAGTACAATCTTGTGTTTATAATGATTGACGGTTTTGCGTTATTATCATACAACAACTTTTAGGTACTCGGGTGTCGAGTGATCTCTAGTATCGCCTTCACGTATAGTAGTGACAAGATGGTGCATCACACCTGCATTTTTTACGCTGTACTTTCAATATAGAAATGTAATTGTTGAAAATATAATAAAACTTAATATACTTAATAAGGCAAAATATATTTTTTTATTTGAAGAATAACATATCAAATTTTTGTTTTTTAAAGTTTTCCTTTAAATTGTTAAAGTATGGGGTCCAATGTGGGCATAAATGACCAATCCTCTACTACAGAGGCTGACATTAGAATGATCTAAAGTGATTGGAGTCGTACACATGTTGACATTATAATTTATCCGAGGGGATTAGAGGCTGCATTTAATACAGAGGTTGACATTATAATTTCAGTTATCTGAGGGGATTAGAGTCAACATTTAATACAGAGGTTGACATTATAATTTCAGTTATCTGAGGAGATTAGAGTCAACATTTAATACAGAGGTTGACTTTATAATTTCAGTTATCTGAGGGGATTAGAGTCAACATTTAATACAGAGGTTGACATTATAATTTCAGTTATCTGAGAGGACTAGAGTCAACATTTAATACAGAGGTTGACATTATAATTTCAGTTATCTGAGGGGATTAGAGTCAACATTTAATACAGAGGTTGACATTATAATTTCAGTTATCTGAGGGGATTAGAGTCAACATGTAATACAGAGGTTGACATTATAATTTCAGTTATCTGAGGGGATTAGAGTCAACATTTAATACAGAGGTTGACATTATAATTTCTGTTATCTGAGGGGATTAGAGTCAACATTTAATACAGAGGTTGACATTATAATTTCAGTTATCTGAGGGGATTAGAGTCAACATTTAATACAGAGGTTTACATTATAATTTCAGTTATCTGAGAGGATTAGAGTCAACATTTAATACAGAGGTTGACATTATAATTTCAGTTATCTGAGGGGATTAGAGGCAACATTTAATACAGAGGTTGACATTATAATTTCAGTTATCTAAGGGGATTGGAGTCAACATTTAATACAGAGATTGACATTATAATTTCAGTTATCTGAGAGGATGAGAGTCAACATTTAATACAGAGGTTGACATTATAATTTCAGTTATCTGAGGGGATTAGAGGCAACATTTAATACAGAGGTTGACATTATAATTTCAGTTATCTGAGGGGACTAGAGTCAACATTTAATACAGAGGTTGACATTATAATTTCAGTTATCTGAGAGGATTAGAGTCAACATTTAATACAGAGATTGACATTATAATTTCAGTTATCTGAGGGGATTAGAGTCAACATTTAATACAGAGGTTGACATTATAATTTCAGTTATCTGAGAGAACTAGAGTCAACATTTAATACAGCATGTACAGAGGTTGACATTATAATTTCAGTTATCTGAGAGGACTAGAGACAGCATTTAATACAGAGGTTGACATTATAATTTAAGTTATCTGAAGGGATTAGAGTCAACATTTAACACAGAGGTTGACATTATAATTTCAGTTATCTGAGGGGATTAGAGTCAACATTTAACACAGAGGTTGACATTATAATTTCAGTTATCTGAGAGGACTAGAGACAGCATTTAACACAGAGGTTGACATTATAATTTCAGTTATCTGAGGGGATTAGAGTCAACATTTAATACAGAGGTTGACATTATAATTTCAGTTATCTGAGAGGACTAGAGACAGCATTTAATACAGAGGTTGACATTATAATTTAAGTTATCTGAAGGGATTAGAGTCAACATTTAACACAGAGGTTGACATTATAATTTCAGTTATCTGAGGGGATTAGAGTCAGCATTTAACACAGAGGTTGACATTATAATTTCAGTTATCTGAGGGGATTAGAGTCAACATTTAATACAGAGGTTGACATTATAATTTCAGTTATCTGAGGGGATTAGAGTCAACATGTAATACAGAGGTTGACATTATAATTTCAGTTATCTGAGGGGACTAGAGTCAACATTTAATACAGAGGTTGACATTATAATTTCAGTTATCTGAGGGGATTAGAGTCAACATTTAATACAGAGGTTGACATTATAATTTCAGTTATCTGAGGGGATTAGAGTCAACATTTAATGCAGAGGTTGACATTATAATTTCAGTTATCTGAGAGGAATAGAGTCAACATTTTATACAGAGGTTGACATTATAATTTCAGTTATCTGAGGGGATTAGAGTCAACATGTAATACAGAGATTGACATTATAATTTCAGTTATCTGAGGGGACTAGAGTCAACATTTAACACAGAGGTTGACATTATAATTTCAGTTATCTGAGGGGATTAGAGTCAACATTTAATACAGAGGTTGACATTATAATGTCAGTTATCTGAGGGGATTAGAGTCAACATTTAATACAGAGGTTGACATTATAATTTCAGTTATCTGAGGGGATTAGAGTCAACATTTAATACAGAGGTTGACATTATAATTTCAGTTATCGGAGGGGATTAGAGTCAACATGTAATACAGAGGTTGACATTATAATTTCAGTTATCTGAGAGGATTAGAGTCAACATTTAATACAGAGGTTGACATTATAATTTCAGTTATCTGAGGGGATTAGAGTCAACATTTAATACAGAGGTTGACATTATAATTTCAGTTATCTGAGGGGACTAGAGTCAACATTTAATACAGAGGTTGACATTATAATTTCAGTTATCTGAGGGGATTAGAGTCAACATTTAATACAGAGGGTGACATTATAATTTCAGTTATCTGAGGGGATTAGAGGCTGCATTTAATACAGAGGTTGACATTATAATTTCAGTTATCTGAGGGGATTAGAGTCAACATTTAATACAGAGGTTGACATTATAATGTCAGTTATCTGAGGGGACTAGAGTCAACATTTAATACAGAGGTTGACATTATAATTTCAGTTATCTGAGGGGATTAGAGTCAACATTTAATACAGAGGTTGACATTATAATGTCAGTTATCTGAGGGGATTAGAGTCAACATTTAACACAGAGGTTGACATTATAATTTCAGTTATCTGAGGGGACTAGAGTCAACATTTAATACAGAGGCTGACATTATAATTTCAGTTATCTGAGGGGACTAGAGTCAACATTTAATACAGAGGTTGACATTATAATTTCAGTTATCTGAGGGGATTAGTCAACATTTAATACAGAGGTTGACATTATAATGTCAGTTATCTGAGGGGATTAGAGTCAACATTTAATACAGAGGTTGACATTATAATTTCAGTTATCTGAGGGGACTAGAGTCAACATTTAATACAGAGGTTGACATTATAATTTCAGTTATCTGAGGGGACTAGAGTCAACATTTAATACAGAGGTTGACATTATAATTTCAGTTATCTGAGGGGATTAGAGTCAACATTTAATACAGAGGTTGACATTATAATGTCAGTTATCTGAGGGGATTAGAGTCAACATTTAATACAGAGGTTGACATTATAATTTCAGTTATCTGAGGGGATTAGTCAACATTTAATACAGAGGTTGACATTATAATTTCAGTTATCTGAGGGGATTAGAGTCAACATTTTATACAGAGGTTGACATTATAATTTCAGTTATCTGAGGGGATTGGAGTCAACATTTAATACAGAGGTTGACATTATAATTTCAGTTATCTGAGGGGATTAGAGTCAACATTTAATACAGAGGTTGACATTATAATTTCAGTTATCTGAGGGGATTACAGTCAACATTTAATACAGAGGTTGACATTATAATTTCAGTTATCTGAGAGGACTAGAGTCAACATTTGATACAGAGGCTGACATTATTATTTCAGTTATCTGAGGGGATTAGTGTCAACATTTAATACAGAGGCTGACATTATTATTTCAGTTATCTGAGAGGATTAGAGTCAACATGTAATACAGAGGTGGACATTATAATTTCAGTTATCTGAGAGGATTAGAGTCAACATTTAATGCAGAGGTTGACATTATAATTTCAGTTATCTGAGAGAACTAGAGTCAACATTTAATACAGAGATTGAAATTATAATTTCAGTTATCTGAGGGGACTAGAGTCAACATTTAATACAGAGGTTGACATTATAATTTCAGTTATCTGAGAGGACTAGAATCAACATTTAACACAGAGGTTGACATTATAATTTATCCGAGGGGATTAGAGGCTGCATTTATTACAGAGGTTGACATTATAATTTATCCGAGGGGATTAGAGTCAACATTTAATACAGAGGTTGACATTATAATTTCAGTTATCTGAGGGGATTGGAGTCAACATTTAATACAGAGGTTGACATTATAATTTCAGTTATCTGAGAGGATTAGAGTCAACATTTAATACAGAGGTTGACATTATAATTTCAGTTATCTGAGGGGATTGGAGTCAACATTTAATACAGAGGTTGACATTATAATTTCAGTTATCTGAGGGGATTAGAGTCAACATTTAATACACAGGTTGACATTATAATTTCAGTTATCTGAGAGGATTAGAGTCAACATTTAATACAGAGGTTGACATTATAATTTCAGTTATCTGAGGGGACTAGAGTCAACATTTAATACAGAGGTTGACATTATAATTTCAGTTATCTGAGGGGATTAGAGTCAACATTTGATACAGAGGTTGACATTATAATTTCAGTTATCTGAGGGGATTAGAGTCAACATTTAATACAGAGGTTGACATTATAAATTCAGTTATGTGAGGGGATTAGAGTCAACATTTAATACAGAGGTTGGCATTATAATTTCAGTTATCTGAGGGGACTAGAGTCAACATTTAATACAGAGGTTGACATTATAATTTCAGTTATCTGAGGGGACTAGAGTCAACATGTAATACAGAGGTTGACATTATAATTTCAGTTATCTGAGGGGATTGGAGTCAACATTTGATACAGAGGCTGACATTATAATTTCAGTTATCTCAGGAGATTAGAGTCAACATTTGATACAGAGGCTGACATTATAATTTCAGTTATCTGAGAGGACTAGAGATAGCATTTAATACAGAGGTTGACATTATAATTTCAGTTATCTTAGAGGACTAGAGACAGCATTTAATACAGAGGTTGACATTATAATTTCAGTTATCTGAGAGGACTAGAGACAGCATTTAATACAGAGGTTGACATATTAATAAACAGAATGGTTGGGTTTGCTGATGGTAAAACAAAGATGAGGATGTTAGAGGAATTCAATCATCTTACATTAGACATTATAGGGAAGGTAACACATGCTATCATTTAAAAAATAAGTTTTGAATTAAAAAAAGAGTAATTAATATAAGAGTTGTAACAATAATGCTTTTAAATCTGAGTTTGTTATTATGGATTGACTGTTATACCCTGCTACAACAAGTGGCTGGGTATTATGTTTTTCCCTCCATATGGATATGGTGTCTGTCCAGTGATGGATCCAGGGGGGGTGGGGGGCATAGGGGCATACGCCCCCCCCCTTTAAAAAAAAGGAAAGGAAAAAAGAGAGAACCAGCGCCAAAAGCAAAAATGTAATTCCCACTCGTCCTTGCCATAAATTAATGCATTAACGGTACTTATTCGTTTATAATGATATCTCTGTTGTATATACTGTACCAAATAAAGGTTACTGAACACTATTAAAACCTTGTTCGTGGCCTTCCTTTTCCGATATCCCCTTTTTATGCTCCTCCTTTCGAAAATCCTGTATCCGCCCCTGCTGTCTGTCTGTGTCTTGCTGGTTTCCAGAGAATAATTTGATAAACACATCAACAGGTTTTGTTTAAACTTTGCACATGTGTTACGTTCTATAACATGAAGATTGTTAGATTTTCAGCACAATGCACTTTGTAGTTTTCGACTTTGACCAGTTCAAATTTTTTTGGTCAACAGTTGGTGGTTTCCAGATGATAGTTTGAAAACATGTCAACAGTTTTTGTTCAATTTTCAGCACAATCCAATTTCTAGCTTTCAACCTAGGCCAATTCATTTTGTTTTTGGTCAACTGGTTTCCAAAGGATAAACAGGAAAACAGGTTTTGTTCAAACATTGCTTAGCTGTTAATTACTATAAAATTAAGATAATGTTCAATTTTCAAATTTGAAAAATGAAGTGCAAATTAAAAAAAATATTTAATGTCCAATTAGATGCCTCAATGTTGCAGGGAATCATCTAATGTCTTATCAGATTTTCCAATGTGGTGGGGTATCATTTTTTGTCCCATCAGATGTCCTAACATGGTGGGGTATCATTAAATGTCCTATATGATTCCCCAACATGGCGGGTATTGTTAAATGTCCCATCAGATTTTCCCATTAGTTGCCCCAACATGTGGGGTATTGTTTAATGTCCCTTTAGATGCCCCAACATGACCTTGTATCAATTAATGTCCATTAAATGTCCTATTTTACAGCCATATTAGAATCCTAAATTTGAGTGTAATGAAACTTTGGTCCTGTTGATACTCCATATTCATTCTTCACCAACAGAACATTATTTTAGCCTGACCTTAGGCCTCCTGGTACAAGCTTTATACTGTGCAGTTAGGATTAGGCTCTGGTCCCTACCTGCAGCTACCATTATAGTCCATTCTGTTATTTATGGCTAAATAGTATGGTGACAAGGACATGTGTATAGTTTGATGAAAACATTTTATAACAGTAACAAAATTCAAACCATTTATATTGGTTTATATTTTTATTTGCAGATTGCCTTTGGAATGCAGATGAACAGTGTAGACAAAAACTCAACAGATTCAGAGTTTACCAAAGCTATAACATTAGTTTTTAAAGGATTCTCAAAGAATATAAGGGACCCCTTTATACTTGTAAGACTTTACTTGTACTTATAATTTGCAAGACTGTTCATACATGTATGTCCATTATAGGAAATGAAAAATGGCTGTAACTGTAATTTGCTGAATTACATGAAATTATCCATGAAACTAGTTTGAACCTAGATGACTGCCACTGTCGGCTGCTGAAGATGGTTAAGCATAAAACCAGTTTGAACCAAGATAAATGCCACTGTCGGCTGCTGAAGATGTTTAAGCATAAAACCAGTTTGAACCAAAATGACTGCAACTGTCATCTGCTGAAGATGGTTTAGAAAAAAACCAGTATGAAGATTAGAGATTTATTGTTGATAAAGAATATTATTTAGCAGGAGAAAGAGCTTATAAATATTTGCCAGTATTCTGAGGGGGACAATATTTGCCAATATTCTGAGGGGGACAATATTTGCCAATATTCTGAGGGGGACAATATTTGCCAATATTCTGAGGGGGACAATATTTGCCAATATTCTGAGTGGGACAATATTTGCCAATATTCTGAGGGGGGCAATATTTTCCAATATTCTGAGGGGGACAATATTTCCCAATATTCTTGCAATAACTCTTTTATGTAGTAATTAATATTTCAACAAAAATATTATTTATTGGACAAAAATGTTTGTTTAATATAATGTTATAAGTGAATATTGAACTAGTGTTAATGCTGATTTGAAATGCATATTTGTACTAGTGCAGTGTGAGTTTATTGCTAAATTAGTAAGAACATATAACAATGCTTCAAATAATTAGGTAGCATAGTTACACACCTCAATAAAATATGTATCCCAGAATGCATAATAAATCACAAATATGTATTTCTTAATAAGCCATTTGTAAAGTAAAAAAGGCCCCACGTTTTGCAATTCACAGTTATTATTTCATTTTCTGATTGTCATTTAAATCTTTAAAACCTTGCCTGTAAACATTTATGGTTGCATTAGTCTATTCCTGTGGCAGAATTACTATCAATTATGCCTTTAGTAGTAGCCTCTTAATGTCTTGTTCAGCCATTTTTAATTTTAGAAGATGACAACAATAAGTTGAAAGCCATTTTCAGACTGCCTCAGTATGTTTCTGGATTCTAATAACACCTTGTAAGAAAAAACAAAAAACTGTTACATGTATTGTTCCTATTGATTTAAAAAACGATCAAAGACAGAAATGTCCGGATTTCGTTAAACAGGAAGTATGTGAGCGACACTCTGTAATCCAGCCAAAAGTAGATAACTGACTGACCTGGAAAGGGAAGGGGATGGTACAACTCATCATGCTAAAGCTGTGCACCAAATTTGAAATCAATCCCTTTAGTAGAAGCCGAGAAAACTTACGAAAATTTTTTCCACACCCGTCCAAATTAACATTCACCATACTATAACCCGGATTTTCACTCTGTGAAATCCGGCCAAAAATGTAAATATTATATTTATAACTATATAACAATTTTCATTTCTCTAATCAAATGATAAAAACCTGCTTTGCCCCAAAATGATATTTGTATATCCTTGTATATACCTGTAAAAAACACATCTCTATTACACACTTCATTTTGATTACATTACATTAAATCGTGTACATGAAATTACCTTTATTATTGTACTTTGTTTATAGTTTAAAGTTAACCAGTGGAAATTTATAAGAGATGTGAGGAAAGCTCTGAGGTTCCTGAGGGTATTCTCTAGACGGTGTTTCAGAGAGAGAATGGCAGCTCTACAAAGAGGGGATTATACTCCGGATGATATACTGAATCATTTGGTAAAAATGAAATGTAAGAAAACTAATTGTTCTTGGTAACATACGATTGTAACATAAAGGCCTGGTAACATACGATTGTAACATAAAGGCCTGGTAACTGGTTAATATGTTTGAGTGTGCTGTGGTAATACATACTGCCTCTAAATCATGCAGTAAAAAGTCCCTCATTGAGGCAGAGTACCTTTAATACAGTTTGTTCCTCATTGAGGCAGAACACCTTTAATACAGTTTGTCCCTCATTGAGGCAGAGAACCTTTAATACAGTTTGTTCCTCATTGAGGCAGAACACCTTTAATACAGTTTGTCCCCCATCAAGGCAGAGTACCTTTAATACAGTTTGTCCCCCATCAAGGCAGAGTACCTTTAATACAGTTTGTCCCCCATAGAGGCAGAGTACCTTTAATACAGTTTGTCCCCCATAGAGGCAGAGTACCTTTAATACAGTTTGTCCCCCATAGAGGCAGAGTACCTTTAATACAGTTTGTCCCCCCATCAAGGCAGAGCACCTTTAATACAGTTTGTCCCCCCATCAAGGCAGAGTACCTTTAATACAGTTTGTCCCCCCATCAAGGCAGAGTACCTTTAATACAGTTTGTCCCCCATCAAGGCAGAGTACCTTTAATACAGTTTGTCCCCCCATCAAGGCAGAGTACCTTTAATACAGTTTGTCCCCCATCGAGGCAGAGCACCTTTAATACAGTTTGTCCCCCATCGAGCCAGAGCACCTTTAATACAGTTTGTCCCCCATCAAGGCAGAGTACCTTTAATACAGTTTGTCCCTCATCAAGACAGAGTACCTTTAATACAGTTTGTCCCCCATAGAGGCAGAGTACCTTTAATACAGTTTGTCCCCCATAGAGGCAGAGTACCTTTAATACAGTTTGTCCCCCATAGAGGCAGAGTACCTTTAATACAGTTTGTCCCCCCATCAAGGCAGAGCACCTTTAATACAGTTTGTCCCCCCATCAAGGCAGAGTACCTTTAATACAGTTTGTCCCCCCATCAAGGCAGAGTACCTTTAATACAGTTTGTCCCCCATCAAGGCAGAGTACCTTTAATACAGTTTGTCCCCCCATCAAGGCAGAGTACCTTTAATACAGTTTGTCCCCATCGAGGCAGAGCACCTTTAATACAGTTTGTCCCCCATCGAGGCAGAGCACCTTTAATACAGTTTGTCCCCCATCAAGGCAGAGTACCTTTAATACAGTTTGTCCCCCCATCAAGGTAAAGTACCTTTAATACAGTTTGTCCCCCCATCAAGGCAGAGTACCTTTAATACAGTTTGTCCCCCATCGAGGCAGAGCACCTTTAATACAGTTTGTCCCCCATCGAGGCAGAGCACCTTTAATACAGTTTGTCCACCATCAAGGCAGAGTATCTTTAATACAGTTTGTCCCTCATCAAGGCAGAGTACCTTTAATACAGTTTGTCCCCCCATCAAGGCAGAGTACCTTTAATACAGTTTGTCCCCCATCAAGGCAGAGTACCTTTAATACAGTTTGTCCCCCCATCAAGGCAGAGTACCTTTAATACAGTTTGTCCCCCCATCAAGGCAGAGTACCTTTAATACAGTTTGTCCCCCCATCAAGGCAGAGTACCTTTAATACAGTTTGTCCCTCATCAAGGCAGAGTACCTTTAATACAGTTTGTCCCCCCATCAAGGCAGAGTACCTTTAATACAGTTTGATACTCTTCTTTATATAAGGAGAGTTCAGGTCAGTAAATGTATAATG
The DNA here is from genome assembly GCA_944474755.1 of Limnoperna fortunei. NCBI lineage: Eukaryota > Metazoa > Mollusca > Bivalvia > Mytilida > Modiolidae > Limnoperna > Limnoperna fortunei. The sequence goes on from OX104113.1 coordinate 5,430,159, forward strand.
GATTCCAGTACTAAGGTAGATACAGTGATATGTAGATATTATTTACATTGTTTTAAATGCATTTTCTCGTACCTATCTCATCAAAGGGGAACAGCCCTGAGATCAAAGGGGAACAGCCCTGAGATGAGATGATGAGAAACTGCACAGAGTTTAATAAAACGTAAATTGTTTATCGCTGTTTTGTAACATTGTGACATCACAGTGTATACTTAACAATGTCTTGAAAGCAAGGTGAGATGGGCCCATCTCATCTAGTACAGTGAGATGGGATTATAACAGGCATAAAGATCAAAGAAGAATTCTGCAAAATAGCAATAATGTTCCTACATTGCCATTATATATTGCTTAATTGTTTTATTATACATGTTAATTGTTTGGTTCTGTTTCAGTGGAGAACCCAGAGATAGACGAAGAGATCATACTAGATGATATCACAACATTTTTTGTAGCAGGTAAAATGTTACAAAATAAACACACTAATTTACACAAGTTACCTTTAAGTTGTGATGACTCTTTATTAATGGTTAACAAAATCAGTTGTAATTTAATTGTTGTGTGATGCAGACTAAAGTTGACTGTAAGGTTAACCATGACTGTAAGGTTAACCATGAAAGGTATTTTGAATGCCATTGCTATCTATTGACAGGACAAGAGACAACAGACAACTTGTTAAGTTTTGCTATGCTATCTGTTGACAGGACAAGAGACAATGGCCAACATGCTAAGTTTTGCTATGCTATCTTTTGACAGGACAAGAGACAACAGCCAGCTTGTTAAGTTTTGCTATGCTATCTGTTGACAGGACAAGAGACAATGGCCAACATGCTAAGTTTTGCTATGCTATCTTTTGACAGGACAAGAGACAACAGCCAACTTGTTAAGTTTTGCTATGCTATCTATTGACAGGACAAGAAACAACAGCCAACTTGTTAAGTTTTGCTATGCTATCTATTGACAGGACAAGAGACAACAGCCAACTTGTTAAGTTTTGCTATGCTATCTATTGACAGGACAAGAGACAACAGACAACGTAATAAGTTTTGCTATGCTATCTGTTGACAGGACAAGAGACAACGACCAAAATGCTAAGTTTTGCTATGCTATCTATTGACAGGAGAAGAGACAACAGCCAACTTGTTAAGTTTTGCTATGCTATCTTTTTACAGAACAAGAGACAACGGCCATATTATTAAGTTTTGCTATGCTATCTTTTGACAGGACAAGAGACAATGGCCAACTTGTTAAGTTTTGCTATGCTATCTATTGACAGGACAAGAGACAACAGCCAACTTGTTAAGTTTTACTTTGCTTTGCTTATGGAAAAATAAAGATGTGCTTGACAGGTACATATGTATTAAAATATACTTAGTTCAGGGTTCCAACATAAGAGTAACATAACCTTCTTTTGAAAACTGTTATAATACCTCTTCAAATAAGAGGGGGTATACTGTTTTACCATTGTCCATGCGTTCGTAACAAAAATTTCCGTTGCATTTTTCTAAGCAGCTATATCATGTAAAAGCCGGCATTTTGCATATTGCTTTATCCTATAGTGAATTATGGTGTATAGCCATTTCATGCTCCTTGGTCATCTACTTCCTGTTTACCGAATACTTTTTGGCGGGGGTATCACTAGTGAGCAGTAGCTCACAGATACACTTGTTTTAACTAATTGCATAATTAAAAAAAAGTAAACTTTCTATTTACCAAAAATATAATTTAAATTTTACTGTCACCGGTATCATTCTAAAATTTCCTTTATTGTTGTAGATTGAAAGAAGAAATAAATGAAGTTGTTGGAGTCAAACCTTACATAAGTTTTGATGATGTATCTAACATGACCTACTTAGAAATGGTGATCAAGGAGACCCTTCGGCTGTATCCTCCAGGACCAAACACATTTAGAGAAACAAAACATGACATTGAAATATCCGGCCACAAAGTACCAAAAGGAACATCTGTTATAGCAAGTATTAAATAGTAAAATAAATAGTAATGGTTTTACAACAAATGTATTGTCTTTATACTGTGATATCTGTTGTCCATTTGTGATATTAAAAAACTAATTGGATTTAGCAGAATGCAGTACAGTGATATAGTGGAATCCCCATATACGTAAGTGAAGCAGATAAATTTTTCACTGCTTTAATTGTGTCTGGGTAGAAAATTAATGAAGCCACATCTATTCACGCTGTAGGTTTCCTTTAAAATATAGAGAATGAGAATTTGTTACATCTTTTCTTATTTCTGTCAGTAGCACACATTGTTTTAAAGAAAATTATGGGAAAAGGTTTTATAATAAAGCTAATGGAAATACACAAAAATGTATGGGCCATGGAATCTCCGGTTTGTCAACAAAGATAATTATATTATGAATATAGCGAAATTCCTTACCTTGCCATGTCAAAACTACACAGGAAATCACTTGCATAATTTTGTTTTCATCACATTTGGTGGTGCATGAGCGTGATTACCACGTGATATACACATACTTATTTACCTATTTCTGTGTTACTACAACTGTTATGTCCTGCAAAACATATCATAGTCAGATCCTAGGACAATCTTTTGTTTTGTTCAAATTATCTGAACCTGACAAAACTTTATACCAGACTATGAAAGTTTGAGCCAATGGAAACTAAATAGATATAGATTGACCTGCAGAAAGGACATGGATAGATATAAAAAGTACTAAATATAAATTTACTGATGATGTTACCATAATAATTCTCAGAAAGGTATTGACCTGATGATGTTACCATAATAATTCTCAGAAAGGTATTGACCTGATGATGTTACCATAATAATTCTCAGAAAGGTATTGACCTGATGATGTTACCATAATAATTCTCAGAAAGGTGTTGACCTGGATCTGCACAATTAATTATGTAATAATACAATGTTTTAGATGAGTACCTATGTCAGTTCGCGCCTGGAGGAGTTTTTCCCAGATCCATTGAAGTTTGACCCTGAAAGATTTAGTTCAAAAAATGAAAGCAGGTGAGAATTTTAAATATACAAAATTATAATTTTTCTGCTTTTTTTTAATTTAGAACAAGCACCTGTTTACATGATCTTTTATTGTTTTTAAACTAAATAATCTAGGACATAATATAACAAGTGAAGCCTTAGTCGATACAAGTTATATTGACCAAGAAGATCAGATCTTTGATGTCCTTGGTTGATATGTATTTCTCTGGTCAATATAACCATGCTTCAACTTTCTACAAAGGCTGTATTTGTATAACATTTTTCCACATTTTGAAAAAAAAATAAATTAAGTAATACTTTTGTGGTTCTGTATTTTATGCATTGAATTGTTTTGAAAGTGTCTATAAACATCTTATTTTCATGGCTTCATATTGCTTGTTTGTTTGTTTGAATAGTGTTTTTCTCCTAAGCAATTTTTGGCCGGATTGTACAGAGTGATAATCCAGGGTTATAATAAGGTGAATTGTGGGCAGGGGAGGGGGGAATTTTTGTAACAGCAACTACTAATCACATTCCCTTGAAATTTGGTATGCAGCTTCAGCATGGCCTCCCATAACCTAGGATTCAATTTCAGGTCTGTCGCTCACCTACTTTCTGTTTAACGAAATCTGGCCGATTCTGTCTTTGATGGATTATTCAGCGATATTTTGGCATTCAATTTTTTGGGGTTAATGAAAATTGGGTATCCTTGTCAATTAATATTGTAGTTGAGCACACCATGTCCACAGTGAGACTTCAATGTAAGTGTTGACAGTCACATAAGAAATACCGTATAGCGGGTTATTTTAGCGGGGTGCAAATTTTGGCATATTTTAGCGGTCAAACTGAAATCGCCAAAATAAAAACCGCTAAAATTCATGATTTTAGAAACTCTGGTGAAATGTTTTGTATGCAACGTGGTTTTACCTGTATATACAAAGTTAAAATTATCATTTAAACTTATAGAAAATTGGTAGATTTGTAAAAAAATATGTTTAAAAACATTGGAAAACTAAACACTTGAACAGGATGAAATCGTTTTTATTTCAGGAGAATTTCTTCCTCCTCAGAATATTAATGGAGGAAAAACAGATAAATGCCATCCTGTATATAAGTTTCCATCCGTAATTAAGTTTCTGTCTTTGTACATGAAATATAGCCTGTTTCCTTCCCCTTCATATGTAGTCAACAATTTACTTACGTTCCAATTGGAAAATACACAAGCACATGTTATCCGGGATTGCTAGACCGCCAAATTGTTTTCTATGGTTTTGCCATTCGCCAAAATTAAAACCACCAAATTTTTTGCAATACATTTTGACCTAAAAACCGCCAAATTTTACACCCGCTAAAATAACCCGCTATACGGTAGCAGACTAAGGCCCAGTCTTTTTGAAGGTATTTCAATTTTTTCAGGATATCTTGTCAGGTGATACTTACTTTTTTCTAAGACGAAATGAAAACTTTTTAGACCAAACAATTTTTCTACTATGTTTATGCTACTGGAAGTGTAGACAAGATTGTAATAGTAGAATATTTTCTGGACTTCTGGTCCTACATCCCTAATTTTTTGTCTAAGCCTTTCAGATTTTTAAAGATGGACCTTCTGAAAGATTGTTAAAGCCCCTCTGCTTTCTATATTTTATTTACAATTTATATATGGGTAGGCAGCAATAACTGTTTTTTCTCGTTTAAACTGCAAGTGCGTAAAATAACTGTCCGGGAATTAGCACTTTGACGTGCCAAAGCGCACCAAATTTGAAAAAGGAAATAACAAGTTATTTGTTCGACGTGCAAAAGCGCGCCAAATTTAAAAAGGTTACTCAGTTATGACTACACAGACCCCGTGTTCTAGTTTGTGTTTAGTTCAGTATATTTATACAGTTATTGCCTTTTATTGACTGAAGGCAATATCCAAATTGTTAAATCTTGAAAGGGTTATTTTTCCTGGGTCCTGTGGATCCTGTGGACCTCGGAAAAATAACACTTTCTAAATTTAATAATTATGGATATTACCATTATAGGCCACAATTGTGTATTGTTGTTTTGACTTTGTTTTCTTATGATGATAGAATCAAAATAAATTGTCATGATACTCGTGTGGGATTATATCTTAGAGATGTGTATTAGGCTAATAATGTAGTCTATTATGTAAAAAAATACTATCTTTGTCTTTGAAAATGGAATGACAATGTGTGTTTTGCTTGCTTTACGATATGGAAAAACAATGGTATAGATTTTTTAACTAGATATAGTACGACTATTATATTTAATGTGACCTTTTTATATATGTAATTGTATAACAATCTTTATCTTTCTTGTTTGTAGCATACAATCTTACACTTATTTTCCATTTATGCTTGGCTCAAGAACATGTATTGGGAAAAACTTTGCCAAGGTAAGTCAAATATTACTAAATTTGTCAGTACTCTTTTTAGGAGTTATCCTTAAATGATTATTTTTCAGATTTGTTTTTATTTTTGAAAACTAAAAAAGGTAAAGAAATTCAACAAGTCCAGTAAAAATGAGTAATCAAACAAAAATTGTCAGTCAACTCTTTGCTAGTTATTTCCCTTTAACAAGAAACTGTAACACACTCTACCTACATGTTATTTTGGACTGTGAATTTCCAATTGTGTGAAGATGGCTTAAAGTCTGTTGTCTTCCAGGGGAGCAATTACATGCCCCTTGGAACCTTGGTTTCTTAAAGAACCTATTTCCCATGTAAGAAATTAATAAAAAAAAATGTTATTAAAAATACTTATTCTTAAAATGGGGTATTAGTAATTAAGTTATAAAATAATGTTTCTTCTCAAAGAGTTTTACTAAAGATACCATTTTCTTGTTAAAAAATATTTTGAAAATATGATTGCAGATAGTTTTCCCAGATTTAAAATTCAGTACATGGTGATTGTACTGCGATCAGCATTGGATACACCTATAACTGAATATTTGTATGATACCAAACTTTTTTCATTAAAACACCAATTCATACACTACTGTAATGGAAGTGGTAGGTTTGGCATGCCATAAAACCTGGTTTAATCCACTGTTTCTTTTGAAATGCCTGTCCTGTCAGGATCATTGCTGCAGTTGTTGTATATTTGGTTGTTGGTTATTAAGTTTTCTGTTTCTTGGACTTTGATTTTTGGATTGTTGTTTTTGACAGTTTCCGTGTTCAGTATTTTGTTACTATTATTTGTGTCTCTGTCAAAATTTTTTTAAATATTTTTGTATTTTTTTAACAGATTGAAGCCAAAATTATTTTGGCTAAAATCATACAGAGATTTAACTTTGAAATGGACCCTGACCAGTCCTTTGACATTGAAGAGCTGACCACACTGAGGCCTAAAGGAGGAGTCATCTGTACATTAACTTTATGTGAAACATAACAAGTCTCAGGATAATCCCAGACAAACACAAACATATTTACTTATAGTGCCATCAACAGTTAGTCTGATATAATCCGCTGTAGTTTTACTGTGTGGGAGTTTTAACTGGTTGTTTTATATATATATTTGGATTGTTTGTTTTGTTTAAATAATAATGACATTTATCCTAACAAGTAATACATAGAATAACACATATGCACTGAATCCTCCATAGATTGATTAAATGATGACAATTGTTAGACAACTTACAAACATTAGTTCCTTGTAACAAAGATCATTCCAATCCCAGGATTCCAAGTTATACAACTTATGATATTTTGTTGTGCTTCTGAATTCTACTAACCCTATCTTGAATATAAACTGTTTGTTGACAGTGAATTGACTGGTTCTTTTGAAAAAGAAAAAAACATTATGAAAATTCATTCTGGTTTTTTTTTGCGAAACAAGTTTTTCCACAAGTCTGCGATTTTTTTTAGGGGGAGGTGGGATCCTGTTTTTGTCCATAATGGACATCAATTTATCTTCAGAGAGCAATAATGTGACTTAAAGGTCTAAATTTATGGTCAAGGTCATCAGCCCCAGTATTTGAAACTTTGCATTAAAATGATCTATATATATTTTAAGCCTACCTTAAAAGAGAAAAAGGTTAATCCTGGACATATTTTGTTGTTGTCAGCATGACAAATGTTTGTTATATTCTTTTATTCATTTGTTTATATTGTGCATGAAATCAAAAGTAATTTTTATAATATTATGAATTTATATTTTGTTATGTATATTTTTACTACTAGATGTATGGAACTTTATATTTATATATTATATATATTAAAATTAAAATATGTAATTATGTTTGTAGTTTTTTTTATGTAATGCAAACCTCATAATTACTACCAGACAGAACACTTAATCACCAAAAACATAATACAAATATGAGGGAATACTACACAGTCAGGAAACAGTCACACATGTCACTGATGAGTCACAACAGAACACTTAATCACCAAAAACATAATACAAATATGAGGGCATACTACACAGTCAGGGAACAGTCACACAGGTCACTGATGAGTCACAACAGAACACTAAATCACCAAAAACATAATACAAATATGAGGGCATACTACACAGTCAGGGAACAGTCACACAGGTCACTGATGAGTCTCAACAGAACACTAAATCACCAAAAACATAATACAAATATAAGGGAATACTAGTATTACTACACAGTCAGAGAACAGTCGCACATGTCACTGATGAGTCACAACAGAACACTTAATCACCAAAAACATAATACAAATATGAGAGCATACTACACAGTCAGGGAACAGTCACACATATCACTGATGAGTCTCAACAGAACACTTAATCACCAAAAACATGATACAAATATGAGGGCATACTACACAGTCAGGGAACAGTCACACAGGTCACTGATGAGTCACAACAGAACACTTAATCACCAAAAACATAATACAAATATGAGGGCATACTACACAGTCAGGGAACAGTCACACAGGTCACTGATGAGTCACAACAGAACACTAAATCACCAAAAACATAATACAAATATGAGGGCATACTACACAGTCAGGGAACAGTCACACAGGTCACTGATGAGTCTCAACAGAACACTAAATCACCAAAAACATAATACAAATATAAGGGAATACTAGTATTACTACACAGTCAGAGAACAGTCGCACATGTCACTGATGAGTCACAACAGAACACTTAATCACCAAAAACATAATACAAATATGAGAGCATACTACACAGTCAGGGAACAGTCACACATATCACTGATGAGTCTCAACAGAACACTTAATCACCAAAAACATGATACAAATATGAGGGCATACTACACAGTCAGGGAACAGTCACACAGGTCACTGATGAGACTCAACAGAACACTTAATCACCAAAAGCATTATACAAATATGAGGGCATACTACACAGTCAGGGAACAGTCACACAGGTCACTGATGAGTCTCAACAGAACACTTAATCACCAAAAACATAATACAAATATGAGGGCATACTACACAGTCAGGGAACAGTCACACAGGTCACTGATGAGTCACAACAGAACACTAAATCACCAAAAACATAATACAAATATGAGGGCATACTACACAGTCAGGGAACAGTCACACAGGTCACTGATGAGTCTCAACAGAACACTTAATCACCAAAAACATAATACAAATATGAGGGCATACTACACAGTCAGGGAACAGTCACACAGGTCACTGATGAGTCTCAACAGAACACTTAATCACCAAAAACATAATACAAATATGAGGGCATACTACACAGTCAGGGAACAGTCACACAGGTCACTGATGAGTCTCAACAGAACACTAAATCACCAAAAACATAATACAAATATAAGGGAATACTAGTATTACTACACAGTCAGAGAACAGTCGCACATGTCACTGATGAGTCACAACAGAACACTAAATCACCAAAAACATAATACAAATATGAGGGCATACTACACAGTCAGGGAACAGTCACACAGGTCACTGATGAGTCTCAACAGAACACTTAATCACCAAAAACATAATACAAATATGAGGGCATACTACACAGTCAGGGAACAGTCACACAGGTCACTGATGAGTCACAACAGAAAACTAAATCACCAAAAACATAATACAAATATGAGGGCATACTACACAGTCAGGGAACAGTCACACAGGTCACTGATGAGTCTCAACAGAACACTTAATCACCAAAAACATAATACAAATATGAGGGCATACTACACAGTCAGGGAACAGTCACACAGGTCACTGATGAGTCACAACAGAACACTAAATCACCAAAAACATAATACAAATATGAGGGCATACTACACAGTCAGGGAACAGTCACACAGGTCACTGATGAGTCTCAACAGAACACTTAATCACCAAAAACATAATACAAATATGAGGGCATACTACACAGTCAGGGAACAGTCACACAGGTCACTGATGAGTCTCAACAGAACACTTAATCACCAAAAACATAATACAAATATGAGGGCATACTACACAGTCAGGGAACAGTCACACAGGTCACTGATGAGTCTCAACAGAACACTAAATCACCAAAAACATAATACAAATATGAGGGCATACTACACAGTCAGGGAACAGTCACACAGGTCACTGATGAGTCACAACAGAACACTAAATCACCAAAAACATAATACAAATATGAGGGCATATTACACAGTCAGGGAACAGTCACACAGGTCACTGATGAGTCTCAACAGAACACTTAATCACCAAAAACATAATACAAATATGAGGGCATACTACACAGTCAGGGAACAGTCACACAGGTCACTGATGAGTCTCAACAGAACACTTAATCACCAAAAACATGATACAAATATGAGGGCATACTACACAGTCAGGGAACAGTCACACAGGTCACTGATGAGTCTCAACAGAACACTTAATCACCAAAAACATAATACAAATATGAGGGAATACTACATAGTCTGGGAACAGTCACACAGGTCACTGATGAGTCACAACAGAACACTAAATCACCAAAAACATAATACAAATATGAGGGCATACTACACAGTCAGGGAACAGTCACACAGGTCACTGATGAGTCACAACAGAACACTAAATCACCAAAAACATAATACAAATATGAGGGCATACTACACAGTCAGGGAACAGTCACACAGGTCACTGATGAGTCACAACAGAACACTAAATCACCAAAAACATAATACAAATATGAGGGAATACTACACAGTCAGGGAACAGTCACACAGGTCACTGATGAGTCTCAACAGAACACTAAATCACCAAAAACATCAAACAAATATGAAGGAATACTACACAGTCTGGGAACAGTCACACAGGTCACTGATGAGTCACAGCAGAACACTAAATCACCAAAAACATAATACAAATATGAGGGCATACTACACAGTCTGGGAACAGTCACACAGGTCACTGATGAGTCACAACAGAACACTTAATCACCAAAAACATAATACAAATATAAGGGAATACTACACAGTCAGGGAACAGTCACACATGTCACTGATGAGTCACAACAGAAAACTAAATCACCAAAAACATAATACAAATATGAGGGAATACTACACAGTCAGGGAACAGTCACACAGGTCACTGATGAGTCACAACAGAAAACTAAATCACCAAAAACATAATACAAATATAAGGGAATACTACACAGTCAGGGAACAGTCACACATGTCACTGATGAGTCACAACAGAAAACTAAATCACCAAAAACATAATACAAATATGAGGGCATACTACACAGTCAGGGAACAGTCACACAGGTCACTGATCAGTCACAACAGAACACTAAATCACAAAAAACATAATACATAATGAGGGCATTCTACACAGTCAGGGAACAGTCACACAGGTCACTGATGAGTCACAACAGAAAACTAAATCACCAAAAACATAATACAAATATGAGGGCATACTACACAGTCAGGGAACAGTCACACAGGTCACTGATGAGTCACAACAGAACACTTAATCACCAAAAACATAATACAAATATGAGGGCATACTACACAGTCAGGGAACAGTCACACAGGTCACTGATGAGTCACAACAGAACACTTAATCACCAAAAACATAATACAAATATGAGGGCATTCTACACAGTCAAGGAACAGTCACACAGGTCACTGATGAGTCACAACAAAACACTTAATCACCAAAAACATAATACATAATGAGGGCATTCTACACAGTCAGGGAACAGTCACACAGGTCACTGATGAGACACGTGTCTGGCATATAGTAAGTAACCTTGGTGTAATTAATGACTTTCGCTCTTAGATCCGTATTCTCATTTAACCCTAAGTTGTATTTTAATACATCACGATTTTTAACCCGGTTGCACTAAATATGGTATCTGTGTTATCAACTTCTCCTACAGTTTTGAACCCAGACGTCTGAAACCTTACAGAAAGATTGCGCTTGTATTGAAGTTGTGCATCTGCTGTTATGGAATCGTTTGAGGTTTTTTCACATTTTTCCTCTCTTGGGAACATGGTCATTTTTAGAACATTTTCAGAAGACAGTACCTATTTTGTGTAATCAACTTCCACGGTTTGCAACCCAGATCTCTGAAACTTTACAGAAAGATTGCACATGTATTGAAGTTGTGTACCTGCTATTATGGAATAGTTCGCGGATTTTTTTCCAGGTTTGCCAGACTTGGGAACTTCGTCATTTTTCAGAACATTTGCAGTAAGCGGTAAATCAAATCCTATTTTTTTTACACAGACACAAAACCTACTTCCAATAAATTGTTAACCATTCCCTTTTTATTTAATGCTCTTGCTTTGCAATCCGGACATTTCACCGAGACTTTTGCGATTTTATTTAAATTGCACAACGTTTATGAATGTCACAACAATCATTCTGTTGAGAAAAGTGGCGCATTCCAACTGGAAGTGAAAACTGAGGTTGTACTGTTTGCAGTATGTACTCGAGTCCAATCTTAAATGATTTGGATTGGCAGTTTTCCTACGTACGGTCGGGGGTTTTCTTCGTGTACTCCAACCTCCTCCTTCAATTAAAGCTGGAAACCAGGATATAGCTGAAAAAAATGGTAAAAGAATCGTTTAAACACCATTCAAACAAACTTAATTCCCTCCAGAAGTTCTATGGTCGATTTGACTTTTTCCAAGACTTGACAATGAGTAACTCGACAGGTGATTAATTAGAGGCAGGTACGGCTTACTAGTTCGGAGCACCTGAACACGTGTACCCATTGTTTTTAATGGGTTCAGGGCCCAGCACCATAAACATTTTCTTTGCTGAGAATTTTTTTATTCTCAATTTCATCCAATCAAATCGATCTTTTTCCCTTGTTGTCATGGTAGTTGAGTAAATTCTCATGCTGAGCAAATTTTTTTTACTCAAGTAGGTTTTATGGCGCTGGGCCCAGGTTACTCAATTCTGTTTTTATAGTTTTTTGTTTTTGTTTTGCGTTTTATATGTTTGTCTATATATTGCAGATTTGTAATTGTCCCTTGATTTTCAGCTCTTGTTGTTCAGTCGGTTTCCTATGCTATTTTTACACTAAAGCATATCATGTAAATCCTTTTTTCAGATTGTACATCGATGGTTGTCCCTTTCAGTGTACATTATATATGCCAATACGCACAGGTTGTTCAATGTTCAGTATTCTAACTTATATAAAGAGGAGATAACCCAAACAAGCCCTTATGTTTGTTTGTTTAAGGTTTACTCCACTTCCAGCGATTTTTCTGCTTTATCATGACATCCAGGTTTTATTGTATAAAGCACGAGTACCAGATATAAACCTTTAGCAGATAAACTAAAATGTCTTGTCAATTAATATCGGGTCGAGTTGTTATAGAAGTCGGGGTCGAAACTCGCAATTCCAGCTTTCACCCTCTATCTAACATGCTCGATTATTTATATAAATATCTATTATGTTTTATGTGTATCATGAACATATAAATCAAAATTATAGTTATACTAGTCCCCGATTATAGTTATACTGGTCCCCGATTATAGTTATACTAGTCCCCGATTATATGTCTATGTCTATTGTAATATGTAGAAACGTATCACATCATCAACAACAGAAACAATAACAACATAATAAAATGATATTAAAATAATAAAAATGCAAAAATTTAACTCGAGGAAACCAAATGGAAAAATGAAACATGATAGACTAACAGTCATGACAGTACGAACAAATGTAAAGGAGTAAACCGTCGATAAAATATGGCGCGTATACAGACAAGCTGTCCAAGCTGTAAAGAATAAACAAGATTGTTACTGATCAAGAACTATAATAGTTATCCTAGGCTCAGTACAGATAGTCCCCGTAACTGAACACAATCTTCTTTCAGAATGTGTCAGGAAAGGAATATTGTGTTTAAAGTACATGCATAGATAAAATTCTTTGTAGGAGACGTTTAAACATTTGAGCCAACTTCCCCCAAACCGGCGGCGCAGTAATATTTTATACTACATGGATCTCATCCAGCTTTACAAACAATATTATATCTCCGTAATGGCAACAAAAATACGAGTTGATTGATTTATACATTTTTTTAAAATATTTAAATTTGCATTAAAAAATATTAAAAATTTTTTAGTGTGAAATTCATTAAAATGGCAAACAAAAATAGCAACCACTAACATATATATATATATATGTCTGACGTGACACAACCACATGTATTTAGTATTTCAGACAAACCCCTTCACACATCAACGCAACTAAAAAAAAATAGAAGTGATAAACTCGAATCCAGATAAAGCAGTGCCAGTGCCGCTTCGAATTAAACACCCGGCCAGTTACTTATTGCCATGTTCTTGGAAAAGCCAAATCTGGGAAGCTCAATCGACTACCTTGATTCTGTGAAAATGTCCTGTCGTTTTTGGGAAATAGATTTCTCGTAACTTGGGAACGATGAATACAAAATCATGGTGATGGCCATAGAACTTTTGAAGGGATAACATCAACATAAGTACGAATACGAAAGCTTTTTATTTTAATTGGGTGCATTTTACAACAAATAACATAAACTGTATTGAGCTTTTAACTGAACACAAGGAAACATAACAATATATAAACATGCATAACATATAAAAGGCACAAAGCACATATTAAAACAGTAACTAAATAGGACACGAACATTCGATTACAAAAACATCACATATTAAGGCATTACTATAAACGTAGCATACAAGGAGGGGTGGGGCTAGAAGGGTGCCATTAACAGATTTTTTTGTCCCAAAACAGATAACAGTTAATTTAAAATAATGATAGATAACAGCAATTTACATGAGAAAACAGAAAACATTGAATTGAAAAAAAAAAAAAAAAAAAAAAAAAACCAGATAACGGCAGAATTGAGAAATTAAAGGGAATGACAGAGAAAAGCTGTAAACCCGTTGTGACTATTAACAGCAAACAGGGTTATTATTTTCATTGCGGTTAACAACAATGTCAATTAAGTAAACAAATAACAGCTAATGGTTGAAAAACAGTTAACAGACGTGTAAAAATGCCCTACACACACTAACAGAACAGATTCACACCCCCTTTTTTACATGGCAAGATAAGCACATAATAGCGAGCATCGCAGATGCGAGCTTTGCGGTTACATGCGTGTGTGTAAAAAAAAAATACGTGATCCATATGAACAAACCCATTTTAGATGGGTAGCTGAGCAAAATAATTTTGACATCGATAAAATTAAAGTGTTTATTTTTTACACAACTACAAAAATGTCAGACAAATTTTTTGCTATCTGCATGACATGAAGCGCTGTATTTTAATTGACAGTTTTGTGACGTCACCAACACATTAGAGAAATTACGTCACGTCATGAAATTGCCGATGCGCTGTTAGGGTGCTATAAAGTAACATTATAATGAACATGGAACAACTTGCGATGCTCGCATTTAAGCTGCGTCTATATTCCTATTATGCATAAAAAAGACAAACAGCACATACTAAAAATAAAAAAAGTAACTAAATGAGACATAGTACTCAACATGTAGCAGACAAGGCAAGATACGCGGACGCGTAGCATTACTCCGACAGCCCATTTCTCCGACAACCCATAACTCCAACATGTCCAACAGCCCATTATTCCGACAACCCATTGTTTTTATAACAAACATCTGGATATGTATGTGATATTGTAAAGGTCAATAGATGGGGATGCAACTGTGATAAGCTACTAAAGATAAAATGCCAAAAAACATATGAATATTAAAAAAATAATAATAAAACAAAATTAGGGACCTGTCATTATTTATCTCCAGGGGGGCGGCAAATTGTAATTTATAAATGATAAAATATTACTGACCCCCCCAATTTTCATATTTGTTAAAATCACTGACCCCCTCTTAGAAGTGCCATAAAAAATCTGACCCCCCCCCTCTAGGATGCCTTTGTTGTTTGCCTTGAAATGTATACATACAGGATACTAAATTTATCCTTATGGTAAAGTTGACTTTTTCAGGGGTGCATTGGTGGAAGCTTTTTGAATTAAAACTTTTGTCTGTTTGACAGAGATGACGATAAACTGTAAATATGATAAATATATTGACCTTTGTTACTTTTCCAGTATACATCTTCATGACCTTTATAGGTATTAATCTTTGTTCAATCAAAATTTTTTACAAGCATACATAGCATGAAAATGATGCTTTAACTTCTGATTTATTTTCAAATTCTAAAACAGAATTGGAGTACACGTATCATAAGAGAATGTACAACTTTATATCAATATATTGTATAAAAGAAAATGCATTTCTAACAGGGAACCAGTTGAAGACCTAGTGAACCTTTTTATAAATACTTCACATGTAAAATGGAGATTATTTGTAGTCAACTTTTACAAATTGGTTTTTTCATTATTTTTAGTCACTGTCATATATTTTATTTTAATATTCAGTATTATTTTTGTCTAGTCAGTTGTTGTCCACCTTAAAATTTTATTTCGTGTTTATTTACATTTAGTATTTTTACTCAATGTTACAGTTACATATTATTCTAATAATAAAGATATTTAAATGCATACTCATCATACTGTCATATAAATAATATTGGATTGAGAAATCATTTGATCTGTATTGGTCAAGTTTTTGGTAACCGGACAACTCGGACCGCGGACAAATCGGATCGTGACAACTCGGACCGTAGTAAGGACCACTCGGCCCCTAGAAAATAGGACAACTCGGACCGCATTTATTTCTTATACTGTCATTAAAATATTAAAATACGATAGTCCTGTTTATAATATTTATCAATATAACGTTATAATTTTTTCTAGTAAATTGAAATTGTTCTACTCGAAAGTAAATTATACTGATTAAATTATATTACGGTTAAGCGGGGACAGTCTATACAGTTAGTGTACTAGACTGTCCCTGGATTAAATGTTAATAATAACATATCATGAGAAATGCGACACAATTAACAACATTAAATCTTAAAATTCAGAAAACACTCACAATTATCTATAAAAATCATGTTGTTTAGTTAATAATAATTAAATAATTAATTTTAAGATCTGCAAGAATTTGAGCTTGTTTGTTTTCAAATAAGTGAATTTAGTGAAACTTAGTAGAGAAGAAGCTTCTGTGATTCCAAATGAGTAGCTTGGCCAAGCTGTAAAAGAATAATAAAAACATTGACACAGCGTTCTTTATCATATCTCAACAACCATGTCAGCAGATCGTAAGCGTTGTACCAAACCATTCGACCACGACAAGAGTCCATACTTTGTTACAGCTGTAACTTCTTCCACTGAACATGTACAAACACTACCCAATACAACGTTAAACAACAGAAGGATGTTCCTCGGGTCCACTTCTACTACAATACATGCAAATTTGGTGACGACACGATACCATAGTCTGAAATCACCCTTATTTTAACATAAAAATATGTTGAAGCTTTTTATGTTTGTGGGTTTTTTTACGCTCTACATTTTCTGATACATAGTAAATTTCACGTTAAACAACAAACTTCAGTCTGGTCAACTGCTGTACAGTTAATAAAATAAACATCAGTTAACAAACAAAAACTTTATTTTTACATGACAATATATATTTCTCGGACCATAAATTATAGGACAACTCGGACCATAAGGTATAGGTCAACCCGGACCGTGTATGAATAACACGGTCCGAGTTGTCCGCGATCCGAGTTGTCTCGCATTCGTGTTTTTGTTTCTAAAATATATGTGTAGCAAAACCACCACAAGTTTTCTACAAACTTGAACAGTTGTGATCATATCATTCTATACTTAAAAAAACGTCAAAGACCGAAAAACACAAATTTCGTTGAACAGTATATGTCAGACAGACCCGAAAAGGAATCTTATTAAAGTACCATATTTGGACCACCCACTGGAATCTGCATACATAATTTCAGAACCTTTCCATTAATAGTTCCTGAGAAATTGTTTATTGAAAATCACACCCCACCCCACCCATCTCACTATAACCAGATTTAATTTCTGTGAAATTCGGATCATTTATAATATTTTTGTTCTGTACACGCCGAGCGAAGCGAGGCTAGATAATTTTTTTAATAATTAAAAAATCATGACCCCCCGGATTGAATTACTAAAATATTAGTGACGACCCACCCTCTAATAGTCAGCTAAATAGTGACAACCCACCCTCTAATAATCAGCTAAATTTTGATGACCCCCCTACTTTTTTTGCCGTCCCCCCCCTGGAGATAAATAATGACCGGTCCCTTATGCCAAACAGATAATTGTACGGTTCGGCCATGAAAGAAAACAAAAGTCGTTCCCTCAAGATAGCACCCCGTTCCAACAAGACAATTATCTCGTTTCCTCAAGATAATTATAACATTCCAACGAGAGAGTTAGTTTGACATGTTCTACAAGGTTGCATATTGACGGACAACCCAAAATACCGGAAGCAAGCCCTTTGGACCATATTCAATGGTCAACATGCCATGTTTAATAATGTCTTAAAATTGTACTGTATCATTGTCTGTTCTGTATATGTCTATTAATGTTGTTGATATAAATCCTAAGTTGGATAACAAATCAATAAAATATTTGAATTTTATTCAATGTCATACTGTAACCACCCACCCAGCCCCGGTTCCCCGAAATAAAAAGAACAAAAAAAAAAAAAAAAAGACAACAACAAAACAAACAAACAAACAAAACAAAAATTAAAAAAATTTCATAATATACCGCAAGAAAAATAAAATGATTGATTTTAAGGAATAAAAGGTCTACATATAGCCCCTTTTCGGTGGCGAATCCAGGGGGTGTTCTGGTGATTTACCCCCTGAAAATTGTTGTTCCTTTCGTGTAGATGTTCGGCAAAATTTGTCAGGACTCCCCCCCCCCCCCAATTTCAAAAAATTTCTGGATCCGTCCCTGCTTTTAGAATTGAAATAAAATTTTTGACCGAGTTACATAATGTGCAAACCGAATTATAGTGATAAATATCGGGCGACGGCGGACCCAAGTACTACCACAGCCTTACTACAAATACGTGTACGTATTTGTCATTGTCGGAGTAAAGGGTTGTCGGAATAATGGGTTGTTGGAGCGATGGGCTGTCGGAGTCACATGACTGGGCTGTCGGAATAATGGGTTGTCGGAATAATGATCTGACCCCAAGATAAGATACGCACATACTATCATCCTCACAAGTCAGGCTTTCTGTGTCCGCATTTGTCCGCGAAATTTGGACACAGAAACCCTTACTTGTGAGGATGACATACTATGACAATAAACACGGGCAGATCCAGGATTTCGCATTATGGGGTAGGGGGCGCAGAAAATCGTCGAGGGGTCTGGGGACCGCTTAAGGTCCCCAGCAGGTCCAGGGCAGCGACCTGGTAGGGCGTCCAGGGGCGAAGCCCACCCCCCGTAAACTCCAGAAATTTCAGAATTTACTGGGTGTTTTTGATAGTCATTTTAGTACCAAAACATTTAATCACTGTAAATAGAAATTTTGACAGGACGTCAATAAAAGTATAAAAATAAAACTAGCACTTCTTTTTTACAATACCTGACCCACCTTTCACATATTATTTTTAGTCGAAACTCACATCTCTCTCTCTCCCTGTCTCTCTTCCTTTTTTTCTTTTTTTTCGGGGGGGGGGGGGGGGCACGCCCTGCACGCGCCTTCTAAATCCGCGCCTGATAAAACACATGATATACTTGTAGCACAACTAACAAAACTACTTAAATTATGACATTGAGCATGCAAGATGGGGGTGGAAGGAAATCATATTACAACAAAAGAAAACATAACAAGAAAAGGTATGGGTTAAACCCATATCAAGAGATGTTCGATTTGTATGTTATAGGTGTTTAATAGTTTTTTTCAATTTGTTTTATTTAAAATTTCATCATATGCTGTAAGGGTTACAAATATAGACGATTGTGAAAGGCAAGAAATAATCATCTTGAATATAATCTCTCAACTTTGAGAAGAGTACTTTAATAAAAAAAAAAGCAAAGTTTTGGAAAGACATATGTTTACCAATAAAAATACATAGACCATAGTCACTTGGTTCTGTGGGGGGGAAAATATGAATGTTAGATCGGCAGTTATCGTGTCCTCAGAAAATCAAAGAAAACATAATTGATTTAGTTTTACTGTAATTAAAATTGTTTCAAAAGATTTGCAATTAAATTAAATGTATTTCAAACGTCAAACTAGCATTTATATGCATTATCATTGCTAAGAACTTTATAAAATTTTCAGAATTTAAAATAATTAAAAAAAAATAAATAAAAAAAAAACAATCAGAAGAAGAGTCTTATTTTGCAACACAATTTATGAGATTAATAACTTCTATGATGTTGATGACCTTTTATTCGAACGTAACTGAATTTTTTTTCTTTTGTATTACTATATATATCACTTGCTTCGTTAAAATAGCTTAACATCAAAATTGTTAAATCTTGAATTAAATAAAAATCTATATCTTTTTTGCTTTTTTATTATTGAGAAATTTCTTTTCTCTACTAATTTCTACGACATTTTTCACTGATTCAGACATCAATTTTTTTAAATAACGTGCCTGTTTGAAAATCTAATTTTCGTATAAAAATCATAATCTAAATTTGCATTTTAGCGGCTTATTATGCGAGTCTTTCATTTTTATCTTTCATCAAAGTTCAGTGTCAGGTAATAAATAATCAATTAGCAAATAAACAAGGCGCATCTAATATACAATTACATCATAGAAATATCTCAGCCCCCCCCCCCCTAAAACCACCACTACCATACACGAATCGTTCACGAGAGTTTGGGATTTCGAAACCCAATAAACAAAACCCAGGGAAATTAAATTTAATGTTCAAGATTGACTAATTTTCTACGTAAAGGTTCAATTTTCTACCTTATAAATTATAAAATAACCCAGAAATAAGATCAAGGATTTCTGGATGAGTGGTCACAAGCGCGTTAAACAAAATCTAAAAATCCACTTTTATTATCAAATTATCTAGGTAACTAATAAAAGAAACAGAAAAAATACATTTTATCATGTTAAAATAAGAATGCATAAACAAATTATGAAGCTTATCATATAAATCATGAAATAATCCAAGAAATACAATTTAAGCGATGAAATACATTACGTAATATAACATAACAAAATTTTCAAATGCCTTTTTCGTATCAAATTAAATAACTAATTAATAAAAGAAACGCAAGTATATACATTTTACTATGTCAAGAATAGAATGCATTAATAAAAATACTAGACTTACCCTATAGATAGTAAAATAATCCAAAAATATAAATTGAATCGATCTATTCATGCTACCGATATAGACACCGGTAAAGCGCGCATTAATATGCAATTATGTACATCTTTACTTCTTCTTATTAGATCGGGACAACAAAATGTATTTTAAAGCTTGAAGGATTTAACAAATACGAAAAACTGTAAATGAAATATTTTCTTTAATATTAAATTAGGCATTTTATCACTTACAACATGAACTATATTGTAGAGTATGGTTTTCACCTAACTACTCAATCGTACCCGAAAACAATTATATATCATTAAGAGATAATAAGAAGAGATCGAACATATGAAAAGCATACATAAAAGCAGAGACATATAATTACATAATTATATCCTGAGATTGCAGGTTCGATTCTCACTGCAGGCGGGATGTACTCGACTCCAATCTAAATTGACAAGGATTGCCGGTTTTCCTACCGCAGGTCGGGGGTTTCCTCCGGGTACTCCGACTTCCTCCCCAAGGAGGGTTGGGGCTAGAAGGGTGCCATTAACAGATTAATTTTTTTTTCCCAAAACAGATAACAGTTAATTTAAAATAATGATAGATAACAGCAATTTACATGAGAAAACAGAAAACATTGAATTGAAAAATAAAAAAAACAAAAAAAAAACAGATAACGGCAGAATTGAGAAATTAAAGGGAATGACAGAGAAAAGCTGTAAACCCGTTGTGACTATTAACAGCAAACAGGGTTATTATTTTCATTGCGGTTAACAACAATGTCAATTAAGTAAACAAATAACAGCTAATGGTTGAAAAACAGTTAACAGACGTGTAAAAATGCCCTACACACACTAACAGAACAGATTCACACCCCCTTTTTTACATGGCAAGATAAGCACATAATAGCGAGCATCGCAGATGCGAGCTTTGCGGTTACATGCGTGTGTGTAAAAAAAAAAAATACGTGATCCATATGAACAAACCCATTTTAGATGGGTAGCTGAGCAAAATAATTTTGACATCGATAAAATTAAAGTGTTTATTTTTTACACAACTACAAAAATGTCAGACAAATTTTTTGCTATCTGCATGACATGAAGCGCTGTATTTTAATTGACAGTTTTGTGACGTCACCAACACATTAGAGAAATTACGTCACGTCATGAAATTGCCGATGCGCTGTTAGGGTGCTATAAAGTAACATTATAATGAACATGGAACAACTTGCGATGCTGGCATTTAAGCTGCGTCTATATTCCTATTATGCATAAAAAAGACAAACAGCACATACTAAAAATAAAAAAGTAACTAAATGAGACATAGTACTCAACATGTAGCAGACAAGGCAAGATACGCGGACGCGTAGCATTACTCCGACAGCCCATTTCTCCGACAACCCATAACTCCAACATGTCCAACAGCCCATTATTCCGACAACCCATTGTTTTTATAACAAACATCTGGATATGTATGTGATATTGTAAAGGTCAATAGATGGGGATGCAACTGTGATAAGCTACTAAAGATAAAATGCCAAAAAACATATGAATATTAAAAAAATAATAATAAAACAAAATTAGGGACCTGTCATTATTTATCTCCAGGGGGCGGCAAATTGTAATTTATAAATGATAAAATATTACTGACCCCCCCCATTTTCATATTTGTTAAAATCACTGACCCCCTCTTAGAAGTGCCATAAAAAATCTGACCCCCCCCTTCTAGGATGCCTTTGTTGTTTGCCTTGAAATGTATACATACAGGATACTAAATTTATCCCTATGGTAAAGTTGACTTTTTCAGGGGTGCATTGGTGGAAGCTTTTTGAATTAAAACTTTTGTCTGTTTGACAGAGATGAAGATAAACTGTAAATATGATAAATATATTGACCTTTGTTACTTTTCCAGTATACATCTTCATGACCTTTATAGGTATAAATCTTTGTTCAATCAAAATTTTTTACAAGCATACATAACATGAAAATGATGCTTTAACTTCTGATTTATTTTCAAATTCTAAAACAGAATTGGAGTACACGTATCATAAGAGAATGTACAACTTTATATCAATATATTGTATAAAAGAAAATGCATTTCTAACAGGGAACCAGTTGAAGACCTAGTGAACCTTTTTATAAATACTTCACATGTAAAATGGAGATTATTTGTAGTCAACTTTTACAAATTGGTTTTTTCATTATTTTTAGTCACTGTCATATATTTTATTTTAATATTCAGTATTATTTTTGTCTAGTCAGTTGTTGTCCACCTTAAAATTTTATTTCGTGTTTATTTACATTTAGTATTTTTACTCAATGTTACAGTTACATATTATTCTAATAATAAAGATATTTAAATGCATACTCATCATACTGTCATATAAATAATATTGGATTGAGAAATCATTTGATCTGTATTGGTCATGTTTTTGGTAACCGGACAACTCGGACCGCGGACAAATCGGATCGTGACAACTCGGACCGTAGTAAGGACCACTCGGCCCCTAGAAAATAGGACAACTCGGACCGCATTTATTTCTTATACTGTCATTAAAATATTAAAATACGATAGTCCTGTTTATAATATTTATCAATATAACGTTATAATTTTTTCTAGTAAATTGAAATTGTTCTACTCGAAAGTAAATTATACTGATTAAATTATATTACGGTTAAGCGGGGACAGTCTATACAGTTAGTGTACTAGACTGTCCCTGGATTAAATGTTAATAATAACATATCATGAGAAATGCGACACAATTAACAACATTAAATCTTAAAATTCAGAAAACACTCACAATTATCTATAAAAATCATGTTGTTTAGTTAATAATAATTAAATAATTAATTTTAAGATCTGCAAGAATTTGAGCTTGTTTGTTTTCAAATAAGTGAATTTAGTGAAACTTAGTAGAGAAGAAGCTTCTGTGATTCCAAATGAGTAGCTTGGCCAAGCTGTAAAAGAATAATAAAAACATTGACACAGCGTTCTTTATCATATCTCAACAACCATGTCAGCAGATCGTAAGCGTTGTACCAAACCATTCGACCACGACAAGAGTCCATACTTTGTTACTGCTGTAACTTCTTCCACTGAACATGTACAAACATTACCCAATACAACGTTAAACAACAGAAGGCTGTTCCTCGGGTCCAGTTCTACTACAATACATGCAAATTTGGTGACGACACGATACCATAGTCTGAAATCACCCTTATTTTAACATAAAAATATGTTGAAGCTTTTTATGTTTGTGGGTTTTTTTACGCTCTACATTTTCTGATACATAGTAAATTTCACGTTAAACAACAAACTTCAGTCTGGTCAACTGCTGTACAGTTAATAAAATAAACATCAGTTAACAAACAAAAACTTTATTTTTACATGACAATATAAGAATAATTTTATTGACCAGTGACTGGGCCCATTTCTGGGCAAATGTTCCATTGGTTTATAACAATATACATAAAACAGTTACAAAAAACATTACAACGATAATGATGTTCGTTATATTTATTTCTCGGACCATAAATTATAGGACAACTCGGACCATAAGGTATAGGTCAACCCGGACCGTGTATGAATAACACGGTCCGAGTTGTCCGCGATCCGAGTTGTCTCGCATTCGTGTTTTTGTTTCTAAAATATATGTGTAGCAAAACCACCACAAGTTTTCTACAAACTTGAACAGTTGTGATCATATCATTCTATACTTAAAAAAACGTCAAAGACCGAAAAACACAAATTTCGTTGAACAGTATATGTCAGACAGACCCGAAAAGGAATCTTATTAAAGTACCATATTTGGACCACCCACTGGAATCTGCATACATAATTTCAGAACCTTTCCATTAATAGTTCCTGAGAAATTGTTTATTGAAAATCACACCCCACCCCACCCATCTCACTATAACCAGATTTAATTTCTGTGAAATTCGGATCATTTATAATATTTTTGTTCTGTACACGCCGAGCGAAGCGAGGCTAGATAATTTTTTTAATAATTAAAAAATCATGACCCCCCGGATTGAATTACTAAAATATTAGTGACGACCCACCCTCTAATAGTCAGCTAAATAGTGACAACCCACCCTCTAATAATCAGCTAAATTTTGATGACCCCCCTACTTTTTTTGCCGTCCCCCCCCCTGGAGATAAATAATGACCGGTCCCTTATGCCAAACAGATAATTGTACGGTTCGGCCATGAAAGAAAACAAAAGTCGTTCCCTCAAGATAGCACCCCGTTCCAACAAGACAATTATCTCGTTTCCTCAAGATAATTATAACATTCCAACGAGAGAGTTAGTTTGACATGTTCTACAAGGTTGCATATTGACGGACAACCCAAAATACCGGAAGCAAGCCCTTTGGACCATATTCAATGGTCAACATGCCATGTTTAATAATGTCTTAAAATTGTACTGTATCATTGTCTGTTCTGTATATGTCTATTAATGTTGTTGATATAAATCCTAAGTTGGATAACAAATCAATAAAATATTTGAATTTTATTCAATGTCATACTGTAACCACCCACCCAGCCCCGGTTCCCCGAAATAAAAAGAACAAAAAAAAAAAAAAAAAAGACAACAACAAAACAAACAAACAAACAAAACAAAAATTAAAAAAATTTCATAATATACCGCAAGAAAAATAAAATGATTGATTTTAAGGAATAAAAGGTCTACATATAGCCCCTTTTCGGTGGCGAATCCAGGGGGTGTTCTGGTGATTTACCCCCTGAAAATTGTTGTTCCTTTCGTGTAGATGTTCGGCAAAATTTGTCAGGACTCCCCCCCCCCCAATTTCAAAAAATTTCTGGATCCGTCCCTGCTTTTAGAATTGAAATAAAATTTTTGACCGAGTTACATAATGTGCAAACCGAATTATAGTGATAAATATCGGGCGACGGCGGACCCAAGTACTACCACAGCCTTACTACAAATACGTGTACGTATTTGTCATTGTCGGAGTAAAGGGTTGTCGGAATAATGGGTTGTTGGAGCGATGGGCTGTCGGAGTCACATGACTGGGCTGTCGGAATAATGGGTTGTCGGAATAATGATCTGACCCCAAGATAAGATACGCACATACTATCATCCTCACAAGTCAGGCTTTCTGTGTCCGCATTTGTCCGCGAAATTTGGACACAGAAACCCTTACTTGTGAGGATGACATACTATGACAATAAACACGGGCAGATCCAGGATTTCGCATTATGGGGTAGGGGGCGCAGAAAATCGTCGAGGGGTCTGGGGACCGCTTAAGGTCCCCAGCAGGTCCAGGGCAGCGACCTGGTAGGGCGTCCAGGGGCGAAGCCCACCCCCCGTAAACTCCAGAAATTTCAGAATTTACTGGGTGTTTTTGATAGTCATTTTAGTACCAAAACATTTAATCACTGTAAATAGAAATTTTGACAGGACGTCAATAAAAGTATAAAAATAAAACTAGCACTTCTTTTTTACAATACCTGACCCACCTTTCACATATTATTTTTAGTCGAAACTCACATCTCTCTCTCTCCCTGTCTCTCTTCCTTTTTTTCTTTTTTTTCGGGGGGGGGGGGGGGGCACGCCCTGCACGCGCCTTCTAAATCCGCGCCTGATAAAACACATGATATACTTGTAGCACAACTAACAAAACTACTTAAATTATGACATTGAGCATGCAAGATGGGGGTGGAAGGAAATCATATTACAACAAAAGAAAACATAACAAGAAAAGGTATGGGTTAAACCCATATCAAGAGATGTTCGATTTGTATGTTATAGGTGTTTAATAGTTTTTTTCAATTTGTTTTATTTAAAATTTCATCATATGCTGTAAGGGTTACAAATATAGACGATTGTGAAAGGCAAGAAATAATCATCTTGAATATAATCTCTCAACTTTGAGAAGAGTACTTTAATAAAAAAAAAAGCAAAGTTTTGGAAAGACATATGTTTACCAATAAAAATACATAGACCATAGTCACGTGGTTCTGTGGGGGGGAAAATATGAATGTTAGATCGGCAGTTATCGTGTCCTCAGAAAATCAAAGAAAACATAATTGATTTAGTTTTACTGTAATTAAAATTGTTTCAAAAGATTTGCAATTAAATTAAATGTATTTCAAACGTCAAACTAGCATTTATATGCATTATCATTGCTAAGAACTTTATAAAATTTTCAGAATTTAAAATAATTAAAAAAAAATAAATAAAAAAAAAAACAATCAGAAGAAGAGTCTTATTTTGCAACACAATTTATGAGATTAATAACTTCTATGATGTTGATGACCTTTTATTCGAACGTAACTGAATTTTTTTTCTTTTGTATTATATATATATCACTTGCTTCGTTAAAATAGCTTAACATCAAAATTGTTAAATCTTGAATTAAATAAAAATCTATATCTTTTTTGCTTTTTTATTATTGAGAAATTTCTTTTCTCTACTAATTTCTACGACATTTTTCACTGATTCAGACATCAATTTTTTTAAATAACGTGCCTGTTTGAAAATCTAATTTTCGTATAAAAATCATAATCTAAATTTGCATTTTAGCGGCTTATTATGCGAGTCTTTCATTTTTATCTTTCATCAAAGTTCAGTGTCAGGTAATAAATAATCAATTAGCAAATAAACAAGGCGCATCTAATATACAATTACATCATAGAAATATCTCAGCCCCCCCCCCCCTAAAACCACCACTACCATACACGAATCGTTCACGAGAGTTTGGGATTTCGAAACCCAATAAACAAAACCCAGGGAAATTAAATTTAATGTTCAAGATTGACTAATTTTCTACGTAAAGGTTCAATTTTCTACCTTATAAATTATAAAATAACCCAGAAATAAGATCAAGGATTTCTGGATGAGTGGTCACAAGCGCGTTAAACAAAATCTAAAAATCCACTTTTATTATCAAATTATCTAGGTAACTAATAAAAGAAACAGAAAAAATACATTTATATACCATCAAGTTTGACAACGTACCCAAAGTGATCCAGCAACTCCACTAGGTTTTTTGAAAAGGAGCAGAGACAAAAGTTCCAATTAAATGTCATTTTAATAATGACGCAAATTAAAACAAGTATAAACATATAAAATAAAATACATCAAACAGATGGTATTACATAATATTATGAAAACATTAACTTCAAATGATCTACTAATAATAAAGCTCCATAAACAAAAAAGGGATGGCCTGTAAAATGAGCCATCAAACAGATGGTATTACATAATATTATGAAAACAATAACTTCAAATGATCTACTAATAATAAAGCTCCATAAACAAAATATACTAATAATAAAGCTCCATAAACAAAAAGGGAATGGCTTGTAAAATGAGCCGTCATTTTATTAATGACCAAAATTAAAACAAGTATTTAAAAAGAGCAGAGTTCAAAATGTCATGTTTGCCAAGACACAAATAAAAACAAGTATAAACAAATACAAGTATAACATATAAAGGATATACTTTCAACAAGTAGTATTACATAATATAATGGAAAAATATTTTATTTCAAACGGAGGCGATGGGGATGGGGGTGGGTTAAATTTCCCTTTGATAAAAGCGTCTATCCTCTCTAAAATGTTTTGATCTGCTGATCACGTGACATCAGCTGAAGAAATTAATTGGTTCAAAGGTCTTATGTAATACTGAAAAGTTCCAACCAAAATTTCATGCTTGAGTGCACTCAAATCAAAATGATTACAATATATAATTAATAAAACTTTCAAACTTGAGTTATATAAACCCTTTTATCTTTGATAAAATGTTATTTATATACCATCAAGTTTGACAACGTACCCAAAGTGATCCAGCAACTCCACTAGGTTTTTTGAAAAGGAGCAGAGACAAAAGTTCCAATTAAATGTCATTTTAATAATGACGCAAATTAAAACAAGTATAAACATATAAAATAAAATACATCAAACAGATGGTATTACATAATATTATGAAAACATTAACTTCAAATGATCTACTAATAATAAAGCTCCATAAACAAAAAAGGGATGGCCTGTAAAATGAGCCACAGCCATGTACACATGGCAGCAGCCATACCTGGAGTTGGTGGATCAGTGAAATAGAGGTTACTAAGTAAAATGCAAAAAGTGTTGCATAAAACATCTAGACATTACAATTATATGTATCTGTAAACAGGAATACCAACCCACATGTAAAACTTGGACCAAACACAATTAGAACCTTAATGAACACTGGCAACCAGTTACTCAAAGGTCAAAGCTCTATAATCTCAAGCAACCAAATGATTACATTCAAAATACACAAAGATATATTTAGACAAAAACATGAATAGTTGCAAGCACTGCTTACAATGACAAAAATATGACAATGAAAAGTGCATATACTAAAGCAGCCAACTGCTGACCTTCAACAATATATGCATGGGGAGCAAACATTTCAAGTAATATGTAATAATTTAGTCATATGTATGAGCAATTCAAATTTAGTTATTAAAAATAGTATCTGCAGCATAAAATGTAGCAAATATGAGCCATCAGCATAGGTAAAACATAAAATTCACAGAAACATGAATATAAATGACACATTCATGTAACATAAAAATATACTCTATAAAATCAAAAAGTGTATTTGAAAAATGGAACATAAAGCAGGCAAATCCTGCACTCTGCAAGATACAACACAACATAATTGAAATGAAATATATTAAAGAGCAGACAACTTCTGCCCATTATACATATTATTTGAAGCAAGCATATCTTGACCTTCAATAAAAATACCACAAATGCAACTTGTGACACTCTTTACAGAGCAGGCAGATCCTGACCTCTGAATATTCATTGATATGAATCAATCACAACAGGGATAGATATACCTGATAGGATGTTATACGAGTGTATTTTTGGAAATACTAGAAATCCACCGGCCAAGTTTCCGGATGTTGGTTTCTGAACAACCCCGTTGTGCTAATTGTGTTGCTGCCCCTATCCGAAAAACGGCGTCCCTTATAAAGGGATGCATTTATGCCAATAAAACCTAATAGTTGGGACAGTTTGCTAGTTACAACTCTATGTGTTACTGGTTTTCCACCTTGGAAAAATGGACCAATGGATATTCCGCTATGATTTGTATGCAAACAATGCATTTACAGTACAAAAATTCGACTACCTTTTGGGCTTCAATAGATATAGACCCTGGTTGATTGTTTCTTATATCCTTAAAGGAGCGAAGAACAATTGTTACTATTTTAGGCTGACCTCAGTCATCAATATTGGCTCTGAGCTTATTGCATCCATTAAAATTTTTCGTACTGAAACGAGTTAGACAAGTCGGGTAAATGAAGAATTTTGTGAATATAATTACTAGTAATTGCCGAAATGAGTGAATTTATTGTAAACGGTGAATAAGACTTTGTAAATAAGTCTCCAATAAAATCGCAAATAACAGTTGGACATACTGGCAATGTCAACAATATCTTTCTGACATTACAAAAACTGTAGTAACAACCTCCAGCTATGCCTGTATGCTGATATGGTAGATTTTGATAAAGCCATATGTAACAAATCTTTGACTTGATAATCTAGATTGTCAGAAATGAAATATTTTCTTTAATATTAAATTAGGCATTTTATCACTTACAACATGAACTATATTGTAGAGTATGGTTTTCACCTAACTACTCAATCGTACCCGAAAACAATTATATATCATTAAGAGATAATAAGAAGAGATCGAACATATGAAAAGCATACATAAAAGCAGAGACATATAATTACATAATTATATCCTGAGATTGCAGGTTCGATTCTCACTGCAGGCGGGATGTACTCGACTCCAATCTAAATTGACAAGGATTGCCGGTTTTCCTACCGCAGGTCGGGGGTTTCCTCCGGGTACTCCGACTTCCTCCCCAAGGAGGGTTGGGGCTAGAAGGGTGCCATTAACAGATTAATTTTTTTTTCCCAAAACAGATAACAGTTAATTTAAAATAATGATAGATAACAGCAATTTACATGAGAAAACAGAAAACATTGAATTGAAAAATAAAAAAAACAAAAAAAAAAACAGATAACGGCAGAATTGAGAAATTAAAGGGAATGACAGAGAAAAGCTGTAAACCCGTTGTGACTATTAACAGCAAACAGGGTTATTATTTTCATTGCGGTTAACAACAATGTCAATTAAGTAAACAAATAACAGCTAATGGTTGAAAAACAGTTAACAGACGTGTAAAAATGCCCTACACACACTAACAGAACAGATTCACACCCCCTTTTTTACATGGCAAGATAAGCACATAATAGCGAGCATCGCAGATGCGAGCTTTGCGGTTACATGCGTGTGTGTAAAAAAAAAAAATACGTGATCCATATGAACAAACCCATTTTAGATGGGTAGCTGAGCAAAATAATTTTGACATCGATAAAATTAAAGTGTTTATTTTTTACACAACTACAAAAATGTCAGACAAATTTTTTGCTATCTGCATGACATGAAGCGCTGTATTTTAATTGACAGTTTTGTGACGTCACCAACACATTAGAGAAATTACGTCACGTCATGAAATTGCCGATGCGCTGTTAGGGTGCTATAAAGTAACATTATAATGAACATGGAACAACTTGCGATGCTGGCATTTAAGCTGCGTCTATATTCCTATTATGCATAAAAAAGACAAACAGCACATACTAAAAATAAAAAAGTAACTAAATGAGACATAGTACTCAACATGTAGCAGACAAGGCAAGATACGCGGACGCGTAGCATTACTCCGACAGCCCATTTCTCCGACAACCCATAACTCCAACATGTCCAACAGCCCATTATTCCGACAACCCATTGTTTTTATAACAAACATCTGGATATGTATGTGATATTGTAAAGGTCAATAGATGGGGATGCAACTGTGATAAGCTACTAAAGATAAAATGCCAAAAAACATATGAATATTAAAAAAATAATAATAAAACAAAATTAGGGACCTGTCATTATTTATCTCCAGGGGGCGGCAAATTGTAATTTATAAATGATAAAATATTACTGACCCCCCCCATTTTCATATTTGTTAAAATCACTGACCCCCTCTTAGAAGTGCCATAAAAAATCTGACCCCCCCCTTCTAGGATGCCTTTGTTGTTTGCCTTGAAATGTATACATACAGGATACTAAATTTATCCCTATGGTAAAGTTGACTTTTTCAGGGGTGCATTGGTGGAAGCTTTTTGAATTAAAACTTTTGTCTGTTTGACAGAGATGAAGATAAACTGTAAATATGATAAATATATTGACCTTTGTTACTTTTCCAGTATACATCTTCATGACCTTTATAGGTATAAATCTTTGTTCAATCAAAATTTTTTACAAGCATACATAACATGAAAATGATGCTTTAACTTCTGATTTATTTTCAAATTCTAAAACAGAATTGGAGTACACGTATCATAAGAGAATGTACAACTTTATATCAATATATTGTATAAAAGAAAATGCATTTCTAACAGGGAACCAGTTGAAGACCTAGTGAACCTTTTTATAAATACTTCACATGTAAAATGGAGATTATTTGTAGTCAACTTTTACAAATTGGTTTTTTCATTATTTTTAGTCACTGTCATATATTTTATTTTAATATTCAGTATTATTTTTGTCTAGTCAGTTGTTGTCCACCTTAAAATTTTATTTCGTGTTTATTTACATTTAGTATTTTTACTCAATGTTACAGTTACATATTATTCTAATAATAAAGATATTTAAATGCATACTCATCATACTGTCATATAAATAATATTGGATTGAGAAATCATTTGATCTGTATTGGTCATGTTTTTGGTAACCGGACAACTCGGACCGCGGACAAATCGGATCGTGACAACTCGGACCGTAGTAAGGACCACTCGGCCCCTAGAAAATAGGACAACTCGGACCGCATTTATTTCTTATACTGTCATTAAAATATTAAAATACGATAGTCCTGTTTATAATATTTATCAATATAACGTTATAATTTTTTCTAGTAAATTGAAATTGTTCTACTCGAAAGTAAATTATACTGATTAAATTATATTACGGTTAAGCGGGGACAGTCTATACAGTTAGTGTACTAGACTGTCCCTGGATTAAATGTTAATAATAACATATCATGAGAAATGCGACACAATTAACAACATTAAATCTTAAAATTCAGAAAACACTCACAATTATCTATAAAAATCATGTTGTTTAGTTAATAATAATTAAATAATTAATTTTAAGATCTGCAAGAATTTGAGCTTGTTTGTTTTCAAATAAGTGAATTTAGTGAAACTTAGTAGAGAAGAAGCTTCTGTGATTCCAAATGAGTAGCTTGGCCAAGCTGTAAAAGAATAATAAAAACATTGACACAGCGTTCTTTATCATATCTCAACAACCATGTCAGCAGATCGTAAGCGTTGTACCAAACCATTCGACCACGACAAGAGTCCATACTTTGTTACTGCTGTAACTTCTTCCACTGAACATGTACACACATTACCCAATGCACCTTTAAACAACAGAAGGCTGTTCCTCGGGTCCATTTCCAATACATGCAAATTTGGTGACGACACGATACCATAGTCTGAAATCACCCTTATTTTAACATAAAAATATGTTGAAGCTTTTTATGTTTGTGGGTTTTTTTACGCTCTACATTTTCTGATACATAGTAAATTTCACGTTAAACAACAAACTTCAGTCTGGTCAACTGCTGTACAGTTAATAAAATAAACATCAGTTAACAAACAAAAACTTTATTTTTACATGACAATATAAGAATAATTTTATTGACCAGTGACTGGGCCCATTTCTGGGCAAATGTTCCATTGGTTTATAACAATATACATAAAACAGTTACAAAAAACATTACAACGATAATGATGTTCGTTATATTTATTTCTCGGACCATAAATTATAGGACAACTCGGACCATAAGGTATAGGTCAACCCGGACCGTGTATGAATAACACGGTCCGAGTTGTCCGCGATCCGAGTTGTCTCGCATTCGTGTTTTTGTTTCTAAAATATATGTGTAGCAAAACCACCACAAGTTTTCTACAAACTTGAACAGTTGTGATCATATCATTCTATACTTAAAAAAACGTCAAAGACCGAAAAACACAAATTTCGTTGAACAGTATATGTCAGACAGACCCGAAAAGGAATCTTATTAAAGTACCATATTTGGACCACCCACTGGAATCTGCATACATAATTTCAGAACCTTTCCATTAATAGTTCCTGAGAAATTGTTTATTGAAAATCACACCCCACCCCACCCATCTCACTATAACCAGATTTAATTTCTGTGAAATTCGGATCATTTATAATATTTTTGTTCTGTACACGCCGAGCGAAGCGAGGCTAGATAATTTTTTTAATAATTAAAAAATCATGACCCCCCGGATTGAATTACTAAAATATTAGTGACGACCCACCCTCTAATAGTCAGCTAAATAGTGACAACCCACCCTCTAATAATCAGCTAAATTTTGATGACCCCCCTACTTTTTTTGCCGTCCCCCCCCCCTGGAGATAAATAATGACCGGTCCCTTATGCCAAACAGATAATTGTACGGTTCGGCCATGAAAGAAAACAAAAGTCGTTCCCTCAAGATAGCACCCCGTTCCAACAAGACAATTATCTCGTTTCCTCAAGATAATTATAACATTCCAACGAGAGAGTTAGTTTGACATGTTCTACAAGGTTGCATATTGACGGACAACCCAAAATACCGGAAGCAAGCCCTTTGGACCATATTCAATGGTCAACATGCCATGTTTAATAATGTCTTAAAATTGTACTGTATCATTGTCTGTTCTGTATATGTCTATTAATGTTGTTGATATAAATCCTAAGTTGGATAACAAATCAATAAAATATTTGAATTTTATTCAATGTCATACTGTAACCACCCACCCAGCCCCGGTTCCCCGAAATAAAAAGAACAAAAAAAAAAAAAAAAAAGACAACAACAAAACAAACAAACAAACAAAACAAAAATTAAAAAAATTTAATAATATACCGCAAGAAAAATAAAATGATTGATTTTAAGGAATAAAAGGTCTACATATAGCCCCTTTTCGGTGGCGAATCCAGGGGGTGTTCTGGTGGTTTGCCCCCTGAAAATTGTTGTTCCTTTCGTGTAGATGTTCGGCAAAATTTGTCAGGACTCCCCCCCCCCCCCAATTTCAAAAAATTTCTGGATCCGTCCCTGCTTTTAGAATTGAAATAAAATTTTTGACCGAGTTACATAATGTGCAAACCGAATTATAGTGATAAATATCGGGCGACGGCGGACCCAAGTACTACCACAGCCTTACTACAAATACGTGTACGTATTTGTCATTGTCGGAGTAATGGGTTGTCGGAATAATGGGTTGTTGGAGCGATGGGCTGTCGGAGTCACATGACTGGGCTGTCGGAATAATGGGTTGTCGGAATAATGATCTGACCCCAAGATAAGATACGCACATACTATCATCCTCACAAGTCAGGCTTTCTGTGTCCACATTTGTCCGCGAAATTTGGACACAGAAACCCTGACTTGTGAGGATGACATACTATGACAATAAACACGGGCAGATCCAGGATTTCGCATTATGGGGTAGGGGGCGCAGAAAATCGTCGAGGGGTCTGGGGACCTCTTAAGGTCCCCAGCAGATCCAGGGCAGCGACCTGGTAGGGGGTCCAGGGGCGAAGCCCACCCCCCGTAAACTCCAGAAATTTCAGAATTTACTGGGTGTTTTTGATAGTCATTTTAG
The DNA here is from genome assembly GCA_944474755.1 of Limnoperna fortunei. Lineage (NCBI taxonomy): Eukaryota > Metazoa > Mollusca > Bivalvia > Mytilida > Modiolidae > Limnoperna > Limnoperna fortunei. The sequence continues at coordinate 5,465,554 of OX104113.1, forward strand.
TACCAAAACATTTAATCACTGTAAATAGAAATTTTGACAGGACGTCAATAAAAGTATAAAAATAAAACTAGCACTTCTTTTTTACAATACCTGACCCACCTTTCACATATTATTTTAAGTCGAAACTCACATCTCTCTCTCTCCCTGTCTCTTTTCCTTTTTTTCTTTTTTTTCGGGGGGGGGGGGGGGGCACGCCCTGCCCGCGCCTTCTAAATCCGCGCCTGATAAAACACATGATATACTTGTAGCACAACTAACAAAACTACTTAAATTATGACATTGAGCATGCAAGATGGGGGTGGAAGGAAATCATATTACAACAAAAGAAAACATAACAAGAAAAGGTATGGGTTAAACCCATATCCAGAGATGTTCGATTTGTATGTTATAGGTGTTTAATAGTTTTTTTCAATTTGTTTTATTTAAAATTTCATCATATGCTGTAAGGGTTACAAATATAGACGATTGTGAAAGGCAAGAAATAATCATCTTGAATATAATCTCTCAACTTTGAGAAGAGTACTTTAATAAAAAAAAAGCAAAGTTTTGGAAAGACATATGTTTACCAATAAAAATACATAGACCATAGTCACGTGGTTCTGTGGGGGGAAAAATATGAATGTTAGATCGGCAGTTATCGTGTCCTCAGAAAATCAAAGAAAACATACCGAAAAGTCACAATTTCTATTGATTTAGTTTTACTGTAATTAAAATTGTTTCAAAAGATTTGCAATTAAATTAAATGTATTTCAAACGTCAAACTAGCATTTATGTGCATTATCATTGCTAAGAACTTTATAAAATTTTCAGAATTTAAAATAATAAAAAAAAAATAAATAAAAAAAAAACAATCAGAAGAAGAGTCTTATTTTGCAACACAATTTATGAGATTAATAACTTCTATGATGTTGATGACCTTTTATTCGAACGTAACTGAATTTTTTTTCTTTTGTATTACTATATATATCACTTGCTTCGTTAAAATAGCTTAACATCAAAATTGTTAAATCTTGAATTAAATAAAAATCTATATCTTTTTTGCTTTTTTATTATTGAGAAAATTTCTTTTCTCTACTAATTTCTACGACATTTTTCACTGATTCAGACATCAATTTTTTTAAATAACGTGCCTGTTTGAAAATCTAATTTTCGTATAAAAATCATAATCTAAATTTGCATTTTAGCGGCTTATTATGCGAGTCTTTCATTTTTATCTTTCATCAAAGTTCAGTGTCAGGTAATAAATAATCAATTAGCAAATAAACAAGGCGCATCTAATATACAATTACATCATAGAAATATCTCAGCGCCCCCCCCCCCCTAAAACCACCACTACCATACACGAATCGTTCACGAGAGTTTGGGATTTCGAAACCCAATAAACAAAACCCAGGGAAATTAAATTTAATGTTCAAGATTGACTAATTTTCTACGTAAAGGTTCAATTTTCTACCTTATAAATTATAAAATAACCCAGAAATAAGATCAAGGATTTCTGGATGAGTGGTCACAAGCGCGTTAAACAAAATCTAAAAATCCACTTTTATTATCAAATTATCTAGGTAACTAATAAAAGAAACAGAAAAAATACATTTTATCATGTTAAAATAAGAATGCATAAACAAATTATGAAGCTTATCATATAAATCATGAAATAATCCAAGAAATACAATTTAAGCGATGAAATACATTACGTAATATAACATAACAAAATTTTCAAATGCCTTTTTCGTATCAAATTAAATAACTAATTAATAAAAGAAACGCAAGTATATACATTTTAATATGTCAAGAATAGAATGCATTAATAAAAATACTAGACTTACCCTATAGATAGTAAAATAATCCAAAAATATAAATTGAATCGATCTATTCATGCTACCGATATAGACACCGGTAAAGCGCGCATTAATATGCAATTATGTACATCTTTACTTCTTCTTATTAGATCGGGACAACAAAATGTATTTTAAAGCTTGAAGGATTTAACAAATACGAAAAACTGTAAATGAAATATTTTCTTTAATATTAAATTAGGCAAATATCACTTACAACATGAACTATATTGTAGAGTATGGTTTTCACCTAACTACTCAATCGTACCCGAAAACAATTATATATCATTAAGAGATAATAAGAAGAGATCGAACATATGAAAAGCATACATAAAAGCAGAGACATATAATTACATAATTATATCCTGAGATTGCAGGTTCGATTCTCACTGCAGGCGGGATGTACTCGACTCCAATCTAAATTGACAAGGATTGCCGGTTTTCCTACCGCAGGTCGGGGGTTTTCTCCGGGTACTCCGACTTCCTCCCCCAATAAAAGCTGGACGCCATGATATAGCTGAAAAATTGCTGAAAGTGGCGTTAAACACCATCAAATAACTGAATTATATCTGATAAAAGCATACATAAAAGATGATGACGGTGGGAGTGTACTAAGGGCAATATAAAACCAATATGCATCAGTTACCTATAAATCAGTTATAAATCACCTCAAATAATCAAATATCAAATAAACTTTATTTATAGTCGATTTTACAATAACATAAGCTCTATATAGTGAGCTTTTTATCGACTTAACAAAACTACCTATAAATCAGTTATAAATCAATTATGAATTAGTTATGTAATATGCATGTACTGTTGTTATTGTTCTATATTGTTTTGACATTCTGCAACTGGAGAAAACTGTTTACATGAATTCCACAGTCAATGTAATTTACGGGCCAAGCATAAAGGTTGTTTTTTGTGATTGGTTTATAATCTACATATTTGTTACCTCCCTTTTCGATAGAGCATGCGCGATAGATTAGACAGTTTGGCGTGGTAGCCTTTGTACATTTGTATAGGTAAAACAAACGAAAAAATGTAGTAAAAAGTTAATGCAATCACTAGATAAAAAGTATATATAACAGAAAACAGTAAAACAAAGTGATAGAACAGTCTACTGTATGGTTAGCAGATCAAATGAACGTTTTGTCATTTGATACATTTGATTATTTGTCTCGTTTTCAAATCAATTTCGCATAAAATATAAAGTCAGATTGTTGAGATATTATAGTTGATTTTGTCCTGTTAGACCTGTCCTAATTAAATTGTTAACTTACAATTACTTTTAATGTTTAATAGTATTAATTTCGTGAACTTTTTACGAGGGGTTAATGCTAAAATTACAATTTTACATACGGACATTATGAGAGAAGTGTGGTAGTATTCTTCCCACATCTATCTTCCTATATAGTGGCCAACATCAACAAATTGAAGGAAATTAATATACAAAATGAAAGACTAAATATAACACCCCAGTGAATTTGCATTTCTTCATACCTTTTTATTATTAAAATCTAGTAGAACATTTTTTACATTATAACCAGTCCACGTTTCATAATATGAATATAAGGCCAGCCTAAATGCAACCATTGCACTTGTTAATGACCTTACTTCAGTGTACACCAACAGTTATCTAATCTGTTGGCATAGTCGGTAACATATTTGGAGGATGCCACGCTCCTTGAATGATAAAGACCATATCGATTTCGAAAAAGAGAAGGTTCATTGTAGCTGTTACAAAAGCCTAGCTTCTCAACCTATACCAAAAACTCAATACTTTTCCAGTGGCAGTCTAAATTGTGTTCCCTATGTCCCATCCTAGTCCGAGAATCCTCTGCTGTCCAACGCTTTTTTGTTTTTTTTTGCCTGGGACGTCAGAGAGCTCTCCATAAGCAAAACAGCGGATTTTGCGACACTGGTCTGAGACGGCACATTTCATCGTGTCAAATTTAATAAACATTTTCATCCAGTTAATCTATATATGATTCGCTTCTTTAGATATTTTTCTCTAGGAATATAATCATCTTACCTTCAATCAAGCTGATTTAAGTCTAAGTTCATTTCCATCGATACCCTTACATTCCTACATTTCACTTTCATTATGAAAAAAAGTCACGTGACAACAATGTGACTTATATCCAGTGCTTAAATTAGCTTGATTGAAGGTAAGATGATTATATTCCTAGAGAAAAATATCTAAAGAAGCGAATTATATATAGATTAACTGGATGAAAATGTTTTATTAATGAGCTACAAAGCAGTCCCATTACTCGTAATGGAGCAGCCCGGGAATGATTCACTGCCGGGGTTTTATACATATTATAAGCAATTAAACTGTTTCCCTGGTTTGCTACATACTTTTTTTTATGTATTTGCAGTTTAACTGATATTTCCACAACACCGTATTCGTTAGTTTTATCACTTTATTCGTAATCATGGCATTGTTGACAAAATATGAATTCTGAAAGTGCATAATTTTGACAATATCGGAGTCAATTTGGTAAAAAAATATCATTCCGGATGATTTCAGCTGCATTAATTGCATTATGATTATGTCCCCTTAGTACAAATTTTACCGATACGATTCTGAAATTCTACACTCCACAATTTTAATTATTACAAAAATGCCATGATTACGAAAAAGTGTTAAAATTATTTAATTAGACATTGTATACATGTCAGATGAACTGTGGAGGAAAGAAAACATATTTATCAAATAAAGACAGAGGTTAAATGTCGGAAAATATGTGCAAATTCCCAAAAGTGATTTTGTTCCATTACGAGTAATGGGACCTCTTTGTAGCTCCGTCCATAAAAAAAAAAAAAAAAAAAAAGGAGCTACATTATTGTAGCTATGTTATGTAGATGAAGCAATTTGGATCAGAACACAACTTTGTGTCCAGGTGGAAGTGAACTAAACAGAACAGTGTTCCAGCTAGGATTTAAAAATAGAGGGGCGCATGAGAAGGGCACTTTTTCGTGTATTTTCATATTTTTATTATGATTGAGGTTGTTGCACATTGTTGTTATTGTTATTTGAATAAGTGTTCTGTTGCTGTTTTTCGCCTTTGTTTTCATTTTAAAGTAAAATATTTAAATATATTTGTGCATTTAATCAACAGAAAAGTGACTGCCAAAATACTATTTATTCCTGTGTTTCAATGTTTGTGGTTGTAACTTCAACACAAGCAGCATTGTATTTGCAAGTTCCTGAACTAAGTTCATATCCGCTCCGGATATATCCGTATTTTCAGTTGGTTTGTACTGGTTGCTGCGAGTATTTTTACTTAACGCTATTCGAACATAGAAAAAGGCAGTCGGGTACCAGCTTTCACTTTTGTTTTAAAAAAATGGTGTGTTCAATGATAAACATGGCGCGGTGACAAATATTCGAAGATATCTACCGCAAATGGCAATAAAAACGGTTGTAGATATTTCCGGTCTGGATCATAATTAAGCCAAATGGCCAAAAACAGTGACCACGCAAATTTTTCAGGTAATAACATTTTTGAAGTGTTACCTGTGTACCAGTCCCCACTGTCTTAGACAGTGTCTACCACTAATTACATAATCAAATTATAAGGAAACGAGAATAGTCTAATGAGTTAATTAGCTATAAAAACACTATAATTACTATTAATTTTAGAGCAGAAAATTAATTAGAGCAATAGAGTGATAAGGGGCACAAATCGGGACACAGGGGCGCCTGAGAGGGGCACAGGGGCGTGGTAATTTTAGGGCGGGGAGCGACGCCCCTCTATTTCCTCCTAGCTGGAACACTGCAGAAGAATTATTTCTGGGTTTAATATAATGTTATTCTATCTATCTATCTAATTTTGCTCAGATAAACATGAAAAAACTGAATCTACTAGTAAGTATGTTATGGTTTAAAAACACAAGAGAAATAATCCTGGAAATCCACAATTATGAAAAATGGATGTAAAGAATGAAAAGTGTATGTAACTACTGCACATTTGTGCGGTCCCCCTGACTTCTCCCTGAAGTCTCCTTATCAATGGCCTCACTTTTCCCTGTTTGGCTAGCAGGGAGAAGTCACTTCTCTCATCGTATTTAGAGTGTGGTGACCCCTGAGTCGCCTGCTTCTAGCTTACGCTTACATTGTAATTTAGGTCAAAATTTACTTATACTATAGTAAATTGCCCCATCAAAATGAAAAAAAACCTAATTTTTAAACGCTGATTAACTGGAAAATAATTGCTGAATTCGATTGCACAATTTTTGGATTTATGCAAGTACCATAATCTTGACCAAACAGTAAGAATTTTCATTTGTCACGCAAAACACCTCAACACAGACACTGTTAACTTTTATTATAGTAAAATAGAATTATGATCAATATATGTCTGCTTCTTGTTTGAATGAGAACATAAGGTCATTTAAACTGTCAAATATTTGTATTATTTTGCAAATATATTTTCAGATTGAAATGCCACCACAGATTTCCACAAAGTTGTACATTGGCAATTTGCCAGAAACATGTCGTCGTGTGGAGTTGCAAAAAATGTTTGAACAGTATGGAAAAGTCATAGAATGTGACATTGTTAGAAATTATGCTTTTGTGGTAATTTAATATAGTTTGTGTTAATATGTATTTTGAGTTTTTTTTGTAAGTAGGTGAAAGAAGATGTTCTCGGTCCAATCTTTAAGACCACAATTCCACATTTTCAAAATCAGCAGTGCCACAGTGTTTTTGTTTAATTATACCTATCTGACTGATTAATTTTTATCACCTTATAGATGTCCATACTTAACAAGTAATTCTCCCTTTATTGCTTACTTTACAGATGTCATCTTCATAATAGTTGCTCTAACCCAAAAGTTCAGTTCAGCCTTGCAAGATACTGGCCATGGCAGTTGTTTTTGTGTTCAACCATGCCATATAATGGCCACGCCAGTGGTTTGTGTGTTCAGCCTTGCCACATCATGGCCAAGGCAGTTGTTTATGTGTTCAGCTGTGCCACATAATGGCCAAGCCAGCAGTTCCTTTCACAAAAAGTCATAAGTGTAAAATACATCGTAAGTGCTGACCTCACAATAGATTTCCTTTTGATCTTCCAATACTTTCGACTTTTTGTGAAATCGACTGTAGTTGTTTATGTGTTCAACCATACACTCACTGGCATGTATAATTTTGCAATAATGTGCAATATTACATATTCTAATGCAGTTCTGATGTAACGTCAATTCTGATTGGACAACGTTCAAATGTTCATGGCATCAATTCCACGATTGATGCCGTCAAAATTTAATGCAAGCGCAGACCTTATTTCCGGTAAATAAAAAATTCCCATTTTAATAATTTATTCTAGTGTTTTTATGGCGTTGCATTAGAATGGAGATAACCTAATATATTTGAAGATTTGCCGGCATCAATTGATGATTTGATGGTCGGAAATATCCGTTTACTGGCTCCGCTAACGCGTCTCCAGTAAACTCAATTTCAGACCATCAAATCACTAATTGATGCCGGCAAATCTTCAAATACAATACAGTTATCTCCTAACTTTAAATTCATGTACTTGTATCTAATGCCCTTATTAATGAATATTTCTTGTTTTTTGTTATGTAATTTTCTGGTAATAGTAATATATTCAGAAATGAAAGGACCTGAATGATTGAATTCTATTGTAGCACTTTGAAAATCCTGAAGAAGCAAAAATGGCACAGGCAAACTTGGATGGGACAGATTTTGAAGGTTCAAAATTAAAAGTTGAGGTAAGCTAGAATTCTATGTATTGCTTAGCATCAATTTTCCAAAAAAATAATTGACATGGTTAATATTTCTTAATGCAAATTGTCTAAAGTATGAACATGTTAATGTAGTATTTGTTCTGAACAGTTTTTGATAGAATTTAAGTCGAGCCAACATGGATTTTTGTAATTGATGAATAGACAATTCATTGGAAGTGTATTCATATGTCAGTGGTCACACTATGTTAAAAATTTTGAGTATTAGAGTATTGAGTTTTTGTATGCAGGTATATGAAGTCTGCATGTGGAATATTTTGAGGTTAATTGTTTGATGTATGCAGATAAACTTGTAACATTGTAACTCTGTCATATATGTTTGACAATATAAATATCCTAATTCAACCTCCAATGATCTTGACGCAAGAAAGTAAAAATCATACATTATACTCATATACAACATCTGAGATGTGTATTGCTTAATTCTAATTTTTTATTGGCTGTATCAAAGTTACTTTTGCCATGCACTGACCATGCGTTCCAGAAATTGAGATTTTATGAAACAAGATCTACTAGAATTTATAAACAATGAAATTTGTTCTGTACTTGACCAAAGAAATTCTTTGTTCCGTTTTCTTTAAGGTCAGAGATTTCTGTGTTGTTTTTTAACCACTGGGTCAGATTAATTTTGTTTTGAGATGTTCCCTCTCATACTTTTGAAGGTTTGTCCCTCTCCCTACTATTTTTTTATTTTAGAGAAGAAAACATTGACCTTTGTGACTTAAAATTGAAGTTGCCATATTGGTTTTGCATTATACTAAATTGAAATAAAAGAAAAAAATCTAATTACTTTAATAAGAAGTGGAAATGATGATAATCCAGATTTGTGAGAAAGATTATGAAAGTTAATTCTGCATGCAAAAATGCACAACAAAGATAATTTATTTCTTTTTTGTTGAAAAATGCTGAAAATTGTGTTAACTTGACTTCTGGTATGTGAATCAACTAATTGTTATAATTTTATTAACTAAATACTTTCTGAAATATATTAATGGAGCAAAAACTCTTACATTTTCTGACATTAAACTGCTTTTTAGCTCACCTGGACCGAAGGTCCAGGTGAGCTATTGCTATCACTTGGCGTCCGTCGTCCGTCGTAAACTTTTTCAAAAATCTTCTCCTCTGAAACCACTGGGCCAATTTTTTTCAAACTTGGCCACAATCATCCTTAGGGTTCCTAGTTTCAAGTTTTTACCCAGGGTGTTGATCAACAGACAAATATGGCCGCTGTTACTAAAAATAGAACATGGGGGTCAACACAGGTTTTTGATCATTATCTAAAAAACTATAATAGCTATAGAGAAAACCGTTACTTCAAATTGATCAGCACATTAAGGTCTACAATAGTTGCTATTAGTGCGAAGTTGTGTATTGGCTTCTTGTAGGAGTTATTGCCCTTTTTTGACGATTTTTGACCAAATTTTTGGTATTTACAATATAACCTGAAAAATATACGAGGTAGAGTGAAACTGTAAATGGCAAAAATGATCAGCAATAAAAGCCCTTCAATTCACTTGATTGGTCTGAAATTGTCAGATGACTCCTTATATGAGTTATTGCCCTTAAATGGTAATTTTTTATGAAATTTTCCGTTTTTGTCCTGTAACTTTAAAACTATAACAGCTAGAGTAAAACTGTATATAGCAAAAATGATCAACAATACAAGCCCTACAATTCACTGTATTAGTCTGAAATTGTCAGATGACTCCTTATAGGAGTTATTGCCCTTAAATGGCAATTTTTTATGAAATTTTCCGTTTTTGTCCTGTAACGTGAAAACTATAGCAGCTAGATTGAAACTGTAAATTGCACAAATGATCAGCAATAAAGACCCTACAATTCACTTGATTGGTCTGAAATTGTCAGATGACTCCTTATATGAGTTATTGCCCTTAAATGGTAAATTTTATGAAATTTTCCGTTTTTGTCCTGTAACTTTAAAACTATAACAGCTAGAGTAAAACTGTAAATAGCAAAAATGATCAACAATACAAGCCCTACAATTCACTGTATTAGTCTGAAATTTTCAGATGACTCCTTATAGGAGTTATTGCCCTTAAATGGTAATTTTTTATGAAATTTTCCGTTTTTGTCCTGTAACTTGAAAACTATAGCAGCTAGATTGAAACTGTAAATTGCACAAATGATCAAAAGACCCTACAATTCACTTGATTGGTCTGAAATTGTCAGACAACTCCTTAAATAAGTTATTGGCCATAAATGACAATTTTTTATGAAATTTTCCGTTTTTGTCCTGTAACTTAAAAACTGTAACAGCTAGAGTGAAACTGTTAATAGCAAAACTGATCAGCAATACAAGCCTTACAAATTACTTTTAAGTCTGAAATTGTCAGATGACTCCTTATAGGAGTTATTGCCCTTAAATTGCAATTTTTTATGAAATTTTCCGTTTTTGTCCTGTAACTTAAAAACCATAACAGCTAGAGTGAAATAATAAATTGCAAAAATGATCAGCAAAAAAAGCCCTACAATTCATTTAATTGGTCTGAAATTGTCAGATGACTCCTTATAGGGGTTATTGCCCTTAAATGACAATTTTGTTATGAAATTTTCCATTTTTGTCCTGTAACTTGAAAACTATAGTAGCTAGATTAAAACTGTAAATTGCACAAATGATCAGCAATAGAAGCCCTACAAATGATTGCTTAGTCCAAAAATTGCAAGATGACTCTTTATAGGAGTTATTGCCCTTTCATTATGAATTTGGACATATGAACAGGTTTTTAATTATAAATTAGTCTATAACACACCTATTAGTAGAGTAAAACTGTAAATTTCTAAAGTACCCTAAAGGACAATGCCTAAAAACCATTTAATTTTCAGAAATTGTCGATGGCACCTTATAGGAGTTATTGTATTTAACAAATTTTTTGAAGAAATGTTTAGTTTTTGCACAGTAACTTAAAAGCTATAACAACTAGACTGAAACTGTTAATTTCAAAAATTTTAATATAGTTTAAGTCATTTGGATTCCAGGTGAGCGATTACAGGCTCCTGGGAGCCTCTAGTTTGTTTAATATTAAATACATTAGATGTAGATTTTGTTTTATTTCAGTTATCACACAGTAAAGTACGACAAAAACCAGGGATGGGTGGCAAAGGGGAATGTTACAGATGTGGCAAGGAAGGTCACTGGTAAGTTAAAAAAACCAGGAATGGGTGGCAAAGAGGAATGTTACAGATGTGGCAAGGAAGGTCACTGGTAAGTTAAAAAAACCAGGAATGGGTGGCAAAGAGGAATGTTACAGATGTGGCAAGGAAGGTCACTGGTAAGTTAAAAAAACCAGGAATGGGTGGCAAAGAGGAATGTTACAGATGTGGCAAGGAAGGTCACTGGTAAGTTAAAAAAACCAGGAATGGGTGGCAAAGAGGAATGTTACAGATGTGGCAAGGAAGGTCACTGGTAAGTTAAAAAAAACAGAAATGAGTAGCAAAGAGGAATGCTACAGATGTGGCAAGGAAGGTCACTGGTAAGTTAAAAAAACCAGGAATGGGTGGCAAAGAGGAATGTTACAGATGTGGCAAGGAAGGTCACTGGTAAGTTAAAAAAACCAGGAATGGGTGGCAAAGAGGAATGTTACAGATGTGGCAAGGAAGGTCACTGGTAAGTTAAAAAAAACAGAAATGAGTAGCAAAGAGGAATGCTACAGATGTGGCAAGGAAGGTCACTGGTAAGTTAAAATACCTGGGATAGGTAACAAGGGGGAATACTGTAGATGTGGTTTAAAAGAAGTTCACTGGTAAATACAAAACACCTGGGATAGGTAACAAGGGGGAATGCTGTAGATGTGGTAAAGAAGTTCACTGGTTAATACAAAACACCTGGGATAGGTGGCAAAAGGGAATGCTACAGATGTCGCAGGGTAAGTGCCAAACAAGAGTCACTGGTAAGTACAGACACCAGGGATGGGTGGCAACAGTGAATGGTACAGTTGGTTAAAAGATGCAGTAGTTTTTTGCCATCACTTTGGTACTCATATGGTACAAGTTGTTTTTATACCCAGCTGCAAAAAGTGGTGGGGTATTATGTGATACCCCCCTGTATGGATATGAGTGTCCGTCGGTCTGTATTAGGGTCTGTCCGTTCCTTGGTGGTTCCAGATGATTACTTGAAAAAGCTTTTATTTAAACTTTGCACAGCTATTCAATAACATAAGTTCGAGTTCAATTTTCAGCACAATCCAATTTGTAGTTTTTGACCAATTCAAGTTTTTTTTTTTGGTCAAGTTTGTGGTTTCCAGATGATAACTTGAACGTGTCAACATATTTTAATTAATCTTTGCATAGCTATTTAATACTACGAAATGAAGATCAAGTTCAATTTTCAGCAAATTCCAATTTGAAGTTTTCGACTTGGGCCAATTCAAGGGTTTTTTTTTTGTCAAAAATTGGCGGTTTCCAGATTATAACTTGAGAACACATCGACAGATTTATTAAAAAACTTTGCACAGCTGTCAAGTACTATAAAATGAAGATGAGGTTGAATTTTCAGCACAATCAAATATGTAGTTTTTGAAGTAATTTTTATAGGTCCAGGTTCAGGGTAAAAATTGTCTTCTTAGATGGACTGTTATGATGCTCAGCTGTTCCTGTAGGCTGATATGTAATTCAGTAAAATGTGTTCATGAATATTAAAAACATTGCAACATGGCAGGGTATCATTTAATGTCCCATTAAACGGCCTATATTTACGTATGTATCTAATTTTTATACCCCGCCACACAAAGTGGCGAGGTATTATGTTATACCTTCAGTTTCGGTCGGTGTCTGTCCGTCCGTTCGTCTGTCCGTCCCCCGAAGGTTTCCAAATGATAACTTGAAAACGCCTCGAGGGATTTTAATGATATTTTGCACAGCTGTTCTATACTAGTATATGCAAATATATTTAACTATTGATGAATATCATGGCAGGGTATCATTTAATGTCCCATTAGATGCCCTATTTTTGCTTTTTATCGTAAGAAATCAGGGAAAATAAAACCCAGCTAAATATTTTGCTAGTTATGCAAGATTATTACATATATACTTTCTCGCTAAAATTGAATATGGCTTGAAAAGATTTCCCATTTTTCTAGAAAATCAGAAATTTAGCTCCATTAAAAAATCTTATTTCAATGTGTCCATATCTGGTATACCTTCTCCATAATGTCCAATGTTGTTAAGAAACAAGAACATTCTTAATCAGCTATTAATTAATATGTATTTTTGAAGAGATCCAGCCTTTATTTTTTAATGTAGTCTTGTTATAGTGAGATATTTTATATAAACAATGATACTTTAAAGCCAACAGTTTCAACTAAATTTTGTGTAAACACCCTTAGCTAAGCTTCTTTCTAAATGATATTCTCCATCCAATATCTATGTCTAAAATAGAAAATTGAAAGGCATTAAACAATTTAGGCCAACGTCAAAAGCATATGTTTATGTGTGGTTTGCAAGATGAAAAACTGAATGCTCAGCAGACATCATCACTGTGTAGATGTTGAAAAAACAGTTCTCAGCAGCTGCTACCTTTATAGAAAATAAATAGAGCCAAACTTTTTAACTGCCATCACAATGTAGAACTAGATATAGCATAGCTCAGCAGTTGTCATCACTTTGTAGAACTAGATACAGCAAAGCTTAGTGGCTGTCAGTACTATGTAGAACAAGACAGAACAAAGCACAGCAGCTGCCATCACTATGTAGGACGAGATACAAAAAAGCCTAGGGGCTGCCAATACTTTATTGAATTAGATGTTGCAAACAACACATTCAAAGTAATATTAATATTTAATGATCCATTCAGTTATTGATAATTCTGCTTTATAAGGGTTTTATACTGCTTCTTTTAAATTTATTGTAAGTTTAATTATGTCAGTGTTCGGCAATATTAAACACATTATTTGGTCTTGTAGTGAAGAATTTAAGGACAAAGTTTTATGCATATATATAATTTTGCAGGTCCAAAGATTGTCCGAAAGGGCCGTAAGTATTAATAATATTTTACCTCTGTTCTATTGACCATACAAGGCACAACGGTGCAGGTACTTGCAAATAGCTACCTATGTTGGTAACTTACAAATCGCTGCCTTTGAGGTAGTTCAATATTATACATAATTTGCCTGTATAAGAAGTTCAATTTTAATGTGCTCTTTGCAGTTACCATTTATGCATGTTCATGTTTAATTACAAATTTGAAGTCATTTAAGTTAAGATATTAAATCTTAAAAAAGTATTTATATTCAAACTTTAAAATGCTGTTACATGTTATGACTAAAGTTAAAAATTTGTACTTTCTAAGAATTGATCATTTCATTGATTGAGTACAGTGCTTCTCATGACAGATCAAAACCAAGGGGGGCACCACCAATGAGAGACATGTATCCAAGAGATCCCTATCCCAGGGATCCTTATGACCCATACTACAGGGATAGGTACCTTCCTCCCCCACCATTGGAGAGATTTGACAGATACAGACCATATCCAGATCCTTATGATAGACGCCCACTTCCACCACGTGATCCATTCTTGAGGGAACGTGATCTGTACAGCAGACCACCACCAGAGTACTATGTAACAAGTGGCAGAAGATCACCTCCAACAGCAGCAGCAGTGCCATCTAGGTAAGTACAAAGGGCCTCACAATGGGAAAAAATACTAGTCTAGCCATTTCTGGCATATGGAGTTCATTTGGACAACTGACATACAAAAAAAGATTTGGTATTGCTTTTCATCAGTTGTCTGTCCGTCAGTCTATCCGTTGTCTGTAAAATTTTCAAATTTTATCTTATCATATCCTTAGAAATCACTGGCCTATTGAAGCCGAACGTTTATGAAATGATGTTCTTGAGGTCATCTGTAAATATTTCAACAATAGAGAGGTTGAGATCAGAAACTTGTACACAGGTTTACTTGTAGTTATTTGTGTTGAGATTTTTTTTCACTTGTACTTGTACGTGTATATAAGGCACCAAAATTAAAATCAAAAGTAAAAACTACAATGTAGCAAAAATTTACTGAACTAGTCAGTCGTTTCTATCACGTATATATTTTGATTTTTATATTAACCCCAAAATCTGAAAAAATGTAGCCATTTTTACTTTTCTGCTTTTTCAAGGGGTTAGAAAATACATTTCGTCTGGTTTTACAAAGACCTAAGAAATAAAAGTTTAAATAAAAATGATGCAGCATATCCTAAACTTAATCAATATAGCACTCAACAATAAAAAGAAAGCTTCTTTATGCAAAAAAAACTACACACGCTAGACCTTCTTGTAAACAGCTTTCTAGAAGTTTGTGATAAACTTGTATGTTTCACATAATCACATGACACACCAATCCTGATGAGGTAGAAGGAAAAATTACATGTTACACGTACTGGTACTGGTACAAGTTCCGAATCTCTGTCTAATGCTCTAAACACATAATAGCTGATAAGACCCATACCTGTGACTTATTGGCTGAATTTTAACAAGTATCCCTTAAAGTATAGGTCCAAATGTTCTGCAACTCGGTACAAATGATGACCTTCAGTAGCTTTCACAGAACAACAGAAAGAAGTTACATTATATGCAGTTATCTTATGTTGTGTTTGTCTTTATTGAGTGTTGGTATATGCAGGTTTTTTGCATTTTTATTTTTTTTTATCTTTGAATGAGTTTATTTAAAGCAGATTAAATTGTTGGGGGATACAATAAGTATCAATGAGACCATGAGAACAGTTTTATTAACTTGTCAGTCTTCTTTATAAATATATCACAAATTTCCATAAATATTCAAAATTTCAATGCAAAATATTTAACTGCCTCAAAACTGTACAATAAAATAATTGTTTCTTTTAGTGGCACAGAAGTAAAATTTTAAAACACATTGAAATTATTTTTCTAAAGTAACTCTAAAAATTCTTATTTTTTATACCCCCCGCAAACTAGTTTGGGGGGGGTATATAGGAATCGCCCTGTCTGTCTATCCTTCTGTCTGTCCGTCTGTCCACATCCCTTGTAAGCGCTTCTCCTCCTAAACCGCTTGACAGATTTTGATGAAACTTTACATGAAGGAAGTACATGATATGTAGATGTGCATGAAGAATTTTCGTCGCTGTCGGATATTATTCAGGGGAGATAATTGGACTTGGACTTTTAAAATATAGTATTCAGTGCGGGACCTCGTAAGCGCAACTCCTCCCAAACCGTTTGACAGATTTTGATGAAACCTTACATGAAGGAAGTACATCATATGTAGATGTGCCTGAAGAATTTTCATCGCTGTCGGATATGATTCAGGGGAGATAATTGGACTTGAAGCGAAGTGGGGGGTATCCCTTTGTGAGCGTGCTCACAGTCCACACTTGTTTATTATGTTTATAATAGTAATTAAAAGACCAGCAGCATCATGTTTGCAATCTCCATTAACAAGTCCATATCCGCTCCGGAAATTGTAATGGTTTACATTTCTTTTCGATTATTCCCCTTTGTTAAAAAAATGGCACGTAAACATGACAAGCATCACGCATGGACAAAAATAAGGTGATTTCTTATACTTGACGCAAGTCCCTTTGAATTTTTTGCCAATAGAGAGATACACCTTTATTATCAACATTTCCTATACTATCCACTTGTGTACAAAGGCTTTGTACAAGCTAATTGTATAGGAAATGTTGATAATAAAGGTGTATTTCTCTAATAGCAAAAAAATTCAAAGGGACTTGTGTCAAGTCAAGATGATTTCTGAACCAAATCAGAACTAAATTGAAAGGCGATATAGAGCCACTTCACTTATGAAGTCAATTTTCTACCAGAGTTCTGTTTTTTTTATACAATGGTATTTGCCAAAGTGGTGACAGTAGCTGTTATTCAATAGCCACATAAGAATGAATCTGATTATGAATGAGATTTATCAATTTAAAAAAAAAATCTTCTCTAGAAGTCTAAAGTGCCATTTAGTATGATTATGGCATGGGATGGTCTTGGCCAGTACAAACAATTTTTGTTTGAACGTTTATGAACCAAACAGGCTCTTGTTAAATTGTTCAATGTTCTGGAGTCCAATATTCAGGCATTAAAAAATCCACTTTGGGATCAGATTAAGGTACTTTATATGTAGGGAGGAAAATATTTTTATTAATTTACTGCAACACTGAAAAACAAATATCACTCCAAAGATGAAAGTTACTTTCTTGGATCTGTATGTATTGGTAGTACGCAAGTAACTGTTTTAGCATAAATGCTTGTGAAAGTATTTGAGTAAAGAAAACTCTGGCTTGGTTAGATAGTATTTGGCCTTGGCAGAGTTTAACAACAGTTTTGTGACATGTCTTAAAAGAGAATAAACTTGCAAAAAACATTTAATGTACACATTTGTTTTCAGAGATGATTATCGAGATCCATACTATGACAGTTACTATGAACGAAGAACAAAGTAAGTGTTGTTTTATTTTATCGGTATAACAAATGATGGTACCAAGGGGGATAACCATTATTGACTTCTGAGGTTTATTTATATGCAGGTCCCCTCAGAAATCTAACATTGTTGATTTCAAAGATCTTAGTTTTCTTGTTATATCAGACATCTTTTGGGGACTTTGTGTTTTTGTTGTTGTATTTTAAGATAACCAGTAAGTGCCGGCCTTATGGGTATCAAATTTGTTGATTTTGTCTTTGATTCAAAATTTCCATACAGAATGTATTCACACATAATCGTTGGCAATAAGCTCTGTGTGTATGAAAGGATACAGACATGGGCCACCAAAAATATTTATTTGATATAATTATATTTTAATGAAATATTTCATTCAGTACATCATTCAGCAAGTTCATTCATCATCTGGTTTGAAGGTAAACAATGAATAAAGTTAAAATGATCTAGATAATTAGGTCCAAACTGACAGTTGTTATGAACTGATAACATACTGTACACAGAATGGTAGTTGTAAATGTCCCTTTAGTTAACAAACTGCTTGTTTTTGTTTTAGATATTATAAATGTATTTGACAAATTTTCCTATTTATTTATCGTACAGCTATCCAATACCACCACCACCGCCGGGAACCACTCGCATGTCGCCACCTAGAAGCCGCGTTCCGGCACCATATTGATCGGCGCAGCGGCGGAGAAAGCGCGGATGAAAGTCTATTCAAGGAGAAGTGAATTCAACCAACGGATTTACGTGTAATCATGTATGACCATATATGGAGATAATTCGCAGTAATCTGTTTATTTTTCGCTTCTTATGACATTTTTTGTAAAGATCGTGAAACTGTCGTTCATTTTACATTTTAATTGAACTGTAGATAATCATTTATCAGTATTTTTAATTAATCCACATTTTTGTCGGTTTGTATCATCGGAATAAATTAGTCTCGTGTATCGAGCTTGCTACTGTTGTTGTTGTATTCGCTGTGCTAATGTGACGTGGCTGTAAAGCAGAACAACGCTGTGTTTAACTTTGACAGAAATGGGCACAGAACCTAGCATAGCATACATGTTAATCTTTATATACTGATTCTCGTTTTACACATTTATGGTGAAATTATTTTTTAAAAGCCTCGTCATCAGTTTTGTTTGTTATTGTGGAGATTTGTTTTTTTTCTCATTATCATCATTATCATACTGTCATGTTCATTTGATGACCACTGTTCTGAAGATTATTTTTTATGTACAAATAAATGCAATACTTGACTTGTTTGTTTTTTAACTACTGTTTATTAAACAAGTGAATGTCACGGTCCAATGATTCTAATATTGGTACAGTTATTGTAAGCATCGTCCAGACTTAAACAAAATACTTACTAAATTAAATAAATAATGATGGAACATATCTTAAAGCAAATTATTGCTCTGTGCTCTATATAGAAGTTAACTATTAGATATCTTCATAAGTGGTCATCTTTGTTTTCATGTTCATACTCATAGACAATACATTATTATATAAGTTTCATGTTTCATATAGAGTCTGTCTGTTGGAGAATGATTTCTGTTAAATTTGGTTCACTTTGTTTGGTCTAATGAAGTAGGAAAAATTAGATTTAGTTAGATTTTGTCTAGATAGCTGCAGTGTTGATTGGTGGTTCTACTATAAATGTGTATTTAATGTCGGCTTTAAAGGAAAGACAACTCAGGAGATATTGAAGTCTAACCACCAGGTTTGTGAATGATAAAAGTATAATGCTTAACTGATACTCTTCATACAATGTTTGTATAGTAGGAGATCATGTCAGTAGGAGCATTTGTATTGTAATGAATATGTAAACAGTTGGGGTACACTGAATTGACTGTTTGTTATCACTTTAAAAAGAAATGCATGTACACACATTTAAAAGGTAGTCAATGGCAATTCTCATAACGACTTGGCTTATTACTATTTTGAAGCATGCACGAACAACTATAGCACATGGTTGTAAATCTGAAATATTGTTGTAAAAGAACATGCTGTTTATTTTTGACCACCTTTTAGCTTATAAATAATTTATAGGAAAGTGAGGCTGAACATCCAGGTGGCATATTATGAAGTGTATTTAGTTTTACAGTGGTTGTGCTTAAACATTCATTTATCATTTAAATCTGCCTGCAAGTTGTTGAAATTAGGGTGACCCAATTTTTATCTATCAAACACAATATAACATGTACATATTGATGTGAAATCTTCTGTTGCAGATCAGTTAGATATCGGGTTTGATTCTGCAGTATATTAATATTAATGCAATTGGGTCTGCACCGTTTTATTTAACCAGAGAAAATGTGTATTGACCATTGGTTCATATAAATAATATAGTATTGCTTATTCAGTTTTTCCATTATAACTTAAAATTTAACAGCTGGAGTAAAACTGTAAAGTGCATCATGATCACAATTATATAATGATGGTAAGGAGTGCAGAATTGCCAAGATTAGAGACTGGCTCTTTAAGCCAGCAATTGTAGTGCTAGTCTTTATTACCTTGTAATTTCTTTAACTATTTTTTACTGGGGTCATTTTAACATGTCTTTATGCTTCTTTAAATAATACACTTTTAAGCTTGGCTCCCACCGTACGAAGTTTTAATGGCACATGTTTCCATGAAGATATTTATATGTTGGAGTGTTTGGTAGAATGGACATAATAATGCCTTTGCAACTTTCAGTGATTAACCACACGCCGAGCGATTATGTACAGGGTTTTAACCAATAATTGTTGGTTGGAATTTCCGAGACGGACGCATGTAGCTCGTGTTATAGATTCAAGAATGGATGTGCTAGGATTTGACAGCTACAATAAATGCGCCAAAAACACTTGACTTGCACCTAATATTAAAAAGATGGTTTTTTTTAACAAAAGACACATTTTGAGAAAGGGAAAAAAGAGAAAAATTGGTAAACATTCAGGTACAATATCAATAGTTAAGCGACAGAGAACGGAAACATTACTTTGTAAACAACGGAAACGGTTTAATAGTGGATAACAAGCTTTAACCACTACGGGAATCACAACCGTCTCTACTACCGTTCAGGTACTCCGGCTTCCTACCACAATAAAACTTGACACCACGGTATGGCTGAAAAATTGCTGAAACTGATATTAAACACCATTAAAAAAAACAATATTACGGGTTCAGTTGTCCCCATGGTTCATCTGAGCTATTGTCACCACTTTTGTGTCCTTCATCTACCTCGTCGTCTGTTAACTTATTCATTTCATTTATCTTTAATTTCGGCCTCGGTGGCGTGTGGCTAAGGTAGTCATTTATTGATCACGTGCTGTCAAAGCTTTACGACGCAGGATATAGCCTTAATGCTGGCATGTTGTGCTCGACTCTACATTTTTAAACTAAGGATTGCCAGTTTTCTGTAGAAGGTCGGTGGTTTTCACCTGGTACTCCGGCTACATCTCGGTAAACACTGGACGCACGTAAAAGCTGAAACTTTTTTGCTTTAAATAGAGCTAATACCCTTCTTACTTCAAACAATCTTTCTTGAAACCATGGGCCAATTAAAACCAAACTTGGTCACAATATTTTTATAAGATAGTGCATTCTGATAGGACAAATTTGGAATGGCTGCCACTGTTAAAAAAAGTTGAAACGGTTTTCAGCAATGTTAATTAGATATTCCAATATGAAGTCTGTTTTTAATGTCGGACATCAGAAAGTCAAAATTGACACAATCCCAGAACATATTAGCTTAGGAACCTATGTGAAAAATGTTTAAACTGCAAGGCCAATGATCGGATGGTACTCTTTAAGTTTGTGTTTATGCCAATGATCGGATGGTACTCTTTAAGTTTGTGTTTATTCCAATGATCAGATGGTACTCTTTAAGTTTGTGTTTATGCCAATCGGAAATACAAAATGGCTGCCACCTAATGGTTTCTTTTAACATAGGACCAAATGGGATTCAATTTCTTACCAGAAAATGCCAAGCTGATTGAAGCGATATATCGTGTGAATGTTTATAGGATGGTCATGTAGAATTTATTCAGATCAGAAATCAGAGAAGTTTGATATCCTACAGAAATAATGGTTAAACGGGCTTCTTCTCTAGAACCGTTTTAAACCAAACAGTAATATTCATCGGATGGTCCTATACAAGGATGTTTATTCATCTGGGAAAGGGTAAATGGCTACCATCACATGACTTAGTTTAACATGAGAAAAATGTCATCTTAATAGTCCATATAAATCAGGTAAGCGATGCAGGCTCTTGATAGCAACATCAGTTACCCGATCTGTGTGGGGTTTAGTCTGGTATTGTGCCTTTCTGCAAACTGTTGGAAGTGGAGGCAGCGTCCCTCCAGGAATAGTTTAAAGGTCAAATACCAAGGGGTCCTTATTCACTGCCTTGTAAACGTACAAACTTGTGGGAAAATTTATTCTCGGCTTTTACGACATAAGAAAAAAAAAGATACATTCGTTTAAGTGCGATTTAGCTTTACAAATGATACCTCATCACTGAACAACTTGCGTTTTGGATATGTTTATCATAGTAGGTTTGGGATTATAGACGCTGAAGTGTTGAGATTTATATCTTGAAAGCCATTTCAACTCTAAAAAATGGTGAGCGAGATAATTTCAGTTTCCTATTTATTTGACGTCCTCAATATAGCTTGCTGGACGTAAAACAACAACAAATCACTACTATTTATTTGTATAAAAATTCTTGTAGTCCCCGCCTATATGGCATACGTCGCTGTTATAAGATGCATCTGAGCCTACAATTTCTACACTAATTGCATAGGGTTGTGCTCACGGAAAGCCGGATAAAGATTTCTAAACGTCAATTTATATGGTCGTTGTAATGCTTTGGTTTATCATTATAAGTTATCTGTCACAAATGAAACGGACGGATATTCCAAGTTAAAATACTAGTCTCGCGTTAGCATTCTCGCACTGATATTGACAATAGATAGTTAACACGACAAGTGTCACAATTAAAGCAGGATGTGTCGACCCTTCTGAAACACTGATATCATCACTTTATTCAGAGTGTTTGGTGTTACTGTTTCTCTCACATGTATAGAACGTCCATGTTAGCTTTTTACCATCATCTTGCGTCCGTCGTCTGTCGTCCGTCGTAAACTTTTTCAAAATTCTTTGGACACGGCTATTTTTTTTAATCAAAATAAACGGGGTCAACAGTTTTTTGATATGATAATAGCTCAAGAAGAAACCGTTACCTGAAATTGATCAGCGCATTAAGCATTACATATTTTCCTATTAGTCTAATTGTTGAATGACTTCCTGAAGGAGTTAATACCCCAAGATTTAAATACGATTTTTAAGATAATTTTCAAGTTTGCAGTATAACTGATAAACTATAATAATAGCCTTATTGACATTTTTAATTGTTAAAATGATCAACAAGACGGTGCATACAAATAACATAGATGGTGCCAAACTATCAGACCATTCATTATAGTAGTTGTTGCTCTTTAATGACGATTTTCTAAAGAAATTTTCCGTTTTTGTGCTGTACCCTATAGGTAGGCCTAATTTTACTGCCGTCATAATCCGAAGTTAGTTTTGTGATTTGTGAATTTAGTCCTAATGCTCGTAATGTAGCAAATAAAAAATTCTACCTTCGGTCCATTTATACAAAATTCGAACATAATATTCATCTTTTTTATGTTATTTAAGCTTCAGACATTATTGAAGAAATTCCCGTTTTCGTCTTTGAAGATTCCATGTTGATCATTTTTCCGTATATGGATAATGTGACGTAGTTTAAGTATAATCGTGCTAATTTGCATACTGTAAGAACCAATCCGTAGTAAAAATCCAGTATTTACATCTACTTTGCGTGTAGTAAACTTAATTAAACAGACACGAATGTCAATTAATACACAACGCACAGCGGATTATTAAAAACTTCAACAACACGTATCAATAATGATCGATCTTAAACACGAAACCGATAAAAAAAATGGTGACACTGTTCAAAGATATCGATTGACTACGGCGGATTATATATTCAACTTCTTTTTGACATCAAAGTGCCGGGAGTGATTCACTCTCGCTCTGCTACATTACGAGTAATGGGAATAAATTCGTACTCTCGCCAAAAAAAACAAACAAACTCGAGGGTACGAATATTCGTTCTATCCTACAGGCTATAACAACCAGAGTGAAACTGTAAATGCAAAATGATCAGCAATACATCTCGATTAATTCACTTAATGGTCTTACATTGTCAGACGATTCCTTATAGAAGTTATTTCCCTTTCATGATAATTTAGACGAAATTACCAGTTTTTGCTATAAAAATTAAAAACTTGTACATAGGGTAAAAATAGCAAAAATAATCTTCAGGACATAATTGTCTGAAAATTATCCGATAACCCTTTATAGTAGTTACTACCCTTTTGATGAAATTTGTTACCTTAAATGCGACAAACAACAATTAAAATGTATATGTGAAGTAAGGCCTATGCATGAATTACTTCGTCCGAATTGGACAGATGACGATTTCAGGGAAAACGTTTATTTTATACCCCGCCACAAACAGTGGCAGTGGCGGGGTATTATGTGGTGCCCTCCGTATGGATATGAGTGTCTGTCCGTACTTGCCTCGGTGGTTTCCAGATAATAACTTGAAAACGCGTCAACAGATTTTAAAACTTTGTATAGCTATTAAATACTATTAAATGAAGATCAAGTTCAATTTTCAGCAAAATCCAATTTTTAGTTTCGTCAACAGATTTTGTTTACACTTTGCACAGCTGTTAAGTACCATAAAATGAATATCAGGTTGAATTTTCAGCACAATCTTATTTGTAGTTTTTGAGTTGGCCCAATTTGAAATAATTTTTATAGTTCCAGGTTCAAAGTAAAAATGTTCCTCCGAGATGGACTGTTATCATGCTCAGCTGTTCCTTTAGGCTGAATTGTAATTCAGTAAAATATGAATATTAAAACAATGCAACGTTTAATGTCCCATTAAATGCCATATTTTTGTGTTATAAATTAAAATCTATAACAGCTAGAGTAAAACTGTAAAGTAGTAATATAACCTAAAGAACTACAAATTGAATTTGGCAAAAATTATCTGATGACTCCTCATAGGTCAGTTGGAAGTTTGCTTTACGTCCAGCGAGCGGTATTTCAGCTAAATTCTGGTTTAGAACAAGTTTACAGACGATACAACGGAAAAGGGGGTGGAAGGGACATAGGGAAAACAATTTTGACTGCCACTGAAAAATATAGAGTAATGGGCTGGGGCGGAGAATTTAGCCTTTTGTAGCGGCTCAAATGAGCTTACACTTCTTCGAAATCTACAAAAGGGATCTTTATCGCGCAAGGAGCGTGGCACACCCCAAACGTCACCCACTACGTCCCCGGCTAGGCTTATGATCCGCCAACACCCCAACGAGAGGTTCTCTCCTATCAGCCACCCCGGGACTCGCTGGGCGTCTTTGTAAGTCGCGAACTGGAAACCCTCCCAGTATGATCTCAAACTCACCGAGTTATATCCCTTGAATGACTTTATTAGAACACTTGTTTAGTTTTGCTTTGTTTAACATTACAAGCAAGCTTGAGTAAAACTTTAAATTGCAAAAATTATTGAAAGTCATTTGTCTTCTTGGTGAGCGGTTACAGCCTCCCGGGACCTTCTAGTTGTTTGTTTCGAGTGTTTATGACTTGTATTCTTGAGTTTTCTGCTAGTTATAGATTTGCACTTTGTCCTCATGGGCGTATCAACCCGTACGTAAAAACTCGTCAGCGTTCACATCGTGGCCACGAAAACAAAATTTAATTGTTACTAATGTAAATCATTTTTAACGGAGTTTAAGTTGCAGGTAACGGTCAGAATAAGGATTTGGCGTTATTTGTGTGGGAACTCATCCCTGCCGTAAAACCACCTCTTTCTAAGTGGGATGGGTCGCTTCAGTTGATCACAAGATTTTGTGTCCTCTTAATTATGGGATAGCTACATCCCGATTGAATTTTTGTGATTACACCTCGGTATATTTTGATCTTTAGGGCAGTAGATGTACGTCGCTTGACCATCGGGATAGGCAAGTTTATTGCGCTCGCAAATCATGGTACATTACATTTACGTTTCTTGCACAATAATACTATATAGGCAGGATTCGAAATATATGGAGTGCATGAAACATTACGTATCGGAAAACTTGAGGCATTCGCCTCGCCTCGATACGAATTTTTTTTCATGCATTCCAAACATTCCAAACCCACTAAAACTGACTGGTTAACGAGTTTATCCCGGCGATTAACTTGCATTAACTTTGATTATGTCCTTAGTACTATAACATAAAGCCTCCTATTTCACGTTTATATTTATCATTTTCATCCGTCTATTACATTTTTTATTAGGTCGTTATAAAAAACTAAAACGAAATGATAGATTGTCAAATTGCAGCATGAATGTCATTGAAGATAAAATCCACTACTTTTTCCATTGCCCTAAATACAACGAAATAAGAAAAGAACTATTCAAAGATATTTGTATAAGAAATGAATTTAAAACATATGTAAAATTAATGTCCTCTTCAAGTCATTTGCAGTATGTTGCACTATTTATAAAAAGTTGTTAGTACTGAGGAAAGTGGACTCTGTTACTGCATGATTTGGATTTTATTTTAGTTAATAATGTCTTATAAAATTGATATCTGTTTATTGTTTAATTGTGTAACTGTATTGCCATCAACCCCTTGGGGTATAAATGTGCTAATAAACTAATATTATTATTTGAAATGTGAGGTTTTATCTGTCAGTTGATTTTCTCGGAGCAAATTTTTTTCAAAAGTTCTGTATATTTTAATCATATAATAAAACTAACAAAGACTATACCTGATTTCAATAAATAAAACTATTTTCCATGTTTGATATATTGACGCAGACGTGTTTACATTTTTAATTTAACGGTAAATCAAAACAAGTTTAGCTTTTCTAAAAAGCTAACCGTCTCTTAGCTGCATTACAAATTTTATGGATTTATTAAAGTATCTGGTTTTTTTTGTAATTTATATGTAAGATAGGTAAACAATATGTACATGTACCTTGTACACAGTGACCTTGTAAGGACATTGTTCACGCTGAACTATTATCCAATGGTGCTTGAGAGATTTAAATGCCTGTCGTCACTTCACACGAGCTTTTTAAAAAAAATAATTAAACAAAAGTTGACTCCCTAAACAAATGTTCAAAAAGAGCGTTAAAAATATGTTTTGTTAAATTTGCATCAATATCAAAACGAAAATACAGATACATAACATATAATTTTTTCCTAACCCAAACAGCTTTAAAAAGTAGGGAGATTTTGGTACAATGTGTTCACTGACCAATGCATTGAATGAAATAGAAGTCAATATGTGGAACGTAACATTACTACACTAAAATACTGATTACCGAAAATAAAGATATAGAACATATAATTTTTTAAACAGCTTTATAAAGTAGGGAGATTTTGGTACAATGTTTACCTTGTAATTGTTCACTGACCAATGCATTGAATGAAATAGAAGTCAGTATGTGGAACGTAACATTACTACACTAAAATACTGATTACAACCCCGATTCAACCTAAGAATATATCGAAATTTCAGTACACATACTAGTGCAATCCTGACGTAAACCAATGAAATGACAAAAATATTTATAGATTTAGTAAACCACCCAATCAAGTAACAGAGAGTCATTTACTCCGAAGACTGATCGTCATTTGACTATGTATACCGTCTCCCATGGGAGACGGTAATTATGGAATCAAGTTACATTCAATGGCTGAACGAATACCATCTGTCGTAATTGTAACAAATGAAATATTCGTTTCGTTAAAAAAAATCTACAAGATAGATTAAAATGGTGTCGGCCATTCAATGTAATGATAGTGATGGGGTATCTCAAATAAAGCTTCAACAGGACTTTAAACATCCTCGATATACTAAAGTAAACAATTTTTAGACAGTTTAGACATTTTTCTTTAAGCTGAGCGTAGTTTGCATGGCTGTAAAAACTTTTTCATATCAAAATTAAACATTCCGCGCGATATTCTTGCGGAATTTGCTCAAGGGAAAATGCGTTGAAAGATGAAACCTCGTAATTTACTAAAAACATAAAATATCAATAACCGATTAACTAGTTATGTCCTTATAAAAACAACGGCAGCCATTTTGTTTGTGTATTTTTACTCCAAAAACGCTTCATTCCAAGCGGAGACGGAATACAAAAAATTTTCATGGTTGGTAGAAAACCACGTGATTTCACCGAGGATACACTAATTGTAAAGGGTACGCTATACCCAATGTCAAAAGTATTTTTAACACATCTATATTTGTACATTTCGAGAAAGGCCACCTTGTCCGTCCCTACGTAACGATTTGAATTCAATATTGTTCCATCCCATTTCTCGACGTTATTTTGTATGCCAGCTTGTATTTGACCTGAATTCAGCTGAAATAAAAACGATCAAAGGGCCATTTTCTCAATTTTCCTCTGCATTTAATCGGATTTGGATGACAAAATAGTAACCTACCTGACCAACAAATGGTTAAATCGAGTGACATACAAATCCTAATTCAGAAACCTACGACACAAAAAAATAAAAGACAGATTAAGTTTATTTCATTTCAATTTACATTGCATGTGATGTAGGTATTGTTTTTAGCTCACCTGGACCGAAGTGAGCTTTTGCCGTCACTTGGCGTCCGTCGTCTGTCGTCCGTCTTCCGTCGTAAAGTTTTTCAAAAATCTTCTCTGAAACCACTGGGCCAATTTTTTTAAAACTTGGGCACAATCATCCTTAGGGTTCCTAGTTTAAAATTTGTACCCAGGGTGTTGATCAACAGACATAGATTGCCGCTGTTGCTAAAATTAGAACATGGGTGTCAACACACGTTTTAGATCATTATCTATAAATTATAATAGCTATAGAGAAAACCTTACTTGAAATTGATCAGCAGATTATGGCCTACAATAATTGCTATTAGTGTGAAGTTGTGTATTAGCCTCTTGTAGGAGTTTTTGCCCTTTAATGACGATTTTTGACAAAATTTTTTGTATTTTCAATATAACTTAAAAACTGTAAGAGGTAGAGTAAAACTGTTAGTAGCAAAAATGCCCCGTAATACAAGCCCTACAATTCACTGTATTGGTCAGAAATTGTCAGATGACTCCTTATAGGAGTGATTGCCCTTAAATGGCAATTTTTTATTTATTTTCCAGTTTTGCCCTGTAACTTAAAAAACATAACTGTTAGAGTGAAACTATAAATAGCAAAAATAATCAGCAATAAAAGCCCTACAATTCACTTATTTGGTCTGAAATTGTCAGATTACTCCTTATGTGAGTTATTGCCCATAAACGCAATTTTTTATGAAAATTTCTGTTTTTATCCTGTTACTTAAAAACTGTAACAGCTAGAGTGAAACTGTTAATAGCAAAAATGATCAGCAATAAAAGCCCTACAATTCACAGTAAAGTCTGAAATTGTCCGATGACTCCTTATAGGAGTAATCGCCCTTAAATGACAATGTTTTAATGAAATTTTCTGTTTTTGTCCTGTAACTTGAAAACTGTAACAGCTAGATTGAAACTGTAAATTGCACAAATGATCAGCAGAGCAAGGCCTACAAATCATTGCTCAGTCCAAAATTGCAAGATGACTCTTTATAAGTGTCATTGCCCCTGAATTACGAATTTGGCCAAATAATCAGTATTTGTGTTAAAAATTAGTCTATAACACACCTAGTGTAAAACTGTAAACTAAACTACCCTAAAGGACAAGGCTTACAAATAATTTAATTTTCAGAAATTGTCTGATGGCACCTTATAGGAGTTATTGTACTTAACAAAAAATTTTGAAGAAATGTGTAGTTTCTTCACAGTAACTTAAAAGCTATAACAACTAGACTGAAACCGTCAAATGCAAAAATTTAAATATAGTTGAAGTCATTTGGGTTCCAGGTGAGCGATAAAAGGCTCATGGGAGCCTCTAGTTTCTAGATATGAGAACTAGATGCACGTTTTATAGATGATAACGTTTTGTGTACGATTTTGGCGTACTCCTTGGCTATTTTTTTTCAAACTTAGCCACAATTATCCTTAGTTTCAAATTTATACCCAAGGAGTTAATCAATTGACAAAGATGGCCGCTTTTACTGAAAATAGAACACACGTTTTTGGTCAATACATGTAAAGTTATAATAGCTATTGAGAAAACCATTACCTCAAATGGATCAGCTTATTAAGCTCTACAAATATTCATATTAGTCCGAAATTGTGTAATTAAGGCCCCGCCACTTTGTGGCGGACGCCCTATAGTGATCAGTTTGTCCGTCCGTCCGAAACTAATCCTGTCCAGACTGTAACTTTTTCATCTTTTGAGGTAGGCTTTTGATATTTGGAATGTGGGTAGATAATATCAAGCCGGTGTGTCGCATACCGTGGTCGATCAACTTTGGCCTTGAACTTTGACCTTAAGGTCACATTATTGCTTTCTGAATGACAAATTCATGTCCGTTCTGTAACTGTTTTATCTTAAAGGTAGGCTTTTGATATTTAGAATGTGGTTAGATAATATAAAGGCGATGTGTCGCATACCGTGGTTGTTGACCTTAAACCTTGATCTTCGACCTTCAGGTCACATTTTTGCTTTCTGAATGACAAATTAATGTCTGGGCTGTACGTTTTTTATTTTTTGAGGTAGGCTTTTGATTTTTGGAATGTGTGTAGATGATATTAATAAGGCGATGTGTCACATACCGTGGTTGTTGGACCTTGAACTTTGACCTTAACGTTACTTTATTGCTTCCTGAATGACAAATTCATGTCTTTGCTGTAATTTTTTTATCTTTTGAGGTAGGCTTTTGACATTTGGGATGTGGGTTGATAATATCAAGGCGATTTGTCCCATACCTTGGTTGATGACCTTTGACCTTGATCTCAACGTCGGCGACGTCCACAGAGATGGGTACCATCTCACCGATATCTAGCTACTTCTTGTATTGCCCTTAAATTACGATATTTTTTACATTTTCAGTTTTTACAATATAACTTGAAAAATATAAGAGCTAGATTGACATTGTCAAGAATTGTGGGACCACTCCTTAAAGGAGTTGTTGTCCTTAAACGACGATTTGTTATGCAATTTTCAGTTTTAATACTGTAACTGTAAGCTAAAAACTATAACAGCTAACTGTAAATTGCAAAAATGATCAGCAATAAAAACCCTACAATTCATTTTATTGGTATGAAATGGTCAAATGACTCCATATAGGAGCTGTTGCCCTTTAATGACGATTAAAAAAAATTAATATGCAGTAGGCATTGCCAAAATGCGAGCACAGACAATATAATCCTTTATTATTTATATACAATGTGCATTTCATAATTTACGTTACTTCCGAACACCCTAAAAGTGCCTCTAAATTCCAGCGGTCATGTGACGTCTTTCTTTGTAATGGTGACGTCACTTGAAATGTCATTATGATTCAATGTCAGTTTTTAAAGATCGATTTAGTGATTGCAAAAAAAATAGTATGAAATTTTTGTAGTTATTTTTAAATATAACATTTATTTTTTATGTCAACTTTATTTTTTTTAAGTCTTTCTTTAAAATTAAAATCAGCATTAAGCACATTTTGATCACGTGACACGTAATTGCCGAAGAGCTCACCGCTCTTGGCGGAAACTGCCCGCTGCGAGCTGTAAGTATTTGCCAAAGAAATTAAAAACTACTTAGCAAAAATAATTAGAAGGACAAGGCCTTCAAATCATTATTTTGTCTAAAAATTGTCCAATTAATCCGTGTAAATTAAATTTCATAACACCGATAGCAAAACTAAAGTCGGCCCTTATTTTCCTAATTTTCCTTATTTTTTACAAACAGCCCTAAAATTCCTAATTAAAGCTGTAAAATCCTTAAAAAAAAATGCCTACTTTTTTGTTAAAATCCTAATTTTTTTAAATTTCAAAAATAAAAATAAAAAACATTAAATAGATTAAAGTTAAATGAAGCTAGCTTTAGTATACTTTCAGAAGTATGCATTTGCCACCCAGGAGACTATTTGATGTTCATCCAAATGGTCTTCTGAATTGGTAATTAACTTTTGTACTATTGTTTTGTGCCCAAAATGGTGAGTAAATCTAATTTTTCAGTCTTAAAGCATTAGAAAATAGCACATTTTATCACTTATTTTTGTTTAAAAACCCTTAAAAAATTCAAAAAATTAGCCCTTATATTTTTAGAATTTAGCCCTAAAAAAGCCCTTATTTTTAGTAAAAAGTAGTTTGAAAGTCTGTAAATTGCCAAAATGTCTGCAAGGCAAAGACAAAAAATGATAACTAAGTCCAAAATTGTCACTTTACTCTTTATAGGATAATTACTCTTTACTGATTAATTCAGACAAAAAAATCAGTTTTTGTGTTATAAATTAAAGTCTATGACAGCTAGAGTAAAACAGTAAATTACTAAATTAACCATAAGGATAAGGCCTACAAATCATTTAATTTTATAGAGATTGTCTGATGGTACCTTGTAGGAGTTATTGCCATTAATCAAAAAGGTTTTGAAGAAATTTTTAGTTTGTGCACATTAACTTAACAGCTATAGCAACTAGACTGAAACTGTAAATTGCAAAACTCGGGTGAGCAATTACAGGCTCCTATGAGGTTTTAGTTTATTTTGTTCGGAAAACCAAAATGGCCACCACTGCAGGTCTTAGTTTAAGATGGGACCCTAGGGAAAAAGGGCTTCTTCTATGAAACTGGTTAACCAATTGAAGCAAAACTTGTCACCCTTATTCAGTATATAATCCTCTTTAAAGTTTGTTTGTATGCCAATCTAAAATTCAGTTTTCCTACTGAAGGTCGGGGGTTTTGAAAAGGTACTCTGGCCAAATAAGAACTGAACGCCACGATATATCTGAAAAATTGTTGAAAGTTGCGTTAAACGTTATACAAACAAAAAACAATCTTATATACAATATGGCTGACATCGCAGTACTTTATATAGGACCCTATAGGTAAAGTTAAAAACCGTTTATCTAATTGAAGCAAAACTTATCACCAGTATTCATTAAATGGCCTTTTAAAAAGTTTGTTTTATATGCAAATCTACAGTTCAAAATGGCTGACATTGCCGGTCTCATTTTAACACAAGACCGTGTGGGGAAATGTATACAAAGGCTTCTTCTCTGAAATATGTGAATCAATTGAAATAAAACATTAGCAAAATTGTATAGATTGTCCTCTTTGAAGTTATTGTTTTTTAAGCCAATCGAAAATTCACAGCAACAGGTCAGTTTAACATAGGATCCTATATGGGGGAAAATGTTTTACAAGGCTTCTTACCTGAAATCGCCTAACCAATTTGAAAAAGCACTCATTACTAGTATTCATTAGATGGTCCTCTATAAGGTTTTTAGCTCAACTGACCCAAAGGGACATTGTCGTCACTTTGCATCCGTCGTCGACGTCGTTACACTTTTTACATTTTAATCTTCTCTTCAGAAACCGCCGGGACAATTAAAACCAAACTCACTCGCAATGTTCATTGGATAAACCTCTGCAAAGTTTGTTTTTTTTATTCTGATTGGAAAACCAATGGGCCGCCACTGCTTGACTTAGTTTAACAGGACCCTTCGGGAAAAAGTTTTTAAAAAGCTTCTGCTCTGAAACCGGTTAACCAATCGGAAAAAAAACCAAAAAACAATTCTAAGTACTAATATTGTTTGGATGATCCTCTATAAAGTTTATTTTTTATGCCAAGTCACTGTAGGACTTCGTTTAACTCGGGATCCATTGCAAAAAAATGTAAGGACAATAAAAATGGCCACCGTTACCATTATAAACGAGGTTTAACGAGGACCCTATATGAAGAATGTTAAATGTCAACTTTTCTAAAACTACACAAAATATTATGCTTGTTTATTTGCTCGAAATTGTTGGAATTAATTAAAATAGAAACCTATAGGAAAATGTCTAAAATGGATTCTATTTTTAACTATTGAACCAGTTGAAACCAAATGGTTCAGCAATATTCATTGGATAGTTTCAACATAGATAATATTATTTATTACAGTAGAAAGTTGAAAATTATAGGACTTAGTTTAAAATCGTGGAATTGCCAACTTTATTACCTATATAAATCAGGTGAGCTATACAAGCTCTTGAGAGCCTCTGGTTTTTATAAACCATTTGAAATATTAGATAAATAATATGCACTACATGTACGATTCTAACGCGTATAGTGATGGCGCAGGATTGAAAAGCGAAAATGGTGCTCGTACTTGAAATAAGAGCCTTTACGGAACAATATTTCGATTAATTATATATAATAATTTGATGAACTTCTATAGTTAGTACACTTACTGTAATATTTATAATAAAACTAGCTTTATGTGTTAGAGGATATAACAAAATCTTAATTTAAAACGAACGAAAAGCTTCATAACTTGTCAAAGAGAGACCAATTCAAACGTCAACACTTTATCATATATCTGGTATTTACCTATTAATTACTCATTAATTAATCCTTTGATGTTTTATTACCGTATTTTTTTTTACAGTTTTAACTGATGACAGTTCAACCTGTCTTGACTAGAACACACACAGGGAATACCTTTCTTCCTCAATAAAATTCTTTGTGTACGATATTTTTATTGGAAATTGTCTAGATGATTATAACGATTGATCCTAACGGAGCAATTCTATACATTGTTGTCGATAAATGCTTCGTTCTACGTCCAGTTTTCCACGGTTTGACGTGAACCATAACTCCTAGAACGAATGATCGTACCCTCGCCTTTTTTTTAATCCGACAAATCACAAAACTAACTTCGGATTATAACGGCAGTAAAATTCGGCCTACATAACTCCATCCAATAAAATCTCAACTATGTTATCGCGAACATTATTTTACAAGAATGTGGAGGGTTTTATTTGACAGTATTAAACTATTAGAATGGCCATATTGTCTATTTTGCTAGACCCGTTCTATAATAAAACCCCGACTTCGTAAGACTATCTATCTGAAGTGTCTGTTGGTAATAATGTTTTAAATAGCTGTTATTAATATTTGAGTTTTGCTATTACTTTATTTTATGGGTACAGTGGAATGCATAAATAATTCCTTTCACTCATGAAACCTACTGGTAATCATTGAACTTGTATACAATTAAAGTATCATGGCCAGTAGTTACAAGAGTGTAGGGATAATCAACAAATTGGGACACAATACGGAGTGGATCATGGCCAGTAGTTACAAGAGTGTAGGGATAATCAACAAATTGGGACACAATACGGAGTGGATCATGGCCAGTAGTTACAAGAGTGTAGGGATAATCAACAAATTGGGACACAACACAGAGTGGATCATGGCCAGTAGTTACAAGAGTGTAGGGCTAATTAATACATTGGCACACAACACAGAGTGGATAATGGCCAGTAGTTACAAGAGTGTAGGGATAATCAACAAATTGGGACACAACACAGAGTGGATCATGGCCAGTAGTTACAAGAGTGTAGGGATAATCAACAAATTTGGACACAACACAGAGTGGATCATGGCCAGTAGTTACAAGAGTGTAGGGCTAATTAACACATTGGGACACAACACAGAGTGGATCATGGCCAGTAGTTACAAGAGTGTAGGGCTAATTAACACATTGGGACACAACACAGAGTGGATCATGGCCAGTAGTTACAAGAGTGTAGGGCTAATTAACACATTGGGACACAACACAGAGTGGATCATGGCCAGTAGTTACAAGAGTGTAGGGATAATCAACAAATTGGGACACAACACAGAGTGGATCATGGCCAGTAGTTACAAGAATGTAGGGATAATCAACAAATTGGGACGTAACACAGAGTGAATCATGGCCAGTAGTTACAAGAGTGTAGGGATAATCAACAAATTGGGACACAACACAGAGTGAATCATGGCCAGTAGTTACAAGAGTGTAGGGATAATCAACAAATTGGGACGTAACACAGAGTGAATCATGGCCAGTAGTTACAAGAGTGTAGGGCTAATCAACAAATTGGGACACAACACGGAGTGGATCATGGCCAGTAGTTACAAGAGTGTAGGGATAATCAACAAATTGGGACACAACACAGAGTGAATCATGGCCAGTAGTTACAAGAGTGTAGGGCTAATTAATACATTGGGACACAACACGGAGTGGATCATGGCCAGTAGTTACAAGAGTGTAGGGATAATCAACAAATTGGGACACAACACAGAGTGGATCATGGCCAGTAGTTACAAGAGTGTAGGGCTAATTAACACATTGGGACACAACACGGAGTGGATCATGGCCA
Source organism: Limnoperna fortunei (assembly GCA_944474755.1). Classification (NCBI taxonomy): domain Eukaryota; kingdom Metazoa; phylum Mollusca; class Bivalvia; order Mytilida; family Modiolidae; genus Limnoperna; species Limnoperna fortunei. The sequence goes on from OX104113.1 coordinate 5,500,923, forward strand.
GTAGTTACAAGAGTGTAGGGCTAATTAATACATTGGGACACAACACGGAGTGGATCATGGCCAGTAGTTACAAGAGTGTAGGGATAATCAACAAATTGGGACACAACACAGAGTGGATCATGGCCAGTAGTTACAAGAGTGTAGGGATAATCAACAAATTGGGACACAACACGGAGTGGATCATGGCCAGTAGTTACAAGAGTGTAGGGATAATCAACAAATTGGGACACAACACAGAGTGAATCATGGCCAGTAGTTACAAGAGTGTAGGGCTAATTAACACATTGGGACACAACACAGAGTGGATCATGGCCAGTAGTTACAAGAGTGTAGCGATAATCAACAAATTGGGACACAACACAGAGTGGATCATGGCCAGTAGTTACAAGAATGTAGGGATAATCAACAAATTGGGACGTAACACAGAGTGAATCATGGCCAGTAGTTACAAGAGTGTAGGGATAATCAACAAATTGGGACGTAACACAGAGTGAATCATGGCCAGTAGTTACAAGAGTGTAGGGATAATCAACAAATTGGGACGTAACACAGAGTGAATCATGGCCAGTAGTTACAAGAGTGTAGGGCTAATCAACAAATTGGGACACAACACGGAGTGGATCATGGCCAGTAGTTACAAGAATGTAGGGATAATCAACAAATTGGGACACAACACGGAGTGGATCATGGCCAGTAGTTACAAGAGTGTAGGGATAATCAACAAATTGGGACACAACACAGAGTGAATCATGGCCAGTAGTTACAAGAGTGTAGGGCTAATTAATACATTGGGACACAACACGGAGTGGATCATGGCCAGTAGTTACAAGAGTGTAGGGATAATCAACAAATTGGGACACAACACAGAGTGGATCATGGCCAGTAGTTACAAGAGTGTAGGGCTAATTAACACATTGGGACACAACACGGAGTGGATCATGGCCAGTAGTTACAAGAGTGTAGGGCTAATTAATACATTGGGACACAACACGGAGTGGATCATGGCCAGTAGTTACAAGAGTGTAGGGATAATCAACAAATTGGGACACAACACAGAGTGGATCATGGCCAGTAGTTACAAGAGTGTAGGGATAATCAACAAATTGGGACACAACACGGAGTGGATCATGGCCAGTAGTTACAAGAGTGTAGGGATAATCAACAAATTGGGACACAACACAGAGTGAATCATGGCCAGTAGTTACAAGAGTGTAGGGCTAATTAACACATTGGGACACAACACAGAGTGGATCATGGCCAGTAGTTACAAGAGTGTAGGGATAATCAACAAATTGGGACACAACACAGAGTGGATCATGGCCAGTAGTTACAAGAATGTAGGGATAATCAACAAATTGGGACGTAACACAGAGTGAATCATGGCCAGTAGTAACAAGAGTGTAGGGATAATCAACAAATTGGGACGTAACACAGAGTGAATCATGGCCAGTAGTTACAAGAGTGTAGGGATAATCAACAAATTGGGACGTAACACAGAGTGAATCATGGCCAGTAGTTACAAGAGTGTAGGGCTAATCAACAAATTGGGACACAACACGGAGTGGATCATGGCCAGTAGTTACAAGAGTGTAGGGATAATCAACAAATTGGGACACAACACAGAGTGGATCATGACCAGTAGTTACAAGAGTGTAGGGCTAATTAACACATTTGGACACAACACAGAGTGGATCATGGCCAGTAGTTACAAGAGTGTAGGGCTAATTAACACATTGGGACACAACACGGAGTGGATCATGGCCAGTAGTTACAAGAGTGTAGGGATAATCAACAAATTGGGACACAACACGGAGTGGATCATGGCCAGTAGTTACAAGAGTGTAGGGATAATCAACAAATTGGGACACAACACGGAGTGGATCATGGCCAGTAGTTACAAGAGTGTAGGGATAATCAACAAATTGGGACACAACACAGAGTGAATCATGGCCAGTAGTTACAAGAGTGTAGGGCTAATTAATACATTGGGACACAACACGGAGTGGATCATGGCCAGTAGTTACAAGAGTGTAGGGATAATCAACAAATTGGGACACAACACAGAGTGGATCATGGTCAGTAGTTACAAGAGTGTAGGGCTAATTAACACATTGGGACACAACACGGAGTGGATCATGGCCAGTAGTTACAAGAGTGTAGGGCTAATTAATACATTGGGACACAACACGGAATGGATCATGGCCAGTAGTTACAAGAGTGTAGGGATAATCAACAAATTGGGACACAACACAGAGTGAATCATGGCCAGTAGTTACAAGAGTGTAAGGCTAATTAACACATTGGGACACAACACAGAGTGAATCATGACCAGTAGTTACAAGAATGTAGGGATAATCAACAAATTGGGACGTAACACAGAGTGAATCATGGCCAGTAGTTACAAGAGTGTAGGGCTAATTAACACATTGGGACACAACACAGAGTGGATCATGGTCAGTAGTTACAAGAGTGTAGGGATAATCAACAAATTGGGACACAACACAGAGTGGATCATGGCCAGTAGTTACAAGAGTGTAGGGCTAATTAACACATTGGGACACAACACAGAGTGGATAATGGCCAGTAGTTACAAGAGTGTAGGGCTAATTAACACATTGGGACACAACACAGAGTGGATCATGGCCAGTAGTTACAAGAGTGTAGGGATAATCAACAAATTGGGACACAACACAGAGTGGATCATGGCCAGTAGTTACAAGAATGTAGGGATAATCAACAAATTGGGACGTAACACAGAGTGAATCATGGCCAGTAGTTACAAGAGTGTAGGGATAATCAACAAATTGGGACGTAACACAGAGTGAATCATGGCCAGTAGTTACAAGAGTGTAGGGATAATCAACAAATTGGGACGTAACACAGAGTGAATCATGGCCAGTAGTTACAAGAGTGTAGGGCTAATCAACAAATTGGGACACAACACGGAGTGGATCATGGCCAGTAGTTACAAGAGTGTAGGGATAATCAACAAATTGGGACACAACACGGAGTGGATCATGGCCAGTAGTTACAAGAGTGTAGGGATAATCAACAAATTGGGACACAACACAGAGTGAATCATGGCCAGTAGTTACAAGAGTGTAGGGCTAATTAATACATTGGGACACAACACGGAGTGGATCATGGCCAGTAGTTACAAGAGTGTAGGGATAATCAACAAATTGGGACACAACACAGAGTGGATCATGGCCAGTAGTTACAAGAGTGTAGGGCTAATTAACACATTGGGACACAACACGGAGTGGATCATGGCCAGTAGTTACAAGAGTGTAGGGCTAATTAATACATTGGGACACAACACGGAGTGGATCATGGCCAGTAGTTACAAGAGTGTAGGGATAATCAACAAATTGGGACACAACACAGAGTGGATCATGGCCAGTAGTTACAAGAGTGTAGGGATAATCAACAAATTGGGACACAACACGGAGTGGATCATGGCCAGTATTTACAAGAGTGTAGGGCTAATTAACACATTGGGACACAACACAGAGTGGATAATGGCCAGTAGTTACAAGAGTGTAGGGCTAATTAACACATTGGGACACAACACAGAGTGGATCATGGCCAGTAGTTACAAGAGTGTAGGGATAATCAACAAATTGGGACACAACACAGAGTGGATCATGGCCAGTAGTTACAAGAATGTAGGGATAATCAACAAATTGGGACGTAACACAGAGTGAATCATGGCCAGTAGTTACAAGAGTGTAGGGCTAATTAACACATTGGGACACAACACAGAGTGGATCATGGTCAGTAGTTACAAGAGTGTAGGGATAATCAACAAATTGGGACACAACACAGAGTGGATCATGGCCAGTAGTTACAAGAGTGTAGGGCTAATTAACACATTGGGACACAACACAGAGTGGATAATGGCCAGTAGTTACAAGAGTGTAGGGCTAATTAACACATTGGGACACAACACAGAGTGGATCATGGCCAGTAGTTACAAGAGTGTAGGGATAATCAACAAATTGGGACACAACACAGAGTGGATCATGGCCAGTAGTTACAAGAATGTAGGGATAATCAACAAATTGGGACGTAACACAGAGTGAATCATGGCCAGTAGTTACAAGAGTGTAGGGATAATCAACAAATTGGGACGTAACACAGAGTGAATCATGGCCAGTAGTTACAAGAGTGTAGGGATAATCAACAAATTGGGACGTAACACAGAGTGAATCATGGCCAGTAGTTACAAGAGTGTAGGGCTAATCAACAAATTGGGACACAACACGGAGTGGATCATGGCCAGTAGTTACAAGAGTGTAGGGATAATCAACAAATTGGGACACAACACAGAGTGGATCATGGCCAGTAGTTTCAAGAGTGTAGGGATAATCAACAAATTGGGACACAACACAGAGTGAATCATGGCCAGTAGTTACAAGAGTGTAGGGCTAATTAATACATTGGGACACAACACGGAGTGGATCATGGCCAGTAGTTACAAGAGTGTAGGGATAATCAACAAATTGGGACACAACACAGAGTGGATCATGGCCAGTAGTTACAAGAGTGTAGGGCTAATTAACACATTGGGACACAACACGGAGTGGATCATGGCCAGTAGTTACAAGAGTGTAGGGCTAATTAATACATTGGGACACAACACGGAGTGGATCATGGCCAGTAGTTACAAGAGTGTAGGGATAATCAACAAATTGGGACACAACACAGAGTGGATCATGGCCAGTAGTTACAAGAGTGTAGGGATAATCAACAAATTGGGACACAACACGGAGTGGATCATGGCCAGTATTTACAAGAGTGTAGGGCTAATTAACACATTGGGACACAACACAGAGTGGATAATGGCCAGTAGTTACAAGAGTGTAGGGCTAATTAACACATTGGGACACAACACAGAGTGGATCATGGCCAGTAGTTACAAGAGTGTAGGGATAATCAACAAATTGGGACACAACACAGAGTGGATCATGGCCAGTAGTTACAAGAATGTAGGGATAATCAACAAATTGGGACGTAACACAGAGTGAATCATGGCCAGTAGTTACAAGAGTGTAGGGATAATCAACAAATTGGGACGTAACACAGAGTGAATCATGGCCAGTAGTTACAAGAGTGTAGGGATAATCAACAAATTGGGACGTAACACAGAGTGAATCATGGCCAGTAGTTACAAGAGTGTAGGGATAATCAACAAATTGGGACACAACACGGAGTGGATCATGGCCAGTAGTTACAAGAGTGTAGGGATAATCAACAAATTGGGACACAACACGGAGTGGATCATGGCCAGTAGTTACAAGAGTGTAGGGATAATCAACAAATTGGGACACAACACAGAGTGAATCATGGCCAGTAGTTACAAGAGTGTAGGGCTAATTAATACATTGGGACACAACACGGAGTGGATCATGGCCAGTAGTTACAAGAGTGTAGGGATAATCAACAAATTGGGACACAACACAGAGTGGATCATGGCCAGTAGTTACAAGAGTGTAGGGCTAATTAACACATTGGGACACAACACGGAGTGGATCATGGCCAGTAGTTACAAGAGTGTAGGGCTAATTAATACATTGGGACACAACACGGAGTGGATCATGGCCAGTAGTTACAAGAGTGTAGGGATAATCAACAAATTGGGACACAACACAGAGTGGATCATGGCCAGTAGTTACAAGAGTGTAGGGATAATCAACAAATTGGGACACAACACGGAGTGGATCATGGCCAGTATTTACAAGAGTGTAGGGCTAATCAACAAATTGGGACACAACACAGAGTGAATCATGGCCAGTAGTTACAAGAGTGTAGGGCTAATTAACACATTGGGACACAACACAGAGTGGATCATGGCCAGTAGTTACAAGAGTGTAGGGATAATCAACAAATTGGGACACAACACAGAGTGGATCATGGCCAGTAGTTACAAGAGTGTAGGGATAATCAACAAATTGGGACTCAACACAGAGTGGATCATGGCCAGTAGTTACAAGAGTGTAGGGCTAATTAACACATTGGGACACAACACAGAGTGGATAATGGCCAGTAGTTACAAGAGTGTAGGGCTAATTAACACATTGGGACACAACACAGAGTGGATCATGGCCAGTAGTTAAAAGAGTGTAGGGCTAATTAACACATTGGGACACAACACAGAGTGAATCATGGCCAGTAGTTACAAGAATGTAGGGATAATCAACAAATTGGGACACAACACAGAGTGAATCATGGCCAGTAGTTACAAGAGTGTAGGGCTAATTAACACATTGGGACACAACACAGAGTGGATCATGGCCAGTAGTTACAAGAGTGTAGGGCTAATTAACACATTGGGACACAACACGGAGTGGATAATGGCCAGTAGTTACAAGAGTGTAGGGCTAATTAACACATTGGGACACAACACAGAGTGGATCATGGCCAGTAGTTACAAGAGTGTAGGGCTAATTAACACATTGGGACACAACACAGAGTGAATCATGGCCAGTAGTTACAAGAATGTAGGGATAATCAACAAATTGGGACACAACACGGAGTGGATCATGGCCAGTAGTTACAAGAGTGTAGGGATAATCAACAAATTGGGACACAACACGGAGTGGATCATGGCCAGTAGTTACAAGAGTGTAGGGATAATCAACAAATTGGGACACAACACGGAGTGGATCATGGCCAGTAGTTACAAGAGTGTAGGGATAATCAACAAATCGGGACATAACACAGAGTGGATCATGGCCAGTAGTTACAAGAATGTAGGGATAATCAACAAATCGGGACATAACACAGAGTGGATCATGGCCAGTAGTTACAAGAGTGTAGGGCTAATTAACACATTGGGACACAACACGGAGTGGATCATGGCCAGTAGTTACAAGAGTGTAGGGCTAATTAACACATTGGGACACAACACGGAGTGGATCATGGCCAGTAGTTACAAGAGTGTAGGGATAATCAACAAATTGGGACACAACACGGAGTGGATAATGGCCAGTAGTTACAAGAGTGTAGGGCTAATTAACAGATTGGGACACAACACAGAGTGGATCATGGCCAGTAGTTACAAGAGTGTAGGGCTAATTAACACATTGGGACACAACACGGAGTGGATCATGGCCAGTAGTTACAAGAGTGTAGGGATAATCAACAAATTGGGACACAACACGGAGTGGATCATGGCCAGTAGTTACAAGAGTGTAGGGATAATTAACACATTGGGACACAACACAGAGTGAATCATGGCCAGTAGTTACAAGAATGTAGGGATAATCAACAAATTGGGACACAACACAGAGTGAATCATGGCCAGTAGTTACAAGAGTGTAGGGCTAATTAACACATTGGGACACAACACAGAGTGGATCATGGCCAGTAGTTACAAGAGTGTAGGGCTAATTAACACATTGGGACACAACACGGAGTGGATAATGGCCAGTAGTTACAAGAGTGTAGGGCTAATTAACACATTGGGACACAACACAGAGTGGATCATGGCCAGTAGTTACAAGAGTGTAGGGCTAATTAACACATTGGGACACAACACAGAGTGAATCATGGCCAGTAGTTACAAGAATGTAGGGATAATCAACAAATTGGGACACAACACGGAGTGGATCATGGCCAGTAGTTACAAGAGTGTAGGGATAATCAACAAATTGGGACACAACACGGAGTGGATCATGGCCAGTAGTTACAAGAGTGTAGGGATAATCAACAAATTGGGACACAACACGGAGTGGATCATGGCCAGTAGTTACAAGAGTGTTGGGATAATCAACAAATCGGGACATAACACAGAGTGGATCATGGCCAGTAGTTACAAGAATGTAGGGATAATCAACAAATCGGGACATAACACAGAGTGGATCATGGCCAGTAGTTACAAGAGTGTAGGGCTAATTAACACATTGGGACACAACACGGAGTGGATCATGGCCAGTAGTTACAAGAGTGTAGGGCTAATTAACACATTGGGACACAACACGGAGTGGATCATGGCCAGTAGTTACAAGAGTGTAGGGATAATCAACAAATTGGGACACAACACGGAGTGGATAATGGCCAGTAGTTACAAGAGTGTAGGGCTAATTAACAGATTGGGACACAACACAGAGTGGATCATGGCCAGTAGTTACAAGAGTGTAGGGCTAATTAACACATTGGGACACAACACGGAGTGGATCATGGCCAGTAGTTACAAGAGTGTAGGGATAATCAACAAATTGGGACACAACACGGAGTGGATCATGGCCAGTAGTTACAAGAGTGTAGGGATAATCAACAAATTGGGACACAACACGGAGTGGATCATGGCCAGTAGTTACAAGAGTGTAGGGATAATCAACAAATTGGGACACAACACGGAGTTGATCATGGCCAGTAGTTACAAGAGTGTAGGGCTAATTAACACATTGGGACACAACACAGAGTGGATCATGGCCAGTAGTTACAAGAGTGTACGGCTAATTAACACATTGGGATACAACACGGAGTGGATCATGGCCAGTAGTTACAAGAGTGTAGGGATAATCAACAAATTGGGACACAACACGGAGTGGATCATGGCCAGTAGTTACAAGAGTGTAGGGATAATCAACAAATTGGGACACAACACGGAGTGGATCATGGCCAGTAGTTACAAGAGTGTAGGGATAATCAACAAATCGGGACATAACACAGAGTGGATCATGGCCAGTAGTTACAAGAATGTAGGGATAATCAACAAATCGGGACATAACACAGAGTGGATCATGGCCAGTAGTTACAAGAATGTAGGGATAATCAACAAATCGGGACATAACACAGAGTGGATCATGGCCAGTAGTTACAAGAATGTAGGGATAATCAACAACGCGGAGTGACAAATATTCGGTAAGTAGAAAGTCATTGTAAGATTCAGAAAAAGAAAGTAATAAAGGGACCAGTAAGTAGCCTGATATATTTAGTGCGTTCACAATCATTATGTTAAATATCCTAGGTTCTAATTAAACAAATTTTGGTTATTAATGTAGATTTCTAACCACCCTAATCACACGGCCACTGATGGCCTTATTACATTATGACCTTAAGTCTTTGAACATTAATGTGATTTTTACGTCTGTTTTTATGCCCACGCGCCTACATGTCGGGGGGGGGGCATTAAGTTTTACTCATGTCTGTCCGTCCGTACGAATTTTCGTCAAGCTTTTATCAGAACCGTACTTGAGAAAATTTGGCAGGGTGGGTCAGTATCACAAGTTGTACGTCCTAAGCGACTTTCAGACCTGTCGGACAACTACTTCCTGTTTGGGACTTCTTCATTTAGCGGGGCATCTGTGTCCTATGGACACATTCATCGATATTTTCCTTTTATGTCCGCCCTTAAATGAAAAGACCAATTTAAATCAAAACCGACATGTAAATTATCACTGGAATTGTATCAGAGGTGGCCGCCGTCGCTTAACATAAAATCCATTTAATGTCCGATTCTGCTTAATTTTCCAGCAACAACAAAGCAAGTCCAACCCAACGTGTAGCTGTACGACAAGGAGTAGTTAACAAAGCAAGTCCAACCCAACGTGTAGCTGTACGACAAGGAGTAGTTAATGATATATCGAACCCCGGAGATCTGAATGAGAAAGTGCGGCCAGATATTCTGCATGAGACAGTGTGCACGAAGAAGGGGGCGAGAGAGTGTGCCCTGGTGGATCTGTACGAGGCAGTGTGCCCATTATATCTGCCCTTCTTCGGGGACACCTTTAAATTTAAGGGAGGAAATTTAAGGAAAAAACAGACGTAAAAAAATCACCGGGTACTCCAATTCCTGAGCCTATATACAAAATAAAATTTAACTATAACGATAAAAAAGTAAATTATATTTTGCTGTATAGATTTATTTAAAAACTGAATTTGTGTCGCAGAAGGAAGTTATAAATAGGTTGAATATTAAATTCTCCCTCTTAAAATCGTCCGATTTTAAATTATTTCTACTCTATGGCAAATGGCATGAAAGAGAAAACAAATATCTAGGCTTAGTTGCTCGCAGTAACTTTTAATATTTTCTCTCCTCCAGCAAAATTTATAACATATAACATTTTGACTGGTTAAACAACAAAACTCAATAAAGACAAAAACTTCATACACACTCATTACAATGAAAAATATAGTATGGAGAAGAAAAAAACGCGCGTTTCTTGGAGGTTACTGCAAGTGTCGATACTCGAAGTACCCGTCAACACTATTTATATCAGTCCGTGCCCGCCCATATCAGGCGAGTCGTGCACCATTAAAGCGGGTATTCTACCCACACTTAGTTATAAAACTGGCCAAACAAGTTATTTATAATTTATATGAACTAACTTACGTAAAATTACTAAAGCCCATTAGGCTTATTGGTTTGACTAACAAAAAATTTTCCGCATAACAAAGCGTAACTTTCGCGTAATAACGCGAAAAATATCGCGTAATAACGTGAAAAATATCGCGTAATAACTAAAACATACTATATAATGAATGTTTATATTTATTTTCAATCATTTTTACCAAAATTTCGTTAGATGAAGTAAAAGACGATCTGATTCGCAACATCACAAACATCAGAGTAATCCTTTCTCCTCGTTAATCGTAATTTTTTCAATGTCCTTTTTAGTGTTGAATTGCTTATTATGATTCTATGCAAAATTGCTAGAAAACTTTAAATCTCAGTGTGCGCAAGTCCAAAGCTCAAAATAAAGCTGTAAAAGTTTTCGATTTCATACTTCATTTTTATAAAACAAAAACTCTGATAAATATCTAACTTTTAAGATATATTACGCATTGTGATGAAAAAGTTCTGCGCCACATATTATATAAAGATTGTTTAGCGTAATAACGCGTTATAACGCGTAAGTTACGCTTTATTAAGCGAAAAAGATTTTTTCTGGTCTACCAAAATGAGCCTAACGGGCTTTCCTATAAAACCACATTCTACCCGAAATAGAAATATATAGAATCAACTGAATAAATCCGTTCCCGGATGTAAACCATTTCAACAGAGTCCATCAATACATGCTAAATATAGTATAAGGACTGTTACACTGCACACACTTGGGCCGTGGATAATTATTTAAAAAAATATAATATATAATATTATAATTAAGTATCGTCCTGGTGTGACCAAAACGACACAATGTTACAACAACTTGTTCTCTGCTACCTCGAAATATATTACAAACAGACGTGCAAGGCTTTTAAGCTTGATGTAATTAAAGTAAATGCCCTTTGTAAATACTTGAACTCGTTCCAAGGAGTAAATTCCTACTATCTAGTTAGATTTGCCGTTGTGCCGTTGTTCAATCTTCTTGATTCAGACATCTCCATTTGCTTATCATAAGACAATTGATAGATAAAATCAATCTTTGATGGACCATAAATTCCAGAATAGAGAATTAGTTCTATATTGGCGAGTAAGACTCGCATTTGGTGATGCTGAAAGCCTTTTATTCTATTTGTTAAAACAGATAAGAAATTAAGATGTGAATTAATTATCAGGAGGTTAATTTTGCCGTTTGTTCCACTAAACTATGCATGTTCACCAATCTGATAACACGTAATATGCAGTATCTTTACAAAACATGACAAACTTGCCCAAAAGCACGCAATAATACCTTAATTAAGAATTCGGCTTCGTTGTTTTATGTCTGCCGTTAATCACATTACGTCGCATTTGTACAGATACAGAGCAGATTAGAGCTTTAGTACAGTTATTGTACCGACATGTGTATGTATTAGTTTAGATTAGTCCTTAATTGGTTAGCACCAAGAAAATGGTGAAAAGAAAGCTTTGAAATTGCCATTATCCTCCACTATAACGAGGCTATCAAATTTTAATATACAAATTCTGAAATTTGCAAATCAAAGTAGGTTCCGGTTGTTTTTATGGGAAGACCAATCTCATTACGAGAAGTTAACGGTCGAAGCTAAGGTACCGTGCATGCAACGGATCTAGGAGATAAACAGAATTGACGATAAAATTAGTCTGAGATAAGCCATATTACGTGACAACAAGGAATCAGATAGCCCATGCATGCAACTGTTGGTATTGGTCTTTGGTAATTTATGTCCCCGTAGAATATAATTTAATTTGATAGATCTTTGATATTTGTTGCACACAGCATATTTGGGAAAATGTTCATTCGTTAAATGTTCGTTTTACGCGAAGAGATAGCTGACTTGGTTGAGCAATTTATAGACTTGGCTATCACTGTAGTAATAAAGTGATACACTTTAGATTCAGAATAACAATTTCATTATTTAAACAAATATATTTTAAACGTAGCAGCATAAAGAGTGTTTTTCCTTTTTAAAACAATCGTATGTTTTCTTGTTTGTTTGTTTGAATGGTGCTTAACGCCGCTTGTAGCAATTTTCAGCTTTATCGTGGCATTCAGTTTTTATTGTGGGGGAAAGCCGGAGCACCCGAAGAAACCCCCCGACCATTTTTAGGAAAACTGGCAATACATGCAAATTACGAATGAGACCCGAACGCGCAATAGTGGATGACTAACCTTAACCACTCGGCCACTGCGGCCATCAGACAATCTTGTGAAATCTGCCCAAATATGTTGATGGAAAATATTTTAGCAATATTATAATGGACACATTTATTCAATACGAGTATAGCGTCAGTATTGGATCCAATTTTAATAACGGTTGGCATTTAAATTTTAAATTAATTAGGTTTCAAATACAACTAAAGCGTATGACTGCATACACAGCGTGTGTTGTAAACAATATAATCCCATCATCCATATCTATCATTGACATACATTGATAACTAGTAGAAATGTGATTGTAACAGAATTCATGTATGATCTATATCACACTGCTTAAATGCTTGAAATTGCGCAAAACCTCGAATATCGCAGATTGTGTGGTGGCGTTCCAATATAATTAATATGAAATCTTTCACTTGCCCCCTTTATTTACTAGTATATATACGTTAAATCTATGTAAAATCTAACGTAATCTAGTCCAGGTCATAGTATGGTAGCCTAACACAACGTGTATTTAAGGACCAATCAAAAAGCAAATAATTTCTTTCTGAATCTTGGCCGGTCGCATACCTTTTGAGTTATTCAAAAATGTTACGTGCATCTCTATTTTTCAAAGCTAACCAACTACGGAAATATCGCTGAAATATGACTCGTCGTTAACGGACATGTTTTCTTGTGGATTGGTTTGACCATTAAAATGTACTGTGAAAAGATGTTCAATTGGTATGATGGTGTTAAAATAGTTGTAATAATCATATTATGTTATGAAACCGATGCGAAATGGGATTTTCATCTTAATTTATCATTTATCATTCAGTAGACATTGGTACCGTACGTACATAAATTTGGATTGTGTAAAGCTCATGACCACAAAATCCTATCGTCTATCGAGCGGCAATTTGATTGGTTTGTATAAATATCTTAACATTCATTTGCATAACGTTATTTTTGTTTAAACAAATGTCACCTGAATTGTGACATGAATGGGATTACGGTCATTACGTTAGATCTTTCATGTCGTAACAATAGAAAAAGAGGTAGCAACTGAAAAAATGTAAATTTAATTAGACTTGGGGCGCTGTGCATGCGGTTTGCGGACCTAAAGATTTTGTTGAAAAAATATGGTGCGTCCTTCGTAAAGGGCGCAACACCCTCTGAATCCGCCACTGCGAATATACATTGGAACTCGTATTGCATTAAATACGAATAAACATTTGAATTAAAGTGATTTAACACAGTTGTCTCTCTTGGCTCATTTAGGAACCGTCGACTGTGCTAATTGTCCTGGTCACGCAAATCACCGTTCAGCGTATAATAAACTGTTCTCGTTTAGTATGGAATAATGTTGTAACTTTGTCAGCTATCGTAGTAATATATTGATAGTTTTGTTACCTAAATATTAATACATATTTTCAATGATGAAGTAGTCATTTTTCTGAAGATCGTTTAATAATAACCTTTAAAAATCTATTCAAATACGAGTCAGTCGCCACGGAAGCATATCTTCATTTTGACTTATATAAATAGTTACATATTTTCAATTTTTGTGTTTTTGTTGGGTACGTCACTTGGTGGATGTTAGTGTAATATTTCTTTAATTCAATGATACGGTCACGGTGGATACGAATGTAAATAAGGCATTATCTATGGTCGATGCCGCTCTTGTCGTGCCATTTTAAATATCTTAGTGTCAGTACTTGGTTTCACATAATACTTGTGTATTAAAACAATTTAAGATGGTAAAAAAATAATTTTAATTTAAATTAATGTGTATGTTTCCTGTGGTTGTTACATTATTTCTGTATTAATACTAACATATCGGATTTGGCAGAGTGGTCTATCGCTGGACAAATGCAAGCGTCACAACGCTTCAAGTTCAAATCTCGCTGAGGGTAAGCAAAACCAGCAATATATACGTCTACAAATTAAGCCTAACTCTGATAGAGTTAGATATGCGTTTGTATATTTTTCAATACTGGTCATATAAAATGTATTTACCAAATAACAAGCCCTTATATAACTATATATATGACACTGGGACATATACAAAATCGAAATACATCTGCAATTAAATAAAAAGACTGATTTGTATGTTGTTTCTGCTAGTGGATCATATATGTACTGTATTGTGGTTTCTGGTGGATCATATTTGTACTGTGTTGTGGTTTCTGGTGGATCATATTTGTACCATGTTGTGGTTTCTGGTATATCATATTTGTACCCGTATTGTGGTTTCTGGTATACCATATTTGTACCCGATTTGTGGTTTCTGGTGGATCATATTTGTACCGTGTTGTGGTTTCTTGTGGATCATATTTGTACCGTGTTGTGGTTTCTGGTGGATCATATTTGTACTGTGTTGTGGTTTCTGGTGGATCATATTTGTACCATGTTGTGGTTTCTGGTATATCATATTTGTACCCGTATTGTGGTTTCTGGTATACCATATTTGTACCCGATTTGTGGTTTCTGGTGGATCATATTTGTACCGTGTTGTGGTTTCTTGTGGATCATATTTGTACCGTATTGTGGTTTCTGGTGGATCATATGTGTACCGGATGGTGGTTTCTAGTGGATCATCTTTGTATCATGTTGTGGTTTCTGGTGGATCATATTTGTACCGTATTGTGGTTTCTGGTGGATCATATTTGTAACGTGTTGTGGTTTCTTGTGGATCATATTTGTACCGTGTTGTCGTTTCTGGTATATCATATTTGTACCATGTTGTGGTTTCTGGTTGATCATATTTGTACCGTGTTGTGGTTTCTGGTATATCATATTTGTACCCGTATTGTGGTTTCTTGTGGATCATATTTGTACCCGTATTGTGGTTTCTTGTGGATCATATTTGTACCGTATTGTGGTTTCTGGTGGATCATATTTGTACCATGTTGTGGTTTCTGGTGGATCATATTTGTACTGTGTTGTGGTTTCTGGTATATCATATTTGTACCCGTATTGTGGTTTCTGGTGGATCATATTTGTACCATGTTGTGGTTTCTTGTGGATCATATTTGTACCCGTATTGTGGTTTCTGGTGGATCATATTTGTACCCGTATTGTGGTTTCCGGTGGATCATATTTGTACCGTGTTGTGGTTTCTTGTGGATCATATTTGTACCCGTATTGTGGTTTCTGGTATATCATATTTGTACCCGTATTGTGGTTTCCGGTGGATCATATTTGTACCGTGTTGTGGTTTCTTGTGGATCATATTTGTACCCGCATTGTGGTTTCTGGTATATCATATTTGTACCCGTATTGTGGTTTCTGGTATATCATATTTGTACCGTGTTGTGGTTTCCTGTGGATCATATTTGTACCCGTATTGTGGTTTCTGGTGGATCATATTTGTACCCGTATTGTGGTTTCTGGTGGACCGTATAAATGCCGTGTTGTGGTTTCTGGTGGATCAAATTTCTACCGTACTGGGTTTCTTGTGGATCATTTTTCTACCGTACTGGGTTTCTGGTGGATCATACTTGTACTCGTGCTGTGGTTTTTGGTTGATCATATTTGTGGCGTATTGTGGTTTCTTGTGGATCATATTTGTACTGTGTTGTGGTTTCTAGTGGATCATATTTGTACCCGTATTGTGGTTTCTAGTGGATCATATTTGTACTGTGTTGTGGTTTCTAGTGGATCATATTTGAACCCGTATTGTGGTTTCTCGGGGATCATATTTGTACCGTGTTGTGGTTTCTGGTGGATCATATTTGTACCGTGTTGTGGTTTCCGGTGGATCATATTTGTACCCGTATTGTGGTTTCTGGTGGATCATATTTGTACCGTGTTGTGGTTTCTGGTGAATCATATTTGTACCGTGTTGTGGTTTCTGGTGGATCATATTTGTACCGTGTTGTGGTTTCTCGGGGATAATATTTGTACCGTGTTGTGGTTTCTGGTGGATCATATTTGTACCGTGTTGTGGTTTCTGGTGGATCATATTTGTACCCTGTTGTGGTTTCTGGTGGATCAAATTTGTACCGTGTTGTGGTTTCTGGTGGATCATATTTGTACCATGTTGTGGTTTCTGGTTGATCATATTTGTACCGTGTTGTGGTTTCTGGTATATCATATTTGTACCCGTATTGTGGTTTCTTGTGGATCATATTTGTACCCGTATTGTGGTTTCTTGTGGATCATATTTGTACCGTATTGTGGTTTCTGGTGGATCATATTTGTACCATGTTGTGGTTTCTGGTGGATCATATTTGTACTGTGTTGTGGTTTCTGGTATATCATATTTGTACCCGTATTGTGGTTTCTGGTGGATCATATTTGTACCATGTTGTGGTTTCTTGTGGATCATATTTGTACCCGTATTGTGGTTTCTGGTGGATCATATTTATACCCGTATTGTGGTTTCTGGTATATCATATTTGTACCCGTATTGTGGTTTCTGGTATATCATATTTGTACCCGTATTGTGGTTTCTGGTGGATCATATTTGTACCGTGTTGTGGTTTCTTGTATATCATATTTGTACCCGTATTGTGGTTTCTGGTATATCATATTTGTACCGTGTTGTGGTTTCTTGTGGATCATATTTGTACCCGTATTGTGGTTTCTGGTGGATCATATTTGTACCCGTATTGTGGTTTCTGGTGGACCGTATAAATGCCGTGTTGTGGTTTCTGGTGGATCATATTTCTACCGTACTGGGTTTCTTGTGGATCATTTTTCTACCGTACTGGGTTTCTGGTGGATCATACTTGTACTCGTGCTGTGGTTTTTGGTTGATCATATTTGTGGCGTATTGTGGTTTCTTGTTGATCATATTTGTACCCGTATTGTGGTTTCTAGTGGATCATATTTGTACTGTGTTGTGGTTTCTAGTGGATCATATTTGAACCCGTATTGTGGTTTCTCGGGGATCATATTTGTACCGTGTTGTGGTTTCTGGTGGATCATATTTGTACCGTGTTGTGGTTTCCGGTGGATCATATTTGTACCCGTATTGTGGTTTCTGGTGGTCATATTTGTACCGTGTTGTGGTTTCTGGTGAATCATATTTGTACCGTGTTGTGGTTTCTGGTGGATCATATTTTTACCGTGTTGTGGTTTCTCGGGGATCATATTTGTACCGTGTTGTGGTTTCTGGTGGATCATATTTGTACCGTGTTGTGGTTTCTGGTGGATCATATTTGTACCCTGTTGTGGTTTCTGGTGGATCAAATTTGTACCGTGTTGTGGTTTCTGGTGGATCATATTTGTACCGTGTTGTGGTTTCTGATGGATCATATTTGTACCGTGTTGTGGTTTCTGGTGGATCATATTTGTACCGTGTTGTGGTTTCTGGTGGATCATATTTGTACCGTGTTGTGGTTTCTGGTGGATCATATTTGTACCGTGTTGTGGTTTCTGGTGGATCATATTTGTACCGTGTTGTGGTTTCTGGTGGATCATATTTGTACCGTGTTGTGGTTTCTGGTGGATCATATTTGTACCGTGTTGTGGTTTCTGGTGGATCATATTTGTACCGTGTTGTGGTTTCTGGTGGATCATATTTGTACCGAGTTGTGGTTTCTGGTGGATTATATTTGTACCGTGTTGTGGTTTCTGGTGAATCATATTTGTACCGTGTTGTGGTTTCTGGTGGATCATATTTGTACCGTGTTGTGGTTTCTCGGGGATAATATTTGTACCGTGTTGTGGTTTCTGGTGGATCATATTTGTACCGTGTTGTGGTTTCTGGTGGATCATATTTGTACCCTGTTGTGGTTTCTGGTGGATCAAATTTGTACCGTGTTGTGGTTTCTGGTGGATCTTATTTGTACCATGTTGTGGTTTCTGGTTGATCATATTTGTACCGTGTTGTGGTTTCTGGTATATCATATTTGTACCCGTATTGTGGTTTCTTGTGGATCATATTTGTACCCGTATTGTGGTTTCTTGTGGATCATATTTGTACCGTATTGTGGTTTCTGGTGGATCATATTTGTACCATGTTGTGGTTTCTGGTGGATCATATTTGTACTGTGTTGTGGTTTCTGGTATATCATATTTGTACCCGTATTGTGGTTTCTGGTGGATCATATTTGTACCATGTTGTGTTTTCTTGTGGATCATATTTGTACCCGTATTGTGGTTTCTGGTATATCATATTTGTACCCGTATTGTGGTTTCTGGTATATCATATTTGTACCCGTATTGTGGTTTCTGGTATATCATATTTGTACCCGTATTGTGGTTTCTGATATATCATATTTGTACCGTGTTGTGGTTTCTGGTGGATCATATTTGTACCCGTATTGTGGTTTCTGGTGGATCATATTTGTACCCGTATTGTGGTTTCTGGTGGACCGTATAAATGCCGTGTTGTGGTTTCTGGTGGATCATATTTCTACCGTACTGGGTTTCTTGTGGATCATTTTTCTACCGTACTGGGTTTCTGGTGGATCATACTTGTACTCGTGCTGTGGTTTTTGGTTGATCATATTTGTGGCGTATTGTGGTTTCTTGTTGATCATATTTGTACCCGTATTGTGGTTTCTAGTGGATAATATTTGTACTGTGTTGTGGTTTCTAGTGGATCATATTTGAACCCGTATTGTGGTTTCTCGGGGATCATATTTGTACCGTGTTGTGGTTTCTGGTGGATCATATTTGTACCGTGTTGTGGTTTCTGGTGGATCATATTTGTACCCGTATTGTGGTTTCTGGTGGTCATATTTGTACCTTGTTGTGGTTTCTGGTGAATCATATTTGTACCGTGTTGTGGTTTCTGGTGGATCATATTTGTACCGTGTTGTGGTTTCTCGTGGATCATATTTGTACCGTGTTGTGGTTTCTGGTGGATCATATTTGTACCGTGTTGTGGTTTCTGGTGGATCATATTTGTACCCTGTTGTGGTTTCTGGTGGATCAAATTTGTACCGTGTTGTGGTTTCTGGTGGATCATATTTGTACCGTGTTGTGGTTTCTGATGGATCATATTTGTACCGTGTTGTGGTTTCTGGTGGATCATATTTGTACCGTGTTGTGGTTTCTGGTGGATCATATTTGTACCGTGTTGTGGTTTCTGGTGGATCATATTTGTACCGTGTTGTGGTTTCTGGTGGATCATATTTGTACCGTGTTGTGGTTTCCAGTGGATCATATTTGTACCGTGTTGTGGTTTCTGGTGGATCATATTTGTACCGTGTTGTGGTTTCTGGTGGATCATATTTGTACCGTGTTGTGGTTTCTGGTGGATCATATTTGTACCGTGTTGTGGTTTCTGGTGGATCATATTTGTGCCGTGTTGTGGTTTCTGGTGGATCATATTTGTACCGTGTTGTGGTTTCTAGTGGATCATATTTGTACCGTGTTGTGGTTTCTGGTGGATCATATTTGTACCGTGTTGTGGTTTCCAGTGGATCATATTTGTACCCGTATTGTGGTTTCTCGGGGACCATATTTGTACCGTGTTGTGGTTTCTGGTATATCATATTTGTACCCTTATTGTGGTTTCTAGTGGATCATATTTGTACCGCATTGTGGTTTCTGGTATATCATATTTGTACCCGTATTGTGGTTTCTGGTATATCATATTTGTACCCGTATTGTGGTTTCTGGTGGTTCATATTTGTACCCGTATTGTGGTTTCTGGTATATCATATTTGTACCCGTATTGTGGTTTCTGGTGGATCATATTTGTACCCGTATTGTGGTATTTGTACCGTGTTGTGGTTTCTGGTATATCATATTTGTTCCGTGTTGTGGTTTCTGGTGAATCAAATTTGTACCGTGTTGTGGTTTCTGGTATATCATATTTGTACCGTGTTGTGGTTTCTGGTGAATCAAATTTGTACCCGTATTGTGGTTTCTGGTATATCATATTTGTACCGTGTTGTGGTTTCTGGTATATCATATTTGTACCGTGTTGTGGTTTCTGGTATATCATATTTGTACCGTGTTGTGGTTTCTCGGGGATCATATTTGTACCGTGTTGTGGTTTCTCGGGGATCATATTTGTACCGTGTCGTGGTTTCTGGTGGATCATATTTGTACCGTGTTGTGGTTTCTGGTGGATCATATTTGTACCGTGTTGTGGTTTCTGGTGGATCATATTTACCGTGTTGTTGTTTCTGGTGGATCATATTTGTACCGTGTTGTGGTTTCTGGTGGATCATATTTGTACCGTGTTGTGGTTTCTGGTGGATCATATTTGTACCGTGTTGTGGTTTCTGGTGGATCATATTTGTACCGTGTTGTGGTTTCTGGTGGATTATATTTGTACCGTGTTGTGGTTTCTGGTGGATCATATTTGTACCGTGTTGTGGTTTCTCGGGGATCATATTTGTACCGTGTTGTGGTTTCTGGTGGATCATATTTGTACCGTGTTGTGGTTTCTAGTGGATCATATTTGTACCCGTATTGTGGTTTCTCGGGGACCATATTTGTACCCGTATTGTGGTTTCTAGTGGATCATATTTGTACCGCATTGTGGTTTCTGGTATATCATATTTGTACCCGTATTGTGGTTTCTGGTATATCATATTTGTACCCTCATTGTGGTTTCTGGTGGATCATATTTGTACCCGTATTGTGGTTTCTGGTATATCATATTTGTGCTCGTATTGTGGTTTCTGGTGGATCATATTTGTACCCGTATTGTGGTTTCTGGTATATCATATTTGTACCGTATTGTGGTTGCTGGTATATCATATTTGTACCGTGTTGTGGTTTCTGGTGAATCAAATTTGTACCGTGTTGTGGTTTCTGGTATATCATATTTGTACCGTGTTGTGGTTTCTGGTGAATCAAATTTGTACCCGTATTGTGGTTTCTGGTATATCTTCTTTGTACCGTGTTGTGGTTTCTGGTATATCATATTTGTACCGTGTTGTGGTTTCTGGTATATCATATTTGTACCGTGTTGTGGTTTCTGTTGGATCATATTTGTACCATGTTGTGGTTTCTAGTGGATCATATTTGTACCCGTATTGTGGTTTCTCGGGGACCATATTTGTACCGTGTTGTGGTTTCTGGTATATCATATTTGTACCCGTATTGTGGTTTCTAGTGGATCATATTTGTACCGTGTTGTGGTTTCTGGTGAATCAAATTTGTACCGTGTTGTGGTTTCTGGTGGATCATATTTGTACCGTGTTGTGGTTTCCAGTGGATCATATTTGTACCGTTTTTTGGTTTCTGGTGAATCAAATTTGTACCGTATTGTGGTTTCGTGTAGATCATATTTGTACCGTGTTGTGGTTTCCAGTGGATCATATTTGTACCGTTTTTTGGTTTCTGGTGAATCAAATTTGTACGTATTGTGGTTTCTTGTGGATCATATTTTATACCGTATTGTGGTTTCTGGTGGATCATATTTGTACCGTATTGTGGTTTCTATTTAATCATATTTGTACCGTGTTGTGGTTTCTATTGAATCATATTTGTACGGTGTTGTGGTTTCTATTGAACCATATCTGTACTGTTTTGTGGTTTCTGGTGGATCATATTTTATACCGTATTGTGGTTTCTGGTGGATCATATTTGTACCGTATTGTGGTTTCTATGGAATCCTATTTTTTCCATATTGTGGTTTCTATTGAATCATATTTGTACCGTGTTGTGGTTTCTATTGAATCATATTTGTACCGTTTTGTGGTTTCTATTGGATCAAATTGTACCGTGTTTTGGTTTCTGGTGGATCATATTTGTACCGTGTTGTGGTTTTGTATTATATAAGATTTGTATCGTATGGTGTGATTTGTACCGTCTTATGGTAAGTATCTATATACATGTACTAAAGTTTCTTCGGTAGAATATCTGTGCCGTATTTTTTTAGTTCCTTCTTTAATCATATTTTTACTAAATTTTAATTTTAATTTTTACTTTTTTAATTTTACATGACTGTTATATCAGGTCATTAGTATTATATACTGTTTTTGCCTGAATTTGAGACCGGTATTTGCTGATCAAATTACTATATAACCTAATTGACTCACTACAGTTACTACTTAGACATATATTAATACGGCATATTGTATATCCTCCCTTAGACATATATTTATACGGCATATTATATATTCTGCCTTAGACATATATTTATACGGCATATTATATATCCTCCCTTAGACATATATTTATACGGCATATTATATATTCTGCCTTAGACATATATTTATACGGCATATTATATATCCTCCCTTAGACATATATTTACACGGCATTTTATATATCCTCCCTTGGACATATTTATACGGCATATTATATATCCTCCCTTGGACATATTTATACGGCATATTATATATCCTCCCTTAGACATATATTTACACGGCATTTTATATATCCTCCCTTGGACATATTTATACGGCATATTATATATCCTCCCTTAGACATATATTTATACGGCATATTATATATTCTGCCTTAGACATATATTTATACGGCATATTATATATCCTCCCTTGGACATATATTTACACGGCATATTATATATCCTCCCTTGGACATATTTATACGGCATATTATATATCCTCCCTTAGACATATTTATACGGCATATTATATATTCTGCCTTAGACATATATTTATACGGCATTTTATATATCCTCCCTTAGACATATATTTACACGGCATTTTATATATCCTCCCTTGGACATATTTATACGGCATATTATATATCCTCCCTTGGACATATTTACACGGCATTATATATATATATATATATATATATCCTCCCTTGGACATATTTATACGGCATTTTATATATCCTCCCTTGGACATATTTATACGGCATATTATATATCCTCCCTTAGACATATATTTACACGGCATTTTATATATCCTCCCTTGGACATATATTTACACGGCATTTTATATATTCTGCCTTGGACATATTTATACGGCATTTTATATATCCTCCCTTGGACATATTTACACGGCATTTTATATATCCTCCCTTGGACATATTTATACGGCATATTATATATCCTCCCTTGGACATATTTACACGGCATTTTATATATATATATATATCCTCCCTTGGACATATTTATACGGCATTTTATATATCCTCCCTTGGACATATTTATACGGCATATTATATATCCTCCCTTAGACATATATTTACACGGCATTTTATATTATACAATTATAGCCTTTAAATTAGGTCGATATGAAAAAATATCGACATGAGATCATATCGACCGACAACGAAGTTGGAGGTCGATATGTTATCTTATGTTGATATTTTTCATATCGACCGTATTTAAAGGCTACAATTGTTATATTATTAATTGATAGTTTTATGCACATCTGTATATACTGGTATTGTAAAGGAATTTAGTTCAATGTTTCTTTTGATTATTTTACTGTTTTTATGGTTTGTCTAGTGTATGAAAATTTCACATTTATTTCAATATCAGCAGAAATTATGAAAACTTTCAATTCAAAAGATATATTAATGCAATAAACAAGCAACATATTAAACTGTTTGAAAATTTTCAGAATGTATATACTTTCCTAACTTTCAAAGCGGAAATAGACACAAGTTAATTTTGATATACTGTTTAAAGGGGAATTCCAAAAAGTTAAAAATAGCCGTGCAATATCATGTTTTCTAAATATAACCGTGCAACATCACTTTTCTATCAGCCGTTTTCAAAGAACCTTTCAAAATACAGCCTGTCATGTGACAGGGTTGACACAAATCAAATTTATCCAAAAAATATCAATTAATAATATATATATATATATCCTCCCTTGGACATATATTTACACGGCATTTTATATATCCTCCCTTGGACATATTTATACGGCATATTATATATCCTCCCTTGGACATATTTATACGGCATATTATATATCCTCCCTTAGACATATATTTACACGGCATTTTATATATATATATATATCCTCCCTTGGACATATATTTACACGGCATTTTATATATCCTCCCTTGGACATATTTATACGGCATATTATATATCCTCCCTTGGACATATATTTACACGGCATTTTATATAACCTCCCTTGGACATATTTATACGGCATATTATATATCCTCCCTTGGACATATATTTACACGGCATTTTATATATCCTCCCTTGGACATATTTATACGGCATATTATATATCCTCCAGCTAAACCTCATGTTTATATTTATTTTTTTTATTAAATTTTTATTTAAATATGTTTTCTGATTTTTAAAACTGACACTGAATGTTATGTTTAATTCAAATTGTTTCCTCGGTGTTTCAAAATAAACGAAATGTACCAAATCTGGTTTTTTAAACATTTTTATGAAACTTGTTTTGCGTTTGTGCAAGTGAAATCTTAACGAATAAACCAAAGTAAAAACATTTACTACGCCATACAGGCATTTCGTCTCATTAGTGGCGCTTAAAACCCATAATATTTATTTTATAAAATCCGAGTTACTAAGCTGGTAAAAGATTCCTTACCAAATGTCTTTGTTTATAAAACAATGTTATCATTCACAACTTAAATTGATCTTGTCTCTTTTATTAATAAATTTACGTAATAATTTAAGACAAACACAACATCAATAAATGTTCTCTGAGATAAAATAATACACCTCTGTTCTTGATACTATTGATTTTATTATAAATTTGAATATGGTTTAATATATGCTTTTTCACATAAAATTCTGGTACTTAGTCATCCTCCATGATCATGCAGTCAACTCTGACCTTCAAACTGTTGCATGCAAATTCTTCGCCATGATAGTAATATCGCGAGCGAAGTTGTAATTTACTAAGACTAGACGTTTTAGCTTTAAGTGTTAAGCGGAAAATTGTCTTTTAAACTGTGAACAAGGATAATTAATGATGACTATATGATAATTCTGTAATAGGTCCAATCAAAGACCAAATCACGAATTAAATAGTGTTTGAACATCCTGAATGTCAGTTTTATCCGGCAGGTTTTGATTATCAGTCCTTTCATAAGCTGTACATAATGGAGGGTTGCCATGATTCGGATTCAAGTCACTTCCTGTAGTGACGTCATTATATGAAACGGAAGCGGAACTTTCTCCACACTCTTCTTCTGAACTTGAACATATTCTACTGTCAGAAACACTACTTTCTTCATCGTCCACTGAAATAGTCATATCCTCAGCCAACTCCTCCTCATTTGAATCATTGACAACTGTCTCACATTTGTGTGTCTTTGTGTCTGTTTTGGTTGTCTTTTGTTTTGCTGCTTCCTCTTCGCGCTTTTGTTTACGCCATTTCGCTCGTCTGTTTTTAAACCACACCTGGAAAGATCAAACAATACCGTGCATAGCAAATTAATGTGTATGAAACATTATCTTCATAATACTTTAAAACGTGCCGTATCTAATTCAAACACAATTTCCGTTAATTGATTGCTTTTGCATAATTTATTGGACTTTTTCAGACACATTATATATTTTATTAACAACTTTTACTTAATTGCATTATTGAAACACCGTGAAATATTTTACGACAGTTCCGAAATAGTTCGTTCCAAAAGCAAGACTTCTGTAATGAATTTCAGCAAGCGATAGCTTCTTTCTTGTTACATCTTTTATTCCCATGTGATTTTTGGAACCACATGTAAGTTTAATTTTGCTGACTTCTTTTAATTTTCACTTTATGGTATTGGGCTACAGTCCACGTGGCACAATTAAAGTGAGTGTAAATACGCGGATATCGAAGTAAAAGAAAGTACTTAATTAAATCAAATCCAACAGAAGGTTTAAAATATCAAGATATTGAATATCAATGTGAAAACGAGACAAGTTTCAAGTAGAAGAAATAAACAAAAAGACACGAGAAAAGAGACTAGACAAGGTTCCGGCTCCATAAACAATTCTTAACTTAGCCAACTTACGTTATACATGGTGTAAAATAATACTTTGAAAAATATGATATTAGTTGTGACAAAATAACGTTTCAAAAGTCTTGGACTGAATAACTTGATGTGAACCTTGCCGCCATAACGTGAATTTCGAGGCGCCATACGTTAATTTGAATGCTATGTGCAAATGGTCCACATAATCTTATCTAAGAACTAAGTACATAAAATTAAGCAAAACTAAAAAAGTACTGGAAATATATCTTGAATGGTCTGAGAATATCTTTAATTATTTAGTAGTGTTTAATGCCACGTTCAGCAATTTTTAGTCTCGATCACCCAGACGCTTTAATTGCATTTGTACGTCTGGATTATTCGATACATTGAACTCCTTATCATTGCGCCCAATAATTGGAGTAAGTTTTTGATTGGATGATATTTTTATTAGCTAAAAAATTACGTCCTTTCATACCAAGAAGTGTATGAAAAATGGCACAAAAGTCTCCATTTATCAATTAATTAAACAATCATTATTGTTACGCACAAAAAGCACACTGTGACGTCCATTTATAAGTTTAGACATGTTTTCATTGTCTAAAAATAGGGTCCTAGAAATAGAATGATTGTTTTGTATCCACCTATTGGTAACGAAATTACAACAACGTAATCACAGACGCTATTATATATCTGGGTCATCGAAACTAACAAAATTTCAGATATGAGATCCGGTTTTTATATGGGAGGAAGCTGGAGCAGGTATGAAACCCCCGACCTTCAGCAGAAAACGTGGAAATTCTGGTCAAATAAGTTTGCAGTAGAGCACATCGTTGTAGCAATAAGGCGAATATGCTCGAACATCACGTCGGTGATTAATAGTAGAAGACAAACTTCTTCAGCTACTCGGCCACTGAGATCCATGGTCTGAGAGTAAAATGTCCTTAATATTTGTACTGATTTTATTCCTTTATTTTTGGATGGTTTTATTGTACAAAATTTTATGATCTGATAAGTCAAAAAGTTTTATAGTTGTTTTATATCATAAGTTTTTTTCATGTTGTTTTTTAACATATAATATGCTCGAGTTTAACCATTCGAAGCACCGTAAATCAGGTCTTATGAAATATGAACGTAGGACTTATCAATGATAAACGTCATCGTAAAGTATGGAGAGGCTTATTAAATTCAGGAATGAGTTCATCCTCTATAATCGGCTCTTTTCAACACTCGTTTCTTATTTAACACACACAATAAATTTTGTATAATAAGTAAAAATAAGAGGTTATTAATCACAAAATCAGGTGCACATACATTACAAACTTTGACTTTTTGTCCGATTACTTTGTTAGAATATACCCCATTAGTAGTGGTATAAATTTCATTATTATTCTAGTGTAACGTAGATAGAACAAAAAGTATGTGGCTAATATATCATAAAGTGTTTAATAAACGCTTATATAAATCAGCACCAAAACTCCTTAATTTATGACAAATTCAACCAATTTTTAACACCTGGAAACTTGTTTAATATAGTGAAAAATAGTTATGGTTTTTTGTTTAGTTTAAGTACCCTTGATCTGTCTGTGGGGTCTAGAAAGCAAAAATCTTTATAGATTTGGAGAACAATATTTTCGTTCATTTCTATAATATATTACATTTAAATGAATATTTTGATTTTCCAAAATATTTGAAACTGCAAATTAACGAAACATAATAAGCCAAATTTATTAAATAAATATAAGCATTGCGACGGAAAGAGTTAATAATCTTTGTGTGGAGCTGCTAAAAAAACATATACTAACAGTCACAGCCCCGTGAAGTGCGTTTTTTTGTGGGGTAAGGGGGTTGCACATTTTGTTTTCTTATTTCATTTTGTAACTTTGTATTACTAAAATACTAAAATCCATATAAGATTTTTTTTATCCTATTCATATTTAACACTATAAACACTATGCCTCTCTTGTCTACATGTCACAAATCGTCCTGGACTTTTGCTACGGGAATATTGTAAGTCAGCCATATTTGTTTTTCTCAAGGGATATAATATTGTTTACAAACGTTCGTCTGCTTTCATGACGTACAATGGTATTCGGACAATCCGCAATACTTTCACCGCGCCAACCGCAAACGAAAAGGAATGAAGGGTTTGGAATAAACAAAATGTACTGCACCTAGGTTACACTTCCATTGTAATCTGTATTCAAAATTTACTTTGGAAAAACGCCCCAAAATAAAAAAAAACTATGAGGAAATAATTATTGATTTCAAAATAAATTTTTTTGGATCTACAAAAGGAGCATAAGCTCAACCATACCCGGTAAGCATATTTTATTTGTCGGGCAAAAAACCTCCATCAAAACACGCTTACTTTTTTGTTCTTTTTCTTACTTCCGGTCAGTGAATCAATTTTGTTACAAAATATCCACAAACTGAATGCAACACTAGACATATCGCTGGACTTAGCAGACGACCTCCCACGGAATGTGTAATATTTACATTTTCTAATCATTTACTTTTACATTTTTGTGTCCATTTTCAATTGATTTTCTATTAAAAATTCGTCGCAGTATAATTACTGAACACTAAATTTAACACATTATTAACCAAGATTAAAATTTAAAACCCTGATCGAATTCATATACCAAACCACAAAGTAAAAAGTATAAATTACTTATATGTAAGGCGGGTTGTTATGATTCTATCACTTGTTTTAATCATATTTTAATAAAAAGTTGATAAAACGTAGGCGGCGGTTCACATAATCTAAACTTCATAAAGGTTTTCTGTCCAAATGGATGTTTATCTTTTGATGTCCCTTTGGTCTCGTCTGATATATTATCAAGGTTTAATATTTTTATGCTAATTCGCTGCTATTCCATTTAGCAATGACAATACATTAAAGCGATAATCGCAAATGATGATGTATTTAAAATTCTTACACGGTTTATCGTAAATGAAATTGAGTTTTAACAATGGAAGTTATGATAATATCCATGTTTTCATTTTGATATGGGTAATTTGAAGAAATATCCTTTTATCATCATCTCGATAGCTCTAAATTTTGTCTTTACCCTCTCGAGTAACGATGAAAAGCATTTTCTGATATGATCAGTAATATGACACTCTTTGAAACGTTTTCATATATAGCCACTTCAGGGTTAAGATATTTTCTTAATAATGAAATATAAAAGGCTTATTTTAAGTTTATATTCCACGCAAAGTTAGTTCCTAAGTGACTTAAACGAAAATACTCATTTTATTCCGCTTGTCATGGAGAAAATCTGCGATACTGTCGATTTGACTGCTGTGTTTAGTGATCGTGTGGCTGAGATATGACCGTGTAAAACTCGTTCCCATTAGGTTTGTCATTCTATGCCTGAGTATTAATATTAGATCTTTTGCTATTGTTCATGTTTGATTTTTGTGTTTTATAGGACAATTTAGTCAGGGACATCTTGTAGTCTTTTTTCTTATCGTTCAATAATAATGTTTTATATTGAATAAATATCCTAATTCATTTAGTATTTTATTGAATTATTTTTGCTGTTTATTGATGATAACATTAATTTATGTTGTTAAATAGTTTTATGGGATTTATATTTGTCTGTTGATTTGTCCCAAATTTACCGATAAATCATAAAACATACAGCACGGCGGACGAGCGAAAGTGTTTATCAAAATCATAGACACGGCACGCCGTACCGCGGACGAGCGAGAGTGTTTATCAGAATCATAGACACGGCACGCAAGTCAAGGACGTTTATCTGAACACAGAGCTTTGCTCTAAATGAAAAACTTATAAAACCCACAAGCCACCGTGTTTATCTTGCAACCCACAACCCAGTTTATCTGGAAACCCACAACCCAGAGTGCTTATCTGGCAACCCACAACCCTGAGTTTATCTGGAAACCCACAACCCGGCGTGTTTATCAGGCAACCCACAACCTAAAGTGTTTATATTGCCACCCACAACCCATAGTGTTTATCTGGCAACCTACAACCCATAGTGTTTATCTGGCAACCTACAACCCATAGTGTTTATCTGGCAACCTACAACCTAGAGTGTTTATCTGGCACCCCACAACCAGAGAGTTTATCTGGCAACCCACAACCCAGAATGTTTATCTGAACAAAAACATAAAAAGCCCACACTACTCGCTAACAAGGATGTGTAAAAAAAGAGTGCTAAAACGCCACAAACAAGATTGTTTATCTAGACACAGAACACTGAATAACGTAAAAGCTGGAGTGTTTTTCTGAACACAAAGCCTAATACAGCAGGCATGTCCGAATGCTTACCTGAACATAGAATCAAGTCAAAATGTATTTTGTCGTAAATAAACGTGCACAACCTACAAACCAGAATATACAAGTTATGTTTGTTTGAAATAATTTATTGGGTAAACAATTTGACCACTATTACTGGCAGGTGTACGGCACAAGAACATCAGGACATGTAGCTGATAGCAGCAGGAAACCATTCTAGTCCTGCTTACAACAGCCGACAACGACGCTTACTATAGCCAATAGCAGCAGGTCACCTTTCTAGCCCCCGCTTTCTGTAGCCGATAGCAGTCGGACACGTTAAGAGCCCCCACTTAATGTAGCTGATAGCAGCCGAATACCTTTCTAGCCCCACTGACTGTAGCCGATGGCAGTCGGACACGTTAAGATCCCCACCTACTATAGCCGATAGCAGCCGGATACCTTTCTAGCCACGCTTACTGTAGCCGATAGCAGTCGGATACCTTTCTAGCTCCGCTTACCCTTGTCGATAGCAGCCGGATACCTTTCTAGCCCCACTTACTGTAGCCGATGGCAGTCGGACACGTTAAGATCCCCACCTACTATAGCCGATAGCAGCCGGATACCTTTCTAGCCACGCTTACTGTAGCCGATAGCAGTCGGATACCTTTCTAGCTCCGCTTACCCTTGTCGATAGCAGCCGGATATACCTTTCTAGCCCCACTTACTGTAGCCGATAGCAGTCGGATACCTTTATAGCCCCGCTTATTTTCGCCGAGAGAAGCCGGATACATTTCAAGCCCCGCTTACTGTTCTAAAGAATCTTCATATTCTGAGACAGCACCGTAAAAATTTTATGAAGAATTTATTAGCGAGTCAACTTGTTTTTCAGATATCTCCTATTGATCTGTTGCCAAGCTGTTGGTTACACTCTCGCAGTCAATGGATTTGTCGTATTACGCTCTTTTATCTGTATATAGCAGTTAACACCATCTTGAACCACATGTTACTAAAGAAGGGTTTAATCATTAAATATCTAAATAATCGCACAATTAACTATTTTCGTCATCACCTATCAATTAAAGTTTGGTATATAATTCATGGAAGTTTCTTAAAAGTCAAAAGAACAAACTACATTTAAAGTTTCAGTTGAATGCGGATGGCTTTGATTTCCGTTCGTTTTACAAGTCCGTTCTTTGTGTTTCATTATTCCAAGTTGGTATCGGGCCATATTTCAAAGGTTCGCTATGAATGTTATACTTCTTTTCAACTGAATACAATTTAAAGTCTTTTGAATTGATATTACCATAAATATATAAAAGTCGAAAAATGTCATGCTAATCTTTATGAGAAGGACTTCAGAAAAGAACAAATGTAAGACAACTATCATGATCTGCACTCCCTAATTTACAATGTGCATTCCATCTAGTTTTCTACGGCAGCTCGGTGTGTATAGATTTCTAATAGTTTTAGTTTTAAGCTATTCGATAAACGACACAGAGGCATCACGACCCGTCACTATGACACAGAAACCGATTCTGAAAGCTCATACATCGTGTAGTTATTTTCTTTGCTTCATTTATAAATCGTAACGCATGAACGATTTCACACCTTTTCTTTATAGCACTGGGAAAATATACCAGAGACTGATCTGAACCATTTGCAAAGAGGAAGAGGAATATTTATATATATTACCAAAAAAAAGGGGGCGAAGAGGACCGCAATCAAAAAACAAATGGCAAGGGCGGATACAGGATTTTCTAAAGGGGAGGCGAAAAAAAAGGGGATATCGGAAAAGGAGGGCCACGAAGTGGTCCTCCCGCGCCTCAAAGTGGCGTATTTACGGCAGGGGGTCGTTGGACTGCTTAAAGCCCCCAGAAGCTCTGGAAAAAATGGAGCAAAATCCTGCATTCTCGCAATTGCCAAGAATCAAAATGAATTTATTTAACACAAGGTTTTTATAGTGTTCAGTAACCTTTATTTGGTACAGTATAAAACAGAGATATCATAATAAACGAATTAGTAACGTTTATGCATTAATTTATGGCGAGGACGAGCGGGGATTACATTTTTGACTTTGGTCCTGGTTGTTTCATTTTATCCTTTCCTTTTTTAAAGGGGTGGCATACGCCTCTTACCCCCCCCCCCCCCCCGGATCCGCCACTGAATGGGGAAGAGGATCGGAAAGGAAAGAGGAATTTTTATATCATTAACAAAAAACATTATAAAGAAGGCAGCAACCACTATATAATATTAATATCAATAACCTTAATCATAGAACGCGCAGTTGTAAGACAAATACTCTGATACTTGAAAACATTAAACATTGATAAAGGAGCGCATTTCCAATTCGAGGATTAAAAATTTCCAATTCGAGGCTTAAAAGGTTTCATATGTACCACGCAGTAATTATTTATATAATGTCTCTTTGTCTCGGCTGGATTTGAACCAAGTACCAGCTCTATAACTCTGTTACTGCAATGATCAAAGAGTGCTTTCCCGGTAATTTTAGAACTTGTGACTT
Organism: Limnoperna fortunei; assembly: GCA_944474755.1. Classification (NCBI taxonomy): domain Eukaryota; kingdom Metazoa; phylum Mollusca; class Bivalvia; order Mytilida; family Modiolidae; genus Limnoperna; species Limnoperna fortunei. The sequence continues at coordinate 5,533,981 of OX104113.1, forward strand.
TCAAGGATGAAAAATAAAAAAAGCCGATAATCCCATTTCCCTCCACTAATCGGAAAGGAATAACCGGTCTTTGAACACAGATTTCAATAGATGTTATTACAAACGCATAAAAGATGTAAAAAATCAAGAATGAATTGTGGAAATATTTCGTGAAACGGAACGTATTTATTTGGCAATTTATTGACAGTTTGGAAAATTAGAAATCAAAGTGTTATTAATCGTTCCAGGCTTTGGCTTAATGTGCATTATTTGGTTTTTAATTTATCATTTCCTATATATTAACGAGAGCTGAAGCTGAATTCATTTTTAAAAGGCTCAGATATTTAATGTATTGTTCTAAATTACACGAATAAGAAATTGTCACCATTGAAACTGAATATAAACTTAACATTATTATTTGTGATTTTAATGCTGTATTAGTGTTTATCTAGCAGGTTCTGCGTGTATTGGTAGCAGAGCAGCCGTAACGCAATACGACATGTATTATACATAGTAACATGTATTGGTAGCAGGGCAGACGTAACGCAATACGGCATATATTACACACAGTAACACGTATTGGTAGCAGGGCAGACGTAACGCAATACGACATGTATTACACACAGTAACACGTATTGGTAGCAGGGCAGACGTAAGGCAATACGACATGTATTACACACAGTAACACGTATTGGTAGCAGGGCAGACGTAACGCAATACGACATGTATTACACACAGTAACACGTATTGGTAGCAGGGCAGACGTAAGGCAATACGGCTTATATTAATGTAATAACATGATAAAAATTTTGATCTGTTTTTAGATTGATATATAGTGTTCTGAGACTGGTGTCTTTTTTCGTACCTAGAGAGTACTTTTTGGACATTCCAAATGATGCTGTGGTCTAAAATGCAGTACTCATACAAAACCACTAATTTTAGAAACATCATACTGATGACATTCTATTTATGTGCACAATGATTTTAACAAATCATGCAAATATAATCCAGAAGTACCGGTGTTTGATCAGGAAACAAGCCGACTATCAAACATGGCAATTCAAACACGCCATTTCCCAACGAATTAAGCAGGAGTTTTAAGTGTTTTATACGAAAACTTTTATTAATTGTACTATATCTGTGCATATGGGTTGCAGATGAATCACATGCTTAATTAACTATGCACCTTCCGTAGATAAAGACGTGTCAGAACTGTAACACCAATCCCTTGCTTTCAAACTACCTACGCTGTTTCTTATATATTGTCTCCTCTTTATTAACGAATTTTTCTGGCAGAATCGGATTACAAAATAGATAAAAAAGGAAAAGAAAATAAGAAAAACCTTCTAACAGGTGCCAATTGTTTGTTCGTTTATTATTTGTACCTGTTTAAATGTATTGGTGCGTTATTTAAATTCTTGTTTCGTTTAAGTTGATTTATGTCAAAAGAATACAACAAAAAATGTATGCTGCACTCGGAATAGTTTTGGAACGTGTTTCATGTTGACTTTGTCGTGTACGTTAGGACGTTAACCTTATAAAATGTAAATTAATATTAATTTTTTTAATTTTAATTAGATTGATTTCAAAATTAAATAATCTTATTATGAAAATAAGAAATTCGGAATTTAGAGTAATATGACACAAAAAATCGTAAAACTTAATAATTCGACATTTATATTATATAAACATAAAAAAGAATAAGTTTTACATTCATATGAAAATGTCAAAATTTGCTGGATAATTTTACAAAATTATACAAAATCGTCAGGTAGAGTAATGCATAAAAATTCCCAAAATTTCGATTTTTCGAGTGATAAAAATAGTACACTATTCCTCGTGTAATTTTAAACTTACATAATTCGTCATATATATTAATATAACATTAGTTTAGTATAAACCTCGCTATTTCAATTATTATATTGAAAACAAAAACAGGAAACCTAATTCGGCGTGGGTTTTTCAGACTGTGCATTAAGATAAAATAATATTAAGTTACTATAGTATCCGAAAAATCAACACAAAATAAAAACAAAATGAAACGACTTCCGTTAAAGGAAAGGCGGAGTAATATTTAGATTTTGAAGGCAACATACGTCATGATTTATGGACCTTTAATATTTTGTAAATACTGCGAATAAATATATTACCTCCACTCGTTCTTCCTTTAAATCTACTTTTATAGCCAGTTCCTCTCTTAGCATCACATCCGGGTAATGTGTCTTCTGAAAAGTACCTTCCAGCTCTTCCAACTGTTCTTCTGTAAAGATTGTCCGGTGCCGACGTTTTCTTTTCTGGCCCATTTTTTCCAGATCTAATGCATTTAAGAATCCGTGAAATGGATAATGGTAACGCACTGTAAACAACAATAATATAGGGTTATATATGCGACTGACACTATTTTGTTTTTAATGTCATTCGTGATTATGACATGTGCTGAGAGTTAATTGCTCAAAAATAAATACTAGTGCATCAGACATTTTTAATTACCTTATTTTACTTTGTTATAACTCTATCAAATATGCATTCCATGTTCTGGAATGCATGATAGATCTTTTGAATTTCAGAAACACCTTTATAGACTTTTCCAAGGATTTGTCTGTCAGTATTTATGGTCGCATTATTCGATTCTTTTTGCGGAATTTCTTCAAATTCTGAATTTTTAAGTAGCCTAGCAATGTCTTGTTCGACCATTTTATCAGGCAACAATGCACATTCAACGTTATTTTCGGAATTCCTTCGTATTTTCTGATTCGAATTAAACTTATTGTGAAAAAAACTAAATTGATTGCACGCTTTCTATTGATTCAAATAGTGGAAATATAAATATATGATAATACATTTTATTGTTTTATAAAGAATAAACACATTTTTAAAAAATGAAGGCTTTCAAAAGCTGTCATTTTTTTATCAAATAACAAATAATTTAATAATACTAGTAACAGGTAAAATTTTTCATAAGTTCATTTTCTGAAATATTAAGACCTTAATTAAAATTGTAAGAATTTAATTATATCATTTTTTTTAAATATTTAAAAAAAAATCCATTTTTTTCTGGACAGTAATCGTATTTTAGATAATACTGCGTATATTTATTTTTAACGGAAAAAAATTCAATACAAAATTCAGTGTTTCTATAAAGTAAAACACGTATAAAATTATTTAATATTAAGTTTACTTATAAGTTAAATAACTTCACTTTATAAATTATTGTATGCTTAAGAAGTTACCAAATTGGGAATAAAAACCGTTATAATGTAATATGACAAATCTATATGAAAACATTTAGTTGCTTACCGGTGTATTGATGATTACCGTTGTATTAATGCCTACGACGTGATTTTTGTTTTAATTTTACAATATATACTTTATAAATACTTTATATTTATACGCGTTTTTTATCAATACATTTGGTATATTTAAGTAGGGCAAGTCCTGAATTGTCGTTTGTAAATAATATACATTTTGATTGAAAATATTAGGAAAAACAATAACGTCGAAAAACTTTTAAAATTATCATGAAAGTTTTATTTCTAAAAATATTACAAATTTTAAAAGATAATATTTATTTAATATATCTACCTATCTTAAAATATTAGAATTTTAAGTCTGAACGGGATTTAGTTTCTTCGCATTATATCATTATGGTGTAAGCGGGAAAGTAAAATGTTCACATTATTTTTTATTTAGATTTAAATGTTTATTTGACATACGGATTAATCTGTGACTACTGAGTAACTGGACAGTGTTAATCCACGATGACACGGATTTGTTTGGTTAAGTTTTTATCACTAAACGGTTAAAATCGCATAAAAAATCTCGTTAAAAATAAAAACAGGTGAAACGACAAATTTACGAGCTGTGGAAATCTGTCCCTTTTAATTAAAGTTCATTGATGGTTATTAATCAAAATAAAAAGCGATTAATCTCGGCATACATATTAAAAATGTTGAATACTACAGTGCTTGTTTTCATACAAATTTTTATTTCATTTCAGTTAAATAGACTTTTAATGTTGAATTTATAACGTACCAAATTTGAGATAGAAATCTTTTTTTCCGCCATGGGATGAACATTTTGTGATGGACGATGATAAACTAACTAATTTAAAAGATTTAAGTTTAAATCTTGTACTAAAGTCAAAGAACAGCTTAGTACTTAAAAGGCTAATGCGTTTGTAATTTTATATGATAATATTTTAAATTTGCTGAACACCGATTAATTGAGAATATCATCTTGATCTAAAAAGCCACATTCATATCTTACCACATCAAATTCTATATCTTGTGGAAAAATCGTATACCATAATTTAAAAATTATGTGAAAGGAAATAAAAATATATACACTTTCATACAATACGATCTTTTATGTTAAATGCACATAAATTAATCCAGAGTTAGTAGCTGTTTTCTACTTCTTTTTTAGATACTCGGATATTTGCTTTTATGTAATATTATTAAATAATAGTAATATACAGACAACAACACATGCAATGTTACTGTAAATAAAATTTACATTTGACCAACAACAACAGCAAGCAGTAATAATAAATAAAATAAAATTCAATAAAATTATGCAGCTTCTTGAAACTTCTTGTTATTTTTCATCAAATCGGGCATTCGGAAACTATAGTATAGTAGTGCATTTAGATAGATAATTAATATAGCAATATATTATCATGAAACAAAAGTATGAAATATATATAAATAGATGTTAAATTTGTTTAAAAATTGCGGAAACATGTATTTTATTGTTTGTTTTGACAATAAATCCCTTATACACATACTTACCAAAGCAATCTCTCTGTAGTTGTGACATACTAGGTAGGGGGAATGGTGCCGGTCTGGCAGGGTGCTGTATAGGTCTTGGAGATAAAATGTTCTCTATAGTAAATAATGACGAGTTAGGCTGACTATTTGCTGCCAGTAGTCCCAACTGGTAATTCCTTAGACAAGCCAACTGTTCGTTATGATAGTGGTACGGAAAATGCTGCATTTTTCTTCTTTTCGCGATCACTGTGCCTTAATATATTTTTTTTCTGGATTAATTTCCAGATCGGTCCACAAAATGCACGATAAAAAGTGTTTATTGTGATCCACAAAGTTAAAATTAATAAAAATCTACTTTTTTTCTCTTTTTCCTCTTAACTTTCTAACCAAGATGTATGTTTCCTGGCGGTCGTCTGCTTCACTTCGTGCTATGTATGTCGTCTGTCTGCTTTTAAGTAAGCATCAACATTTTATGTAATATTGAGGTAAAAGTCTCCGTCTAAAATCGTGTCATCTTACAAAGAATATCTGTGGATTATGCAGGCTATTGAGAAGATCAAGTTACTTTTGTGAACACAGAGCTGAACGTGTCTGGCTAATTGTCGGGTATCAAGTTAATCACACCTTGGAATATTCATCGATAATTCACAAAATAATCCAAACAAATCCTTAATAGGTAGGTTTATTACTATAATTTGTTTATACATGGTAAAAGGTCCAATGGTTTTTGCCAAAATCCGTTAAAACTTGGCCATCAGCATAAAAATTCGACCAATCCCAGGATTACAGAACTGTACGCTCCGCCCAGAACTTTGTGCACAAATGACATACGTCGATAACACTGACAAATTTGACGCAAGACAAGCCAGAATTTGAAAAGGTATTCGATTGAAATTGTTCAAGGCAATTGTATTTTTGTTCATATTAATAAACATATTTTATATAATAAATATTTACTTGTATGTTTTCAAAGGAGAACACTCATGACAATTAAAACATAAATTGGTACTTTATTTTTGGACTTTTTGCGCTGGAAAACAAAATACGCGAAAATTTAGAAAGTGAGTTGAAATTATGGTATGTTTTTTTCACATTATAGTCTATTTGTATTATGATTCAAGATTTCTAGATGTGCAATTTTGTTTTTTTTTTAAGAATAAATATTTATTCAGAACAAAGCGGAAAAGGCATTGATCACAATATAACCGTATGCTTAAAGCGTAGCTATGACCAAGACCGACATTATTTGTTCATCACTTTTACCGTCACTCAATACAAATATCATTTTATTTTTTTTTAATATTAAATTTTCTACAAATTTCAAACACGATTTTATCTCATTTTTGAAATCATAAACTAAATGTGGTGTGAAAACGTTTACGACATAAAAACTTTAAATTTCAGCGAGATTTCATATCTGATTAGTATAATAGTATTAAAATTGTGAAAATTAACGAGTAAAAATTTCAAATATGACACATTATAACAAAAACCTACGAACTGAAAGTTGGATATGAGGAAGATATTTATCAATTCCGTAAAAGAGCACGCGAATACATAAAGACAATTCAACGTTTTTTGCATTTTGATGTTAAAACTTATTGGTAACAGGTTTTCTTAAACTAAAAAAAAATACAAAAAATATCTACCATGAAAAGAGATAACATAAAATTACATTTTAATACGAGTGTCTAAATCTTATATTAGATATTTACAATAATTATCATATATATTTATTTATATTTAAAAATATATTAAATTCATGAATTCGTATACATTTATTGTTTTCTTGAACATTTTTGTTCAACATAACACTACTTCAATAATACAAGTACTGTGCCAGATGTTCTTTAAATATCAGTAGCTTGAGCTGGCATTTCATACATAAACATTATAAATCTTGGTCACCCATACTGTACAAACAGTTAAAAAAAAAAAAATATTGCAAGGATGTATAATAAGAGGGCTTTTTTAAATGTTTGCTGCTAAATAATTGCAGTTGTTTGAACACAAAAACATCGTGTGAAACAAAGCTGATATGTAAACATGTGTAAAAATTTGGCAATGGGATCAACCGTAACACACGCAGGAACCAATTTTTGTTGGTACCATCAGTTATTTTGTTCTGGAATACATGTAATGATTTTAATATTTTTTACACCTTAGTTAACCATATATAATAGTAAGACAGGTTTTATTCATAATATGTTCTAAGCACTTGAAAAGATCTCCCTACTTAAAACACAATTCTACGACAATAAATAATGTTTTCCTCAGCATGAGAATTTTTTCATTTACAATGGAAAATGACGAAAACGAAAAATTTGATTAAATAAAATTGAGAATTAAGAAATTCTCAGCTATGAATTTTTTAACGGAGCAAGTGCCGTATCCTTAGTGAACATGAACCATAGCATAAACTTGTTAGAAAATGGCAAAGAAAACCGACCGAACAACAAGAGCCAAAAGTCAAGGGACAGGTACAAATACAGATATAGACAAACGCAACACAAAAAACAAAAACAATAAAGAAAACAGAAGTCCGAGACACACATAACGCAATAATTTATTTTGCTCAACTTATGGGTAACGTCTTAATTATCAATATATGTGATATTTGCAATATTATAGAATATTTAGAATATTTAACGCATATTTGGTTGGTCATATCTAGTGTTAATACATATAATTATTTTAACTGGTTTATATATAAAATTGGAAAAACTATTCACTAAAAGCTGTGGAATAGTATTGCCAAGATATGTATTTAACCCATTGTCAATTTTAAATAGACTAAAGAACTCAGACTATTAAAATTTCTGAAAGTCTGGGAATAGACAACATATTGATAATGAAATAAAAAAAAACATTATATTATTAATTATTTTAAATTTATACAATTTTCATATTTTACCACCGACTTACATCTATATAATCATATCAAATTATACATGTAGTTATAAGTTAAAGGAAAATTATTTGTAGGTTGAAATTAAGACCAGGGATACAAGTTTGTTAATCGGCCGAAATTTAACTCGTACACTCTTTCATAAACTGCCAATTGTTTGACAAAATAACCAAATGTCATATAAATGTACTGAATGTTGAGAAGTACATCAGAATGTACCGACACATAGTCAAACAAAATCAACCCAAGTCAGAAAGTACTGACACATAGTCAAACGAACTCAACACAAGTCAGAAAGTACCGACACATAGTCAAACGAACTCAACACAAGTCAGAAAGTACTGACACATAGTCAAACGAACTCAACACAAGTCAGAAAGTACCGACACATAGTCAAACGAACTCAACACAAGTCATAAAGTACCGACGCATAGTCAAACAAACTCAACCCAAGTTAGAAAGTACCGACACATAGTCAAACGAACTCAACACAAGTCAGAAAGTACCGACACATAGTCAAACAAACTCAACCCAAGTTAGAAAGTACCGACACATAGTAAAACAAACTAAACCAGAAAGTATCGATACATAGTCAAACAAACTCAACACAAGTCAGAAAGTACAGACACATAGTCAAACGAACTCAACCCAAGATAGAAAGTACTGACATATAGTCAAACGAACTCAACACAAGTCAGAAAGCACCGACACATAGTCAAACGAACTCAACCCAAGTCAGAAAGTACCGACACATAGTCAAACGAACTCAACACAAGTCAGAAAGTACCGACACATAGTCAAACGAACTCAACCCAAGTCAGAAAGTACTGACACATATTCAAACAAACTCAACACAAGTCGTAAAATACAGACACATAGTCAAACAAACTCAACCCAAGTCAGAAAGTACCGACACATAGTCAAACGAAGTCAACACAAGTCAGCAAGTACCGACACATAGTCAAACGAACTCAACACAAGTTAGAAAGTACCGACACATAGTCAAACAAACTAAACTAGAAAGTTTTGATACATAGTCAAACAAACTCAACACAAGTCAGAAAGTACCGACACATAGTTAAACAAACTCAACACAAGTGAGAAAGAACCGACACATAATCAAACGAACTCAACACAAGTCAGAAAGTACCGACACATAGTCAAACGAACTCAACCCAAGTCAGAAAGTACCGTCACATATAGTCAAACGAACTCAACCCAAGTACGCCATAACAAAGTAAATCAGAAAGTACCGACACATAGTCAAACAAACTAAACCAGAAAGTATCGATACATAGTCAAACAAACTCAACACAAGTATGTCATAACGACCGACACATAGTCAAACAAACTCAACACAAGTACGTCATAACGAACAGGAAGTACCGACACATAGTCAAACGAACTCAACCCAAGTACGTCATAACGAACAGGAAGTACCGACACATAGTCAAACGAACTCAACACAAGTACGTCCTGACGAATTCGTCTAACTCACAAACTCTCAAACATACTACTCATATATAAGCATCCCATCTGAGCTAAATCATTATTGTTTTTTCTTGTCAAACATGGTGTCTGGTCAATAGTTATTATACTATAAAAAATTTAGCTTCAGTATATTACACTTTTCAAGTCATGACTAAAATGAGTAACATATATCTGTAATCTCAACATGGCAGTATGTTTTCTGTTATTTCGGTTGAACGGTAGATACAACAACTTCTTAATCATAACCACACTTCCCCATCAGCTAAAGGATTAATTAAACAGGCTTTATGGATATAGGAAAGTCTTCACATTTTAGGAGAACTATAGCACGACTACGTCACTCATATAAATAGTGCACTTTCGTGCACAGTTCTATTTACATCTGCACCATGTATGATGGTGGAACCGTTGTTAAAGTTATATGGCCGTTTTAGTAATAGATTCTTGAACGATGTTTAATTAAAACACAATAGAATAGAATAATTTATATTTCGATCTAAATTCTTTTGAACTTAGCTGCCATTTGGGGATTGCTTAGACACTAATCCGTAATAATTTAACAACTGTGTCTAGTCGCAGCATGATGTCATGCATAGAGGAATTCTAGTTTTTTTTCCACACGTTGGTTAATCACCGTCAGCTTCCTGTTTGATAGAACATGTAAAACTGAATACTTCTCTTCGGTAGGCATAAACATGTAGCTATATAGTTGCTTCCTCTCCGCAACAATGGAGATAGAGGGGCCTTGGTGGACGAATGGTTAAGGTAGTTAGTCTACTATTGATCAGATGGTCTGTCAACACGGAGATTGCACGTTTCAGTCTCACTGCGGGCAGTGTGCACTCGACTCCAAAATTAATTTACAAAGAATCTCCGGTCTTACTACCGAAGGTCGGTTGTAAAATGGCTGTAGACTGTAACATACGTGTGTCCGTGTAGGGCAATAAGGCTGCAGACTTATTTTATTGGGTCCGTGTAGAGCAACAAGGCTGCAGACTGTAATTTAGTTGTGTCCATGTAGGGCAACAAAGCTGCAGACTTACATAAGTGCGTCCGTGTAGGGCAAGAAGGCTACAGACTGTAACATACGTGTGTCCGTGTAGGGCAACAAGATTGCAAACTAACATAAATGTGCATGTAGGGCAACACGGCTGCAGACAGTAACATACGTGTGTCCGTGTAGGGCAAGAAGGCTACACACTGTAACATACGTGACTTCCGTCCTGATAAAAATTGTTGTTCGCTTGGATAGAAGAAAACACAAAATTTTAATGAAATACGATGTAACATAGTGAAGTTAAGTGGTAGTTATCAAGAGAATATTAAACGGACATAGCTCATTCCTGACTGGACACTTGGAACAGTATGTTTTTTAAATAAAACGTGGGGATTCCAGTAAATAAAACTTGAGCTATTTTTAGAACTTGGATAAGATTCATGCCTTGTTCTTATATAATAAAGAAAAAAATATTTTTTTCTGAGGTCAATATTTCACAGCGAGACATGTCAGACTAGTTACCAAACGAGTGAATACACACTGTAAACTCATTTATTGGCTTTTTATTCCATAAAAAAATTATCCTGACCCCAAGTGCCTGTGACGTTACTGTGTTGATATTTGCCAAGTAGTAACCTCTGATGCAGTAAAACAAGACGTTAGAATGTGTATAAACGATAAGAACAAGACAAAATTAACCTTGGTTAAGTTGAAATAAGGATGATTACTCTACGAAATAATGGTTGGATTAAAGATAATTATATCATTGCGTTTTTCGAAATTTACGTACCTTTCGTCCGGATTTTATAGAAAATTGTCAGAATGTTCAGAAAGAGTTATGGATCAATGCCAGAACTGAGTTCTTATACAATGTTAATAATATAAAAGAATAGTCTCAGATTTCTGGTGAAATATATACAATCTGAAAATGAGATTATTATTTTTCATTGTAATTAGCTTTCCGTAATTTGTTTATTATGTACCTAGTGACAAATTATCAAAACTCGTTTAGAATGCTACATACTTATTGTAAACCTTTACTTTCCATAAATAGCATTGCATTCAAACATTCGGTTGTCTTCCATGTCTTTGGACTTTCTGTATCTGTATAGGTACGTCGTAGGATTCCTTTCTGTATCTGTATAGGTACGTCGTAGGATTCCTTTCTGTATCTGTATAGGTACGTCGTAGGATTCCTTTCTGTATCTGTATAGGTACGTCGTAGGATTCCTTTCTGTATCTGTATAGGTACGTCGTAGGATTCCTTTCTGTATCTGTATAGGTACGTCGTAGGATTCCTTTCTGTATCTGTATAGGTACGTCGTAGGATTCCTTTCTGTATCTGTATAGGTACGTCGTAGGATTCCTTTCTGTATCTGTATAGGTACGTCGTAGGATTCCTTTCTGTATCTGTATAGGTACGTCGTAGGATTCCTTTCTGTATCTGTATAGGTACGTCGTAGGATTCCTTTCTGTATCTGTATAGGTACGTCGTAGGATTCCTTTCTGTATCTGTATAGGTACGTCGTAGGATTCCTTTCTGTATCTGTATAGGTACGTCGTAGGATTCCTTTCTGTATCTGTATAGGTACGTCGTAGGATTCCTTTCTGTATCTGTATAGGTACGTCGTAGGATTCCTTTCTGTATCTGTATAGGTACGTCGTAGGATTCCTTTCTGTATCTGTATAGGTACGTCGTAGGATTCCTTTCTGTATCTGTATAGGTACGTCGTAGGATTCCTTTCTGTATCTGTATAGGTACGTCGTAGGATTCCTTTCTGTATCTGTATAGGTACGTCGTAGGATTCCTTTCTGGGCTTTGATACGACGGGTGTTAGTGCGCATGTGTATACTGACTGTAGGAGTGGATGGCTGGAAACTTGCTACGCTTTTGGCGTTAACAATTTCGTCAATTAAATTATTTAAGTCTGTTGCTGTTCTCATGAAGAGTTTTTGTACAGGTCTGTTCATGATGTAGGGACGATGACGCACTTGTCGTTTTGTCATGATTGCCTTATGATTATGTTGTTAGTTTCACAGTCGAAGTATTGTCTGGGTCGGATCTGGCGTTTTCATTTATGAAAAGAAATGTATTCTTCTGCTGGTATTGCTGGAACCTGCCCCTCCAATTTTTCATTCAATATCAAACGTAAACAGTATGGCGGAATAGCCGTTCAAACAGTAGAAGACAAGGACCTTGCCATGCTTTTGCAGAATTTTAAATGCATGGAATACAAAAGGAACAACAATGACGGTAGTAAAAATTGTCAGAACATACTTCGCATAAAAAATCAATTCTTTACAGACGACCGCTATAGAGAATAAAAATCGTGTTAGCTGTGACACGAAAGTTTAAAAAAAAATAAAGCCATTGTAGCATGGTGATTCAGTCGATTCATGACTTCGTCCTGCATGGTGATTCAGTCGATCCATGACTTCGTCCTGCATGGTGATTCAGTCGATCCATGACTTCGTCCTGCATAGTGATTCAGTCGATCCATGACTTCGTCTTTAGTCATTATTCTCAATCTTTGTTGGTACGATAAAATCATGGATCGACCTCAACATGCTATAATTGTATATTCAGGATATTATATTTTTTACTCTACTTATAATAATAAAAATTATAACCCGTTGTAACTCCACCCCCTCCCCCCCCCCCCGTTTTCCACCTGTACGCCAAACATTACATCATGGAGTCGGACATTGAACGTAACCGTAAAATAAATTCAATATCATGTTAAATTTGATGAGGTATTGAAAAAGGGAGAGTGTGACGTAAAAAGTGGACTTCCGGTGCTTCATATGATTATCACTGATCGCAAGAAGTTTAGCATGTAACGAGAGACGAACCAACTTTCATTAATTATGTCATGTACTGCTTTCCGTAGTTCGTGACTTCAATTTTATTGCACTATTTCAAGAATTTATTCGCGTATTTCGAGTCATTTGAAAAAAAAATAAACGGAGCCCTGCAGAAATTTCCAATCTATTGCCGATGATATAATCGTTCTGATGTGGATTCCCATTACAGTATCTTACGACTGCTGCCAATGACAAGCAACGACGCATTCTGGGATTTTAATATCAATGTCAATTTGTCGTGGGTGACACAGTATATAAACAAAATCACAATTGGAGGATAAATGTTACAAGGAGATAGTGCGTGATAATGATCACGTCAATAGAAATAAAAAATCTTTGATCAATCCAACTGCACGACTAGTTCAGCCATGTAAACCGGAAGTTTGGTATATTTCGAATTTGGGGCTTAAAGCAAATCTGATACAAATTTCAAATACAATGGGAAATTTATTGCAGAGACCATCTAAAATAATCAGAAGAACAAGAATTCGCAATTACATACAAAAAATAAAATCTATCAATTCAAAAGAAACAGAATCAAATACAAAAAGACCCATTCAATAAATTTCTATATGATGACAAAATAGCAGTAATGTTACCTTTGTACGAGCACTTAGGTAGCGCTTAACAGATTTCAGAGGGTCATGAAGTCCGTTAGATCCTTAGAATCAATGACATAGAACCATAAATGTATGATCAAACTAAGGAATAAATGGACATTAATTCTAAACATCTGTACCAAAGGTGTGTTGGAGTTTGCTTTAACTAAAGGAATAAATGTAAGAATTTTAATAGTCGACATACAGCTGATATTATGAATTAAGATTAGTACAGTAACGACAAAGATATCCGGAGTGTGAGATAGGCAATAAGTTGACAGTTTAGAAAGATTAAAACATATTTACCAATAAGAAATAGAACGATGCTGATGTAAAACCTTTTGATTTTACAGTATATAACAGTAAACTATATTAATGCGTTTTTCCTTCTTTGAATTAAGTAAACATGGAAAAAATAACACACATAATCTAAATTATCCGGTAAAAAAACATACTTTATATCCCGCCCGGACAGTTGATAATAGACCATTGTTTCCATTACGATGTTTTCAGTGCTTTAACTGCAAACAAGGCTAGTTAAGAAATTCGTATCGAAATAGGCTGCGTATCTGAATGAAGGTGACGTCTGCAAAATAGGCTGCGTATCTGAATGAAGGTGACGTGTGCAAAATAAGCTGCGTGTATGAATGAAGGTGACATCTGCAAAATATGCTGCGTATCTGAATGAAGGTGACGTCTGCAAAAGAGCCTGTGTATCTGTACGAAGATGAAGTCTGCAAAATAGGCTGCGTATCTGAATGAATGTGACGTCTACTGAATAGGCTGCGTATCTGAATGAAGGTGATGTCTGCAAAATAGGCTGCGTATCTATTTAATTTATTTGTTTGGAACACAAAGTTACTTGCTGATCATTTACTCTGAACTCTGTCCTCTGCATATTATGCTGTAGACTTTGCTTGATCTCAGTTGACGATCCAGCTAGTAACCAGATGTTGATCAAACCGGCAATGATTCTAATCGCTATATCACAACTCATTACGTTATCTCTCTGAATACACTATTATAAATTTATGATGTGAATATATTATTTGTGTATATTTGGAAATGTAATTTAGAGATAAATAGTTTAATCTAAAAATTTGACTAATGCTGAATTTGCACCTGTTTAGTTTCAACACCTGGATAATGTTATTTAAAAACGAGTTAAAAAATTCACAATAAAATCTATCTTTTTGAATCATTAAATGGCATTTAAATGTGAATTTCTGATAATTTCAGATTAAACCTATAAAATCTGCTGATAACAGAGGGAGTCAATCTTCGTAGATGAGAAATTTACCTGCGGCACTTTTAGAATGAAATGAAGTTGAAATAAAAATATTTGCTAATTTGTGTGTCAAAGATAGAGAAATCAAGCATGGAATTTTCCTTTTTTAGTAATTAACTAGATAAACCGTTTATTTTGTTATTAAAAGAAAAATCTTCACATATAAATGATTTTATAGACATATTTGTTTAAGCCTTTATTTTCTGATTAAGTTTTCGCGTGTCACGGGGATTACTTAAATAGACTTATACCTGTTATCTTGAGGGGACAATAATCCAATCCATTTTGTTCTCTAGTGTGATAAAAACCGTATAAAGATGAACTGACAAAACACTGTTTATTTGTTTTTACCTTTCGCTTAATTTTAATTAACTACTGATAAGCTCTAAGCGTTTGACATCACTTAAAAAACGAAAATTAGCACTAGATGACTGTCTCACATAGACATTGAAGGGAATACTCACTGTACGATTAGTTTTTTTGAATCCGGTACCGACATAAAAAACGACCAGGACAAAATGTGTCAAAACTTTTCGTATACAATAATACAGTACTTGAGGCCGTATTACTGCAAACTTAAAACAAATTCCATAACACGCGGCGGTTTTTGAATTTTATACTCAATATTTTCGAGAAATAAATCTGCATTCTAGATAATCATACGAAAGTAAACATGCCGAAAAAAAAACACAACATAGTACAACATTTAATAAAATATAATTCGTTTTCTTGCAATTTATTCACCAGTTAAAAATTTTAATATATACTGTATATATATATTTGATGTTGACTTGAATTATTTTATTCTTATTAAATTGACCATATTTACATACAGATATGAGAATTATTTGCAATCTCTTAGCAATTTATTATAAAATATCACGAAAGATTTAACACCAAAATAACGTGTACTCATATTGGGTATTAAAATATATAGTTTATAACTTAAGGACCGTTATTGACTTGATTTTATTTTTTTAATTGTGATAAACTGTGTTAATTATAGGATATAAATAAAATACCACACGCACAATTCAACATGAAACTAACGAACCTTAATAAATCATATAACACAAAGGGTAAGCTGTGTTAACGGTAGATCTACACGTATTTATATATATCGGAATGGTGAGCTGTGTTAACGGTAGATCTACACGCATTTATGTATATCGGAATGTTGAGCTGTGTTAACGGTAGATCTATACCTATTTATGTATATCGGAAGGGTAAGCTGTGTTTACGGTAGATCTACACGTATTTATGTGCTTGACTGATCTGTTAAAGATTCTTAATGATGTGCAGAAGTATTATCAGATTCATTAACATCTTTGGAAACATTGTTTCTCTAATTTTTAAATAATATTCCTTCAGCTTCATTGGTGTGGACACAATATTTCTCATTCACTAGTGAAAAAATCAGCGTGCGGCAAATGGAAAATTGTTTGTTTATTACGATATTATTTTAAACCAATCAACAGATGAGAAACACATAGCATATTTCACATACGAGAGAAAAATTTTCCTATTAGGAAAGGGGGGGGGGTAACTTGGAATATATAGGGTTATTCAATTTTCATTGAAAAATATATCATTGGGTACTTGTCAATTATCTAAATATATCCATGCATCAATTATCATCTTAAGCCCATGTAAACCACGGTGATTGTACAAACAAAGTGTTCTATTAACATCAATTGATCATTTGGTAGTGAATTGACTATTTTGTCAATGGGGATGTATAGCAATAACATATATGGATAGGTCTGATTTAATAAATCAATATATGATTAGGTCCAAACGTACACAAATATATGAATAGGGTGGGTTTTCAAATCTCCGTCCGCAGACCTGTTCCTAAAAGTATCCTTAGTTACCCCCTCGCGCCTATTAGTAACTATAAAAGTCATTCTACAAACGATGATCTATTTTAAATATTTATTACCAGGTGTGTTACACTAAAGGTTAATTTATTTGAGTGGTTTTCAATTTTCAAGATGTAGATAGCCTTAGCCGGATTTCGTATAACGTTTTGAACTTTTTGAGATAACAGCTATATCATATGTTAACCATTTTAGATTTAAATGTTGTTTGGGTTTGAGCGCCCATGATGAATCTTATTTAGACGAATTTAGTTTTCAATTCTGTTAACCTTGGTAAGTGTACCCACAACATTGTCTCGTCATCTGTCCGTCTACCCACAACATTTCTCGTCATCTGTATGTCTATACCCACAACATGTCTCGCGATCTGTCCGTTTCTCCCACAGCATTGTCTCGCCATCTGTCCGTCTGTCCACAACATAGTCGCGCCATCTGTCTGTCTATCCACAACATTGTCTGGCCGTCTTTCTGTCCATCCACAACATAGTCTCGCCATCTGTCCGTCTACCCACAACATTGTCTCGCCATCTGTCCGTCTACACATCCACATTAATACGCAGTTAAGTACGTAATACCTATGTGTACTGACGCTGGCGTTATTGGGGCTTATACGCCGTGCACAATATATATTTTTAACACTTAAAACATTTTATTGCACTTTTCTTGCTAAATATTAATAATGTGTTTAATTGCAACGAATGAAACCAAAAAATTACTCTTTGTTTAAAATCTTGCCCTACCTTCCTCCCCTGTAACAACAAGACTCCACGATATAGCTGAACAATTGCTGAAAATGACGTTAAACACCATTTAAACACACAAAACAAAATCAAACTTGTGGCCTTTGTGCGAGTTTTAACTGTTTAGAAAATACCAAGGTCAAGTTAAATAATAATAAAAAGTCATTTAAAATATTGTTTCGAAACGATATGTGTAATAAGAATAATTTCAGAGAGAGCTTTCTGATCTCGGTTATTACTGCTCGCTGGAAATCAATCAATCAATCAATCAATCAATCAATCAATCAATCAATCAATCAATCAATCAATCAATCAATCAATCAATCAATCAATCAATCAATCAATCAATCAATCAATCAATCAATCAATCAATCAATCAATCGCCCTCAATTGGTCTCAATTGGTCTCAATTGGTTCGAAATTGTACTTAAATATAGGCCTAATTTTACTGCCGTTATAATCCGAAGTTAGTTTTTGATTTGTCGGAAAAAAAGCGAGGGTACGATTATTCGTTCTAACTTAAATATTGTCTTCAACTTTATTTAGAACAAACCTAATCTCTATATATTCCTATCTTATTCAGCAAATAAATAAAAAGAACATAAATGAATTAACAGAAATATATTATCCGTAAAAAGAAAAACACTTTATTGCATGATATGGCCGAAAAATGCCACAAAATACCAAGAATTCCGAACGATTATAGACCGAAGTTTTCACGGATTTATTACCTGATTACCTACCCCTTACCATAACGCATTGACAATCATGGCACATACAGCTGACATGTATGTTTTGATATAAAGCAGCTCTGAATATTGAATAAGAATAACTATCAAGCTGTTGTTACACAGTGGCCAATATACATTTGTGTGTACACAGCACACGTATCAATATAAGTGACGACTCTAGTATCCATGATTCTTATTTGTTGTCTGTCCACAGTTAGTTCTGATGACAAATCGTAGGCCGTATTGTACCATAATAAGGTTGACATGTTCTCGTCCTCTAGTGTAACATAGTAAGGCTGCCATGTTCTCGTCTCCTAGTGTAACATAATAAGTTTGTCATGTTCTCGTCCCCTAGTGTAACATAATAAGGTTGCCATGTTCTCGTCCCCTAGTGTAACATAATAAGGTGACCATGTTCTCGTCCCCTAGTGTAACATAATAAGTTTGTCATGTTCTCGTCCCCTGGTGTAACATAATAAGTTTGTCATGTTCTCGTCTCCTAGTTAGATTTTTGGATTGATTTGTTTTATATAATAGTTATGTATCAAATAGTAAATGGTTCCTGATCGTTTCTAGTATTACATAAACAGAAATAACCCTGGTAACAATTAACAGATTAATTATTAATATCATTGATCACGGTTTTGTTCGGCTTTAATAATTCTTTTTGCATATTATTATTATTTACGAGCCTAAATTTTCAATTTAAAAGATGAGTATTGCTTTAAATTCAATTATTCAAACACAGACATAAAATACGTAATAAGGTAATCCCTGTAGGCAGACACAAAGACGAGATCAAAATCCAAAACCTTCAGCGAGCAACGAACAAAACACCTACAGGGACCAAAGGAACAAGGAAGAAATAGAAGATGAAAGTATTTAACTGAAATATGTTTAAAGAATTTAGTCATAACAAAAATAATTTGTTTCAGATTAGACGATAATGGAACTTATTGTTATTTCTTGTGTCACAGAGTACACATAAATATTATCCAACAGGTGTTAGCAGCCCATGTTGTCTCACAGAGTTATTTATGAATGCTAAATAACCAGTAATATAAGGAATCAGATGAAAGCAGGTCAAATTAAATATGCAATTTTAGTAAAAATATAAAAACAAACAAAAAGCGAAAACTGAAACCAATTTTTTAATTAAAATTTTATGAGGGTTTAAATGAATTATACGAGGTATATATTACTTTAAGCTGTTAAAGAACTCTGTGAAAAGACGTATTAAAATATATTATACATGATCCACCTATATAATGTGTTAATAACAATACTGTAATGCTAGAGCATGAACAGTTGTTACCGTGTAAACCACGTCCAAACAATGCAGATTAATATTTATATGACGCAGTATTTCTTCTTAATTTTGTAAATGAAATATATAATTATTCGTGATAAGCTTCATAAAGCTAGAACAATTAATTTTCAGGAACTTTTCAGGACTGTGGTTTGCATTTAATTCAATACTTCGCAATAAAAAAATAGATTTTGATATTTCAAATGCTTTTGAATATATAGATATCAGACTTAACACAATACAATATACATATATATGTTTTAACCCAGTAGTATATATACATTAATTACACCTCATATTAAAATGTAAACCTTTGATTGGTCAATAGACAGTGTATTTTTTCACATTTTCTGATTTTTACCGCGTGCATGGAAATTTTCAATCGATTTTGGCATCACCGGGATATTTTGCAAAAAATTTACCATCGGCCCCGGGTAATGTTAAAAAATACCCTAACATATAATATTCCCAGAATAATTCATTAGTAAAATTTTTTGCTCTTACCTCAAGTAAATGAAACATAAAAAATTAATTTAAAAAAAACCGGAAATAAATAAATATCTAACACAAGACAACATGGCTACTGGCGGCTGTGATCCAAAGAAAAAGTGGTCTAATATCATTACTCTTTAAAACCATGATGATCGATGTAATTAGATAAATCATGTCTGGGAGGGGGTATTACCAGTCTCGAGCTGAAAGGGGGTATTACCAGTCTCGAGCTGAGAGGGGGTATTACCAGTCTCGAGCTGGGAGGGGGTATTACCAGTCTCGAGAAACAAATTTCCCTTGCCTACCCTTGAATGTGTATTTGTCACCAATACCACCCTCAGAAATGATATAGCAATTAGATGCAATTACAAATGAACTAAGTCTGCCATCTTTTTGACAGTAAAGTCGGTATTTGAATCTTTTGTTTTTTGTTTTTCTGTACCGACAATTTGCTCCATCTGCTGATGCTGCCATTTTTGTTGTTAATTTTTTAAACTAGGTATATTCCACCTATCATTGTATATATAAAATAAACAACGGCCGTTTAAATGGGGTTAAAATACACCAAAACAAAGATAGAAAATTTAAAGTCTTAAAATTTGCAGAATAGTTCTTATCTACTGAAAATCCAGCATATTGATATAAGGTGGAATTAACACAAATATTCGACTTAATACAATAGAATATACACATATCCTTGTCTGTGCTTTATATACAATGCATTTATTAAATAAATGTCAATAATGTCTAAAACAAAAGTAAAACAACAAAAAAGGGACTCACTATTCATATTGTATTAAAAACTTTTACAATAAAACACTGTGAATAGCTTTCGATTAGAAATTAACCAGACACTACGAGAGCCAGTGTGTGTTTTGTGGAATGTTTAGAATACAAATACTAGTATTTTTCTAGTAATCAAACACATATAAGTTAACCACCAACTAAATCTATTTCATCTTTCAATGCAATATGCCTGAGCATTGTTAGTACACAAAATGGCGGGAACTGAAGAGAGCTCAACATGAATGGAAAAAAAAACAACCAAAGGACTTTGATAGAGCACAAAAAGCAGAGTTGTCAATACACAACATGCACAAGTCAACATGAAATTAAAGTTGTCAGAACATAGCGTATTGGCAACCGTTTGTCGGAGCCCATGATGCATAATACTTTGATAAAGAGTTTCAGACGACAACATGCAGAGAACAGTGTGAGAACACTACATGCTGGAGCATATGTCAATACAAACAGTTTCAGAAAACAACAAGAAGAGGGATATGTCAGGTCAGAATACAACCTTGACGGAACTGTGTCAGAATACAACTTTGAGGGAACTGTGTCAGAACACAGCATGCAAAAAGGGGGGGCTGTGCCAAAAAAAACCCAAAACGCAAAATACAGTGTCAGAAAACAAAAAGAGGACTATGTAAGAAAACACCATTGAAAGAACTATGTCAGAACACAACATGCAGGGGACTGCCAAAAAAATAATAAATAAAACATTGAGAAAAACATGCGAGGGACTATGTAATAACACAACTGGTAGGTTACTATGTCAACACACACAACTTGTAGGGGACTAGAAAGAAACATGCAGGGGACTATAACAGAGCACAACATTTAAGGAGGGGGGCTATGTCATAACGCAATTTGTAGGGGCCTATGTCAGAAGATAACATGCAGGGGACTATGTCAGAAGATAACATGCAGGGGACTATGTCAGAAGATAACATGCAGGGGACTATGTCAGAAATGCTGAGAACTGTGTCAAAACAACCGACAGAGGACATTGTCAGAAAATCTGTAATTTTTTACATCATTAAATAGGACAAAGCAAGCTAATAAAAAATGACGACTATTAAAACCTGTTGTCATAAACATTTATATTAGAATTTAGTAATAAATATGGAAGTCAAAATACAATACGCATTTAATTTAAAAAATGGCGTAAATTATAGCTATGAATACGAAGTTTTCATTTTTGCATATTCAATTAATAGCATTATTACAACATAATCGATTTGTCCAAAATATTACTTTTGGTAAAAAGCAGAAAGTCTTCCGAATTAAGCGATGCATTTTCTACAAATACGCTTTATATGTTTTATATTCGTTTGATCTTTTCACTAAAATTATGGAGTGTGCAAACATATAAAATTAGGCATTAAAGATGGGTATTTACGAGTGTTAAAACGTACATAGATGTTCATAATTTTTTCGCATAAAACACAAATTATGGTTGTGAAAAAGATATAATAATGTGAAGTCGGTCATATATTATAAGAGCTAACATTCCCCAAACAGAATAAATTACCGTAAACCTCTGTATAATTGTGATCATTTTAATTGGTCCATTGAAACAGAACACTACATCATAAAAAGATTTTTATTTAAAGCCCACGGCTGCAGGTAAACTAATGAACTAACTGTCCGTGAATCTTCAATCTTATTGTATAAACGAATTCTCTTTTAAACACTACCAGGCTGATATCACAGTTACATTCACAATTGTTGAAATAACAATTTGTTTTCAAAATTTGTTGAGAATGTGAACTTCGTGAATGAGAAATATAAAGATAATTTTAAAAAAATATATAAATATTAATAGAATCAATCAATCAATCAATCAATCAATCAATCAATCAATCAATCAATCAATCAATCAATCAATCAATCAATCAATCAATCAATCAATCAATCAATCAATCAATCAATCAATCAATCAATCAATCAAGTGCTTAGATTTTTCTGTAGTAATTACTTATAAACTTTCTACAAAAGAATTACATCTGTTATCATTACATTTAAACAAAACTCAACAGAAGCGAGCCGCAGTGGAGTGTTTAATCAAAACTTGCAAAGCTTAAACATAAACATTTGTAAATCCAGACCTGCACAGCATACAGTTACAAATGTGCTACACAATACAAGTGCAGTACAAACTTAACATTTGTAACTCATATCTTGGATTAACAATGTATTTTTGCATGAATTGATACAAAAATGATGATCAAAGTGAACTCTAACTAACAAGAGTGAATTATAAGCACGGACTACTTCCCTTATATTAGTTCTAAGTCCGTTTATTGTATCCCTGAACCTTCATTAAGCAATAATTTCTTAAAATATTATATAATTACATTTGCATTAAGTTTCCATTGATTGAATAAACTGCGTGGAAAACATATATATAGAATGATGAATTGTCATGGATAATAGCTGAGTCGAATTAATGATTAAAACTTAAAAAGCTATTAAAAGATAAACATTCTGCATAATAGATGTAATAGTGTAGTCAGCAGGATTATTGTTAGATATTATAATCTGATCGTTTGTTTAACAATACAATGACTTTGGAAATGTGACACTGCTATCCACGGAACATTTAAATTTGTCCTTTTAAGCTTAGGATCAGACAGATAAGCGATATTTATCTCCCCCTGTTAGTCTATACCAACCACAGTATACAGGAACAGATGGTATTTTACAAGTCTCTTCATCGATTTGTAACGATTCTGTTAAGAGTTATTGCTCTTACTATATATGAGATTTGTTGTTGATTGTGGCAACACTATAATGCTCATGGTCAGTTCAAGGGTATAAAAAAGTAAAAATAAAGAAGACAGACAATTACTCTATCAGTTCAACTCATTTGACACGTTTTTAAACCGTTACATAATATAAAACCAAAACACATTTTAAACAAACACGAAAGCATCAAACAAGAAAGAATTCTTGGCGGAGTTTAGCTACAATAAAACACACTATGCCAATAAGGAATATATATATACAGACTTTTTTTTCACCAGACATACTTAAATAATTACTATTCTTGACGTGACACATGCAGGTTTTATATTTGTATTTGTATTAGTAACTGGTTGCCAGATTGAACACTCTCAGTACAACAGGGAATACTAAAGTAGGTTACATTTGTAAAATAGTTTGTCTGTAAGCTCCGCATGAATCAAGTTTTAAACGTTGGTAAAATTTTTGTCACATTTTGCAAGAAGAAAAATGGTTAAGGTCATCTTCGAATTTTTGATCTTATGTTTTGTGCAGGTCGCTTTATATAACTTAATGTATTTATTACATGGAGGATTCACGTAACATCAGCGCAGCACATTTACACGGATAAAGTAAACAACTGCAGAATAAGTACCGATAAATATTCTCCTCTACAGATTTGTACCTCGTGACAATTCAGAATTCTGTATTTAGATGAATAAGACAGAATTATAAGAATTTAGGGTTGAAAAAAAGATGACGAGAATACAACGGATAGAGGACGACCAACATTCCAGTCTTTGAATAAAATAAAGGAATAATGCGAGAGTTTGTTGAATAAAATCAAATCTAACGCGCGATAACTTTGGAGTTGAAGATGACTGTGTAAAGACGTTTAAGATTATTACAGCAAAGATAACTGTAGAAAAAAACATATCTTACCAACACAAATACTTCAATCAGTATCAGTAGGGAGTTTGAGTACTTCAATCAGTATCAGTAGGGAGTTTGAGTACTTCAATCAGTATCAGTAGGGAGTTTGAGTTCTTCAATCAGTATCAGTAGGGAGTTTGAGTACTTCAGTAAGTATCAGAAGGGAGTTTGAGTACTTCAATCAGTATCAGAAGGGAGTTTGAGTACTTCAATCGGTATCAATAGGGAGTTTGAGTACTTCAATCAGTATCAGAAAGGAGTTTGAATCATTCAATCAGTATCAGAAGGGAGTTTGAATACTTCAGTAAGTATCAGAAGGGAGTTTGAGTACTTCAATCAGTATCAGTAGAGTTTGAATACTTCAATCAGTATCAGAAGGGAGTTTGAATACTTCAATCAGTATCAGAAGGGAGTTTGAGTACTTCAATCAGTATCAGAAGGGAGTTTGAGTACTTCAGTAGGTATCAGAAGGGTGTTTGAGTACTTCAATCAGTATCAGAAGGTATTCTGGTACCCTGACGATGATATCCTCTTTAGCCTAAGCGGCCTTCGGATATATATATATTTGAAGTGAAGCTTGCGTCAATGAAAAATATTGCACCAGGAGACCAGGTTATATCAGAAGGGAGTTTGAGTACTTCAATCAGTATCAGAAGGGAGTTTGAGTACTTCAATCAGTATCAGAAGGGAGTTTGAGTACTTCAGTAGGTATCAGAAGGGTGTTTGAGTACTTCAATCAGTATCAGAAGGGAGTTTGAGTACTTCAATCAGTATCAGAAGGGAGTTTGAGTACTTCAATCAGTATCAGAAGGGAGTTTGAGTACTTCAATCAGTATCAGAAGGGAGTTTGAGTACTTCAGTAAGTATCAGAAGGGAGTTTGAGTACTTCAATCGGTATCAATAGGGAGTTTGAGTACTTCAATCAGTATCAGAAGGGAGTTTGAGTTCTTCAATCAGTATCAGAAGGGAGTTTGAGTACTTCAATCAGTATCAGTAGGGAGTTTAAGTACTTCAATCAGTATCAGTAGGGAGTTTGAGTTAAATGTTAGAACTATATTGCAATGCATTTATTATTGAAATAAGAGACAGACTGGTGAACAGAACACTAAATAAGAGACAGACTGGTGAACAGTACACTTAATAAGAGACAGACTGGTGAACAGTACACTAAATAAAACTTGCAGTTAAATCCTTTCGACTTGATTTATATATAAACATTAATTTATCTCTCATACGTATAGTTTTTACGAACAAGAATTTTTTAGTGACTATATTACGAACTATATGAGGTTTGCTTTTTTAATGTTTTCTTAGAGACTATTGCAGTTTTTAGATAGATAATGGCGCAAACTCTTCAACAATTGTGCAGTAAATGAAAAGACTTATAAATTATTCTTGCAGAAAAATTTAACTTTAGCAACCTTTAATACACACAACAACCACTGATTACTTGGTCATCTAATGCATAGTAATATAGTTAGAATTGGACAAATGTAAATCAAAGTAAATTAATTTTAGATTAAATCTTTACAAGTACTTCAACGATCATTTGATTTTTAAATATACATGAACTAATTTACCTACAATCATTTATTTTAAATTTGTGATCATTTGTAAGTATGTCGAAAACACGAAGTATTGTTCCATTAATTTTAAATTCACGGTTTGAGACTAAAAAAAATCGTATAAATAAGCTTGTGGATACAGAACAAAGGGTATATTCTATTGTATAAAAGGAAAGTTGACAATTGAAAAGTCATTCCGATTATCGTAGATGTAGATCAAAATATGAAGCGGGCCTATTATTATCTGTGGTCTCTTTGATAGGTAAGAAAAAAAAAAGATTGTTGATCCAGAATATATATAAATGTTCATTAATTTGTTGGACACACGAGGAAGCAATAAATCAAATACTTCAACATGGTAAACAGTTAAAGTACCACCTTAATAGAGAACGTGAAGTTACAAATACTTCAACATGGTAAACAGTTAAAGTGCCACCTTAATAGAGAACGTGAAGTTACAAATACTTCAACATGGTAAACAGTAAAAGTACCGCCTTAATAGAGAACGTGAAAATACAAATACTTCAACATGGTAAACAGATAAAGTGCCACCTTAATAGAGAACGTGAAGTTACAAATACTTCAACATGGTAAACAGTTAAAGTACCACCTTAATAGAGAACGTGAAGTTACAAATACTTCAACATGGTAAACAGTTAAAGTATCACCTTAATAGAGAACGTGAAGTTACAAATACTTCAACATGGTAAACAGTTAAAGTACCACCTTAATAGAGAACGTGAAGTTACAAATACTTCAACATGGTAAACAGTTAAAGTACTACCTTAATAGAGAACGTGAAGTTACAAATACTTCAACATGGTAAACAGTTAAAGTACCACCTTAATAGAGAACGTGAAGTTACAAATACTTCAACATGGTAAACAGTTAAAGTACCACCTTAATAGAGAACGTGAAGTTACAAATACTTCAACATGGTAAACAGTTAAAGTACTACCTTAATAGAGAACGTGAAGTTACAAATACTTCAACATGGTAAACAGTAAAAGTACCACCTTAATAGAGAACGTGAAGTTACAAATACTTCAACATGGTTAACAGTTAAAGTGCCACCTTAATAGAGAACGTAAAGTTACAAATACTTCAACATGGTAAACAGTTAAAGTACCACCTTAATAGAGAACGTGAAGTTACAAATACTTCAACATGGTTAACAGTTAAAGTGCCACCTTAATAGAGAACGTGAACTTACAAATACTTCAACATGGTAAACAGTAAAAGTACCACCTTAATAGAGAACGTGAAGTTACAAATACTTCAACATGGTAAACAGTTCAAGTAGCACCTTAATAGAGAACGTGAAGTTACAAATACTTCAACATGGTAAACAGTTCAAGTAGCACCTTAATAGAGAACGTGAAGTTACAAATACTTCAACATGGTAAACAGTTAAAGTGCCACCTTAATAGAGAACGTGAACTTACAAATACTTCAACATGGTAAACAGTTAAAGTACCACCTTAATAGAGAACATGAAGTTACAAATATTTCAACATGGTAAACAGTTAAAGTGCCACCTTAATAGAGAACGTGAAGTTACAAATACTTCAACATGGTAAACAGTTAAAGTGCCACCTTAATAGAGAACGTGAAGTTACAAATACTTCAACATGGTTAACAGTTAAAGTACCACCTTAATAGAGGACGTGAAGTTACAAATACTTCAACATGGTAAACAGTTAAAGTACCACCTTAATAGAGAACGTGAACTTACAAATACTTCAACATGGTAAACAGTAAAAGTGCCACCTTAATAGAGAACGTGAAGTTACAAATACTTCAACATGGTAAACAGTAAAAGTGCCACCTTAATAGAGAACGTGAAGTTACAAATACTTCAACATGGTAAACAGTTAAAGTACCACCTTAATAGAGAACGTGAAGTTACAAATACTTCAACATGGTAAACAGTAAAAGTGCCACCTTAATAAAGAACGTGAAGTTACAAATACTTCAACATGGTAAACAGTTAATGTACCACCTTTATAGAGAACGTGAAGTTACAAATACTTCAACATGGTAAAGAGTAAAAGTGCCACCTTAATAGAGAACGTGAAGTTACAAATACTTCAACATGGTAAACAGTTAAAGTGCCACCTTAATAGAGACTGTGAAGTAACAAATGCTTCAACATGGTACACAGTTAAAGTACCACCTTAATAGAGAACGTGAAGTTACAAATACTTCAACATGCTAAACAGTAAAAGTGCCACCTTAATAGAGAACGTGAAGTTACAAATACTTCAACATGGTAAACAGTTAAAGTACCACCTTAATAGAGAACGTGAAGTTACAAATACTTCAACATGGTAAACAGTTAAAGTACCACCTTAATAGAGAACGTGAAGTTACAAATACTTCAACATGGTAAACAGTTAAAGTGCCACCTTAATAGAGAACGTGAAGTTACAAATACTTCAACATGGTAAACAGTTAAAGTACCACCTTAATAGAGAACGTGAAGTTACAAATACTTCAACATGGTTAACAGTTAAAGTGCCACCTTAATAGAGAACGTGAAGTTACAAATACTTCAACATGGTTAACAGTTAAAGTACCACCTTAATAGAGAACGTGAAGTTACAAATACTTCAACATGGTTAACAGTTAAAGTGCCACCTTAATAGAGAACGTGAAGTTACAAATACTTCAACATGGTAAACAGTTAAAGTACCACCTTAATAGAGAACGTGAAGTTACAAATACTTCAACATGGTTAACAGTTAAAGTGCCACCTTAATAGAGAACGTGAAGTTACAAATACTTCAACGTGGTAAACAGTAAAAGTACCACCTTAATAGAGAACGTGAAGTTACAAATACTTCAACATGGTTAACAGTTAAAGTACCACCTTAATAGAGAACGTGAAGTTACAAACACTTCAACATGGTAAACAGTTAAAGTACCACCTTAATAGAGAACGTGAAGTTACAAATACTTCAACATGGTAAACAGTAAAAGTGCCACCTTAATAGAGAACGTGAAGTTACAAATACTTCAACATGGTAAACAGTGAAAGTACCCCCTTAATAGAGAACGTGAAGTTACAAATACTTCAACATGGCAAACAGTGAAAGTACCACCTTAATAGAGAACGTGAAGTTACAAATACTTCAACATGGTAAACAGTAAAAGTGCCACCTTAATAGAGAACGTGAAGTTACAAATACTTCAACATGGTAAACAGTGAAAGTACCCCCTTAATAGAGAACGTGAAGTTACAAATACTTCAACATGGCAAACAGTGAAAGTACCACCTTAATAGAGAACGTGAAGTTACAAATACTTCAACATGGCAAACAGTTTAAGTGCCACCTTAATAGAGAACGTGAAGTTACAAATACTTCAACATGGTAAACAGTGAAAGTACCACCTTAATAGAGAACGTGAAGTTACAAATACTT
Source organism: Limnoperna fortunei (assembly GCA_944474755.1). Classification (NCBI taxonomy): domain Eukaryota; kingdom Metazoa; phylum Mollusca; class Bivalvia; order Mytilida; family Modiolidae; genus Limnoperna; species Limnoperna fortunei. The sequence goes on from OX104113.1 coordinate 5,563,462, forward strand.
CAACATGGTAAACAGTTAAAGTACCACCTTAATAGAGAACGTGAAGTTACAAATACTTCAACATGGTAAACAGTAAAAGTGCCACCTTAATAGAGAACGTGAAGTTACAAATACTTCAACATGGTAAACAGTTAAAGTACCACCTTAATAGAGAACGTGAAGTTACAAATACTTCAACATGGTAAACAGTTAAAGTACCACCTTAATAGAGAACGTGAAGTTACAAATACTTCAACATGGTAAACAGTAAAAGTGCCACCTTAATAGAGAACGTGAAGTTACAAATACTTCAACATGGTAAACAGTTTAAGTGCCACCTTAATAGAGAACGTGAAGTTACAAAAACTTCAACATGGTTAACAGTTAAAGTACCACCTTAATAGAGAACGTGAAGTTACAAATACTTCAACATGGTAAACAGTAAAAGTACCGCCTTAATAGAGAACGTGAAAATACAAATACTTCAACATGGTAAACAGATAAAGTGCCACCTTAATAGAGAACGTGAAGTTACAAATACTTCAACATGGTAAACAGTTAAAGTACCACCTTAATAGAGAACGTGAAGTTACAAAAACTTCAACATGGTAAACAGTTAAAGTATCACCTTAATAGAGAACGTGAAGTTACAAATACTTCAACATGGTAAACAGTTAAAGTACCACCTTAATAGAGAACGTGAAGTTACAAATACTTCAACATGGTAAACAGTTAAAGTACTACCTTAATAGAGAACGTGAAGTTACAAATACTTCAACATGGTAAACAGTAAAAGTACCACCTTAATAGAGAACGTGAAGTTACAAATACTTCAACATGGTAAACAGTTAAAGTACCACCTTAATAGAGAACGTGAAGTTACAAATACTTCAACATGGTAAACAGTTAAAGTACTACCTTAATAGAGAACGTGAAGTTACAAATACTTCAACATGGTAAACAGTAAAAGTACCACCTTAATAGAGAACGTGAAGTTACAAATACTTCAACATGGTTAACAGTTAAAGTGCCACCTTAATAGAGAACGTAAAGTTACAAATACTTCAACATGGTAAACAGTTAAAGTACCACCTTAATAGAGAACGTGAAGTTACAAATACTTCAACATGGTTAACAGTTAAAGTGCCACCTTAATAGAGAACGTGAACTTACAAATACTTCAACATGGTAAACAGTAAAAGTACCACCTTAATAGAGAACGTGAAGTTACAAATACTTCAACATGGTAAACAGTTCAAGTAGCACCTTAATAGAGAACGTGAAGTTACAAATACTTCAACATGGTAAACAGTTCAAGTAGCACCTTAATAGAGAACGTGAAGTTACAAATACTTCAACATGGTAAACAGTTAAAGTGCCACCTTAATAGAGAACGTGAACTTACAAATACTTCAACATGGTAAACAGTTAAAGTACCACCTTAATAGAGAACATGAAGTTACAAATATTTCAACATGGTAAACAGTTAAAGTGCCACCTTAATAGAGAACGTGAAGTTACAAATACTTCAACATGGTAAACAGTTAAAGTGCCACCTTAATAGAGAACGTGAAGTTACAAATACTTCAACATGGTTAACAGTTAAAGTACCACCTTAATAGAGGACGTGAAGTTACAAATACTTCAACATGGTAAACAGTTAAAGTACCACCTTAATAGAGAACGTGAACTTACAAATACTTCAACATGGTAAACAGTAAAAGTGCCACCTTAATAGAGAACGTGAAGTTACAAATACTTCAACATGGTAAACAGTAAAAGTGCCACCTTAATAGAGAACATGAAGTTACAAATACTTCAACATGGTAAACAGTTAAAGTACCACCTTAATAGAGAACGTGAAGTTACAAATACTTCAACATGGTAAACAGTAAAAGTGCCACCTTAATAAAGAACGTGAAGTTACAAATACTTCAACATGGTAAACAGTTAATGTACCACCTTTATAGAGAACGTGAAGTTACAAATACTTCAACATGGTAAACAGTTAAAGTACCACCTTAATAGAGAACGTGAAGTTACAAATACTTCAACATGGTAAACAGTAAAAGTGCCACCTTAATAGAGAACGTGAAGTTACAAATACTTCAACATGGTAAACAGTTAAAGTGCCACCTTAATAGAGACTGTGAAGTTACAAATGCTTCAACATGGTACACAGTTAAAGTACCACCTTAATAGAGAACGTGAAGTTACAAATACTTCAACATGCTAAACAGTAAAAGTGCCACCTTAATAGAGAACGTGAAGTTACAAATACTTCAACATGGTAAACAGTTAAAGTACCACCTTAATAGAGAACGTGAAGTTACAAATACTTCAACATGGTAAACAGTTAAAGTACCACCTTAATAGAGAACGTGAAGTTACAAATACTTCAACATGGTAAACAGTTAAAGTGCCACCTTAATAGAGAACGTGAAGTTACAAATACTTCAACATGGTAAACAGTTAAAGTACCACCTTAATAGAGAACGTGAAGTTACAAATACTTCAACATGGTTAACAGTTAAAGTGCCACCTTAATAGAGAACGTGAAGTTACAAATACTTCAACATGGTTAACAGTTAAAGTACCACCTTAATAGAGAACGTGAAGTTACAAATACTTCAACATGGTTAACAGTTAAAGTGCCACCTTAATAGAGAACGTGAAGTTACAAATACTTCAACATGGTAAACAGTTAAAGTACCACCTTAATAGAGAACGTGAAGTTACAAATACTTCAACATGGTTAACAGTTAAAGTGCCACCTTAATAGAGAACGTGAAGTTACAAATACTTCAACGTGGTAAACAGTAAAAGTACCACCTTAATAGAGAACGTGAAGTTACAAATACTTCAACATGGTTAACAGTTAAAGTACCACCTTAATAGAGAACGTGAAGTTACAAACACTTCAACATGGTAAACAGTTAAAGTACCACCTTAATAGAGAACGTGAAGTTACAAATACTTCAACATGGTAAACAGTAAAAGTGCCACCTTAATAGAGAACGTGAAGTTACAAATACTTCAACATGGTAAACAGTGAAAGTACCCCCTTAATAGAGAACGTGAAGTTACAAATACTTCAACATGGCAAACAGTGAAAGTACCACCTTAATAGAGAACGTGAAGTTACAAATACTTCAACATGGTAAACAGTAAAAGTGCCACCTTAATAGAGAACGTGAAGTTACAAATACTTCAACATGGTAAACAGTGAAAGTACCCCCTTAATAGAGAACGTGAAGTTACAAATACTTCAACATGGCAAACAGTGAAAGTACCACCTTAATAGAGAACGTGAAGTTACAAATACTTCAACATGGCAAACAGTTTAAGTGCCACCTTAATAGAGAACGTGAAGTTACAAATACTTCAACATGGTAAACAGTGAAAGTACCACCTTAATAGAGAACGTGAAGTTACAAATACTTCAACATGGTAAACAGTTAAAGTACCACCTTAATAGAGAACGTGAAGTTACAAATACTTCAACATGGTAAACAGTAAAAGTGCCACCTTAATAGAGAACGTGAAGTTACAAATACTTCAACATGGTAAACAGTTAAAGTACCACCTTAATAGAGAACGTGAAGTTACAAATACTTCAACATGGTAAACAGTTAAAGTACCACCTTAATAGAGAACGTGAAGTTACAAATACTTCAACATGGTAAACAGTAAAAGTGCCACCTTAATAGAGAACGTGAAGTTACAAATACTTCAACATGGTAAACAGTTTAAGTGCCACCTTAATAGAGAACGTGAAGTTACAAAAACTTCAACATGGTTAACAGTTAAAGTACCACCTTAATAGAGAACGTGAAGTTACAAATACTTCAACATGGTAAACAGTGAAAGTACCCCCTTAATAGAGAACGTGAAGTTACAAATGCTTCAACATGGTTAACAGTTAAAGTGCCACCTTAATAGAGAACGTGAAGTTACAAATACTTCAACATGGTAAACAGTGAAAGTACCACCTTAATAGAGAACGTGAAGTTACAAATACTTCAACATGGTAAACAGTTAAAGTACCACCTTAATAGAGAACGTGAAGTTACAAATACTTCAACATGGTAAACAGTGAAAGTACCACCTTAATAGAGAACGTGAAGTTACAAATACTTCAACATGGTAAACAGTGAAAAGTACCACCTTAATAAAGAACGTGAACTTACAAATACTTCAACATGGTAAACAGTTAAAGTACCACCTTAATAGAGAACGTGAAGTTACAAATACTTCAACATGGTAAACAGTTAAAGTACCACCTTAATAGAGAACGTGAAGTTACAAATACTTCAACATGGTTAACAGCTAAAGTACCACCTTAATAGAGAACGTGAAGTTACAAATACTTCAACATCGTAAACAGTTAAAGTACCACCTTAATAGAGAACGTGAAGTTACAAATACTTCAACATGGTTAACAGTTAAAGTGTCACCTTAATAGAGAACGTGAAGTTACAAATACTTCAACATGGTAAACAGTGAATGTACCACCTTAATAGAGAACGTGAAGTTACAAAAACTTCAACATGGTTAACAGTTAAAGTACCACCTTAATAGAGAACGTGAAGTTACAAATACTTCAACATGGTAAACAGTTAAAGTACCACCTTAATAGAGAACGTGAAGTTACAAATACTTCAACATGGTAAACAGTTAAAGTACCACCTTAATAGAGAACGTGAAGTTACAAATACTTCAACATGGTAAACAGTTAAAGTAACACCTTAATAGAGAACGTGAAGTTACAAATACTTCAACATGGTAAACAGTTAAAGTACCACCTTAATAGAGAACGTGAAGTTACAAATACTTCAACATGGTAAACAGTTAAAGTACCACCCTAATAGAGAACGTGAAGTTACAAATACTTCAACATGGTAAATAGTTAAAGTGCCACCTTAATAGAGAACGTGAAGTTACAAATACTTCAACATGGTAAACAGTTAAAGTGCCACCTTAATAGAGAACGTGAAGTTACAAATACTTCAACATGGTAAACAGTTAAAGTGCCACCTTAATAGAGAACGTGAAGTTACAAATACTTCAACATGGTAAACAGTTAAAGTGCCACCTCAATAGAGAACGTGAAGTTACAAATACTTCAACATGGTAAACAGTAAAAGTGCCACCTTAATAGAGAACGTGAAGTTACAAATACTTCAACATGGTAAACAGTTAAAGTGCCACCTTAATAGAGAACGTGAAGTTACAAATACTTCAACATGGTAAACAGTTAAAGTACCACCTTAATAGAGAACGTGAAGTTACAAATACTTCAACATGGTAAACAGTTAAAGTACCACCCTAATAGAGAACGTGAAGTTACAAATACTTCAACATGGTAAATAGTTAAAGTGCCACCTTAATAGAGAACGTGAAGTTACAAATACTTCAACATGGTAAACAGTTAAAGTACCACCTTAATAGAGAACGTGAAGTTACAAATACTTCAACATGGTAAACAGTTAAAGTACCACCTTAATAGAGAACGTGAAGTTACAAATACTTCAACATGGTAAACAGTTAAAGTACCACCCTAATAGAGAACGTGAAGTTACAAATACTTCAACATGGTAAATAGTTAAAGTGCCACCTTAATAGAGAACGTGAAGTTACAAATACTTCAACATGGTAAACAGTTAAAGTGCCACCTTAATAGAGAACGTGAAGTTACAAATACTTCAACATGGTAAACAGTTAAAGTACCACCTTAATAGAGAACGTGAAGTTACAAATACTTCAACATGGTAAACAGTTAAAGTACCACCCTAATAGAGAACGTGAAGTTACAAATACTTCAACATGGTAAATAGTTAAAGTGCCACCTTAATAGAGAACGTGAAGTTACAAATACTTCAACATGGTAAACAGTTAAAGTGCCACCTTAATAGAGAACGTGAAGTTACAAATACTTCAACATGGTAAACAGTTAAAGTGCCACCTTAATAGAGAACGTGAAGTTACAAATACTTCAACATGGTAAACAGTTAAAGTGCCACCTCAATAGAGAACGTGAAGTTACAAATACTTCAACATGGTAAACAGTAAAAGTGCCACCTTAATAGAGAACGTGAAGTTACAAATACTTCAACATGGTAAACAGTTAAAGTGCCACCTTAATAGAGAACGTGAAGTTACAAATACTTCAACATGGTAAACAGTTAAAGTACCACCTTAATAGAGAACGTGAAGTTACATATACTTCAACATGGTAAACAGTTAAAGTACCACCTTAATAGAGAACGTGAAGTTACAAATACTTCAACATGGTAAACAGTAAAAGTACCGCCTTAATAGAGAACTTGAAGTTACAAATACTTCAACATGGTAAACAGTTAAAGTACCACCTTAATAGAGAACGTGAAGTTACAAATACTTCAACATGGTAAACAGTAAAAGTACCGCCATAATAGAGAACGTGAAGTTACAAATACTTCAACATGGTAAACAGATAAAGTGCCACTTTAATAGAGAACGTGAAGTTACAAATATTTCAACATGGTAAACAGTTCAAGTACCACCTTAATAGAGAACGTGAAGTTACAAATACTTCAACATGGTAAACAGTTAAAGTGCCACCTTAATAGAGAACGTGAAGTTACAAATACTTCAACATGGTAAACAGTTAAAGTACTACCTTAATAGAGAACATGAAGTTACAAATACTTCAACATGGTAAACAGTTAAAGTACCACCTTAATAGAGAACGTGAAGTTACAAATACTTCAACATGGTAAACAGTTAAAGTACTACCTTAATAGAGAACGTGAAGTTACAAATACTTCAACATGGTAAACAGTAAAAGTACCACCTTAATAGAGAACGTGAAGTTACAAATACTTCAACATGGTTAACAGTTAAAGTGCCACCTTAATAGAGAACGTGAACTTACAAATACTTCAACATGGTAAACAGTAAAAGTACCACCTTAATAGAGAACGTGAAGTTACAAATACTTCAACATGGTAAACAGTTCAAGTAGCACCTTAATAGGGAACGTGAAGTTACAAATACTTCAACATGGTAAACAGTTAAAGTGCCACCTTAATAGAGAACGTGAACTTACAAATACTTCAACATGGTAAACAGTGAAAGTACCACCTTAATAGAGAACGTGAAGTTACAAATATTTCAACATGGTAAACAGTTAAAGTGCCACCTTAATAGAGAACGTGAAGTTACAAATACTTCAACATGGTAAACAGTTAAAGTGCCACCTTAATAGAGAACGTGAAGTTACAAATACTTCAACATGGTAAACAGTTAAAGTACCACCTTAATAGAGGACGTGAAGTTACAAATACTTCAACATGGTAAACAGTTAAAGTACCACCTTAATAGAGAACGTGAACTTACAAATACTTCAACATGGTAAACAGTTAAAGTGCCACCTTAATAGAGAACGTGAAGTTACAAATACTTCAACATGGTAAACAGTAAAAGTGCCACCTTAATAGAGAACATGAAGTTACAAATACTTCAACATGGTAAACAGTTAAAGTACCACCTTAATAGAGAACGTGAAGTTACACATACTTCAACATGGTTAACAGTTAAAGTACCACCTTAATAGAGAACGTGAAGTTACAAATACTTCAACATGGTAAACAGTAAAAGTGCCACCTTAATAAAGAACGTGAAGTTACAAATACTTCAACATGGTAAACAGTTAAAGTACCACCTTAATAGAGAACGTGAAGTTACACATACTTCAACATGGTTAACAGTTAAAGTACCACCTTAATAGAGAACGTGAAGTTACAAATACTTCAACATGGTAAACAGTAAAAGTGCCACCTTAATAGAGAACATGAAGTTACAAATACTTCAACATTGTAAACAGTTAAAGTACCACCTTAATAGAGAACGTGAAGTTACACATACTTCAACATGGTTAACAGTTAAAGTACCACCTTAATAGAGAACGTGAAGTTACAAATACTTCAACATGGTAAACAGTAAAAGTGCCACCTTAATAAAGAACGTGAAGTTACAAATACTTCAACATGGTAAACAGTTAATGTACCACCTTTATAGAGAACGTGAAGTTACAAATACTTCAACATGGTAAACAGTAAAAGTGCCACCTTAGTATAGAACGTGAAGTTACAAATACTTCAACATTGTAAACAGTTAAAGTACCACCTTAATAGAGAACGTGAAGTTACAAATACTTCAACATGGTAAACAGTAAAAGTGCCACCTTAATAGAGAACGTGAAGTTACAAATACTTCAACATGGTAAACAGTAAAAGTGCCACCTTAATAGAGAACGTGAAGTTACAAATACTTCAACATGGTAAACAGTTAAAGTACCACCTTAATAGAGAACGTGAAGTTACAAATACTTCAACATGGTAAACAGTGAAAGTGCCACCTTAATAGAGAACGTGAAGTTACAAATACTTCAACATGGTAAACAGTTAAAGTACCACCTTAATAGAGAACGTGAAGTTACAAATACTTCGACATGGTAAACAGTAAAAGTGCCACCTTAATAGAGAACGTGAAGTTACAAATACTTCAACACGGTAAACAGTAAAAGTGCCGCCTTAATAGAGAACGTGAAGTTAAAAATACTTCAACATGGTAAACAGTTAAAGTACCACCTTAATAGAGAACGTGAAGTTACAAATACTTCAACATGGTCAACAGTAAAAGTGCCACCTTAATAGAGAACGTGAAGTTAAAAATACTTCAACATGGTAAACAGTTAAAGTACCACCTTAATAGAGAACGTGAAGTTACAAATACTTTAACATGGTAAACAGTGAAAGTCCCACCTTAATAGAGAACGTGAAGTTACAAATACTTCAACATGGTAAACAGTTAAAGTGCCACCTTAATAGAGAACGTGAAGTTACAAATACTTCAACATGGTAAACAGTTAAAGTTCCACCTTAACAGAGAACGTGAAGTTACAAAAACTTCAACATGGTAAACAGTTAAAGTGCCACCTTAATAGAGAACGTGAAGTTACAAATACTTCAACATGGTAAACAGTGAAAGTGCCACCTTAATAGAGAACGTGAAGTTACAAATACTTCAACATAGTAAACAGTTAAAGTACCACCTTAATAGAGAACGTGAAGTTACAAATACTTCAACATGGTAAAGAGTAAAAGTGCCACCTTAATAGAGAACGTGAAGTTACAAATACTTCAACATGGTAAACAGTTAAAGTACCACCTTAATAGAAAACGTGAAGTTACAAATATTTCAACATGGTAAACAGTAAAAGTGCCACCTAAATAGAGAACGTGAAGTTAAAAATACTTGAACATGGTAAACAGTTAAAGTACCACCTTAATAGAGAACGTGAAGTTACAAATACTTCAACATGGTAAACAGTAAAAGTGCCACCTTAGTATAGAACGTGAAGTTACAAATACTTCAACATTGTAAACAGTTAAAGTACCACCTAAATAGAGAACGTGAAGTTACAAATACTTCAACATGGTAAACAGTTAAAGTACCACCTTAATAGAGAACATGAAGTTACAAATACTTCAACATGGTTAACAGTAAAAGTGCCACCCTAATAGAGAACGTGAAGTTACAAATACTTCAACGTGGTAAACAGTTAAAGTACTACCTTAATAGAGAACGTGAAGTTACATATATTTCATCATGGTAAACAGTTAAAGTACCACCTTAATAGAGAACGTGAAGTTACAAATAAGTTATATCGACAGGATATAAAACGAAGTCTTATTTGTGTGATGGCAAACCAATCTCTTTTTGCAAAAATGAATGCATTGCAATAGTTCTAAAATTTACAGCAACTCGAACTCATTGGTGAGAACTGTTGTGTTGGTTTGTTGTCATTTATAAGTGTTGTATTCGAATGGTAAAATTCAACGTTTGCTTTAATAAATTTAGTTTAGATCGCTTTGCCATTGGTTTCGAGACTTTTTTTGCAGTACATAGAAATTATTAAACGCCATATAAAACATGTTAAATATTGCTGTAAACAGTATGTGTAAGTGGAAACTTTAGGATAACAGAAATTCTTTTTGAACATTAATATAGAAGGATCGTTAAACGACATATTTGAAAAGTATTATTATAAGATGTGCCATCCATTTGCCAAATGAAATAAACATAGCTGTTATTTTGTTACTCTTTAGATGAAGAACAACAAAAGTATAATTTACATTATTTATTGTTGGTAGCTGCAAGAGTTGTGGTCCCTTGTTAGGAATTTGTTCGACGCTTGAAAACAATTCAATACTGTTGATGAGAACACGTGTTAAATTTGAAAAAAGAAAACAATTCAATTAAACATTTCCGTGGCTATAAAATGTGCATGACTGTATTGAATTAAAAATTGTTGCCTTATTATAACAAAATAACTACCAAAAGTTATCAGTGATGAAATTCTTTCCCAAAAATCTTTCATATGTTTCCAGAAAATAGCTTTTAATTTTAAAATTTATATATCGTGTTTTAATCAGATTCGCAAAATAGGACGAATAAGATCGTATATCACAGATGATGCGTGTAAAACCCTAGTTAATTCACTTGTGATTTCACGTTTGGATTACGGTAATGCGTTACTGTATGGCATAAACGACAACATCCTAGCGCGACTACAACGAGTGCAAAACACGGCTGCACGACTGATTACTCGAAAATGTAAACATGACCACATTACTCCTGTACTTGTTTCTTTGCATTGGCTACCAGTTAAAAACAGATGTCATTTCAAGATACTTTTGTACACGTTTAAAGCCGTACACAACCAAGCGCCTGTCTACTTGAAAGACCTAGTCTGTGAATACCACCCGTCCCGGACATTAAGGTCACAAGATTCACACCAACTAAAGACACCACGTGTTCGAACTAAACGATATGGCGAACGCCGGTTTGACAAATCTTCTGCCACACTTTGGAACAGTCTCCCTGAGGAAATTCGACGCGCTGAGTCAATTAACGTTTTTAAGCAGCTTCTAAAGACTCATTTTTTTCGATTGGCATATAGGGTTTGAAACTGATATGTTTATTTGCTACGATATTGGACAGTTGTTTTGGTATCTGCTGTGTATATTACTCTATCTGTATACGTATTACTTAACTTTTATTTGATAAATATTATTAACTCGGTTAAAATATATTTTTTAATGCTTTTAACTTTGCAAACTAGGGTTTTGAACTTTTATTTTTATAGTAGTTATGTGACTTGATAGATTTCGTTGAAGTTAAATTTTTTAGATTTTATTTTGATCGTTCTTATACATCCATTAGTTTTTTTTATTTTCATCGTTTTTCCCTTGCTCTTTTATATTGATTTGTTATATTGTTCCTAGAATGATAAGTTATTTTAGAGTTTTTCATCTAATATTTGATTAATTTTATATAATTTTATTTTAATTTTTTATATATTTTTTTTAAACTCTATTAATTTTTAAATTAATGTATTTTCTAAAAATAATATATCTCACCCTGCAGAAATATGTTAAATGTCAATTCATATTGTCTTTTGTTTTATGTTCAATACATTGCTACTCATGTTTTAAGTGAATGTATTGTATTATCATGATTATACATGTTATCTATTTTAATGTTTTACCTCACCTTATTGTATATTAATTGTACAGCGCTTAGAGTAATATGCTTATTAGATAGGCGCTTAATAAATATTGTAAATAATAATAATAATATATAAATTGTAGCAGTTAGACTTCATTGGTGATCCCCTTACTTCATTGGTGATCCCCTTACTTCATTGGTGATCCCCTTTACTTCATTGGTGATCCCCTTTACTTCATTGGTGATCCCCTTACTTCATTGGCGATCCCCTTACTTCATTGGTGATCCCCTTACTTTATTGGTGATGCCCTTATTTCATTGGTGATCCCCTTTACTTCATTGGTGATCCCCTTACTTCATTGGTGATCCCCTTACTTCATTGGTGATCCCCTTACTTCATTGGTGATCCCCTTACTTCATTTCTTTTTAAAAATTGTACTTGCTACAGTGACAATAGTCTTGCACTCTCGAAGTATTAGATGCATTACTGCCATCTTCTTTATATATTGGTTGAATTAAATCGACTGCAATGTCTACTAGTTTTGTTAGAAATATAGGTCCGTCTAAAACGACAGGACCAGAGCTACATATACTACACGTACGTAAATATTATGTTACTGTACCAGTATGTTAGCAAGACAAACCGCACAAGTTAGAAATCCTTTCTGAAATTTATCCAACAATATGACATTTTTGTTTTGTCTCATTAAACCTGATTTATTTTGATAAACTGCTTCCTACTTAAACTTATTATGTTAAATTTAAGATGAAAAATGAAAACCTGAAAACAGTATTTTACATGTACTAACATTCCATGCCATAAGGTTGTGGGAAAGACGTTAAAAATTAAATATAAAGTCATTTTATTGAAATCAAATTTTAACGAAGCAGCAGTTTGGGAAGCAATCAGTATTTATCTTGACATTAAGCGAACTGTACCAAAAGCTTGTTTGTGCTGTTTCACTGCGAAATAGCGATAATTTCGCGCGAAACAATGAAATAAAGAATCGACAAAATCTTGAAATAACGGAAGGACGAAAATGATAAATTGTCGTGTTTTCATTTATTCGCGTCGTATTTCGTTATTTAGTTGTTTTTTTTATTCCTTCTTTTTCTTATTTTTCCTGTGAATGCACATAAGCCATGCCAAATATGTTGTAAACCATTGGTTAAAGGATTATAATAACATACGGCTGGATACATGGCAGTGGATATGAAAACTAATACATCCATTCAGTGCCAACACAACAATATACGGCTGGATACAAGGCAGGGATATGAAAACTAATACATCCGTTCATTGCCAACACAACAACATACGGCTGGATACATGGCAGGGATATGAAAACTAATACATCCGTTCAGTGCCAACACAACAACATACGGCTGGATACATGGCAGGGATATGAAAACTAACACATCCGTTCATTGCCAACACAACAACATACGGCTGGATACATGGCAGGGATATGAAACTAACACATCCGTTCATTGCCAACACAACAACATACGGCTGGATACATTGCAGGGATATGAAAACTAATACATCCGTTCATTGCCAACACAACAACATACGGCTGGATACAAGGCAGGGATATGAAAACTAATACATCCGTTCATTGCCAACACAACAACATACGGCTGGATACAAGGCAGGGGTATGAAAACTAATACATCCGTTCATTGCCAATACAACAACATACGGCTGGATACAAGGCAGGGATATGAAAACTAATACATCCGTTCATTGCCAATACAACAACACACGGTTGGATACAAGGCAGGGATATGAAAACTAATACATCCGTTCATTGCCAATACAACAACACACGGTTGGATACAAGGCAGGGATATGAAAACTAATACATCCGTTCATTGCCAACACAACAACATATAGCTGGATACAATTAAGGCAGGGATATGAAAACTAATACATCCGTTCATTGCCAACACAACAACATACGGCTGGATACATGGCAGGGGTATGAAAACTAATACATCCGTTCATTGCCATTACAACAACATACGGCTGGAGGCATTGCAGGGATATGAAAACTAATACATCCGTTCATTGCCAACACAACAACATACGGCTGGATACAAGGCAGGGATATGAAAACTAAAACATCCGTTTATTGCCAATACAACAACATACGGCTGGATACAAGGCAGGGATATGAAAACTAAAACATCCGTTCAGTGCCAATACAACAACATACGGCTGGATACAAGGCAGGGATATGAAAACTAATACATCCGTTCATTGCCAACACAACAACATACGGCTGGATACAAGGCAGGGATATGAAAACTAATACATCCGTTCATTGCCAATACAACAACATACGGCTGGATACAAGGCAGGGGTATGAAAACTAATACATCCGTTCATTGCCAATACAACAACATACGGCTGGATACAAGGCAGGGATATGAAAACTAATACATCCGTTCATTGCCAATACAACAACATACGGTTGGATACAAGGCAGGGGTATGAAAACTAATACATCCGTTCATTGCCAACACAACAACATATAGCTGGATACAAGGCAGGGATATGAAAACTAATACATCCGTTCATTGCCAACACAACAACATACGGCTGGATACATGGCAGGGGTATGAAAACTAATACATCCGTTCATTGCCAACACAACAACATACGGCTGGATACAAGGCAGGGATATGAAAACTAATACATCCGTTCATTGCCAACACAACAACATATAGCTGGATACAAGGCAGGGATATGAAAACTAATACATCCGTTCATTGCCAACACAACAACATACGGCTGGATGCATTGCAGGGATATGAAAACTAATACATCCGTTCATTGCCAACACAACAACATACGGCTGGATACAAGGCAGGGGTATGAAAACTAATACATCCGTTCATTGCCAACACAACAACATACGGCTGGATGCATTGCAGGGGTATGAAAACTAATACGTCCGTTCAGTGCCAATACAACAACATACGGCTGGATACAAGGCAGGAATATGAAAACTAAAACATCCGTTCATTGCCAACACAACAACATACGACTGGATACAAGGCAGGGATATGAAAACTAAAACATCCGTTCATTGCCAACACAACAACATACGGCTGGATACAAGGCAGGGATATGAACACTTTAACATCCGTTCATTGCCAACACAACAACATATAGCTGGATACAAGGCAGGGATATAAAAACTAATACATCCTTCATTGCCAACACAACAACATACGGCTGGATACATTGCAGGGATATGAAAACTAATACATCCGTTCATTGCCAACACAACAACATACGGCTGGATACAAGGCAGGGATATGAAAACTAATACATCCGTTCATTGCCAATACAACAACATACGGCTGGATACAAGGCAGGGGTATGAAAACTAATACATCCGTTCATTGCCAATACAACAACATACGGCTGGATACAAGGCAGGGATATGAAAACTAATACATCCGTTCATTGCCAATACAACAACATACGGTTGGATACAAGGCAGGGGTATGAAAACTAATACATCCGTTCATTGCCAACACAACAACATATAGCTGGATACAAGGCAGGGATATGAAAACTAATTCATCCGTTCATTGATAACACAACAACATACGGCTGGATACATGGCAGGGGTATGAAAACTAATACATCCGTTCATTGCCATTACAACAACATACGGCTGGATGCATTGCAGGGATATGAAAACTAATACATCCGTTCAGTGCCAATACAACAACATACGGCTGGATACAAGGCAGGAATATGAAAACTAAAACATCCGTTCATTGCCAACACAACAACATACGACTGGATACAAGGCAGGGATATGAAAACTAACACATCCGTTCATTGCCAACACAACAACATACGGCTGGATACAAGGCAGGGATATGAACACTTTAACATCCGTTCATTGCCAACACAACAACATATAGCTGGATACAAGGCAGGGATATAAAAACTAATACATCCTTCATTGCCAACACAACAACATACGGCTGGATACATTGCAGGGGTATGAAAACTAATACTTCCGTTCATTGGCAACACAACAACATATAGCTGGATACAAGGCAGGGATATCAAAACTAAAACATCCGTTCATTGCCAACACAACAACATATAGCTGGATACAAGGCAGGGATATAAAAACTAATACATCCTTCATTGCCAACACAACAACATACGGCTGGATACATTGCAGGGGTATGAAAACTAATACTTCCGTTCATTGCCATTACAACAACATACGGCTGGATGCATTGCAGGGATATGAAAACTAATACATCCGTTCATTGCCAACACAACAACATACGGCTGGATACATGGCAGGGGTATGAAAACTAATACATCCGTTCATTGCCATTACAACAACATACGGCTGGATGCATTGCAGGGATATGAAAACTAATACATCCGTTCAGTGCCAATACAACAACATACGGCTGGATACAAGGCAGGAATATGAAAACTAAAACATCCGTTCATTGCCAACACAACAACATACGACTGGATACAAGGCAGGGATATGAACACTAAAACATCCGTTCATTGCCAACACAACAACATACGGCTGGATACAAGGCAGGGATATGAACACTTTAACATCCGTTCATTGCCAACACAACAACATATAGCTGGATACAAGGCAGGGATATAAAAACTAATACATCCTTCATTGCCAACACAACAACATACGGCTGGATACATTGCAGGGGTATGAAAACTAATACTTCCGTTCATTGGCAACACAACAACATATAGCTGGATACAAGGCAGGGATATCAAAACTAAAACATCCGTTCATTGCCAACACAACAACATATAGCTGGATACAAGGCAGGGATATAAAAACTAATACATCCTTCATTGCCAACACAACAACATACGGCTGGATACATTGCAGGGGTATGAAAACTAATACTTCCGTTCATTGGCAACACAACAACATACGGCTGGATACAAGGCAGGGATATGAAAACTAATACATCCGTTCATTGCCAATACAACAACATACGGCTGGATACAAGGCAGGGATATGAAAACTAATACATCCGTTCATTGCCAACTCAACAACATACGGCTGGATACATTGCAGGGGTATGAAAACTAATACTTCCCTTCATTGGCAACACAACATACGGCTGGATACATGGCAGGGATATGAAAACTTAAACATCCGTTCATCGCAACTCAACAATATACGGCTGGATACATTGCAGGGGTATGAAAACTAATACTTCCGTTCATTGGCAACACAACAACATACGACTGGATACAAGGCAGGGATATGAAAACTAATACATCCGTACATTGCCAACACAACAACATACGGCTGGATACAAGGCAGGGATATGAAAACTAAATCATCCGTTCAGTGGCATTACAACAACATACGGCTGGATACAAGGCAGGGATATGAAAACTAATACATCCGTTCATTGCCAACACAACAACATACGGATGGATACAAGGCAGGGATATGAAAACTAAATCATCCGTTCAGTGGCATTACAACAACATACGGCTGGATACAAGGCAGGGATATGAAAACTAATACATCCGTTCATTGCCAACACAACAACATACGGCTGGATACAAGGCAGGGATATGAAAACTAATACATCCATTCATTGCCAACACAACAACATACGGCTGGATACAAGGCAGGGATATGAAAACTAAATCATCCGTTCAGTGGCATTACAACAACATACGGCTGGATACAAGGCAGGGATATGAAAACTAATACATCCGTTCATTGCTAACACAACAACATACGGCTGGATACAAGGCAGGGATATGAAAACTAAATCATCCGTTCAGTGGCATTACAACAACATACGGCTGGATACATGACAGAGATATGAAAACTAATACATCCGTTCATTGCCAATACAACAACATACGGCTGGATACAAGGCAGGGATATGAAAACTAAATCTTCCGTTCATTGCCAATGCAACAACATACGGCTGGATACAAGGCAGGGATATGAAAACTAATACATCCGTCCAGTGCCATTACAATAGCATACGTCTGGATACAATGCAGTAATACTAACACATATTTATTCAGTACAAAAGGTTATGTCACTGCTGGAGTGGCCGACCTGTCTAACTAGTAAGCCATTTACTTTTAATCAATAACCAAGAAAAACTGAACGTCAAGATGTAGCTTCAAAATGCTTAAAGAAATAAAATCATGTTAAAAAAAGTCGTTTTGAAGTCCAAAGTTTTATTTGTGTTTATTTTTAATTGTTCTGTACAACAGAGGAAGTGTTTTAACAATTTTCTATGCACTTATGATAAACCCTGTATACAACAATTATATCAAAACTAGATACAAATGTATACATTACAATGCATTCACACAAATAATATGTTATTTAGCTATCCAAGAAGGTTTTATGAGGTTAATATTTACAACGGATTATTGTGTCTATAATGACAATTATTCGCTAGGGAAAACATCACAGTAAATAATTCGTATCTTGTATAGTTTGAATGATTTAAAAGTTGTTGTGCTATAAAATGTTTTCATTTCAGAAATATATCTGTATGTCAGTTATACTTGTGTTTACAATGAATAAGTAGTATGAAAGGTAAGAAGGAATCCTCAAGTAGGTTGTACTGATGGTTTTTAAATTGAATTTATAAATTGATTTACACGCTCAGATGTATTAATTATGTATTTAATATCTAGATTTATTATTACGACAATAATTAATAATGTACAAAATTAATTTCATCTTTTACTTTGAATGCAAATGAATTTGTTTATCCATAAAACATTTAATTCGTTTCTGTTAATTTATGGATTTTTTCAACGAAATAAAACATCAATACAAAACATTTTACTTTGAAATTCTAATGACAAGTAAGATTAATAAATGAATGCAAGATAAAATAAGATATAAACGGCCAAATAGGAAATTTAGAACAGTAAATCAAATTATATAGTTTACATTTATTTACATCATGTTTAACATAGGCACACAAACAAATAAAAGGTCCCTTGTGAGATAAAACATAATGGCTTGCAGGAAATGTGATTGAATGCAAAAATCGTAAAGAAGTAATATATATTTTAACAGGTTTGCCGTTTTTTGCTTTGAGCTATAATAAAATTTTAATTTCACTTTAAAATCACACTTGAGCGCAATTCATTATATGTCAAACCACAACCTCGTGCACCCTAGAGTGACCCTAGATGAGTCTTGCAGCGCGGAAGACGATGCCATATATACAATTACAGTTTTATATGCGACAATCATTTAAATAGGCAGAATGCAGTAAATGCTAAAATATTATAAATTGATGCAAACAATAAAAATATAAAAGAGGAACCTTAAAAAATGCAGCATTTAAAAACAACGAATTAAAGTAAATCAGATAAATTGCATGAAATGGAATTGTTAAATTTTAACAACTTGGTGTAAAACTAAGTAAAGATATGTACTTCGGATTTCCCACAATAAATATTATATTATGTACATAAAATTAGCATATTTTAAAATAACATAATTAGCATAAACATAATCATCATGGTTTGTTTAAAAACGGACAATAAAATTCTCTTTTACAATAAATATTTTGTGTAGAATAAACTCTGAAGATAAAACTGTAAAAATGTCTTTTATTTATGAATGAAGTACTTTGGAGATGACAGTGAGTACTTTTACATGTTCTTGAAGCCAAACGTTCTAACCAGGCTGTTTGTTATTTCTGTTCTCTGCAACTGCTTATATTTCATTGTTATTCTCCAAGTTAAAGAGAAAGAAATCATATAGAAGAAAATAATAACAGCATTTTCACATTATAAAAATGAATTTTGATGGCGTCTGCTGTTCCAGACTTCATGGCCCATAACACGTTTGATTCTTTAAGTAATGCTGTGTTGATAGTGTGTAATAACGTCAAAAGCCATTTATTCGTCAAAATGGTTCCAAAGTACTGTTCCTCTTTTAATTTCAATCGTGTTTAACCGTTAAGCTGTCAATCAACTTGCAATTTTCGATGCCGTGTAAAGATACAACAAAGTATTCCTTGGCTGACTGAAATATCAAGATATTGTCATACATGAATAAATGCTCATAACTTTTTTAAAGTTTGATAATTTCTTTCATATTTAGTCCTTCTGTCAAATTTATCCCAAAACTACGACAGCATTATCAGTGTTGCGTTTTAAGAGATGTCTGAACTACATTGCATTGTTCTTTCTATATGGTATTTAGAGTCGTAAAGGACTGTTTCTGAAAGACTATGATTTAACACGAATTAATAAATTGTTAACTGCTATTTTATATAGTTATTGATAAAAATTATTTGTGAATAGATTGTCATTAGAATATTAGTGTAAATGTAAATCATCAAATACAAATAAAATGAACGAAGAGTAAATGTAAATAATTAAATAATGTACAAACGAAATGGGTTGCACACCAACACACACCAAGTGGGGAATCACTCAATGCTCGCATTTAGCAACAAATAACAGGTAGGTTAGCATCAATTGGATTCGCAAATAATAAACGCTCAATGCTGGTTTTTAGTAAAGACCATTTTTACCTGACCACAGATAAACAAATATTGAAGACTACGACTGTACCGAACTATTAGGTCAACATTGTTGTCGTGTAGGTAATTAAAATCAAAATAAAAAAATAACAAGTGTTTATTCAATAATTGTATACACATCATACATTTTGACGTGTTTATCTATTCATAACACTGTTACCAAGAATATGTTGGCTTGTATGAAGTCTGTATCAACTTAATGTCAAATGGCCGTTTCCTTCGGTTTGCCACCGTCCCACAAACAGAATTCTTTGCAGCAATAATAATCGCTCTGTGGGTCGATTTTTTTAAGGCTAGAATTAGATAGATTCAAAGTTTTTCTCAGCAACATATTTCATATATAATACAATATATTTAGTTTTGCATGTGTGTGTAAATTTTGTATAACCATATAAACATAGAAAAGGGCAAAAATATTAATGGGCAATATCCAAAATTTGGCAAATGGTATCACAACTAAGCTCTTTTTGTATTTGATTAATATAATATAAATAAATTTAAGGTCCGGTGGAACTGAAATAAAAATATCGAATCTGTAAGGCATTTTATCCAATATTGACTGAAGATTTTTTAACCAATGTTTGTGTTAAGCAATTTTATATCACGGTGGTTTTAAGTCGACCACCTTTTTGGCATATGCGTCTTTTGAACACACCAATAATTAGTTTGTCTTTCGTTTTAAAAAAAGCTCTTGGACTGCTGAAAATAAAAAAAAAGACTTAATAAATGGAATATTTGAAAATATAGGTCAACCAATATATGGTTTCAGAGAAATCTAAACGTATGAGGAATGAGGCAAATATTGCAGGTTGAATATAACTCCTATTCTCTTGGAGCTCAGAAGGTACAAGTTAATATCAAGTGTTATAACTATTAAACAAAATTCTCAATATTGAATGTCTTAAATAAATCGAAGTGACATATACAAAACACAAAGGTAATAAGCATCAGGAAAAAATTGTTACAGGAATATTTCAATAAATTGGATGGGGTTATCTACAAATAAGAACAGAAAACATGCGTGAAATAATAATTAAACTTTGTTTTGCTCATTTTAAAAGTAACACATGCAGTATATCACTAGGACAATTTTCCTTCGTAATGGAAAAAAGCTAAAAAGGTAAGGCCTGAATGTTTTATCTCCATCATATAACCATTCATTGCAAGTATGATCTTTCTGTACGCTCTAGACAATTACATGACCTTTATACCAACCAATTAAAATCCTCTTCAATTTATTCTTTAAGACTTTTTGTAAAATAATTTACACGACTTTGATTACCACGAGGATTCAGATTGTTCTTTTCAACAAAGTTATGTTCATCATGCCATTATTTCCTGTTTGAATGATAAATTAAATAATAAACAAACAATAAAATCATTAAGGCTCTTTGAGTCAATATTAAATAAAATAAACAAATGATCCAATCTCGACGTTATTGTTTATATTCAATCTAACATAAGGATCGTAATGAGTCCATTTATCTATCAATATCAAAGAGAAAGTTTGCAATTTACTTGGTATAAAACTTCGATTTGGTGCTAAACGTTTAAGTTATACAATAATAGAAGATGATAACGCAATGAATATCAATTATCAAGCTTAAATATTAATAAAAATTCTAGACGCATCCTTTTTACATAAAAGCTTTGAGAAGTAAAGGGCATGTAATTTTTTTTTAGTTGCTCGTATTCTTTTATCTTAGTAAGTTTCTGAAATTTATTCCAATAGAATAATTTTGAGTGATGCTTATAATCTAAATTGGATCAAACATTCTGGGTATTATATAACATCAAATACTCATTTAATTGCAAAATATTTTCTATATTTGCGCATGATACAGACCAAGATCAAAGCCTCAAAGATCAAACAATCCTAACTGAATCAGTATAATTTTGGCAGGCATTTGTAAGACTATCTATTGAATCCATGATTTACATTTATATGTACTTATTACAGAAAGGAGGCGGTATTATTGGAATCGTTGGTCTTCTGAAATATGATATTTTCCGACACTCGGTTATACGTCCAGATGTTAAGGGCAAAGCATGAAAAAATATCAAAAAGGTTAATTGAACCGAGACTGAAACAATGTTTGACATAAAATAACGTTTTTCGTCACATTTGTTAATTGTCCTTTGAACTTTGAGACAAGCGTTATTTTTGTAAATTGTTATTGCATAGAAGTCATTAGAAATAGATTTAAGGAAAACAGAATGGTTTCTAACCGATTATTTCAAAGTATAAAATATGAAAAACAGTTGTCCAGACAAAACGAAAATCTGTATTCTACGTTCGATGTCTGCAGGAAACATTTTAAATAGTAATGTTAGTTTTTAATTTTTTTTACAAGTCATGAACAGAAAATAAACCAAATAAGTATGGAATTGCGAAATACTAGACCATATTACAGATTTAACAAATTGTTATCTCTAAATCAGCAATAAAATCATTAGATAAAAGGTTTTTATGATATATTTATTGATGTTTAAAGAAAGCATGATCAATTAGACATTCACAATACAAACAATGAGGAGTATGGGATGCACCGATACAACACAACTTCCAGAGACTTCCGAAATGACCACATTTTGTTCATCGTAACAATAAAAAAGCCCCTTAAGTTTTTAAATAATAAAAAAAAAATAAACACAAAAAGGGCGGACTTCCAATTTCAATAACTAGCAAAACAAAAAATAGTTTAAAAAATTACGAATATAGATTAGTTTCATTTATACAGCTATCTACATGCAACATGTTTTAATTTCTAAGTAAAGATATACTAAAATAGAATGTAAATTTTTGTCTTTATTACCTAACAAAGTGAAACGGAAATTGTATACTTAACAACAACCAAATTTACAAAGAAATTTAAATTAAAACTACAAAGAAACAAAAATAAGTAAATAGATAGTAAATGAGTAAAGCATCTACAACTTTAACATAAGATATTATAACACCTCATTTAAACCAATCACGACTACAAAAGTTAACCATGATATTTACAAATAAACTAGTTATAGTTTTATAACTATTGTTATATTACAATAGATTGTTATCCCTTCCCCTAAACAACGTTCTTCGTTTGACATTTAAATCGGCGGAAGTACTAGTACAATCTATTATTCAACAATATGATGTTTTCTGTACAAGGAAAATAATTATTTTGTGTTTTTTTCTTGTTCTAATAGTTCTAAAGTTCCTGGTTTAAAATTTAGCTAAATCGTACAAATGTTTGTAATTTAATATACAAAATGTAACATGGAATCCCCATGATAAATTTTACATGCCTAAACTAATAATTATAAAACAAGAGATAATTTTTATTTACAACAGATTATCATGATACATTTGAGATTTAAAGTTCAAATCTGAACGTATTTTGGTCGTCAAAGATAGTTCTCATAGAAATCATAGAACTATGAGTAATAGAAATATAACCTTAATTGTGAGTATTATGGCAACTTATTCAGATGCGTTTGCTAGGTCGAATAGTTCTATAATGTATTATTTGAATTTATGAAAGATATCCATTAATCTGCAGTAATAAAGTCTTAATTAAACAAAACATAGTGAAATTAAATATATAAATGATAAATGATTAAATTGTACTGAGCAGAAATGTAATAATAGAGACATGACAACTGGACCAAAGTATAAACCTAACCATTTCGCATTACCTTGCAAATCCCCAAAACATCATACAAAGTTATTTTTGCCAATTAGAAAAAACAATAAATGTTTTAAGGAAAGTTGACAACCGAACACTGTACATTTTAATAATTCGAACTGTCTGTAACTGACAGTGATGTAAGGACGACATTAAAGTTAATTCTGTTAAGAGACTTCAGATGATGCATATTTAGTAAATCCATATATTATGTAAAAGAAAGATATACATTCCATAAATCGGTGTTGTATATTCATTAAAAAGCACAGAAAAAGAGAAATAATTCATAAAGGGAATGTAAAATGATACTCGGGGTGTCTGCTGTACAAGTGACAACAGTCATAACATATGCTTCTTAGTATGGTCAGCTAAATATTAAATGATTTAATCTGTACCTATCATGAACAAATACATTTATGTTAACATATATTGCATTATGTGAAGATCTAAGACAACCGTTGCTCGTTGATGTATTAATAAATAATTTTTCAATCTGATCAAACGATAAAAATTAATATACGTATTGAGCTATGAAAATGTGTGTAATTATGTTGCCAGAACCTAGCATAATATGTTAATAAGAAGAAATATTATTTTATTTAATTATAATTGTATATATGATAGATTTAAAAAAATATTTTAAATGTACCTTATGTCTATGTATATTGTCTCTTTTTGTTTAAGAATGGAGCATTTTAATAAACTATTAAATTGTCCACGCCAGCTACATAATTAGAAATGTTTTAGGACTTAGATGAAAAAGAGAACAGAATATTGTAAAACCTCAAAAGACGATAGCGCGTTTGGTATATACTGTTTTACAATGATTTAATTAATAAGTGACTAACTATAAAAATGAGTTAAAATAAATAGTGATTTATTTGATATTTTAAACTAAATTCCTATTATCAAAACCAGAAAAACCACTTAAGCAGGAGTTTGTTCCAAACTTTATGAACAATTTTTATTAATGCTTATCGTTTCATTTTATTTACTGCTAGCTTACGTCTGAATTCTTGTTCCGTTTTGGGTATTGTACGAATGTCAAATCCTGGTACAATACTTAAATAGTAACAACTTGTTTTTTTAGTTTTTTGTTATTCTAATCGACATATAATGATACAATGGTTTTCCTTTGTGATCACCTAATAACTATTTCAGATACATTACTGATGATTCCTTTGAACTGCTATAAAAACTTGTCGCTCAAAGAACAGATATTATCACCATGACGTAAAAAGCTTTAAACCATTACATTAAATTTCTTATCTCTTCAGAATGTTGTCTTGAAAAATTGTTTTCGACTATTCAATTGTTAAAACCATCTTATGCTAATGAAAAGTAAATTTTGTTTTCTTCAATGTTTCGGTTTTAATTGTTGTGTTATCACCTAACTGTCTCATTGAGATAAATTTAATTTTGAATGTTTTTTGGTTAAGCACCTTTTCTCGTTTCTGATAATCAAAATCGGTCTAATCAACTAGCGAGTTCTTTTTTGTAAAAGAGATAAATTGTACACATGTCAATCTACTTTGAATAAATGGGCAGATAACTCATTCCATCAGACAAATTCCAGTTTTAATGTGCATTATCGAATTACGATTTGGCGCGCACAGTTGAATAATCATTTCCTTAAATTTTACAAAAATATTATTGGCTAAATGGTTTCAATTTGATTATGGCTGTTGTATATTTCAATTATGATTGATTGTCTGTAATTTTCACTTTGAGATAACAAATCTGTCATTATTGAAGAGGAACGTAGATAGACATCGTATTATCTTCGGGATAATCTTAAAATAGCTTTTATGTAAACTTTAAGCAACTTCACTTAATTGGTTATTATTTTGTTTTATAACCGAAAACTTGATACAAAATTGTTTGAGTTTAATAGCCTAAGTGGGATTTGAAGCTAGTAAAGGTTAGTAGAGCGAGATGCCGAACCGTCGTCAAAAGATTTATACGCAAAACGTTCCCACATGCTTTATCATGTATCCTGGTTAAAGGTCGCTTTAAACACGCAATGTCCTTACAACATCTACTTTTAAGCAAATTGTTTTATGGAAACAGAGCTTTGTATAAACGGTATGATCACGTTTTCCTGTTCAATAAATAATATTTATCTCGACAAAAAAACTTGACTTATGCCTGCCTGCCAGATATTGCTTTTTAAAATCTGTAGGTTATATATTTATAAGTAGATGAAGGTATTTATATGAGATCCTAAACTTAGTTTTCCAAATTCTAGAATAAACACGGTTTCGTAGTTACAACGTAATTTTTATCTCGAACTACAATATCCCCTTTTTGAAGAACATTCATTATTAAAATAAATAAGTCCAAAGTCTCGACAGTGTAGATGCTGTTTTATCAATAGAACTTTAGAGTAAAGACTCTTTTGTTTATTTGTTACTTCATAATATTGCAATGATAAAAAAGCACTTTAAAAAGTACCACAAAGTAAAAAAAAATTATAATCATCTTCACAATAAAGAATGAAACAAAAATAAAAGGACTAACAAATCAAAGTGTATATGTTGTAGCGTTCGCTTAAGATCAAAATGCCAAACACATTGATAATTGTTTAAGATTACGATATGTTTTTTCCAATGCAAATTTATAGCATACTACACCTGAAGCTAGGGTTATACTGTTATACCATAAGACGATAAGTGCGTATTGGGTTTAATGCAGCTAATTATGCCATGCCATCTCGGTATATTTGGTATTAAGACGCATGATTTTTTACTATCTACTAAGAAGCTTCAACAAATGTTTTCAATCTTAGTAGGTTTCCTAGGAAGAGAGAGAAAACGACTGAGAGAGAGAGAGAGAAAGAGCATGCATGACCGCTTTAGTAGAAAATATGAACCTAGATTTTTGTTGTAAAGACGTGGAAGTGGTATGCGCTATATCACATATATTTTCCCACAAAATACACTAGACTATTCTGTACGGAATGAAGTGACAGACATGTATTTTTTTTTTGCTCCATGGGTTTATTACTTGAAGGATGTTTAAGATTTATTCGCAATCGATTAATAAATATACATTTATAATTGTCAAAGAGTAAGTATACATATTAGTTAGAACTAATTTGTTAAAGAATGCAGAAAACCGTCCATCTTTTTTTGTGATAATCTCAAATTAGATGTCACATTTATGGTAATATTAATAATAATTTCTCCTTAAAAAATGAACACAGCAGTGAAAGTCTTTACCTGTAGTATTTTTACAATATATACATGGTTGAAGTATAAAGTTTAAGCATAAATGAGTTCGTTATAAGCAAAAGTAATAAAAATAAAATTTTTAAAAGGGAGTTAATTTTTGACCAAATAATAAAAATGTATAGTACTTTTGTAATCAGTTATCCTCAATAGACAACAATTGAACATAACGACTCCTACTTTTTTCCATCACTTAAATATTTACTAATTGCTTCACATGTCAATAATTCAGAAAATTTCAATGGACATATTTTTAAAATCTATTATTTTAGTGCCCTTTTATTCTTTTCTATGTATAATCTATTAAAAATGTGTTATTTCAGAGCTCAATTAATCGGAAATAAACTCTGACACCCCCTTTTTTATATTGAATTATGAATACTTGTATTAAATACTATCTATGTGGCAAATTTAAAGAATATTCATTTTTTTCATATTTTCAGTTCATTTTAGGATCATTTGAAGTATAGGATAATGTTAAGAAAGCTACACACTAATGAGGACATTTTGCTAATTAATCGATCTTTACACCATCGTTCTGTGTACAAAGTAACTACAATAGTGTTTAGATACCTCTGTGAATAAAACAGAATACTTACTTAAATTAATATAAAACCTGATATTAGATTGAAAAATAGTTACTTATTGTAGCGAATATAGAATGATGTTCGTAATATTGTTGAATTACTCTTTGTTAGAAAGTCTGTTATGAATGTAAACATGACAGTGCTGTATTATAACTATAGACTTATATAAAATGATACATTGTTCATATTAAAATCTTCATATATTTATAATTCAATAACGATATAAAGTAGCGAATTTCAGTAATATTATTCTATTTAGATTGCATTTCCGTTTTTACATTTGACATGAAATAAGTTTTAATAATAACTTGAAAGCTAATTTCCGAATTTCATTGAATTATTTCCATTCTGCAATAGTGTTAGATATAAATCTTGACATTTATCTTAAGAAGACAAAATCTGTTTATACACACGTGAATAATTGATAATTTCTAAACATCATGCAACAATCAAATTAATGTCGCTGACATCTAAAACCCTGCATCCAGTCTATCAGGCTGGGATCACAGGTACCATGAACAAAAAGAAATAAATCAACAGGACCTAATACAGTTTCAAACATTACATAAAGATATCTTTCAAATCAACACAAATCTAATTATACACAGAATGTATGATATAAAAGAAATATTGTGTTCTGCGGAAGCGACCGAATTAACTGTTTAACCGTCTTAATTATTAAATTTTCAATTTAGAAGAAACAATTTAAGAAAATTAAATGTTCGGATAAATACAGCAACAGCTTCTATTTGATGTTGCAATTACGTAAGGGTATATAACACCCAAGCGAGATCTTTCCGGATATGCATGATAGGGTTATTTTGTAATTAAAATATGTACTTTTTTACAAAGACGTTATCATTTAAAATTGATAATATGATTAAGCAGAAAAATTTTCGATATTTGAATCCGATTTCTTTAGCGGTCGTGTCTACATACGAACCGTGTTGATATTAAATTGATATGCAGTGTTCATAAACATTTTGACCACGATGTCTAGAATTTCGGTTTCAAAATAATATTATCTTGCGTGCATTATATATATAATGCACGCAAGATAATATTAGTTTGAAACCGAAGGTTTTTGCTTAAGAGAAGTTTCCAGCACTTCAATCACTAAGTTCCATTATTTGTGAAATACCAAACTATTGTTTACTGTCAGTCTTTAACCTCGATTTCCTAAAAAACACAATGTTGTTTTTTAATGAATTACATAAGACATATTCACTTAAAGAATTTCGACAGAAAAATAATCTACATAATATGTGTCTGATACCTATTCAGAGGTTAATAATAATGGCTATTATACGCATTTAAAAGGTAACTGTTATTAGGTGGATTTCAATGAATGTGACTGTCACCCAGTCATTTATTATGATTGATAGTATAGCAGACAAGCACTGACCAGTATCTAACGATGCATGTTACTGTGGTTCAAATTATTTTAATGAAATATCCTCTACTTTATAATAGTACTATACTTTATTCTACAATATATGCAGTTCACGATAATAAACTGTTAACAACAAGTATTCTATTATTAGTTCATAGAAGATAACGAACATTTTTTATGTGTTACACAGAGTTACACAAAAGCAATATATGGGATGCCAACACAGAAGTCGCCTAAAATCCCCATGGATAGTATTGCGTTCCACTAAGGACATTGAATTGTACCTACACATAAAATTGCATAAAAATCGGACAACGTTTAAAATTTCACGCGTTTTTGGCGGCCATTTTAAACGCCAGGTGGAAAAAATTCCTAATTAGGATTTCCACTCGGGACACTTAAATCCACATACACACCAAACTTTCTTGCAATCGGAGCACGTTAAATGTCATCGTGATCGCATAACTTGAAAATTATACACGTTTTTAGCGGCCATTTTGAAACCAAACGTCGGAGAAAAAATTTAAAGGTAGTTTTTCACTCGAAATACTAACCTCTACCTCTATACCAAATTTCGTAGAAAAAGTGGAAACCGAAATTTTTCCTGTATCAAAATGTAATATATTATGATTAGATACCGAAGCATAATATTACAATAACATCAAGAGTCAAAATTATATTTAAGATTAGAAAAAACACTTGTAACCAATACCAATGATGCGTCTAATTCTTCATTGAATTGTTTATTTGCTTACATGATTTCAGCTAGCTGGTCAAAAAACAAGAATAATAGAATACTTAAAATTTTTTTACATATTATACGATGTGTTTAATTTCAGAGGAACTGTTCACATCATGCCCAGTATGTCCTTCACTTTGTACACGACTTTTGTTCTATTGACTCGACACAAATTAGTGACTATATATATTTAAACAACACAGTACAAGCAATTCAATTATTGCTATTAAACAAAATTAAGTGAAAAAAGGTCATTAACCTATAAATTTACATGAGCAACTAAATTAAGCGTCACAGGTATCCTGTCAACTTTC
The DNA here is from genome assembly GCA_944474755.1 of Limnoperna fortunei. Classification (NCBI taxonomy): domain Eukaryota; kingdom Metazoa; phylum Mollusca; class Bivalvia; order Mytilida; family Modiolidae; genus Limnoperna; species Limnoperna fortunei. Next base: position 5,593,523 of record OX104113.1, read on the forward strand.
ATTGTTTATTTGTATGCTCTGGATTCCATGAATTAGACTTCAAGAAACTAAAATATGTATGATATATAAATGTATATTTCGTCATTTATAATATTTTAAATAATTTAAGAAAATTTATCAATACAGAGAATTATGATAACTCTTTGAACTATATAGCAAATTTTTTTGACAAATAATAAAAGATATCAACGGTTGTACAATGTAGCTGTTACTACACTGCAAAACTTGTCAAGATGTTCCACAATCATTTTTGAGAGGCAGTCATATTCAAATACATGTTTTTTTTAGAAATGCTGTAATATTCGTCTACGCAAAGGGGGAGTGGGTCGCAGAGTGGTTAAAGTAGTTCTATCAACACTGAGATTGCGGTTTCGAGTCTCAATGCGGGTATTGTGGACTTGACTTAAATCTTAACTGACAAGGATTGCCAGTTTCCCTACCAGAGGTCTGTTTTTTTTTCGTGTACTCCAGCTTTCTCACCCAAAAAAAACTGTACGCAATGATATAGTTGAAAAAAAATGCTGAAACTGACGTAACGCCATTCAAACAAAGAAACATACATCTAAAAGGAGTGCAAATTGTATATTTGAGTGATTTGACTAAAGTCTACAAAACATAACAGACATGACCTAAGAATGTTTCCACATAATCTAACAGCTTATATGACCCGAGTGCCAAAGTTGTTTAAAGGTATTTAATCATCTACTTTTAATCAACCGCGTGTTGATAGTAAGAGCCTTACCGGTAAGGGCTTGATCGACTTTGACTTTAATTGCCTGTTTATCAGGTACTAAGCTGATTCCAATAAAAGCTGGACTCCATTATATCGTTGAACACTTGCTAAAAGTGGCGTTAAGCTTAAACGAAGAAATCTTCTTATAAATTTCACGTCCTATAGAGAATGAATTGCGAAGTTTAGTTTGGACGTTGTAAGAATGCTTTTAAAAAAATGTGCAAACATAAACACCACTGATAACAAATTAAACCAGACAAAATGGTGTGAAGTCCAGATACATCCTCATCTTGTTGTTATACATACATCTGTAATGTTTTTGTTGAATAATCTAAAACGTTCAACATTTCTGGTTGAGCTTCGGAATATCGTAAAACTTAAATAAAACCCTACTTATTACTGTCAGTTCTTAAATAACAGATGGAAGCAAATAAAATAAACTTCGTTTGTAAAAGCAATAGAATTCCAAACACTTTATTATGTACGTGCAAACCAACTATACAATTAGCGATGTGTTGTTTTTGGATTAGGACTTGTAAGTAAGAATATAAATGACAGAAATAAACAATCACTTTTGCTTAATTAATGAAGTGATGCATGATTAAAGTTGAAAAGATGTAATGGATGAAATGGATTAAAATATTAACTTCCAGAATGCATCAAGACAGAAATAAGACAAAATAAAAGGAAATGACATAAATAAAACACGAGCACCTGTTATGTTATTTCTGTACCGCAACGATCATAATATAATGAAGGTCTAGTACATATCTTTAAACAATGAGGATGGTATAAATGTACAACTATGTTAACACAGTGCTAATGAATGGTATACATTAGACTTATTATTGGTATAAGACATAATGCTGAAAATAAAAACAAGCAACTTCATGTACCAAAAGATTTTAGTATAATTATTAATCTATGTCGTCACGAACCTACCACACATAACGTATAAATAATAATTACAAAGGAAATGTTAGTGGGAACAACACAGTAAATAAAATGCAGCTATGCACGATTTATGAGTTGCAACATTTTACGTTTAATGAGAAACCCCTTGTAAAAATGCAAAAATGCAAATTGTAAGATAAAAAATGACAGAGCAGAACCTTAACACTCTTGTAAGCCGTCAACATCATTAACAAGTTAACATTAATTCATAATCAGAAGAAAACAAAAACAAGAAGAAAGACAACTAAATGTACAAAGCACGAATCACTCGAATTCAACAACATTTTTTACATTTTTATGTCACTATTCCATTGACACTAAAGTTATTATGTCAATGGTTCGTCAATTTGTTACTCGTACAACAACACGTAGAAATCTGGACACAGTGATTAACAGGTAATGCATTTGATTTAATAAGTACGTAGATGAATGTCAGTAATTCCTTTAAAAAGTCTTAATTGTAAAATTAAAACGTGACTGGATTTTGGAATCAAAATTGTGTACATATACAAATAGTTAATGATATATTCATCGATCAATAATGAAAAGTAAGTAGCATTATTGTTTAAACACATACATTTAAAAGAGAACTAATCCATTAAATATATATAAATGTTGGAAATACACATCCTGATCCATTTTATAATAAATATTTAATTATTTATTAAAACAGCCGGGACAAATTTGAACTCAGAAAAATAAAAGCATAGTACATTAAATACGACAAAATGTTATTAACTACTTTATCAGTTTGAATTGTTAAAATTGTTTCATTCCTTTTGAAAAATTTAAATCCCAGAAGCAATGCATAACACAGATCTAAAGTGTGTTATCATCGTTATTAGCATTTTAATTCGATAAAATTATACAAATGGTTAAAAACTCGCATATTGAATAAATAATTTCACTTTTGTTATTGATTTCTTCTTTAGAAGATTTTTCAATTATATAGACAAATGTTGGAATGGTATTCAGCTATAAGTCTTAGATGTTTAGATCAATTCAGAAAAAATTGGTATATTTAATTTGTCTTTAGTACTGGCAATAAAATACAATAACCAATCTGGTAATGATTCTAAAACTGATGTTAACTCTAATTAGTTGTTACTCTGAATTTATGCAATATTGTTGTTATTGAATTAAAAATATACAAAATGCAACTATATTCTTTATGTTTCCCATTTTGTTAACTTTTTTTATGCTAATAATTCATTTTAAAAACATCTTTTGCAATACAGGCTTATTTTTAGCAATGTCAATAATATTTATCTGCTGTAAATTTGTTCTTGTAATTGGATTGCTCTTTTTTCGTAATATTGCCAATCATAGAAATACATAGCTTTTGTATTATTGAAGGATAAATAAGTGTACGTATTTCTGTTGGATTTTTAGATTCAATCAGCAAGGAAGGAAAGGCATATGCATCCAAAAATTAAATAAACTGAAAAGTCTTTACAATTAAATTAATTAAAATATTTAATAATATGAACAATTAAACAGTTTTAAAAAATATGCTTATAACTTATATTGACCAGATAATGAATCGTGATTTCAAATTTGACTGTTTTGTAATAGTTCACTATATCTTGACGCAGACGCACAATTATCTCATATACCATATACAATTTACTACTTTACTACTTTGTCTTTGAATAACGATGCTAAACGATTCCCATTACAATTTAACTATTTTACTTTTGTAAGAAATTTTGTCTGTTTTTTATAACTGAAAATCTTGTTAAAACATCACAATATATAATATATATAATAAATTTTGTCACAGTTTTGAAAAGTTTAAAGCTGTTATAAAAGTATCTTTTCAACACAACTATGTTAAACTATGACTAAAATAATTATAAGTTACCAACATAAATACCAAATAAAAACACACAAAATTCAAAGACGGACATAATTAGAATGTTCGTACGTGCTGAATTGAATGTGATGAAATTTCTGTATTGATGGAATACAATGAAAGCTATATTTAATGGACAAACAGAATTTTTGGCATCCAAGAAAAAACGTCTTCAAATATATAGCAGAATTGCTTTTAATTAAAAAAGGTATAAAACAATATTGAACTATTTCTTTTAATTATTTTCTTTATAATATTTTTATGATGATCATAGCGGCAATATGCCATACACTAGCTACACGTATCAGCCGCGAAGACCATTGATCACAGCCATGAAGTAAAAATATAACTTAAATAACCGAATATAGAAATTGCAAGCTGTAAAGCGACGATAAATGTCCATATATTATATAAGAAGACTACGTGACTTGTTATACACATACAGTACGTTAATACTATACAGAACTCTAAATATTGGGACAAACACTTTAAGTAGCTATGTAGTGGATTTCTGAAAATTATAAATACATACTGATTTAATAACAAGTATTTTTACATGTCTACGATTACCCTAATCGCCAATTAAAGTGTACTGTCATTTGCCATATAAATAAATTTGATAGCTTGAAATAAACATTTCACGTTTCCATTAGACTATTGCAGATAAGTAAAATATAACAATGTGTGGCTCCAATAAGATTGTTATTGGATAGAACAACAAACAAAAGAAAAAAGTCATCTATGTTAAAACAATAAGATCATATATAACAGCTGTTTTTACTTCTTCCTAAATGACAATTTCATATACTTGTTCTAGTTGAAAATGCTGGTGAATGAAAAGATACCACATTCTTTACAAGAAGAATATTTTTTACATTGACTAACAACGGAAAAAAGCTGTTACGTCATCTTAAACCTTTCATATTTTTGACAGTTCATGTCCCTAAATTCGACTAAGAAAGAAAAAGCGAATTTACTAATTGAAGGGTGCCAGATGTGAAGCTGGAACTGCTTATCCTTTCGGACTTGCTTCCCAGTTTTTAGTGTGTCTCGTGTTGCTCATACCTGTTTTCTGTCGTTTTTTGCTATAATTGGTGATCATTGTTTCTTGTGCCCGTGTATGTATTACCATAATGATTCTTTTATCTTAACAAGTGTTGGTATTTTACTCTCTCCTTACCCTTATGTTAATTTAGGTTAAAAATGTTTTTTATGTACTAAAAATACAAATACAGAAAGTACCCATTACATAGAATTATATTGAGAGTTTCCACATACAAGTAATTTGTTTTTAACGACGTTTTGATAATATCTTGATATTTTTATCATCATGTTGCATCAAATGTTTACAAAATGGCATGCAAAAAATAACTGCAGATTGCGACGTTTATTTTAGACATCTGGGAATTGTTTTGGTTATAATCTATCTGATATTAAGGATTATTCTGATTAAACGCGTTTTAAATTTTACACAATAACCGATCAGGTAAACAGTTACAGAAGGGATATAGGTGCCCTAAACATCTTCTTTTTAGTATTTTTGCATGCAGACAATTAAAAACGTTTTAAAATCTTGCTGTAGAGTTGACTATTAATTATATAGTAAAATATTTTTGTGCCATAATCCAAAACTACTCTTAAATCTTAAAAAGCAAATCTCTGCTAAATATGAGTAATACCAATAATTCACTTCGACTTTTTAATACCGGGTAACAAATCGCTGAATGCTTTGGAGAAAATATTTTTGCAACTCAGTTTCTGAAAAAAACATGAAGGAAATTGTAACACGTTCTAAAAGATTTATTCCAAACTAAGACAAATATAAATAGTAAACAAACAACGAAAATAGTTTAACATAAACTAATATATGTAATATAAAAACAATTTTATTTTGGAAATAATCACTTTCTATTCTTTTGAGATTTTGACCTCAAAACATTGATATTTAAAATTAATTCAGACCTTAAGCGGAGAAAAGTAATCCACCTTAAATGTTATTTATTTATTGATACACATATAAATCATTTTCTAGTAGTAATTTGTTTGGACATCCGCACTATCATATTATTCCTAAAAATTTAATATTGTTTTTACAAATAGAAAATAGGAACTATACTTTAAAAGAATTAATCAAATATAAAGAAATAATATATCAAGTAAACTTGCTATCATTACATTTGTATATAAAGTTACAATAACTAGTCTTAAACTTCTTAAACAAAATGATACATTATATCATAAGGTCCGCACAAAAATAGACACATACATAACAGGCATAAAATATCAATCAGTTATTCACAATTTAAAAGGTTATCCACAATTTTAAAAGTTATCCACAATATAAAAGCAACACACAGTGTAATAAACTTACAAGACCTAAATTAATAGATGTATGATACAATGTTCTTCTATGGAATTTTATTCCTGTTAGAAAAGGACAATATTTCAAGGACACAATGCTCCATCTGTAGCTACGATTTTAAATTGGTATATATACTGTTTTTAAAACTAAAAAATAGTATACACAATTGTAGACTTGTAATAGAATAGCAAAATTGTTGCGACATCTGTTTCTTACAGTTGTATATAAATATTTATTATGTCCCGAATTTTGTGACTTATAATTACACATAGTAATAGTAAATTTATAGAAAAACTTACCTTTATGGCCTAACAAACATTGTCAGCATTGTACTACGTTTTGGTCTGGAAAAGACTGTCGTATAAAAATATTCTTTCATCTTAACCCCATAAAGAAAGGTTACTATTTATTTAATTTGTACTTCATTATGCTAGTTTATTTTTAAGTTATAAAATATTAATTTCGTAAGGCAATTATTTATGATGTTCTGGATCGAATCGAATGAAACTCTTTATGTAAAAGACATAGCTTTAAAAGTTTGAACCATCTATATCAATACAAGTGTTCACAGCTCGCCATTAAACTTCCTTTGTATTGTACCATTTGTGCATGCAAAAGAGAATGCCATGTTAAAATATAATGCATTTATGATGAAAAGTCATGTTGCGTGAAATATTTAAATTTTTAACGATATTATTTGAAGTAAAAACATGTGTTTCGTATTGTGACACATATTATAGAATAATTACTGACGGATACCATGATTATACTGGACTATTGTGATGTTTACGATATTAAATGTCTTTGGTAAAATTTATATCTACATAAATTGGACTGTTCGTAGATATATCTCCAATTCGTTAGTTTCATCAAAGAAATGTGGTTTTTTTAATTTCCTTTTTGTACTAGAATGGGTAACAAATATGTCTATAATCTTTTAACTTTAACCTAATATATTTATTTCATCTAAAACAATAATCACAAACACAGACGGTATGAATAACGTAGTGAATTGATAACATTTATAATTTGGCACATCCGTTTTCTTTATTTATCTTATTCAAAATGCAATGAAAACGTTTAAATACGCCTAAATGTCATTAATATAAGATGAAGTACCTAACTAATTTTCTATAACAAAACTATGATAAAAACTTGTTCATGATCCCGAGAATTAGATAAATTCTGGCGAGACTGATAAAACAGCATTGGCTTTGTCTGCCTCAAAAGTTATGCCTATAAACTTGAAAGGTCATAACTATAGGGACGAATTGGAGTTCATAGAATTATCGAATTTACAACTTCGGACAAATTAAGTTATTGCAGTCATCAAAATAAATAAATGTAATTTGTTCCCAAATATTATTGGCATTCAGAGTCAGGGAGATATCTGCAGCTTTGGGAAGTAGCGAATCCGAATTAACTGGAAACTAAATGCAATTTATAATAGAAAACATTGGGTATTGAGATGATTTTGTTGATAAGACTGAATGCCAGTCTCTACTTCAAAGGCCCGATGACATATTTATGTAAATTTTCTTTTCTATTTAAGGCATAAATATCAGAAAAATAGTAAAGTCGATTATGTATTTACAAATGTTGCAAATCAATTTGATTACAAAAAATCTAATTGATCCAGAAACAGTTAGGAGTTAGAAATTCTTGCATTAAATTCTACTTGACCACGTTTGTCTATTTTTCGTGTTGCCGTTTTACTTTGAAAGTAGATTGATAAACTATTGTTTAAGGTCAAATCATGTCAATATATTAATATATTTAAAAATAAAAAATGTTAAAAAGAACTAGTTGTAACAAAATCAAATGAAATGAAGTAATGTGAAAATATGTTTTGGGACAGTTATTAGACAACATAATATAATCAAATATGTCTGCTTCTTTTGTTTACTTATCCCGCGCTTAATAATGGAATAATTAAATACATTTAAAAGTATTACACTTCTTGAATGGCATTTCAAGATTTCTTTTATACAGTAGTTAACGGCTTTAAAATATGTTACTGTTTAGTTCGGCAGCATAAATGTCCATATATGCAAACAATGAAGGTCGAAGTATGCAATCTGGCGCACTCAAATCAAAGAACTAAAATTCAAAGTGGATTAATAATTTTTTAACATTACATCCAATTTTGAATTTACAAACAATTTGTTTACATAAATACATTACATAAAAAATTCTTCATAATATATTGGGAGATATGTAGCAGTATGACTTCTACATTTGATGGCGTAACTAAATATCAAATATATTTGGGAGTTAATTGTGCAGTTACACGTGTAATTACTGTTTTCTAACCTGAATGTATAAGGTTATAAATACTTTTTACGGGTACTCAAAAAAATTATAAAAAAGTGGAATGTTCCAAAACGAAATTATAAGATGAAACAATAAACCGAAAAACACATCGCACGAACTTAGTGAAAGTTTGTAATTTCTTGTTTCGGTAGCAACACAGGTCGGGTGAATTAATGTGAATCCGTTATGGTAGTGTTTGTTATAGTGGAATATAACGCACGATCTGTAAACATTATGAAGGTAATAAAAAATACCGAAAACCAAGGAAACTGTCAAAAAGACAATCCATAAATCTAAGTCAAAGAAACCAACGGAACCAACAATAAAAAATATAGAAAAAACTACATCAATAGTCCTGACTTGGTACAGGCATTTCAAAAACTAGGTTTTGTGGCAAGCCAAACATGTCGCTTCAATTACTGTATATAATGAACAAATACAAAATGCAAAATGGAAATTTATTAATGATCGATCAACTCGGGATGATAAACTTAGGGAGGTGAGAACTTCATATCGGTATTCCCCTTCAAAAGCTGTCATGTGTCTTGAAGTAAAATGTAAAAACCATACGGTCAAAAACAATCGACAAGCATAAGGCAGTTACGAATCCGGATTGGGACATAAAAAGAAACCATCAATGTCACCAAGAAAAAAAGCAAACAAAAACAATACAAAAGAAATAGAAAGAGAAAGAGAAATAAATAAAAAAAACACACACACACAAACAGAGAAACAAAACAAGACAAAACAAACTCAGACAAAAGCAGTGGTGCACTCAGGTTGAGTAATAATCATGTCCGTAAAAAATTTACATGGACGATTAGAAAACCAACATGTGGCCAGCAAAAATGTCTGACTGCATTTGGGAGATTGATTTACCAATCAACTAAGTTGTGATGAAGGGATAGACCTTCTGAAGATATGCTTAGAAGCTTAGATAAATCCCTTTTTGTTTAGCTTTTTGGTAAAGCAGCGTTTGGTCTAGAAAGTATTAATACCGATCGCAAGATATGGCATACAGTATGAGTTGTCAAATGATGATGAAATCTCCGTTATCTTTTAGCGTATCAGTTAAGACACAAATATACCATAAGCCGAGGCAGCTGGTATATGGGTTCATGGATGAATGAAAAATGTTTAATAAGAAATCAAAGTCGTCCCTTTTGTCAAGATTCAAGACAAGTCTATCGTCGATGCCGAGGTTAGGATAGTGGTATGAAACAATAAATGTAATAAAACTAAAATAACCATTACTTTTCCATTATAAACCGCGAGTGTAAAAAATTGAATATGTCTTTGTTCCCAAGGTTTAATAAATTATTTGTATTGTTTATTTTTTTACATCGTATGGTGTGGTGTAACTGAAATTACACTACCGGAACATAATTAAATAAAAACACAAAAAAGTTTTTCAGAATTTTATTACTGCATCTTATGATTAACATATGCAAATAAATACAACAATGAAATTACGTCAGTGATAATTAAGACACTGGTAGATATTTACGCAGCTTTGTAGATTTATTGAACCCAATGTGTTACATTTTATATAAAACATATGATCTTTTACTTGTAAATCTTACCAAATACTATTATACTACTAATAAGAAAGCACAAAAAGAAAGCAAATTCCCGAATTCACCATAAGGTATTATAGTCAATGCCACCATAAAAACTATATTTATTTATTTATTTATTTATTTATTTATTTATTTATTTATTTATTTATTTATTTATTTATTTATTTATTTATTTATTTATTTATTTATTTATTTATTTATTTATTTATTTATTTGTTTATTTATTTATTTATTTATTTATTTTTTTACCGAATAGTCAATGAGGTGAACGAGTAATAATCTAGGTGTACACACTAAATGAACAAATATATAAAAAAATTCGTAAAAGAACACTCATAAAATGAACATGTTAAGATTCGATTATGATACCCATTTAAATGTGGGGTGTTCGTCCGTACATCCTGAAGCAAAACACGGATTTTCGGGTATTTATCTTTTATCCGCAGCGCTACTTTCGCCTCAAAGGGAAGTTGACATATCTTTAATAGTGTCTAATTTTACATTTTGATCGGAGATTTTTAGAGTATATATATTTTATCCGAATACACAATTCAATAGAATTTGATGAAACATTCAGATTTTTTTGGCACATAGTGCTTTTTGCACGTGATATCTTACATTATGATTGAAATGAAAAAAAAATAGAGGACGTTCTACAGCAAAACATGGACTGCGCCATTTTGTGACATATATATTTGGGGCGGGGTATTAATAAGCAAGCATTGCTAAGTTTTCTTGTTTGCTAACTTTATTTCGTACCTCTGTGCAATCGGGGTTTCTAAACAGAATAACTATGATTTAATCAAATGACAAAGCTTTTCTGTTTTAGGGTTACAAACGTTCAATTGTCCATATATTTATTTCATCTAAAGTATTCGACAAATATAACTTTAAGTTTTTAATTTAAACTTTAGAGTTTTTGTGTATCTTTTAACTATATGGTCTGCACACTACCTGCATCTTCTGGATAGGAGAATGCTGCTGATAAGGATACTACTAGGACAGGGATTTACATTTTCGAAGACTCGGAAAATCAAAAACTTTAAAACAAACGTGATGACTTCTTCTTTCTAATTGTCAACTTCCCGTTCTTCGATAGCAACATTCAAGCAGCTCTGGTGTAAGGGGTGTTCATGTAACAAATTATCCGTTACGCAAGATCCTGCTTTCTTGCGTAGTTATAGGTAGTGTTTCCTTTTTGGATTGTACCTTTTACTATACATAATAACGAGTAACTAAAAGGGTGTCGAATTAAAAGTAGGTACTGCTTACTCGCCTGAGCACCCTAGTGCACCTATGTTTTTTATTGCGTGCGGCTACTCACATTTTTTTTTATTATTGTTTTTCTTTTGTGTTATTTAAATCTGGATTAGTAAACGTCAAGTGCCTTCCGGCATTCTTGTCGTTCGGTAGGTTTCCTAACTTTTTTTTAAGTACTCGGCCACCTATTTTTTCTCTAATATTTAGGCTTTTGCACGCAAACAAAATTTTGATTTGTGTATACTCGACGTAGCATATGATTTCATTAACGTTATTAACGATGTAAGTATGTTACTATCCATCGGGCTTAATTGTGAACCTAGGCACTTTGTATTTTACACTTCAGAACAGAAGTTAGAGTATACACCAACAACGTTGATTGCATGACTTCACTATAACCGCAAAATAAAAATGTATTACAGGTATCGTTTTTGTAGGATAAAATATTTAAAAGTATTTCGAAACTTAAATTTGAGTTTTCTGTGTAATCAAGTAAGCATAATGGTTGAGTGTACATTGTGACAAAAGCTGCTGATCCACATATTGTATGACGATCAACCATGCAGGATATCAAGAACAAGGCTTTTAACTAATGGGTCGTTAAATATAAGATTATTTTAAAGGAGAAAACAACTAAGGAGACTTAGGATAAAATGCCGTCTGCATATGCGACGGTTTGTCTAGTGATATTTAACAATAATTTGATATTTCTGTGATGACATTATATAATTTTAAAATTGGAATAGTAAGCACACGTTTCATAACATTATCCAACTGACCATTGATGTTTTGGGACTAATTGTATATTTGCTGGTAAAGGGTCTTATGTGATGCGAGACATTTTGTCGTCTCTTTCATTGATGTTCTAAAATGATATCTTATTAAAGTCTTGTAAGTAGTAAAGAATGTGTACGATCGTTATATCACCATGTGCATACCTTTGTCACTATATTGATAAACTACATCGGAGAACATGCAAAGGGGGATAATTCAATTAAAATATTTGACTTCAGTTAAAAAATGAAAACTTGAATAAAGTGAGAATGGTGCAGTTTTCCATACTTGCGTATGAAGCGCAAAAACGATTCTTATTTAAATTTTTAATAAATTGGCATTTAATGGCATACATTGGACGTCTATATTTGTCTCCGTTCTGAAAATACTTAAATAGGGGATCATAAGTTACCTTCTTACAGATAATCTATTGACCAAATATCATAAACGATTTGCATTTAGATCTCCACTCCCCCTCAAAATGATAAAAACAAATGGACTTGAATATGATATTAAGTTCAGTTCGTTTTATAGATTTTATGTATTATCACGTGACCACAATAAATCGTTTGCAATCTCTGAAACTTTTAGAAATATTAATAGCATTAATAGACGTTTAATGCCATGCATGTGTTATCTGAGTGCGGATGACGAACAAATACCTAATATTTAATAACAGATATTATTGATAGATAGCTTACATTCATGGTAAAAGCAAATTGTCCGTAACATATTAAAATATTTTATATTCAAAATTTAGCAGATGTACCATTATGGTTCGACTAAATGATGGCAATTTTACTATTCAATATTTTCTTATCTAACTTATAAACCAATAGTGTATACAATTCGATATGAAAATCTTTTCATGTGGGTTGAAGTCGATAAAAACTCAAAACGTTTCTTACGATGAAAGGTAGCTAAATAATCTAGAATGTTTTTTCTTTGATAAAGTTGAGCGAATAATTATTGACGGGTGTAGTTTTGATAATATCAAGTTTTACTACTTATTAAACGGCATATAGCGAGTGATCATCAAAGAAATTGACTATAAACTACTAGCTCAAAGAGCAGTCCATTGTATGTCAACAAAAGCTATTTGATGTTGTTAGTGGAATATTACAGATCTAATCATCTCATGATAAAAATCATAAATCCTTTAAAGCAAAAGTTTCTTTGTATTTCTGGCTATCAATTTTGTATCATTTTGGTGCTTACATTACTAAGCTCATTAAAAAAATAAATCTGTGTATACAAAGGTGTTAATTATTGGCTTCTTTGAAGCTATTATTTATAAATTTTCACATTAACGTTCGATTTTTGTTTATTTATGTCCGTATTTGAATATACCTTTGAAGATTTTATAAACATTATTCCCAATATGAAAATAAAATGATAGAAATGAGTAATATATACTTTAAAAACCTAGACATTAAACTCCTAATCTGAATTTAATTATGAGAATATTCATATTAGCCACATGCTTGTGAGACAATCAGATATAGGGCATCATGTATAGAACAAAGGGAAGTCGGTGTATAACCAATTATCTTCTGTGGTGCTTAACACAGAAAAGGTAAATAAACTGATCTGTCAACAAGAATCGACAACCGTAGGACAATGACAAAGACCAAATTAAGGCACACGTCACACGGAAGAAGCTAACAACGACTACAACTAATGGTAAGTAACCCAAACCCAATTAATGATATTGGTCCACTTAGAAGCTGATAAAATGTTGCTAATGATGGATGGTACGTTGACACTTTGGAAGTTGAAAGCGAACAAATAAACAAAAAAGTTTCACTTACATCAAACAAAAATGACGAAAATTTTAACGATTTGTAATTTAAATTTAATAAACCCATACCACACAGTTTTGTACACATGTAAAGGATGTTGTAAAAGCAATGAAAATAAATTATTTGTACATTTTGTTTATTGATTTTAAAATATGTTTATTATTATTCCTTAGACGTAAAAACAATAAATAATTAATGTAATACTCTTACCATTGTTTATCATACATGTGAATTTAAACACACCATCTTTGCAATACATTATAGTACTAAAAGTCGCCTGATTACTACTATGACAATTGGGACAGAAATACTTATACAGCTTTCAGCAAGCCGGATGTTTTGTGTGCAAGAAAATGATATTTTTATCTTTTAAATAATAAGTATAAGAACATAATACGAGCATTAGCACAAATAATACATTGCTACTATAACGATATTGGTTGCCTTCAAATGTGGCAACGCTAAAATAAAAGTTTAAACAATGTTTTACCATTTATTTTTAAAGAGTTTCAGGAGAGTGATTGTTATAATCTGTGCTGTAGGAAGTGTTTCTGCTATACATTTAAGACTTATGAATCTCATCTTCGAGTGGTTGGTCGTAGTACCAACAAGAAGCACGATATCTTTATATACTTTCATATCCCAATGTATGTGTCCCTACCATACAAAACGTTTGTCTGAACATAAATGTTTGATAATGAAGCGACATGTTTGTGGACAGCTACTGCATCATGCTATCGTGTTTAAATCTGACAGAATTAATACGACAATATGTTGCACGATAGGCTTATTTGAAAGTAGATTCAGCATTAAACAATAGATCATTTTCATTCAGATGTAGCATTCTCCACAATGCGGGTAATAGCATGGGCAATAATATTTCTATCGATTTGCCACCGAGACCAACACATAAACCAATATATAACGTTGCATTTTACGATCACATGGCGCTCGAATGTAAGTGTGACTACTTTACATGTGTATCCAATTTATTTTTTCTTCCCTCATCGTACATTCAGTACATTTAAAGCCTACATTTACTATTGAAAAAGCGTGTTCACCAAACATTTAGACAATTTGTGTCATATATTTAAAAGACCCCTTGTTAATTAGACGTTAATGCAGATTGGTTTGGGTTTTAAGAAGAACATTATATTTATACAAACTAGTTAATACAACTGTTAATGTACTTCAGGATTCAAGCTTCGATGCATAACAAATATCCGAGGACTAACCAACAAGTAATCGCTTTGATCTAATGCATTTAATTTATTAAAATCTGGTTCTGTTTCCCAAGGTAAATGATTTTATTATGATTTGCCAAGTATATTAGCCGCTTACGTGTTTTTGAATCAAAGAGCGTGCACAAATCACTCAAAATCCATTGCTTCAAAATAAAATCATCAGTCATTAAGCTTATTAAAAATACAAGAATTTTCCCATAAAGCTTGCAATGAATCATTTTTTGTTTCATACATAATATGATTTCAAATTACAAAATATCAAATTTGTTTAGCTCTAAAGTGTTTGATTCTCTCTACAATACCCCTATAGAATACTGCTTTGAATATGGTAATATCCACTAAATTTATATGCAAAGTAATTGATGTTATCATTGGTCAAGGGTGGATGATCAAAGGGTAACTTTAACAGGATCTCCAGATAGCAGATATCCCTAAGATTAAGGCATGATGTTCACTATGAAAATTGATCAAAGTAGTTCGAATACCAAAATATCGTGTTATTAATAAGTTGTAAAATTCAATTTCAAAACATTGCTGTATAAATTACCACCCATGTTGTATTAAATCACAAGTCCATGTAATTATCATAATAAAATTATACCGATTTGCGTGAAAATAAGATACATCACAACAAAAACACAAATTAATTAAACAAATGGGCAATATTAATGAATATTCTTCATGGCAACATTAACCCAAAGCGCTTTTATCTTCACGTTAATTTTAAATAAGTATAACATTGAATACACATAAATATAAGTTATTAATTACATTTATAAAGATAAGGGATTCATAACCTAATTATACTAATAATTGACTTTATAACTACAACGATATGTAGACTTCGTATGATTACTAACAATTTACCATCGATTTTAATTAAAGGTTTTGAAAAATCTTACTGCAAGGCCAGTTTACAGGTTTTGTGCACACACAAATGTAAGAAATGATTGGGTTGAAAAGCATGTGAATCAGTAAGTGGAAAATTCGTATTAATATAGTTGCAAGACAATTCTTTATTATAAAAAATTATAACAAGTTCCAATATCTGGTAAATAAAAAACAAAATCATAATAACAAACATAGAGCTATCGTAATAACAGGTGCAAATCCTCAATATGTGTGCAATCTTGCTGTCAAGTTTTGAGGAACTGATTAAAAAATTTAACGGAATCTGATTTAACAAAATTGGTTAATTTGTTTTCTGTCAAATTTGCGTAAGTTGACTTATTTTCAAATCTTGGAAAATAGCAAAAGTTCCTTAAAAATTCCTTAAAAGCAAGTACACAACTATTGGTGTAATTAATCTGTGCAGGTGTAGGGTTCTGGATTTCAACTATGAGTGTAATCTTTCTGTAAAGCTTTATGGTTCTGGCCATAAATTAAACTATGCGTGTAATCCTTCTGTGCAGCGTTAGGGTTTTGTGCTAAAACTAAGTGTGTAATCTTTCAGAGCAGTTGTAGGGTTGTTGGTTAAAACTAAGTGTGCAATCTTTCTGTGCAGTTGCAGGGTTCTGTGTTTAAACTATGGGTGTAATTTTGTCTGTGTATTTGTAGGGCTTTGTGTTAAACTAAGTGTGTAATCTTTCTATGCAGTTTTAGGGTTCTTGGTTAAAACTATTGGTGTAATCTTTCTATGCAGTTGGAGGGTTCTGTGTTAAACTTATGAGTGTCATCTCTCTGTGCAGTTGTATGATTCTGGGTTAAAACTGTCCGTGTAATCTTTCAGTGCAGTTGTAGGTTTCTGTGTTAAAAATATGGATGTAATCTTTCTGTGCAGTTGTAAGGTTCTGGGTTAAAAATATGAGTGTAATCGTTCATTGCAGTTGTAAGCTTCTGGGTTAAAACTATAGGTGTAATCTTTCAGTATGGTTTAAAACTATGTGTGTCATCTTTCTATGCAGTTGCAAGAATCTGGGTTAAAACTTTCGGATTAATCTTTCTGTGCACTTTTCGGTTTGTGGGTGAAAGCTATGGGATATTAATTTTTAAAGAAAAAATGAGAGTATAGTAATAAAAGTTGTAACTGCTTGAAATGATCTTTCTGTGCAGTTGTATAGTTCTGGGTTAAATCTGTGGGTGTAATCTTACTACGCTGTTGTCGGGTTCTGGATTAAAACTATGTGTGTAATCTTTCTGTGCAGTTGTAAGGT
Organism: Limnoperna fortunei; assembly: GCA_944474755.1. Taxonomy (NCBI): domain Eukaryota; kingdom Metazoa; phylum Mollusca; class Bivalvia; order Mytilida; family Modiolidae; genus Limnoperna; species Limnoperna fortunei. The sequence goes on from OX104113.1 coordinate 5,610,553, forward strand.
TCTAGGTTAAGACTGTGAGTGTAATCTTTCAGTGCCGATTTAGGGTTCTGGGTTTAATCTTTCGGTGTAATCTTTCTGTTATAGGTTTCTAGATTAAAACTATGACTGTAATTTTTATGTGCAGTTGTAGGGTTGTGGGTTAAAACTATTGGTGTAATCTTTCTGTGCAGTTGTAGGGTTGTGGGTTAAAACTATTGGTGTAATCTTTCTGTGCAGTTGTAGTGTTCTGGGTTAAAACTATTGGTGTAATCTTTCTGTGCTGTTGTAGTGTTCTGGGTTAAAACTATGGGTGTGATCTTTCTGTGCAGATTTAGCGCTATGGGTTAAAACTATGTACTAGTATGTAGTTTTTCTTTAGAGTAGTAGGGGTCTGGGTTAAAACTATGGATGTACTCTTTTTGTGCAGTTGTAGAGTTCAGTGTCAAAACTAATGGTGTAATCTTTCTTTCTCTGCACTTGTAGGAGTCTGTGTTAAAACTATGGGTGTAATCTTTCTGAGCATTTTTAGGGTTCTGAGTTAAAACTATGGATGTACTCTTCTTGTGCAGCTGCAGGGTTCAGTGTCAAAACTAATGGTGTAATCTTTCTTTCTCTGCACTTGTAGGAGTCTGTGTTAAAACTATGGGTGTAATCTTTCTGAGCAGTTTCAGGGTGCTGGGTTAAAACTATGGTTGTAGTTTCTATGAAGAAGTAGTGATCTAGGTTAAAACTACATGTATGTGTGTTTTCTTTCTGTGCACTTGTAGGGTTCTGGGTTAAAAGTATGTGTGTAATCTTTATGTGCAGTTTTAAGGTTCTGGGTTAAGACTGTGAGTGTAATCTTTCTGTGCAGTTGTAGGGTTCTGGGTTGAAACTATGTGTGTTTTCTTTCTGTGCAGTTGTAGGGTTCTGGGTTAAACTATATGTGTAATATTTCTGTGTGGTTGTAGGGTTCTGGGTTAAAACTATGAATGTAATCTTTCTGTGCAGTTGTAGGGTTCTGGGTTAAAACTATGGGGGTAATCTTTCTGTGCAGTTGTAGGGTTCTGGGTTAAAATTATGGATGTACTCTTTTAGTGCAGTTGCAGGGTTCAGTGTTAAAACTATGGGTGCAATCTTTCTGAGCAGTTTCAGGGTTTTGGGTTAAAACTATGGGTGTAGTTTTCTTTGAAGTAGTAAGGTTCTGGGTTAAAACTATGGGTGTAATCTTTCTGACCAGTTTCAGGGTTCTGGGTTAAAACTATGGGTGTAGTTTTATTTGAAGTAGCAGGGGTCTTGGTTAAAACTATGAATGTTCTCGTTGTGTGCAGTTGTAAAGTTCTGGGTCAAAACTATGTGTGTAATCTTTCTGTGCAGTTGTAAGGTTCTGGGTTAAAACTATGAATGTGATCTTTCTGTGCAGTTGCAGGGTTCTAGGTTAAAACTATGAGTTAATCTTTCTATGCAGTTGTAAGGTTCTGGGTATAATATAAAACTATGAGTGTAATCTTTCTATGCACTTGTAGGGTTCTGGGTATAAAACTATGAGTGTAATCTTTCTGTGCAGTTGTAGGGACCTGGGTTACTATTGGTGTAATCTTTCTGAGCAGTTGAAGAGTTCTGGGTTACTATTAGTGTAATCTTTCTGAGCAGTTGTATGGTTCTGGGTTACTATTAGTGTAATCTTTCTGAGCAGTTGTAGAGTTCGGGGTTACTATTAGTGTACTCTTTCTGAGCAGTTGTATGGTTCTGGGTTACTATTGGTGTAATCTTTCTGAGCAGTTGTAGGGTTCTGTGTTACTATTGGTGTAATCGTCCTGTGCAGTTGTAGGGTTCTGGGTTACTATTGGTGTAATCAATCTGTGCAGATGTAGGGTTCTGGGTTACTATTGGTGAAATTTTTCTGTGCAGTTGTAGGGTTCTGGGTTACTATTAGTGTACTCTTTCTGAGCAGTTGTATGGTTCTGGGTTACTATTGGTGTAATCTTTCTGTGCAGTGGTAAGGTTCTGGGTTACTATTAGTGTAATCTTTCTGTGCAGTTGTAGAGTTCTGTGTTAAAATTATGAGTGTAATCTTTCTGTGCAGTTGTAGGGTTCTGTGTTAAAACTATGAGTGTAATCTTTCTGTGCAGTTGTAGAGTTCTGTGTTAAAATTATGAGTGTAATCTTTCTGTGCAGTTGTATGGTTCTGGGTTACTATTTGTGTAATTTTTCTGTGCAGTTGTAGGGTTCTGGGTTACTATTGGTGTAATCTTTCTGTGCAGTTGTAGGGTTCTGGGTTACTATTAGTGTAATCTTTCTGTGCAGTTGTAGAGTTCTGTGTTAAAACTATGAGTGTAATCTTTCTGTGCAGTTGTAGGGTTCTGGGTTACTATTGGTGTAATCTTTCTGTGCAGTTGTAGGGTTCTGGGTTACTATTAGTGTAATCTTTCTGTGCAGTTGTAGGGTTCTGGGTTACTATTTGTGTAATCTTTCTGTGCAGTTGTAGGGTTCTGTGTTAAAATTACGAGTGTAATCTTTCTGTGCAGTTGTAGGGTTCTGGGTTACTATTGGTGTAATCTTTCTGTGCAGTTGTAGGGTTCTGGGTTACTATTAGTGTAATCTTTCTGTGCAGTTGTAGAGTTCTGTGTTAAAACTATGAGTGTAATCTTTCTGTACAGTTGTAGGGTTCTGGGTTACTATTGGTGTAATCTTTCTGTGCAGTTGTAGGGTTCTGGGTTACTATTAGTGTAATCTTTCTGTGCATTTGTAGGGTTCTGGGTTACTATTGGTGTAATCTTTCTATGCAGTTGTAGGGTTCTGGGTTACTATTGGTGTAATCTTTCTGAGCAGTTGTAGGGTTCTGGGTTACTATTGGTGTAATCTTTCTGTGCAGTTGTAGGGTTCTGGGTTACTATTAGTGTAATCTTTCTGTGCATTTGTAGGGTTCTGGGTTACTATTAGTGTAATCTTTCTGTGCATTTGTAGGGTTCTGGGTTACTATTGGTGTAATCTTTCTGAGCAGTTGTAGGGTTCTGGGTTACTATTGGTGTAATCTTTCTGTGCAGTTGTAGGGTTCTGGGTTACTATTGGTGTAATCTTTCTATGCAGTTGTAGGGTTCTGTGTTACTATTGGTGTAATCGTCCTGTGCAGTTGTAGGGTTCTGGGTTACTATTGGTGTAATCAATCTGTGCAGATGTAGGGTTCTGGGTTACTATTGGTGAAATTTTTCTGTGCAGTTGTAGGGTTCTGGGTTACTATTAGTGTACTCTTTCTGAGCAGTTGTATGGTTCTGGGTTACTATTGGTGTAATCTTTCTGTGCAGTGGTAAGGTTCTGTGTTACTATTTGTGTAATTTTTCTGTGCAGTTGTAGGGTTCTGGGTTACTATTGGTGTAATCTTTCTATGCAGTTGTAGGGTTCTGGGTTACTATTGGTGTAATCTTTCTGAGCAGTTGTAGGGTTCTGTGTTACTATTGGTGTAATCGTCCTGTGCAGTTGTAGGGTTCTGGGTTACTATTGGTGTAATCAATCTGTGCAGATGTAGGGTTCTGGGTTACTATTGGTGAAATTTTTCTGTGCAGTTGTAGGGTTCTGGGTTACTATTAGTGTACTCTTTCTGAGCAGTTGTATGGTTCTGGGTTACTATTGGTGTAATCTTTCTGTGCAGTGGTAAGGTTCTGTGTTACTATTTGTGTAATTTTTCTGTGCAGTTGTAGGGTTCTGGGTTACTATTGGTGTAATCTTTCTGTGCAGTTGTAGGGTTCTGGGTTACTATTAGTGTAATCTTTCTGTGCAGTTGTAGAGTTCTGTGTTAAAATTATGAGTGTAATCTTTCTGTGCAGTTGTAGGGTTCTGTGTTAAAACTATGGGTGCAATCTTTCTGAGCAGTTTCAGGGTTTTGGGTTAAAACTATGGGTGTAGTTTTCTTTGAAGTAGTAAGGTTCTGGGTTAAAACTATGGGTGTAATCTTTCTGACCAGTTTCAGGGTTCTGGGTTAAAACTATGGGTGTAGTTTTATTTGAAGTAGCAGGGGTCTTGGTTAAAACTATGAATGTTCTCGTTGTGTGCAGTTGTAAAGTTCTGGGTCAAAACTATGTGTGTAATCTTTCTGTGCAGTTGTAAGGTTCTGGGTTAAAACTATGAATGTGATCTTTCTGTGCAGTTGCAGGGTTCTAGGTTAAAACTATGAGTTAATCTTTCTATGCAGTTGTAAGGTTCTGGGTATAATATAAAACTATGAGTGTAATCTTTCTATGCACTTGTAGGGTTCTGGGTATAAAACTATGAGTGTAATCTTTCTGTGCAGTTGTAGGGACCTGGGTTACTATTGGTGTAATCTTTCTGAGCAGTTGAAGAGTTCTGGGTTACTATTAGTGTAATCTTTCTGAGCAGTTGTATGGTTCTGGGTTACTATTAGTGTAATCTTTCTGAGCAGTTGTAGAGTTCGGGGTTACTATTAGTGTACTCTTTCTGAGCAGTTGTATGGTTCTGGGTTACTATTGGTGTAATCTTTCTGAGCAGTTGTAGGGTTCTGTGTTACTATTGGTGTAATCTTTCTGTGCAGTTGTAGGGTTCTGGGTTACTATTGGTGAAATTTTTCTGTGCAGTTGTAGGGTTCTGGGTTACTATTAGTGTACTCTTTCTGAGCAGTTGTATGGTTCTGGGTTACTATTGGTGTAATCTTTCTGTGCAGTGGTAAGGTTCTGGGTTACTATTAGTGTAATCTTTCTGTGCAGTTGTAGAGTTCTGTGTTAAAATTATGAGTGTAATCTTTCTGTGCAGTTGTAGGGTTCTGTGTTAAAACTATGAGTGTAATCTTTCTGTGCAGTTGTAGAGTTCTGTGTTAAAATTATGAGTGTAATCTTTCTGTGCAGTTGTATGGTTCTGGGTTACTATTTGTGTAATTTTTCTGTGCAGTTGTAGGGTTCTGGGTTACTATTGGTGTAATCTTTCTGTGCAGTTGTAGGGTTCTGGGTTACTATTAGTGTAATCTTTCTGTGCAGTTGTAGAGTTCTGTGTTAAAATTATGAGTGTAATCTTTCTGTGCAGTTGTAGGGTTCTGTGTTAAAACTATGAGTGTAATCTTTCTGTGCAGTTGTAGGGTTCTGGGTTACTATTGGTGTAATCTTTCTGTGCAGTTGTAGGGTTCTGGGTTACTATTAGTGTAATCTTTCTGTGCAGTTGTAGGGTTCTGGGTTACTATTTGTGTAATCTTTCTGTGCAGTTGTAGGGTTCTGTGTTAAAATTACGAGTGTAATCTTTCTGTGCAGTTGTAGGGTTCTGGGTTACTATTGGTGTAATCTTTCTGTGCAGTTGTAGGGTTCTGGGTTACTATTAGTGTAATCTTTCTGTGCAGTTGTAGAGTTCTGTGTTAAAACTATGAGTGTAATCTTTCTGTACAGTTGTAGGGTTCTGGGTTACTATTGGTGTAATCTTTCTGTGCAGTTGTAGGGTTCTGGGTTACTATTAGTGTAATCTTTCTGTGCATTTGTAGGGTTCTGGGTTACTATTGGTGTAATCTTTCTATGCAGTTGTAGGGTTCTGGGTTACTATTGGTGTAATCTTTCTGAGCAGTTGTAGGGTTCTGGGTTACTATTGGTGTAATCTTTCTGTGCAGTTGTAGGGTTCTGGGTTACTATTAGTGTAATCTTTCTGTGCATTTGTAGGGTTCTGGGTTACTATTAGTGTAATCTTTCTGTGCATTTGTAGGGTTCTGGGTTACTATTGGTGTAATCTTTCTGAGCAGTTGTAGGGTTCTGGGTTACTATTGGTGTAATCTTTCTGTGCAGTTGTAGGGTTCTGGGTTACTATTGGTGTAATCTTTCTATGCAGTTGTAGGGTTCTGTGTTACTATTGGTGTAATCGTCCTGTGCAGTTGTAGGGTTCTGGGTTACTATTGGTGTAATCAATCTGTGCAGATGTAGGGTTCTGGGTTACTATTGGTGAAATTTTTCTGTGCAGTTGTAGGGTTCTGGGTTACTATTAGTGTACTCTTTCTGAGCAGTTGTATGGTTCTGGGTTACTATTGGTGTAATCTTTCTGTGCAGTGGTAAGGTTCTGTGTTACTATTTGTGTAATTTTTCTGTGCAGTTGTAGGGTTCTGGGTTACTATTGGTGTAATCTTTCTATGCAGTTGTAGGGTTCTGGGTTACTATTGGTGTAATCTTTCTGAGCAGTTGTAGGGTTCTGTGTTACTATTGGTGTAATCGTCCTGTGCAGTTGTAGGGTTCTGGGTTACTATTGGTGTAATCAATCTGTGCAGATGTAGGGTTCTGGGTTACTATTGGTGAAATTTTTCTGTGCAGTTGTAGGGTTCTGGGTTACTATTAGTGTACTCTTTCTGAGCAGTTGTATGGTTCTGGGTTACTATTGGTGTAATCTTTCTGTGCAGTGGTAAGGTTCTGTGTTACTATTTGTGTAATTTTTCTGTGCAGTTGTAGGGTTCTGGGTTACTATTGGTGTAATCTTTCTGTGCAGTTGTAGGGTTCTGGGTTACTATTAGTGTAATCTTTCTGTGCAGTTGTAGAGTTCTGTGTTAAAATTATGAGTGTAATCTTTCTGTGCAGTTGTAGGGTTCTGTGTTAAAACTATGAGTGTAATCTTTCTGTGCAGTTGTAGGGTTCTGGGTTACTATTGGTGTAATCTTTCTGTGCAGTTGTAGGGTTCTGGGTTACTATTGGTGTAATCTTTCTTTGCAGTTGTAGGGTTCTGGGTTACTATTGGTGTAATCTTTCTATGCAATTGTAGGGTTCTGGGTTACTATTAGTGTAATCTTTCTGTGCAGTTGTAGGGTTCTGGGTTACTATTTGTGTAATCTTTCTGTGCAGTTGTAGGGTTCTGTGTTAAAATTACGAGTGTAATCTTTCTGTGCAGTTGTAGGGTTCTGGGTTACTATTGGTGTAATCTTTCTGTGCAGTTGTAGGGTTCTGGGTTACTATTAGTGTAATCTTTCTGTGCAGTTGTAGAGTTCTGTGTTAAAACTATGAGTGTAATCTTTCTGTACAGTTGTAGGGTTCTGTGTTACTATTGGTGTAATCTTTCTGTGCAGTTGTAGGGTTCTGGGTTACTATTAGTATAATCTTTCTGTGCATTTGTAGGGTTCTGGGTTACTATTGGTGTAATCTTTCTATGCAGTTGTAGGGTTCTGGGTTACTATTGGTGTAATCTTTCTGAGCATTTGTAGGGTTCTGGGTTACTATTAGTGTAATCTTTCTGTGCATTTGTAGGGTTCTGGGTTACTATTGGTGTAATCTTTCTGAGCAGTTGTAGGGTTCTGGGTTACTATTAGTGTAATCTTTCTGTGCATTTGTAGGGTTCTGGGTTACTATAAGTGTAATCTTTCTGTGCATTTGTAGGGTTCTGGGTTACTATTGGTGTAATCTTTCTGAGCAGTTGTAGGGTTCTGGGTTACTATTTGTGTAATCTTTCTGTGCAGTTGTAGGGTTCTGGGTTACTATTGGTGTAATCTTTCTATGCAGTTGTAGGGTTCTGGGTTACTATTGGTGTAATCTTTCTGAGCAGTTGTAGGGTTCTGGGTTAATATTGGTGTAATCTTTCTGAGCAGTTGTAGGGTTCTGGGTTACTATTTGTGTAATCTTTCTGTGCAGTTGTAGAGTTCTGTGTTAAAATTACGAGTGTAATCTTTCTGTGAAGTTGTAGGGTTCTGGGTTACTATTGGTGTAATCTTTCTGTGCAGTTGTAGGGTTCTAGGTTACTATTGGTGTAATCTTTCTGAGCAGTTGTAGGGTTCTGGGTTACTATTAGTGTAATCTTTCTGTGCAGTTGTTTGGTTCTGTGTTAAATTTATGAGTGTAATCTTTCTGTGCAGTTGTAGGGTTCTGGGTTACTATTGGTGTAATCTTTCTGAGCAGTTGTAGGGTTCTGGGTTACTATTAGTGTAATCTTTCTGAGCAGTTGTAGAGTTCTGGGTTACTATTGGTGTAATCTTTCTGTGCAGTTGTAGGGTTCTGGGTTACTATTGGTGTAATCTTTCTGTGCAGTTGTAGGGTTTTGGTTACTATGGGTGCAATCTTTCTGTTCAGTTGTAGGGTTCTGGGTAACTATTAGTGTAATCTTTCTGTGCAGTTGTAGGGTTCTGTGTTAAAATTATGAGTGTAATCTTTCTGTGCAGTTGTAGGTTTCTGGGTTACTATTGGTGTAATCTTTCTGTGCAGTTGTAAAGTTCTAGGTTACAAGTATGAGTGATTAAACAAAAAAGGTTCTGTCTTAAAAAATATTCGCTAAAGAGTGACTTAGTTTGCAAGTCCTAAAAATACAAAAAATCTTTCAACAATGCTACAACTTCAATATTTATTCGGTCTTTTTTTTGTAGTTAAGTGATCTGGGTTGACACCAGTATAAGGAGTTGATAACACCAGTTGCAAAGCCTTCCATGTGAAGGCTTTGCAAACTATATTAAAATGAATGGATGTTATGTGATGTTTAGAACACCTATAAATCGTCGGCAACACTTGTATGTATAAAAAAAAGAAGCTAACAGCTAACCGATAGCATTTATTATCAGACAGAACCAGGGTAAAGCTTTCAATCTAAACGCAAAGCAGCTTATAGTTTATGTATCAAGATACATGTAACATAGCAGTTTTTTTTAAATAAAAGCAGATTATATATTTCAATTAAAATTTATTTCACAACATTAAATAAACAATTTTAACAATAAAAAAGATGAAAAAATTAAGATAGATTATCACAAATATTCATTACAAGTATGATTTATAAACATTTGATTGCATCAGTCAGAAAAATGCAACATTAATTAGGTTGATGTACTACAAGAAGATACAGAAACCTATAATCACTTTTATAAATTAACTTTTATATTTGTAGATTATACACTCAAATTTATTAGTAACACTTAATTAAAATATAGATCTATTATTTTCCATATACAGAGTTTTATGTTAATATTGTACAGCAGAACCAGCAATCTAGAATTTTTCAGGAAATACAAAAAATACTTGGCCAAAGTACCATCATTCAGGCATGTGTCAAACGAAAGGTTTGTTAAATTTCTGCCAATCAAAGAACACTACTGAACTTGGTAGCCTTATTGACTGTGATTTGTACAAAAATTGAAAAACTCTGAATAAGAGATTCACAGAAATATTTCTTCAACGTTTGGTATCATGTCAATGCCAAAAGTGTAAACGAATGCACTAGACAATGGCGAGGATGGAATCAAATAATGACAATAAAACATGTTACTGAAACTTAAGAGTATGCAAAAATCTAAAACTTGCGCATGTATTACAATAGATATATTCAAAATGACCAAAGTCAACAGCTGTCAGCTTAGATACTAATTAATAGTGTTTACAAACAATAATTGAATTCAATAACATCATAAATATAAAGTAGAAGTAAACTGTGAATAAAGAAATATGAACTTAAGCCCCAAAACTATATTGCACTTTTTCACACAAGAATGACAAAACATTCAACAAAATGCAAAATATTTATCAGATAAACTATGTGCACCAATAAATATTATTATTACAGGGAAAAACTGTTTAAAAGTCAATAGTTTAAGGCTTATGTTACTCTAGAATCTTGTTCTACTACTTCTTACTAAACTCTATCTAGCATTTACAAAATCCTTCAGTTTGGATTCTAAAGCACTTATTTTGTTAGAATAGCATTATTCAGATACAGTTTGGTCTTTTTTTATTTTAGAATAGAAACTTAATTGAATGTCTGATCAATTCACACAAAATATATTTGAGCTACTATTTCAAAAGGCTTTAGCTTCTCTGAGTAAAAGCAATTAAACATCTTAGAACTGAAAGTAACCACCGTTAACATAGCCCTGGATATATCCAAAACATTGCTCCCCTGGACATTTAATATTGCCATGGGTATTGGTTTCTCTGGATATATCTGAAACATTGCTCCCCTGGACATTTAATATTGCCATGGGTATAGGTTTCTCTGGATATATCTGAAACATTGCCCATTTAATATTGCAATACAATATTGAATACAATTACAAATTAGTTGCTGATCAGCCATAAAAAAGATACCAAACCATCCTTGCAATAAGAAAGAGAGATTTAATTGGCTCCATGTAAGAAAGGTAAGAACTTAAATTTTATGACTTAAAAGGGTCATTCGATCATTTCTGCACAGTACAAAAACAGGTTTCGTTTTTTTGTAATTAAAAATATTGTATAAATACTTTGAAAAATTCCACTACTAACTTACCTTCAGCACCTATTTTTATACTTTTATAGAGATGCTATTATATTATCCCACCTAGTACATGTCCTATACAAACAATGTCTTACGATTGCACAATTTGTTTTCATAGAATTTGTTTTTTTTTTTAAACTACCTAGCCTAATGTATACCACTACCACAGGTCGGGGGTTTTCTCTGGGTACTCAGGCTTCCTCCTCCAATAAAAACTGGACGCCATGATAAGGCTAAAAAAATGCTGAAAGTGGCGTTAAATATCATAAAACAAACAAACAAACTAATGTATACCAATGAAAAAAGCTGACATAAGGATGCATTGAGATGCTATTTTCCTTAAATTCAATAGAAATTAACTTGATACAACAGTGTTATTTGTATTAATAACAACCTCTTATGCTCAATATTGTTGAATGGCTGCTTTTTACATATAACAAATTTCAACAAGTTTGGAATAGAAAAATTAAATCTATGTATAAGCTTACCATAACTTACAGAATGGTAAAGACCATATAACATATTCTTGTTAATCTTCAATTGTCATCTCATATTGTCTTCAGTATCTCTCTGTGTGAATGTTTTGAAAGACTAAGAGATATCAAAAAAAGTCTGGATAGAAAGAAAAAAATGTATATTTGTAGAAACAAAAATTAATAACCTGCAACTTTGTTTAGGATGTCAGATCAAAGTTAAATTGGACAAAAAAATGGACATTTAAAAAAGTAAAAACAATAAATGAAATTTTTGATTTATAGGTACAATACAGATCTAATACAAAATTGACAAAAAAAGTTGCCAGCAATACAAATATAATGAATGATATACATACATACAACAAACGTACAGCCATTCTATTGTGTACATCAACATTACATAGGACATACATGTATAATATAAATGGAGATTTAACCTTTCATCTTTGCAGCTTGGATACTTATTGTTAATATACTCATTATTTTATGACATGCAACAATGATGCTTTAGTAATGAAATGACAAATTACATGTTAACACATAGAGTATACAAGTCCTAAAAACACTCCTCAAATATCCAAACCACAGGCTCGTCTGTAAAATCAGACCAACGTTCTGAAAATCTAATAAAGGAGTTGACATGTTTAGCACAAAACAGTGTCAAAATTCCTAAGTTTAAAAACTCAATGGAATACGTCGTTTTCAAGATATAATCGCTCTCGTTAAAGGAGGTGGAAATTGTAATGTTGATCACGTGACGTCATAAAAAATTTAGGGCACTTTTAGTTTACAACGGCAACGTTTGTTAAGAAATGGGACGACGTAAGAAAGAGGATGCAAAACGAAACCCTTGCTGTGTTGTGCCAGGGTGCATAGCCAACACTTAAAATAAATTTATGGAAAGCTAGTCAAGTTTTATTCCGTTTATGCCGTTCACACGATGTTAAAAGTCGGTGTGTAAAGGAAAGTGCCCTAAATAAAATCACGTGATACCATAAATCACGTGATCAGATACATCTAACTACCTATCTTGAAAACGGCGTATTAAAGAAAGACTTTTCACTGGATGTTAGCACATTACAATCTGTCACTGTACAACATTTCATCTTTAATTAGAAAAAGGGCACATGAGATGGACAGACAGGTCAATTAATATATTCCCCTTGCCATACCTGTAGCCAGCCGGGGTTCGAGGGGTTCGGACAACCCCCCTTGGACAAGAAATTTTGATAAAAATAGGAAAAAAACAGCTGAAAATCAGTTAAGCACTATTAAAGTCAGAAAAATTTCAACAATCGAACCCCCCTTTACAATTTCGAACCCCCTCTTGAAAAATTCTGGCTACGGGTATGCTTGCTATAGCATATTCCAAACAATGCATGGACAGGTGGACAAATTTGTAAATGTGACACTGATTAATACTGTCTTCCCCCTAAAATTGTGTGGGGAGGGGGAAGGGGAGGGAGATTGACACAAATTTCTCTCTACAATTACAATATATAGTGAAGGAGAAAGCAAGCTAAATTATAAGTGATAAAGAAACAACATTGTTTTCCAAAAGTTCTGGCTCAATGTATACATATATTTATACGTAAAAGTTTTCATGTAAAACTGGTGTACTTCATCTTGGTTACACTTAAAGCTACATATACATTCAATAACAGTATAGTCTGACTTAAGTCAGTAGTCAGTGTACCTTCATTGTATAGTCTGACTTAAGTCAGTAGTTAGTGTACATTCCTTATATAGTCCGACTACCTCTGTACGTTGATTTCAGTGTACCTTCAGGTATAGTCTAGTCTGACTCCCTCTCTACGTTGATTTCAGTAGTCAGTGTTAGTTATAAATGTCAGTCTTCCATTGGAGACATCATTTGAGGAGTTACAATAATGCTGATGAAGACAAATATAGCAACACCTAAATGCCCAAATACTTTAAGCATTGGATTCAAAATACAACAATACTGAACACATTGATGATTTGAATGCTGTTTAAGCATTGACTTCAGTGTTACTACTGATGACACTGATTGCCTGACTACTCTCTTCTAGTTCTTGTAGTTGCTGGTAACTCTGACTGGTTGCTACTGTTGTTGGTTCATTTCTGTCATTCATTCTTTCGTACTCACTTGGTTCACTCATTTCAATGTATTTTATTGCTCTGTTGAAGAATGAATAATAAAATATAATTTCAAGTACAGTAAAAAGCCTTTCAGCCTTTCAGGCAATGGTCAAAGAAATAACAAGATTTCACTCAGTGATACCGTATCCATCTCTGTGGGCCCTGCTGACCTTGAGGTAAAAGTTCAAGGTCAAAGGTCGTCAACCATGGTATGCAACACATCTATCTAATATTATCTACCAATGTATCAAATATCAAAACCCTACCTCAAAAAATAAAAAAAGTTATAGCCAAGACATGATTACAGATGACAGAAATGGACAGACTCATTACAATATAGAGCATATGCCACTAGGGGGCAGGGCCCTAATAAACAAATAATGTAAAGTGATCAAACATGATAACAGACAAATATCTGACTACCCTTTATGTTAACTTCAAGGGCATTCTATATATGTTGTGTCTAATAAAAGCATTACAACCTGTGTTATCTCCCTTGTCCCACAGTTTGTGTAAATAAGAATATTTTTATAAATATATATATATAGCAATTACACAAAATAATCCTTTTACTGATAATTAGTATAAATATTACTGAAAAATAAACTACTTACATTGTAAAGACAACTGGTACAACCAGCAGTGTGACAGATATGACAAAAACAAATCCACTGAAAAACTTGAAGGTGTGTAGATAGATAGCTTGGAACATAAGTGGTGCTAGGAAATATGATATACTCTCTCCACAATGCATCAGGGCAAATAAACTTCCTGGAAACAAAAATGAATAAAGTCCTAAAAAGCTAAATAAGCAAAAATATATGCTTAAATAAGAACCCAAATTGTGACAGGAAAAACTTAAAAATCCATGTGAATTATTGAGTCAAACCGACCTAGCTTAAAGTATAGTCAGGCTTGGTTTTGACAGGCTGGAAGTCAAAAGTAGATGTTATACAACTTGATCAAAGTTTATAAGAAATTGTTTAAATCCATACATGTATTATACTTTGAAAACTAATTCTTGACTCTGTCAGCAATCTTGATTTCTGAAGACCTTTGTTGTAGTTCTAGGTAGATATAAATCCTACTTCGATAAATTCCACTTTCTGACAAGTGTAGCATTCCTGCAGCTGATAGATTACATATATCATTAGATATTAGGCTTATTAGATACATGAACATATTTTGTGACATGCAGTTCCAACAGGTATTTCCTTTAAAGAATTGTTGCAGGGAGTCTGATAAAGCAGTAATTTCTCACAGTAAAATTAAGGTCATAACATTCTCCAGTCACCATCGTGGTAACTGGTCTCCTCTCTGGCCCCACACCAGATATCACACCCTTGTTTAGAAACGTGCATGCTGCTTGTTTGTTTTATGTTTCCAGAAACTGTTGCGTTTTGAGTGTCTTCATCCTTGCAAGTCAGGGTTTGTGTGTCCACATGTGTCCATGAATCCATGACAAACTTAGCTAGGAAATTCCCAATCTAGAAGTCACTATTTTGATTGGCTACATCATATCTTAATGGAACCAATCAAAGGCTCGCTTTCATTCATGACTTGGTTAAGGGATATCCCGATGACGATTGTAAATAAACCAAACGGATGTGTTGCGTAGACCATGTGAAAATCAGTGTATTTTGTACAGTAGTGTTAATAGTTTGTTATTACCGTGTTATTTATTAGTTGCGTTACGTTGTCTTCACACCCTAGAATAAGTAAGAATGACAACTGCCAAACACTTGCTTCTTTCAAGCAATTTCATTAGTTGATATTTTGAAGGATTGACGTCATCATAATCTTCAAGCCTGGGAATTTTCTAGCTAAGTTTGTCAGGGTTTCGTGGACACATGTGGACACAGAAACCGTGACTTGTGAGGATGGAGTGTCTAATGCAAGCCATAACTTTTGTAATATCATACCCTTGGCTTGGATTGGGTTTTCCTGATCACACCTCATACACTTTTGCTTTACTTTAAGTCTATTACCCATGGAATACTATGTTAAACTATGTTAAGCATTGAATTGATAATGAAACCTTTGTTGGAATCATTATATACCAGACTGTTGTCTGGACATCAGATTTTACTTTACCTGATGTCCTTCACTGTCAATACCTCAATCTTATGATTAGCAGCAACAGTAACACATTATCAATTCAAAGTGTAAAACAAATATTTGTAATAAAAAATGAATACACATGTACACTGAAGAGTTAATGAGTATCATATAGTGTTTGTCATGTTCAGAGGACTTTTGGCATTCTTCTTCAGTATATCCTGCAACACATGTAGTCCCTGGGGCTGAATTCAGTGTACCAAAGCAGTAGGTCACACAAGGTCATATATATGTCTAACATAGATACCAGACAAGCACAAATAAACAATGTCAACAATATATTAATAATTACAGGTGTGTAAAAGGTACACATGACAAGTAATGGGTGAACGACCTCAATAAATAATGGTCCATCAAAAGGCACATCCTGTGTGAGACAGAAATAAAAAAAATATGAGGGAAATTTTTCGAAATAGGCCAACTTTGTGATTGATTGGAGCCATTGTTGTTGTCCTTTTTTATACATGTTGGTCTGTATATGTCTAAACAATTCACATTATGATTAAAACAAAATATAAGGGAAGTATCATTTTGACATGAAATACGATTATTGTTGTATAAACAACATGTTGGGAGGGGGACTTGTTTGTTGTATAAACAACATATTGGGAGGGGGACCTCTTTTGGTGTATTTATTCATCTTAATTTAATTTCAACTGGCATCGCTTCAAGCTGACATTCAAACCATAAAAAACAAAGCTATAGATAATTGATCTTATACAAACATACTAATACATTAATGAACTGATGTAATCCTATGTTAGGTTATGAACTTTACTGATGTCCTAATAACACAACTGATGGACAAGCTAACAATAAATAAACAGAAATGTAGTAGTATGAGGGTGTAGACATATTACCACACTATAATGTGTAAACAGTCGTCATGCTGATGGGCAAATACAAAAATGTAAACATAAAAAAACAATGTTGTAAAACTGTCAACTTGTGGCTGTCACCTTGAAAATAGGTTGTCACCTTAATGCCGGAACATATTAATTAGGGAAGGTTATGTAGAGCTGTGGTGGCCTTACATCAGATGATTACTATTGCTTTATTGACACTATAGTTCCGGGTTTTTGTCTGTTACTACAAAAACTGGTTTGAACTGGATATATGACAACAAATATATAATAAAATATGTGGCTGTAGCGATTTTCAATCTGATCTACAAATCAAATAGTTGTCCATTTTAGAGTCATGCAATTTGAAATTTAAAATGACACATCCTATAACTGGCTACATATTTCTAATTGTCTACTTAAATTCTATTTATGTTGATACAAAATTGAAATCTGTGTTCTGTTTATACTCAATGCTAATGGACACAACCAGACAATTATATTTATATAACTACTGAAAATATTGTGTTGTCTCCCCTTAAGATATTTACTAGTATATTTTTTGCATAAAATTGATATCTGATATCAGCTGTCAGTACAACCTATGTATACAATGTGTTTAAATAAACAGCTGCACCATGATACACCCTTCTGACAATAAGTAAACAAGCAATAAACTTCATTGATTCATAATTCTTAGTAGCCAGGTTCTGGTACTATGGACCATATTTAGTATTAGTAGCCAGGTTCTGGTGCTATGGACCATATTTAGTATTAATAGCGAGGTTCTTAGTACCCAGGACTATTAGAGCTTTTGGAGAGATGAATAGACAATTTGGCACCACAATGTGCCTGACCTATATTCATCATGTACATTGTATGAACAATCTTGGAATAAATAGTAATAAGATAATTGATCCATTATAACTGATAGTAGGAATAAAATTAATTTTGATACTTCATATACATGTAGTAGAGTGAATAAGAAATTAGGATCCACACAAGTAATAGTGACAATACATGTACTGGCAAAAATTGTTCATTTTAACCACTTAACAATCCCCAAACAAGGCAAATGGCTATTTCTGAATAAGGAGTAAACCATTAGTACTGTCTAAGACAAGTTTGCCTGACAAGCAGTCACTTCCTACCAGTGGGCACCAGGTTCTGAACAAGGAGTAAACCATTGGTACTGTCTAAGACAAGTTTGCCTGACAAGCAGTCACTTCCTACCAGTGAGCACCAGGTTCTGAACAAGGAGTAAACCATTGGTACTGTCTAAGACAAGTTTGCCTGACAAGCAGTCACTACCTACCAGTGGGCACCAGGTTCTGACTAAGGAGTAAACCATTGGTACTATCTAAGACAAGTTTGCCTGACAAGCAGTAACTACCTAAAAGTGGGCACCAGGTTCTGAACAAGGAGTAAACCATTGGTACTGTCTAAGACAAGTTTGCCTGACAAGCAGTCACTTCCTACCAGTGGGCACCAGGTTCTGACTAAGGAGTAAACCATTAGTACTGTCTAAGACAAGTTTGCCTGACAAGCAGTCACTTCCTACCAGTGGGCACCAGGTTCTGAACAAGGAGTAAACCATTGGTACTATCTAAGACAAGTTTGCCTGACAAGCAGTCACTTCCTACCAGTGGGCACCAGGTTCTGAACAAGGAGTTAACCATTGGTACTGTCTAAGACAAGTTTGCCTGACAAGCAGTCACTACCTACCAGTGGGCACCAGGTTCTGACTAAGGAGTAAACCATTGGTACTGTCTAAGACAAGTTTGCCTGACAAGCAGTCACTACCTACCAGTGAGCACCAGGTTCTGAACAAGGAGTAAACCATTGGTACTGTCTAAGACAAGTTTGCCTGACAAGCAGTCACTACCTACCAGTGGGCACCAGGTTCTGACTAAGGAGTAAACCATTGGTACTATCTAAGACAAGTTTGCCTGACAAGCAGTAACTACCTAAAAGTGGGCACCAGGTTCTGAACAAGGAGTAAACCATTGGTACTGTCTAAGACAAGTTTGCCTGACAAGCAGTCACTACCTACCAGTGGGCACCAGGTTCTGAATAAGGAGTAAACCATTGGTACTGTCTAAGACAAGTTTGCCTGACAAGCAGTCACTTCCTACCAGTGGGCACCAGGTTCTGACTAAGGAGTTAACCATTGGTAATGTCTAAGACAAGTTTGCCTGACAAGCAGTCACTTCCTACCAGTGGGCACCAGGTTCTGAACAAGGAGTAAACCATTAGTACTGTCTAAGACAAGTTTGCCTGACAAGCAGTCACTTCCTACCAGTGGGCACCAGGTTCTGACTAAGGAGTAAACCATTGGTACTGTCTAAGACAAGTTTGCCTGACAAGCAGTCACTACCTACCAGTGGGCACCAGGTTCTGAATAAGGAGTAAACCATTGGTACTGTCTAAGACAAGTTTGCCTGACAAGCAGTCACTACCTACCAGTGGGCACCAGGTTCTGACTAAGGAGTAAACCATTGGTACTGTCTAAGACAAGTTTGCCTGACAAGCAGTCACTACCTACCAGTGGGCACCAGGTTCTGAACAAGGAGTAAACCATTGGTACTGTCTAAGACAAGTTTGCCTGACAAGCAGTCACTACCTACCAGTGGGCACCAGGTTCTGAACAAGGAGTAAACCATTAGTACTGTCTAAGACAAGTTTGCCTGACAAGCAGTCACTTCCTACCAGTGGGCACCAGGTTCTGAACAAGGAGTAAACCATTAGTACTGTCTAAGACAAGTTTGCCTGACAAGCAGTCACTTCCTACCAGTGGGCACCAGGTTCTGAACAAGGAGTAAACCATTAGTACTGTCTAAGACAAGTTTGCCTGACAAGCAGTCACTTCCTACCAGTGGGCACCAGGTTCTGAACAAGGAGTAAACCATTGGTACTGTCTAAGACAAGTTTGCCTGACAAGCAGTCACTTCCTACCAGTGGGCACCAGGTTCTGAACAAGGAGTAAACCATTGGTACTGTCTAAGACAAGTTTGCCTGACAAGCAGTCACTTCCTACCAGTGGGCACCAGGTTCTGACTAAGGAGTAAACCATTGGTACTGTCTAAGACAAGTTTGCCTGACAAGCAGTCACTTCCTACCAGTGGGCACCAGGTTCTGACTAAGGAGTTAACCATTGGTACTGTCTAAGACAAGTTTGCCTGACAAGCAGTCACTTCCTACCAGTGGGCACCATGTTCTGACTAAGGAGTTAACCATTGGTACTGTCTAAGACAAGTTTGCCTGACAAGCAGTCACTTCCTACCAGTGGGCACCATGTTCTGACTAAGGAGTTAACCATTGGTACTGTCTAAGACAAGTTTGCCTGCAGACAAGCAGTCACTTCCTACCAGTGGGCACCAGGTTCTGACTAAGGAGTTAACCATTGGTAATGTCTAAGATAAGTTTGCTTGACAAGCAGTCACTTCCTACCAGTGGGTACCAGGTTCTGAACAAGGAGTAAACCATTGGTACTGTCTAAGACAAGTTTACCTGACAAGCAGTCACTTCCTACCAGTGGGCACCAGGTTCTGACTAAGGAGTAAACCATTGGTACTGTCTAAGATAAGTTTGCTTGACAAGCAGTCACTTCCTACCAGTGGGTACCAGGTTCTGAACAAGGAGTAAACCATTGGTACTGTCTAAGACAAGTTTACCTGACAAGCAGTCACTTCCTACCAGTGGGCACCAGGTTCTGAACAAGGAGTAAACCATTGGTACTGTCTAAGACAAGTTTGCCTGACAAGCAGTCACTTCCTACCAGTGGGCACCAGGTTCTGAACAAGGAGTAAACCATTGGTACTGTCTAAGACAAGTTTGCCTGACAAGCAGTCACTACCTACCAGTGGGTACCAGGTTCTGAACAAGGAGTAAACCATTGGTACTGTCTAAGACAAGTTTGCCTGACAAGCAGTCACTACCTACCAGTGGGCACCAGGTTCTGACTAAGGAGTTAACCATTGGTAATGTCTAAGATAAGTTTGCTTGACAAGCAGTCACTTCCTACCAGTGGGCACCAGGTTCTGAACAAGGAGTAAACCATTGGTACTGTCTAAGACAAGTTTGCCTGACAAGCAGTCACTACCTACCAGTGGGCACCAGGTTCTGACTAAGGAGTTAACCATTGGTAATGTCTAAGATAAGTTTGCTTGACAAGCAGTCACTTCCTACCAGTGGGCACCAGGTTCTGACTAAGGAGTTAACCATTGGTACTGTCTAAGACAAGTTTGCCTGACAAGCAGTCACTACCTACCAGTGGGTACCAGGTTCTGAACAAGGAGTAAACCATTGGTACTGTCTAAGACAAGTTTGCCTGACAAGCAGTCACTTCCTACCAGTGGGCACCAGGTTCTGAACAAGGAGTAAACCATTGGTACTGTCTAAGACAAGTTTGCCTGACAAGCAGTCGCTACCTACCAGTGGGCACCAGGTTCTGACTAAGGAGTTAACCATTAGTACTGTCTAAGACAAGTTTGCCTGACAAGCAGTCACTTCCTACCAGTGGGCACCAGGTTCTGAACAAGGAGTAAACCATTGGTACTGTCTAAGACAAGTTTGCCTGACAAGCAGTCACTTCCTACCAGTGGGCACCAGGTTCTTAACAAGGAGTAAACCATTGGTACTGTCTAAGACAAGTTTGCCTGACAAGCAGTCGCTACCTACCAGTGGGCACCAGGTTCTGAACAAGGAGTAAACCATTGGTACTGTCTAAGACAAGTTTGCCTGACAAGCAGTCACTACCTACCAGTGGGCACCAGGTTCTGACTAAGGAGTTAACCATTAGTACTGTCTAAGACAAGTTTGCCTGACAAGCAGTCACTTGCTACCAGTGGGCACCATGTTCTGAACAAGGAGTTAACCATTAGTACTGTCTAAGACAAGTTTGCCTGACAAGCAGTCACTTCCTACCAGTGGGCACTAGGTTCTGAATAAGGAGTAAACCATTGGTACTGTCTAAGACAAGTTTGCCTGACAAGCAGTCACTACCTACCAGTGGGCACCAGGTTCTGACTAAGGAGTAAACCATTAGTACTGTATAAGACAAGTTTGCCTGACAAGCAGTCACTTCCTACCAGTGGGCACCAGGTTCTGAATAAGGAGTAAACCATTGGTACTATCTAAGACAAGTTTGCCTGACAAGCAGTCACTTCCTACCAGTGGGCACCAGGTTCTGAACAAGGAGTAAACCATTGGTACTGTCTAAGACAAGTTTGCCTGACAAGCAGTCACTTCCTACCAGTGGGCACCAGGTTCTGACTAAGGAGTTAACCATTGGTAATGTCTAAGATAAGTTTGCTTGACAAGCAGTCACTTCCTACCAGTGGGTACCAGGTTCTGAACAAGGAGTAAACCATTGGTACTGTCTAAGACAAGTTTACCTGACAAGCAGTCACTACCTACCAGTGGGCACCAGGTTCTGAATAAGGAGTAAACCATTGGTACTGTCTAAGACAAGTTTGCCTGACAAGCAGTCACTTCCTACCAGTGGGCACCAGGTTCTGACTAAGGAGTAAACCATTGGTACTGTCTAAGACAAGTTTGCCTGACAAGCAGTCACTACCTACCAGTGGGCACCAGGTTCTGAACAAGGAGTAAACCATTGGTACTGTCTAAGACAAGTTTGCCTGACAAGCAGTCACTTCCTACCAGTGGGCAGCAGGTTCTGAACAAGGAGTAAAACATTGGTACTGTCTAAGACAAGTTTGCCTGACAAGCAGTAACTACCTAAAAGTGGGCACCAGGTTCTGAACAAGGAGTAAACCATTGGTACTGTCTAAGACAAGTTTGCCTGACAAGCAGTAACTACCTAAAAGTGGGCACCAGGTTCTGAACTAGGAGTAAACCATTGGTACTGTCTAAGACAAGTTTGCCTGACAAGCAGTCACTACCTACCAGTGGGCACCAGGTTCTGAACAAGGAGTAAACCATTGGTACTGTCTAAGACAAGTTTGCCTGACAAGCAGTCACTTCCTACCAGTGGGCACCAGGTTCTGAACAAGGAGTAAACCATTGGTACTGTCGTAGACAAGTTTGCCTGACAAGCAGTCACTTCCTACCAGTGGGCACCATGTTCTGAACAAGGAGTAAACCATTGGTACTATCTAAGACAAGTTTGCCTGACAAGCAGTAACTACCTAAAAGTGGGCACCAGGTTCTGAACAAGGAGTAAACCATTGGTACTGTCTAAGACAAGTTTGCCTGACAAGCAGTCACTTCCTACCAGTGGGCACCAGGTTCTGAATAAGGAGTAAAATATTGGTACTATCTAAGACAAGTTTGCCTGACAAGCAGTCACTTCCTACCAGTGGGCACTAGGTTCTGAATAAGGAGTAAACCATTGGTACTGTCTAAGACAAGTTTGCCTGACAAGCAGTCACTTCCTACCAGTGGGCACCAGGTTCTGAACAAGGAGTAAACCATTGGTACTGTCTAAGACAAGTTTACCTGACAAGCAGTCACTACCTACCAGTGGGCACCAGGTTCTGACTAAGGAGTAAACCATTGGTACTGTCTAAGACAAGTTTGCCTGACAAGCAGTCACTTCCTACCAGTGGGCACCAGGTTCTGAACTAGGAGTAAACCATTGGTACTATCTAAGACAAGTTTGCCTGACAAGCAGTCACTACCTACCAGTGGGCACCAGGTTCTGAATAAGGAGTAAACCATTGGTACTGTCTAAGACAAGTTTGCCTGACAAGCAGTCACTACCTACCAGTGGGCACCAGGTTCTGAATAAGGAGTAAACCATTGGTACTGTCTAAGACAAGTTTGCCTGACAAGCAGTCACTACCTACCAGTGGGCACCAGGTTCTGACTAAGGAGTTAACCATTGGTACTGTCTAAGACAAGTTTGCCTGACAAGCAGTCACTTCCTACCAGTGGGCACCAGGTTCTGAACAAGGAGTAAACCATTAGTACTGTCTAAGACAAGTTTGCCTGCAGACAAGCAGTCACTTCCTACCAGTGGGCACCAGGTTCTGAACAAGGAGTAAACCATTGGTACTGTCTAAGACAAGTTTGCCTGACAAGCAGTCACTTCCTACCAGTGGGCACCAGGTTCTGACTAAGGAGTTAACCATTGGTACTGTCTAAGACAATTTTGCCTGACAAGCAGTCACTTCCTACCAGTGGGCACCAGGTTCTGACTAAGGAGTTAACCATTGGTACTGTCTAAGACAATTTTGCCTGACAAGCAGTCACTTCCTACCAGTGGGCACCATGTTCTGAACAAGGAGTTAACCATTGGTACTATCTAAGACAAGTTTGCCTGACAAGCAGTCACTTCTTACCAGTGGGCACCAGGTTCTGAACAAGGAGTTAACCATTGGTACTATCTAAGACAAGTTTGCCTGACAAGCAGTCACTTCCTACCAGTGGGCACCAGGTTCTGAATAAGGGTCAGAGGTGCACTGGCATATTATTCCCAATACCTTTGTGGTGAATAGGAGACACTGCACATCTGGTCTCTGTGGGCTAGTGCCACTTAGCCTCTGAATAAAGGACAGAGGGAAGTTGGTCCTATACATGATAGTAGTTCAGTATATGAGTCAACATACCTGAGGACCATAACATCAGGCATACATTATCAATTATATAGAAGGAATAGGTCAAATAAACACATTCGTTAATCTAGCCATTGGATAAATTGATCAGGGTTCAACTTTTGCAAGTTTGTTATGGTTTCACATTACCATTCATTAAGATCTACAAAAATGTAGAAGTAAGCCACATAGCACCCAGCCAATCCGGGGAAATAACCTTGGCACGAATCCAAAAGGTAAAGCTGAGGTTGTGTTGGTTTTCCTTATCTGGTTTATACGGTATGACCCCCTGTATGTTACACTGGCTCCACCAACTCTAGGGTAAAACATATATATGCACCTGTATAGACAAATAAGTTTATACTAGTATCAGTGAAAGGTTGTTAAATGGCCGGCATGGGAAACAGATGATAAATTATGGATTCCAATGTCAATAAAAATAAGAAAATCCAAATACATGTACTAGTATATTATTGTTTATCTAAATTAAGAATGTACAGACTCATTGCAATCAATAAAAAAAAATGGTACTGAGTAAGCATAGTGTGATGATGTTATATTGGAGCTGCTGACTTACAGTACAGGTAACACTGGAACATATAGTGTATATTAAACCTGAAGAGGTTCGAATTCACTGTAGATGTATTGTTTAGGTGTGCATGGATTGCAAATATCTTACCTTGATCTGAAGTTTCAATACTATTAGATACAACAGATCTCAACATTGGAAAGGGTAGCAACTCGCCTACTAACAAAATAATAGCTGAAACAAAATTATACATGTAGTTGTACATTATTTATTAAAAATAACATATTTCATAAAACACAAATATGTTTCACCCTACTGTTCATGTAAACTAATTGTCTATCCATGCATATACATGTATATCAGTCTGTGTTTCAACATACTGCTACATGTATGTGTTTACATGGAGTATTGTTCTATGTATTTTTGTATTTTGACATTGTTACACGAGTAAAAAAATGATAAAATTATGCAAATGTCATTATTGAAGTACATCTTTTTTGGTTCATATACTAGTATGCAGTCAGACACTCAAAACATGTATGGAGTACATGTATATACATTTTATTGAAGTTAACAAGACACTATAGGCTGCATGATCATTGCCCAAGGTTTTGATTTAAAGCTTTGTATTAAATTACTAAAAAAAGTTTGTTTGAAACAAAACACAGCAAACTACCTGTATAATGATAAATATACAGCTTACCAAAATATAAAACAGTTTCATTTTTCACTACAGCTATCCACATGGTACCCACAGCCTTGGAAAATATACCAATGAAAGTGATGTTGATGTCAGTCAAATGTGGCTTTAGCATCATGGGTGCCGCTGCTGCTCCTATGGCAGCTACCACCATGGCAACTGCGGCAAACACACCAAATTTTTCCGAGTCCCATTGATATGGCGGGCCTATGAAGTACAGTACCAAAGTGTTTATCTGCCCAAGATGTACTACTGCATAACTTTGGAATGCAATGATTGCCAACCATAACTTAATGAGATTCTTGTGCTTACAGCACTTAAAAAACCTGGAAAGTGGTTTAAATGTGTCGATGCAACAATTATCACTGCTACCATATCTGTTGGCTGCAAGATTTCTTTGTTCGATGTCTACTTCTTTGACCAGGAAAAATGAAATTAGAAATGCAATACTGCTACATATAAATGTAAACCACAAGGGTTGAAGGAACCCGTTAGATTTAACCCAATATCCAACCATAATATTAGCAACAGCATATGCAATACCATTCAGAAATTCTTGGACTCCAAGCCTCATTGATCTCATCTCATTGTCTACAGAATTTATGGCATAGAATGTTGCACCTGCTAAAAATGCTGTCATACTCCCACTGAGCCCACGCAATGCTGAGGCCATGAATAAGCCATCCAAATTCCACCCAGTGTACTGAACCATAATGTAAATAAACGAGTACAAAACACTGCCCAAAGATGGCATCCACAACAAAATCTTTCTGCGGCCAGTTTTATCACTAATAGCACCCAACATAATGACAGTAATAACTGCTGGCAAGCCTTCTGCAATCTGTAGACTAAGTACAGCTAGAGTTATCTCTTCGTGTGTTGTTCCATCTTGATTAGAAGAATTTTTTGGAATGGGGTCATCATTTAAATGTTGCTTTGATACTTCATCTTTAACATAATGTTGAAATAAAGGTAATGTCATATGTCTAGACAGAAAGAATGCGAAGTATGTAACTTCCACTAAATATGGCTGAATTACATTCAACCAAGTCATACATTTTATATGGGTACGAGATAATAAACTCATTTTTCGTTAGTATCTATTGCAGTCATTAGATAAATAACAGCAAGTTATTTGTTTCCCGAATTATTTCAAAATCACAACCCTTACCGGAAACTTTACTTGCAATATATGTTGTAGAATACAAACCGGACTTTTCCGGACTTTCTCTGAGTCGACTTATAAAAAATTCAAGTACTCTATCGTTACAAAACGAATAGCTTACGCCTCTTTTTATATAACCTAATGCTGGAAGTCAGTAACTGTTGGTATTTATTCTGTGTTCAGATTTAATTTTTATAATTGCTTATGTACCCTAATTCAAATTTCTTCTATTCTCTGGCTTTATTTCAGATTTGAAACAGATTGCTTATATATGTGATGGTACCTGCTTTAAGTTAAAATTACTCAAGTTTAAAGATGCTCAAAATAATGCTTTTTTTCTTATTATATTTTTTAAAATGTCTGCATAAATGTTTGGCTAAGGTTGTATGTATGTACTGACATGTTCTATTTGGGCATGTGACCTCGCGGCGAGACCATTCGAGCCATGCCACCACTCGACATGCTTTTCATATTTGCCTTTATTATTTCAGTCCTATATTGAAAGTCTTCTCTCTGCTTTAGCATTTTACTCATTGATTTTGTTTAAAAAAGCGTGTTTATGTGTATTAACCATTTTCTATTTTCTATTTATGTTTTGCAACCTTCTTTTATTTGTGACAGTCACTGTAATTTTAGCCTCTGAGTAAAATGAGCTTTTATGTCGGTCTGTCGGTTAAAAGCTCACCAGATCTTATATGTTCCTTGCTGGATACTGTATCGACTGTTTGTTTTTGTCTAAAACGCTAAAATACAGTATGGATAGATAATTAATTTTATGACTATTAATAACAATGTATGCAGATGAAAAGAAAGCAGATAGAATATTCCATGACGTAACTCCCATGTAACGAGACACGCGACAAGAAGATACTACATCAAGACGTATTTCCCATGTAACAAGACACGCGACCAGAAGATACCAAGACGTAACTCCCGTATAACGATGTAACTCCCATATAAGAAGACATGTGACCAGACGATACCAAGACGTAACTCCCATATAACAAATGCAACTCTTATATAACAAGACACGTGACCTGAAAGATACCAAGACGTAATTCCTACATAACACGACACGTGACCAGAAGATACAAAGACGTAACTTCCATATAACAAGACACATGAACAGAAGAAACCAAAACGTTACTCCGATATAACAGATGTAACTCTCATATAACAAGACACGTGACTAGAGATACCAAGACGTAATTCCTACATAACACGACACGTGACCAGAAACCCAACATTTGGGTTGATAATAGTATACCGTATATACAGAAACCATAGACATGTTGTTTTTGCACAGAGCCGCCTCGCATGTCTCAAGTTTGCAGATAAGAGGTCTCCTATTGGGGTTTGTGAGTTTGCTATTCGGGAAGCCAGCACTAAAGTGGGTGTCGTGTTTAGAATGCTATGGTGTAGACAAGTTAGGCCTTTTCTAGCAGCCACAAAAGGCTGTGTTTGCGGTACACAGCTTTGCATGCTTTTCCTGTGGCACTCAAACTTTTGTGTTCGTTAGCAAACTGTGAGCAATTAAACTGATTTATTGTCGTCTTGTTCTTTTCCTAAACAGAGATATAAAATTGTTCCTTGGATATAAGCAGCCCTGTAAGCAACAGATCAATATATCAGATGGTTTCGGTGTATTTCGACAACTCCTCGCAATTTGCACGGAACTTTAGGCATATTGCAAAAATATATATTACCATAAAGAAAACTGAGGAGGGGGAAACGAAGTGAAAGACCCCATGACTTTAAATCCGCCAGTGCAGTTATTATAGCTTGACATAAATCCGCCTTCAAAGGTCTCGGAGATATTACAAATTGTAAACCTTTCTTTTAATAAACTTTATGTCAGATTATTTATCATAAATGTCCAAAGATTAACGTATGCATAGAAATTACTAGAACTGAGTGTTGAAACAAAATTACTACCATGAGAACCAATGAGAAAAAATGTTTGATAAAAAATGTGAAGTATTTCATTTCGAAATAAACAGCTGTTTATTTGATAAGTTTCTTGCAGACTCCGGAAAAAAAAATCGATTCCTTCTGACAAATTCTTTATACGTGACGTTATCTGTTTGTATTCCACTTCGCCGTTTGAACTCCAGGTACGCATACTTTGGATCCGTCAATGCTGACTCTCTCTTGTTAACCTTAGCTATCCCAAGCATTTCTCTAATGGCCTTAGTTATTGTCTACAATTCACATAAAAGCAGGTCAGTGTTTGGTCTGTGGCGACACTAATGACCAATAGTGTACAGATCATTAGTACAGGTATACATCATATAATACGTCAATAAATATGATTATCTCTTCAAGTCAACCCCAAGACATTAACATTGATACATCATAAGTTGTAACCAAGGACTGTTCGGCTGTCGTACTACAACGAAACAGCAAAGACTGTTCGGCTGTGGTACAACAAAGAAAAAGCAAGGACTGTGTCGGCTTTGGTACAACAAAGAAAAAGCAAGGACTGTGTCGGCTTTGGTACAACAAAGAAAAAGCAAGGACTGTGTCGGCTTTGGTACAACAAAGAAAAAGCAAGGACTGTGTCGGCTTTGGTACAACAAAGAAAAAGCAAGGACTGTGTCGGCTTTGGTACAACAAAGAAAAATCAAGGACTGTGTCGGCTTTCGTAATGCCACACAGAAAGAGCAAAGACTCTTCGGCTGTCGTACTCCCACACAGAAACAGCAAGGACTGTTCGGTTTTTGTAGAAAGCAGACTGGTGCAATCACGCCAGATACATAGTTCTTGTTCTCGCCATGACATTAGTGAAAATTGCTGACGTATGTGAAGCAACTTATTCTCATTCACTTTACTGTCAAAGTTCGCTCGTAACATAAACTTGCTGCTGTATAAACTGACTTCAAAGGAGCAAAGAACTTTGACAATTGGAACAAACGAATTTGTACTATACTAGTAATTATTATCATAGTATATCTCACTGTTGATTGACATTCAAGTCAATATAATTTCCAGGGACCTGTATTCCAATAATTAACTGCTTTTTTAAACTTAAGGATGGTCCATTTACATGTATTTAAGTTTATAGATGACTTGATTTGGTATTAAAACATAGAATAACTCAATCAAGACAATGAGGTACCACTATTGATCACATGCATTTTAACAATGCAGTTGCGAGCTCGAACCTCCCTTCTGGTAGAATGTGCATGTCTGTAGTTTTACTTGACAAGGATTGCCAGTCTCCCTGCCTGGTAGCTTGGGATTTCACTGGTTTTCTCCTCTCCCCAATGAAAACTGAATGCCAACATTTCTAAAAAAATTGCTGAAAATGGCGCACTGCAACATTCAATCAATAAAAAATTAGGACAATTAACATTTTAATGATTGGAAGTTAATTTTGTTTTATACCCTCGACATATATTACAAGAAGCTGGGCAGAAATTTACAGTAATAATCTAATTTAAAAAAGCGAAGATATCATTATTCGTTCTAGACAACAAGCATGTTTAGCCACCCTTTTGGCGAGTTCATTTTTTGATTTGACGAGATATATCTGAATAACATTTCGATGGTTAATGATTTCAAATTATGTAACAGTGATTTCCTCCACCAGTACACTCGACAGGAAGTACTATACACATTGGGACCAGTACACTCGACAGGAAGTACTATACATTGGGACCAGTACACTCGACAGGAAGTACTATACGTCATTGGGTTCAGAAATTACTTGTCTTCCAGATTACAAGATATTTATTTTCAAAAAGGAACTTAATTTATTGTTATAAATGTATAAAAGACATTTTGGGGTTTTGGCAGTAAACGACCAAAGGCATCATCACAAGACATGTTGCGGTTTTGTCAATATATAGGACTCCATTGTATCCTACCTTCATATCATCAAAGCTGTGGATACCCATGGTTGGAAGAGTGGAGCAGTCAATTGCAATCAGTTTCCTACCATTCACAAAATTTTTACGAAAACACCTCTGAAATAAAATTTATAATTTCATCAGATTTTTTAGAATTTAATTGCTTTATCCATTTATAAAAGTTGCTTAATGAAATAATATTGTTTAAACCATTATAAAGAAGTATGAAATTAAAGAACACAAAGAATCAATAGTAATTTACGATAAATATCCCGTGATGTCCCTGATTTATGATAATATGTCAAAAACTATATACAATAAACAAATATCTTTTTTCTTAAATGTAAAATTCGATTGGTTGGTTTGCTTTACGGCACTCACGCAATAATTCAGCTACAGTATATATATATACCTTTATTTTCTTCATTTAAGAAGAGTATTCGAATACATATTATTCAGATCATACAATTAATGCATACAAGTGTTTGTATCATAGTGATACATATAAAAACGCTGCATAGACCAATAAGAATAATAAGAGTAATAAATCTGAGAACAGTTAAAATGTATTAAACCTCAGTACGAAACTCCCTTTCCTTGTCACGTGACAGTTCAAATTCAATATTGCCTCCTTCTAAAACGTTTAAAAGTTCGGCACCGGCAGACAGACTGTGTAAGTATACACTAAACATACTATCGGAACTGTCATACAGACTGTGTAAGTATACACTAAACATGATATCGGAACTGTTATTGTTGATAAAACACCAGAATTTGTCCCTCAGTTCAACGGTTCTCGCGCATAATAGAGTGATATGTACGACCGGATCATTATACAGAATACATAATGTATTAGAATACAACACGCCTGATTTCGAAAACCATAAAATATGTCTTCACGGAGCAAGAGGCGCGGAACGGTCCAACATGGTTCGCTTGGTTCCCAGAAAGGAAATGAACATGACAACCTGATCCCTTGGTACGCGCTAAGTAGCTCTATTGGTCGAGTGCTGGGAATCTTTAGCAAGAATAAATCATGTTATATACATACGCTGTACTGAGGAAAACCTATGTCTTCTATCCATCTTGCTACCTCCTCGATGTTCCAGTATAAACACACGGGAATAATCTTTGTTTGAATATCGGCTTCAATAGCACGATTAATTCTTTTCATTGCTAACTAAATGATATAAGTAACAACCGTTGTCGTGTAACGTCTGTGACGTCAACTATATACAGCGTACATCGAGTCCGATAGGGGAATATACCGCCCGTGCGGTGTCAATAACGAGTTAGGGAATTATTTATTGAATATCTATGTGAAATTTTTTTCACGTCAAATTTATTACCATATGGTAATGCGAAAGACGAAAGACGAAAATTAAATCTTATGTATAAAATCCATAATGGTAATGCCCCTAAATATAAAAGAGATAATATATGACTACTGGGATGTTTGGCAGTATAATAATAATTCCTTGCTTAAATACTTTGCGAGATTATTGAATGGAGAGAACTTCATAAGTTGGAATAATCTTGTGATCGATCAAATTGGTTATTTTTGGCAATAAATGTTTAAGCTAAGAACTAATAAATGAGTTTCGACAAATGCGACAAAATTTAAAATTGTAACGATGTCAGTTTTCATAACAGAAGAACAAGAAACGGAACTTATTGACGACATAGTTAAACAGGCTTGAAATAAACAACAGGTTTATATGTATCGCCGCTCCAAACATGTATATTATATAACAAGCCCGACAGGTTTATATGTATCGCCGCTCCAAACATGTACATTATATAACAAGCCCGACAGGTTTATATGTATCGCCGCTCCAAACATGTACATTATATAACAAGCCCGACAGGTTTATATGTATCGCCGCTCCAAACATGTATATTATATAACAAGCCCGACAGGTTTATATGTATCGCCGCTCCAAACATGTATATTATATAACAAGCCCGACAGGTTTATATGTATCGCCGCTCCAAACATGTATATTATATAACAAGCCCGACAGGTTTATATGTATCGCCGCTCCAAACATGTATATTATATAACAAGCCCGACAGGTTTATATGTATCGCCGCTCCAAACATGTATATTATATAACAAGCCCGACAGGTTTATATGTATCGCCGCTCCAAACATGTACATTATATAACAAGCCCGACAGGTTTATATGTATCGCCGCTCCAAACATGTATATTATATAACAAGCCCGACAGGTTTATATGTATCGCCGCTCCAAACATGTATATTATATAACAAGCCCGACAGGTTTATATGTATCGCCGCTCCAAACATGTACATTATATAACAAGCCCGACAGGTTTATATGTATCGCCGCTCCAAACATGTATATATGTATATTATATAAACAATTATAATAAATAAACAATAAAAAAAAATAAAAAAAAACAACAAAGAAACATTAAGAATTTTTGTAAAAAGTCCGCCTAATTACATACTAATACGAATCTATAAATATACAAGGATGTGGTGGGTTGGAAATTCAATTTTGTTCAGATATCTGTCAGAAGTTTTAAGAATGAAAATAAAGAAGAATACCCCACAGCACAGACTATAAATACATAACAATGTAAATATATTAACCAATTAGAAAGATGAGTAGATTCCAAAGCTAATACGTTCCCCAAAGGATTAGATCAACTAGATTGAAGTGTGCATAGAACATTTCTGCACCTGTAGAATTATTTATCTTAAATTATACTGTATAAGATAGCCGAAATCATGGAAAATAAACATGTTGTTTCTATGGAAATGGGAAAATTAATATTCGTTATAAAAAATTTAATAAATCATGATTTGACGGGTTTTAAATTCGTTACAACGAATTTCGGAATTCGCGATCAAAGATGTTTTAATTCCTTATAACAAATTGCAGAATTCGTGATTACGGATTTTAATTGGTATATTTTTTCTCTCAACACACAAGACATTTATTGTGATAAACCAACCTGACGTTGATGACAACAGGGACAATAAAAGCATGAACTGCTTGGATCAACTAACATTCTAGCTGTTCTTAAACTCGCGAAAGAAAGAAATTATCATGGACTAAATTTGAGTGAAGTAAAATTTAAATACGTTATCACGAATTCCGGAATCCGTTATTACTGGACAATAGTTTGGCAGCTACTGCAAAATTTCAAATAATCTATTTCTAATGTTAGCATACTTCAAACATTCAAAAAGTAATGATTTGAATCTTCAGATCCAAGCGACAAGATGTATCAGATATATTATCCCCTTATCGGTATTATTCCTGGAACTTGATTGGTCAGTTACACGTCTTTACAAATCCAATATACCCGGTTCGTTGCTAAGTCATATACCAGGGTGTTGCTAAGCGTTAGTTGCACAAAAGTACTTGTTGTGAAACAACATCGCCGATTGGCAATTGTACATAGCTATTTTACGAAAAATACTAGAATGGCATTTATTTCTAGTTATACTCGTATTTGTTAATTAAGGATAATGTATATTAGCCTAAAATCTACATAAATCCAGTAGAAAGTGTGATCTTTATAGCTATTTTCTGGAAAGAAGTGTTCGTTCTCGAAACGGTCATCACTCTAAATGTTGACCTGTGTAATTTTCGAGTTATCTTTCTTGTTACAGTAGAATCGGAATTACGGGTTAAGTTTTGTGCTCGTCACTTGTGTATTAAATATTATTTGATTTTGTAACAGGTAGACACTACGACTTTATCGTGGTAACATTCTTACATTTTCCAAAAATACGGGACTGTGTAACTTTGCGGGAAATAGTTCATGTAACAGTAATTGTGACGTTCTCTTGTGACGTAAAATGTTATCTTTTGAAAGGGATTTGTTGGTAAGAGTTTGGTTTTGTCCCAGAGAGCGATTTGTTCGTTCTCCTAACCATTTAAGAAATACTTAAAGTTATTTTGGGTTGAGTTTAGATATTTTGGGAATACATTAATACTGTTCACGTTATTTTAGCTACGTTTAGTCATCAAGCGATGAAGTTCGCGACTTTGAGCTAAAATATCGGTTGTACTGTTACGCTATTTTTACATTCCAGGGATTTGTCCTTGCTAAATTCATTTATTGATATTATCGTCATATTTTAGCGATATATATTTATATATCTTAATCTAAATTACACCCCAGGGTTGGATTAAATTGCTTATTTGTGGAGTGTTAATTTTGCCAGCCATTTTGAATACTGTAATAATTTTTGTGATATTTCAAAGTCAGTTTAATAAATTATTTGTTGAACCTTATCAGATTTGTTAGTGATGCCACTCAGTTTATTCAAGTATATTTAACTAAAACCGCTCGGATATACACGTCCCGCAACACTGGTGGCAGCGGTGGGATAAATATATTGGAATTTTAATGTCTGCTTATAGAAGCATGGTTCATCCTGCAACTGGGTTTACCCCCAATAAGATGATGTTAGGCAGAGAGGTTTTGTTACCTAATCATCTGGTATTTCCATTTCCTGGTTCACCTGTTCTTGGTACTCATGAATATGTTCACAATTTACAGTCATGTTTAGAAGATATTTATAATCTTGCTCGTGAACACCTTAGAGCCAGTGCTCGACGGCAGAAACGAGATTATGATTCCCGTATTGTTACAAATCAGTTTACTAAGGGTTCTTTGGTACTGAAATTTAATGAATTGGCAAAGAAGTTCCAAGAGCGATGGTTTGGTCCTTACATTATTATAGATATATTGAGTCCGGTTTTGTATAAAGTAAGAAATCGACAAAAGGTAGAGGTAGTACACCACGACAAGCTGCGACCATACAGAGGCCATGATGTTCCAGCTTGGGTCAAAACTATACAGAGAAACCTGTGACTTCAAAACCATAAATACTTAAATAAACTTGTTTGTTTTAAAAGTTTTTAAAATTATTGTTCTTACAGTTCTTACAACTTTAAATTCATGATGTCAGATGTTTATTGTTGCAACTGGGAGGATTGTTTGTATGAGGGTAAAAGACAGGAAGCCATAAAACATGTCATGATAAAACACGTGCCATATGATCAGAATCCGTATTTTTGTACGCTGTGTCAATTCAGAGCAACTTCGTTGAAAGCACTACAAAGACATATCAAAACCTTTAAAAAACATAAAGAACTATTAAATGGGAAGGATGATGATATTTCATATTTGCAACAAGCGACCAAACCAGTATATAACGTAACATGGGGAACTGAAAAATCTAACGATTTGATTGAAAAGGGGTTAGAAATTGTGGAAGAGATTTACTTGTTCAACAGTGATGAGGAAATGTGTATCGACAAATGTATTGAAACAGCGACACAAACAGAAATGGACGTAGTAACAAAAGAACTAAAGGAAGAGTTATTTGTATTGAAAGGAAAACATCAAGTTGAAATGAACAGAATGGCTGATTATATATCGAGAATGGAGAGGAGGCTGAGTGAGAAAGATAAATTATTAGCAGAAAAAGATTTCGAAATAGAAGAACTTAAAAGACAAATCAGAAGGAGAGATCCATTTGTCAGAGGCTTTGAGGAAATGTGGGAGGAAATGACGTCGCCATCTCCAAAGAAAAGAAAGAGTGTAGTGAAAAAACTATTTTGAACTATCTTATAAGATATATGTATTGTATAGCATTCTAAATTTTAATCAAGATCAAATTTTGATAATAAGAAACAAAATGGTAAAGTTAATTATTTTCTATTTTCTTTAATAGTAATATAATAATAGAAGGCTGTAAAGAGGTGAAGTCCTCAACTTGTTGAAAGTTAAAGTAATTATCTGTGTGACATATATAGCACAATACATGCATTGCGTTGTTTGAATTAATCAAAAATATTGTTGTTATTGTGGTATTATATGACTACAAAGGGGTGAAGTCCTCAGTCATTTATCATTTTTATTTTTATTTTAATTACAGATGTGTATTGTTATATAAAATGAAATACATTTATTGGAATGTGTTTCCATATCTATCTTGAGTAAGTGTTCTATATTGTGTTGAGGGATATACTAATCTCTGCAATCTTAATGATATGTTGTTTATTATGTCGTTTATTTGACTATAGTGCCAAATGTCTAGGCTGATGTTAATGATAATTTTTATTTTTTATTTTTTTTTTCATGAGCACATCTCTTTATAAGTCTATTTTGGGGACAAAATAAATTCTCAGAGGGGGGCAGTGTTGTGAAACAACATCGCCGATTGGAAATTGTACATAGCTATTTTACGAAAAATACTAGAATGGCATTTATTTCTAGTTATACTCGTATTTGTTAATTAAGGATAATGTATATTAGCCTAAAATCTACATAAATCCAGTAGAAAGTGTGATCTTTATAGCTATTTTCTGGAAAGAAGTGTTCGTTCTCGAAACGGTCATCACTCTAAATGTTGACCTGTGTAATTTTCGAGTTATCTTTCTTGTTACAGTAGAATCGGAATTACGGGTTAAGTTTTGTGCTCGTCACTTGTGTATTAAATATTATTTGATTTTGTAACAGGTAGACACTACGACTTTATCGTGGTAACATTCTTACATTTTCCAAAAATACGGGACTGTGTAACTTTGCGGGAAATAGTTCATGTAACAGTAATTGTGACGTTCTCTTGTGACGTAAAATGTTATCTTTTGAAAGGGATTTGTTGGTAAGAGTTTGGTTTTGTCCCAGAGAGCGATTTGTTCGTTCTCCTAACCATTTAAGAAATACTTAAAGTTATTTTGGGTTGAGTTTAGATATTTTGGGAATACATTAATACTGTTCACGTTATTTTAGCTACGTTTAGTCATCAAGCGATGAAGTTCGCGACTTTGAGCTAAAATATCGGTTGTACTGTTACGCTATTTTTACATTCCAGGGATTTGTCCTTGCTAAATTCATTTATTGATATTATCGTCATATTTTAGCGATATATATTTATATATCTTAATCTAAATTACACCCCAGGGTTGGATTAAATTGCTTATTTGTGGAGTGTTAATTTTGCCAGCCATTTTGAATACTGTAATAATTTTTGTGATATTTCAAAGTCAGTTTAATAAATTATTTGTTGAACCTTATCAGATTTGTTAGTGATGCCACTCAGTTTATTCAAGTATATTTAACTAAAACCGCTCGGATATACACGTCCCGCAACAGTACTTAAGATGCGTTTATATTACAAATGGTAATCGGTTTGTGCCATATATAGAATGATCAAATCTTTAACAATAGGTCCAAACGTGCTTTATTTTGAACAGAAAAAGAAACAAAAGATATGCAGTTTGACAAACAACGACGTCACACTATTATGACGTCTCTGCAAGACATTCAGCGCCAAAATTTATTTCTAAAACATATGTTTAAATCCAACAAATAACTGTTCTTTTTCAGGAACTGTAGGGTTCTACCAAAAGTAGTACCATACACCTTGAAAAAAAGCCTCATTTTTATCAAATTTCATTCAATCTTCCTTTGATAATGATGAAAACGTCACTTTAACGTCCGCCATTGCGTTGACAAAGTACCTAAAAATCCATTATTTCAAACTAATACCGGGGATAAATCGTTATACACGTTCATATTCGTAGATATGGAGATTTGAACACCTTCAGCACCGCTGTACACCCTTTGGCTTTGCCTCGGGGCGTACTTGGGGCACTTCATGTGTTAAAATCTCCATATCTACGGATATGAACGTATATAAATTATAATATCTACCGTGTATAGGTCATAATTCAATATTGATGCTGAACATCTTAATTTGGTTAGGACAATGTTAAGTTTTCGATGATCATCTCATAGTGATTTGGAGCTCTTCTATGTGGGTTCAAGTTCTTTAATTCAGATTTAAACGTAACGTATTATTTTCCTGAAAGCGACAATTGTCAGGTTATAGCAAGTTTACTTCCACTTTTTAAATACATGTTAGGGTATCACGGAATAAATCCTGATCATTTGGAAAATTAGAATCCCATGTACCATAAAAACCACATGTATACATAGATAGCAAAAAATATGGCTATATATATCCATATAATATATAACTGACCACATATTTCTTTGATTCATCTTTTAAAATGAAAAAAGCTTTAATCATCAAATACACAAAATATATATTTTCGTATGTGTGATGACATAATAAATTTGAAGCCAAAACAACGGGAAGAAAATTATTTTAGGTGAATGATAACACGGTGATGACGTCATAAAACTATTGTATAAGACAAAGTGACTCGAACATAGTACAACGTCATGTGCTAATTACCATGAGAATTTTTCGGAAATAAATTAAATAAAGCAAACTTATCTTATTCCATTAAGTCAATTATAACTGTAGTAATGAATGACGTCATTTGATAAAAAAAAAACCCAATTCAGTAAGTCTTGGCAGGAACTCGGCATTTTAATGTCGATTAATTGATGTTTCATTTTATTTTTACATTATTAACAATTTTAGCATAAAAGTTAATACAAATATTCGCTGATAAACAATATAAACATTTTTTTACATTGTCAAAAAAATTTAATTTTAACATCATAGAAACTGGTAGAAACTCTGAAAAGGGAGACAATCTACGATGATAGTTTGTTCTAGTGATACCACTGCCGTATAAAGCGTAAATTTATTCGGTTACCTTTATTGTAAGCAAATGTGATGATTGCAATATAAACTTTTAACTTTAAGTAAGTTCACGATGTACAATAATTTTGAAGGATAAGTTATTTCTTATGTAGCCGTAATATCTGCCTAGTGGGTAGAATTGTGTACTCTATGATCGATTGTAAATGGTCATCCTGGACTACGTGCAGAATAAAATAGAAGAGAAACAAGATAAATGTTTTTTGTTATGTGTGTCCGAAAAATAGTTCATTTCCGCAAAATTGACGTCAAAATGAGTATAAAAAGGATGAGAAGCTGTGTATACATCACCTCTCTACGAATCCCGGAAACAGAGAATAAAATCACCAGGTAGGTTGAATCATTAATTTAAATTTGATTTCACACCAAAAGTCGCGTGTATGAAACATTCTTACATGTAATTTACCAGTGTAATTTACAGATGTAAGCAAACATAACTGTGTAAAATGATTGGAGACTGAAAAATAATATATTTAAAGAGCTCTTAAGCCTTCAACTTGCTTACAACTTGCTTACAGGTTGAAGGTTTAAGAGCTCTTTAAGTATTAATTTCAACTTTTAAGCAATGGAACTTTGAAAATCAACATCATTGAGATTTTGTTTTAAGTTTATCAATTTAAGAAAAATTACAATCCGACAGACAAACAATAAGCGGACAAAACTAAAAATAAAGACTATAAGAACTTGAATTTATATGCTTCCATTGAATATCAACAAGAAATACGAATTAACCACATCTATGGTAATTTTTATAGTCCCAGATGCTACATGTACACCAATATGCCTCTAACTAAGCATTATATTTATTATATAGATAGAGATGAAATATCGAATTTTCCGAGTGACAGAAATCACGGTAAATCACATGAGAAAATTATCGTTTATTTTCACTCTCGGGTTTTTTTCCCGCCAAAATGTATATATATATTTTTACTATACATATATTCATCCGCCGTTCATTAAATTTAGGATTAAGCATGAAAATTTTAAGAAAACAATTTTGATCTATATAATAAATAGGATAATCATTTGGGCATCGTGAATATCCAAAATATGATCACTCGTGCCGCTTAAAGCATCAGATTAAACTCGTGCGCGGAACAAGTTCCGCGCACTCGTTTAATCAGATGCGTTATGCGGCACTCGTGATCATATTTTGGATATTCACTCCGCCCAATTAATTATCCTATAAATATTTACTTTGCAGAAACCAAAGAAAACTTGAACCATGCGAGTTTACGTTGTTGCTGCGACCATTTCACTACTGTATATGCAAGCTGTATGTCAAATCATACCTCAACAAATCTTTAATGGAAATTCATTAATTGAAGTCGGACTAGGAGGGACCGGCGGCGCAGGTGGCGGTGGTGGAGGAGGTGGTGGTGGTGGCGGAGGAGGAGGAGGAGGTGGGGGTGGGGGAGGAGGTGGTGGAGGAGGAGGTGGTGGTGGAGGAGGTGGCGGGGGAGGAGCTGGTGGTGGCGCAGGAGGATTAGGTGGTGCAGGCGGAATAGGAGCAGGTTTGGGAAGTGGACTTTTTAATACATTTGGAGTACCCGGGCAAATACTACAAGGTCCAGGAAATCTAATCTACAGGAATTTAAATACTTTTGGAGGAGGGATCGGTGGCCGCGGTGGCATCGGAGGCATTGGAGGCGGGATAGGTGGTCAAGGAGGAATTGGAGGCGGTTTCGGTGGTAAAGGTGGTAACGGAGGCGGTTTAGGTGGTCAAGGTGGCGTTGGAAGCAGTTTTATAAGTAGACAGTTTAATAAATTAGGTTGATCATAGAGTAACATTTTATCAAGTCTCAACTATTATTAATATATTATTATTATATATAATAATATTTTCCTTCAAATTGCAGGTTACGTGTATTTAATATTTAACAGTTGTTTTGATTTCTTGTTAATAATGAGATTCAGACTACATAGTTGCTTTTGTAAACTTGTTTTATTTTTGTTTTTATTTATTTATATTTATGATACAGAACAGTCAATTAAGTAATAAATTGTTTAATCACGACAATAAGTTGTATGCTTTTTCTATTTTACCTCCATATGGTACTCATCTTTAGTTTCTATTAAAGAAGACAAAAATAGCACCCTATAGCAAAACAGAAAAAAACTACCGTCTTCGCAAAGCGGAATCAACTATTCATAAAAAAAAGGACACTGAATATAATGTGATTGTTAACAAAGTAAAAATCTAAAAAATATACATGTTTTATACAGCAATGTTAGCTCATATACATGCAATGTTTTCAAATGTCTTTTAAAAGTCGTTTTTCAACGACACAATGATGAGCACATACAATATCATCTGAGATTTCGAATACCAAGTAAATACCAATAAAAAAAAATTGTCCCGCCAATTACATCCGCAACATATCCATCTAACGAGAGATGATACGTTTGTTTTCTACAGATATCAAATGTTAGAATGTCACTTTCAGTTAGGTCTGATACACAAAACATACTAAATTAGCGGGAACCGGTTTCACAGTCCTGAAGGGTTAACGCTTTCAAGAAGTGAGCAAGCCTATATATTGTCATGTGCCATGTTGCATTGACATTATTTGAACAGGCTAAAAATTGGCAACACTGGCTATAAGATAAACACAAACGCAGCTTTAAAAAATGCTAGTTAAATGATTTTATATAAAAATCTGTATCCAACGTGGACAAGTATAGTATTAAAAATAATTTAATCTTTAGTCTTTTATTTGGTGCAGTTTAATTACATTTTCTGACTGGTTTGAACTGTGCATTGCTCTTAAACAACGCTAGCATTGTAATGGTATTTAAAGATGTCCAAAAAGGAATGCCCTGATGGAACGTGTTTTCTGAAAGTTCATTTGATGGATTAAGCTTGCCTTTTCACGTTGATAACTAAAGTGCAACATAAACATTATTACATTTTTATGATTGGTCTTTGTGTTGTTGTGATTATCTTATTTCTGTTTTCTACGAAATATAGGTATATAAAATTTTAATCTATAGTTTATTCTTTGCAGAACCGTTTGCATTTAAAATAATTTGCGTTGATGAAACGTATGCGCTTAAATAAACAATTTATTAACTTTTTGTGTTAAATATTTGCTTACACGTTGCTTAGGATGATGTTGTTTTATCGAGTGCCTGCAGATTCTTATGAGTTTTATCATTCCTTAAATCTATTCTGATTATTAATTGAGATATTATCAGTGCTTCATATGCACATTTTATTTATACAAGGAATGGTAACAGATGTTTGTTTGTGGCGAGTACACATAAGCATGATAGTGCAGAAATATGTTTTAAATCAAGTAACGATAGAAAATATGTTATACAGAAGTAGAATGAAGAAACAACATAACTGGGTTGACAAGTTTTTATTGGTTTTGTTTATTTTAAAGTTAAACGACTTCTTTAACAATTTTCAGCTATATCAAGGCGTCCAGTTACTATTAGAGGAGGAAGCCGGATTATCCGGAGAAAACCCCCGACCATCGGGTGTGAAAACTGGAAATCCTTGTCTAATGCCTGATTTGCCGCAGTGAGACTCGAACCCGCATTCTTAGAGTTTACAGACCACCTCAGTGTTTACAAATCACGAGATCAATACTAGACGAACTACCATAACCACTCGACCACCGAGGCCCCGACAAGTTTTGAGCATACTCTTATAAAATAACTTACCAAGTCAACATCACTTCAGGAAACAGAACATAAAACTAAATATCGTTGCTTGTTAGATCAAGGGTAGCAGGAGACTTTATTTTTCAGTGGCGTTATAATGCAGCAAATGTAATCATTGCATAAAAAAGTAATGTATTAATATAGTACTAAATAACGTTATTTGATCATCCAAGCTGCTGTTCGATCCAAGTCTAGTCGTGGCATTAAATATATAGTAAGTAATGTTTAATATTATATTTAAAAGGACTAGATGTAATATAAAAAGCCAATACTTATCTTTGGTAATAAGACATACAATATACCTACATCGACTGTAAATGTTCATTCTTTATATATATATTTCTATTGTTTGGCAGATGTAGTGATTGCAGGATAAATCTTTAATCAATAACATCCAATTATCATAACAATAATCTTGAAACATACTATTTAGTATATCTAAATAATCAGGTGAGTGTTATTTAATAAGAAGTTTGACTCTTTTTTAATAGACTATAAATGTCCATCCTTGGGGGAATATACTACTACATACAGAGCAATAAAATAGTGTAATAACATAAACATGCTTTTATTTATGT
This sequence comes from Limnoperna fortunei, assembly GCA_944474755.1. Classification (NCBI taxonomy): domain Eukaryota; kingdom Metazoa; phylum Mollusca; class Bivalvia; order Mytilida; family Modiolidae; genus Limnoperna; species Limnoperna fortunei. Next base: position 5,652,948 of record OX104113.1, read on the forward strand.
GTCCGATAAATAGTTTTATTTCCGCGACGATGACGTCAAAATTAGTATAAAAAGGGCGAGACATTGTCCATACTATATAATAAATATAACCGAGTTACAAAAAAATTGTCGCGAGGAATTGTAATTCATTAGTTTATTTTTGACATAAAGATGTGTGGTTGAAACATTCTTATATATAATTTTCTATTTCATTGTTTTTCAGATATAAATGATTAAACATTTCAAAACATAGAACTATAAATACCACTTATATTAATTGAATCGTATATAACTCAACAATTAGTCTGAGTAATTAATCTTATTATTATCCTTCCAAAGGCTAGCTACATGTATTGTTTGTCATATTTTAACTATTGTTTTTGTTTCAATTTACTATTGAGATATCAGGCTATATACATGACTTACTTCTTAACTTGTTTATATTTTGTTCTTGATTATTTATACTTATAATACAGAAAAGTCAAGTAAGTAACAAGTATTTCTATTATGACAGAAGTTATAGTATTTCGATTTGAACTGAATATGGTAATTACCGTTTTTTGTCTATTTACAACTTTAAGATACTACAAATCGACTAATAGCAATTTAAAATAAAAAGCAAAGATAAGAAACACAAAGAAGAACGGAAACAAACCACGACCCAACAGGTCAACAAAACCGAAATAAAACGTATATAATTTGTCTTACCCCTATTACATGGAAACAAAGTATCAGTTAACAATATTTAATTAATAAAGAAATGGTAATGCATTTTATGCAAGCATTGACTATGTTTATCAATGGTCCTTTTCAAAAGTTGTTTTGAAGCGAAATAACCAAAAATGGAACAACATATCTGCAGATATACAGATTTTCATTGTTGGGGAGTATCTTTTTTTTCCACAAAACATGAAGTGCACAGTTGATTTTTTTAAATATAAACATTGTCTCAATTTTTACTATAACGTTTACGCATATTATAATCATTGTTGTCATTTTTGCAGAAACAACTTGTAAAAGGCTATTTGACAAAACAAATACGATTGCTTTTAATTTATAAACCATTCAGTAGTTTTTCTCTTTTCATTTTATAACTGTTTTTGTTAGGGTTGTTTTATTAAATACTTACATACTCATGTAGTTGTTATAATTTCCATAAGGATGAAACAAAAAGCTATTGACCATCAGAGGGGCCAAAATCTCGTTGCATTATTTAATGAAATCAAGTTCAGCACATTCTCGATTATATTTGTTTTATTTTTACGAATTTAGAAGCAGGTGATATGCAAGTCGATTAGTCATCAACTTGCCTATTTTGTGGTGACACTTGATTCTTTCAGAAAATTCTCCAAAATTACTATGTCAATTTTATACCTTAAAAAAAGCAATTTTGTTGATTTCTGGAATTAAAACCATGGCGCGTAGTGTAGTAATAAATATGATATTTAATAACATACCAGGAACCACCAGAACAGAATATAAAATATCGTTTAGAAGTGAGGGTACTGTAGGAGACTTTATTCTATATTAGTATAAATATAAATAATATATAAAGCAAAAGTATTTGAAAACCTTTTCTGCAGGAAGAGTTTTTACCTATAGTTTAATTTCCAATCGTTTTAGTTTTCAGAAAAAATCTTTGATACTTAAAGTATGGAGTCGTAAGGTTTCAATAGTGATGTAAGAAGTGCGTCATCTATTGTATGGTATTGTTGTGTTTGTTATGCAGTGCTGCAAATCAAATCTGCTGATTTTGTATTATTAAAATAAAAATGTCTGTTACACATATGGTACGGTTTACCATATATAAGCAAATATATTTCAACTGGTTTAATTTTAAAGACTCATAATCCTGTAAATATGACTTAGAAATAAGCCTTTTATTATGAATATACTGAATATACTCTTTAGTTGGATATACTAAATGGCAATACATGTATCTCTTTCTGCTAACTTTAAAGCTGAACATAGGCCCAGAAATAAGAGAAGCAATCAGTTAAGGAGTGTGACACAATAATTACCTTTAAAACGATTCTGAACTATCAGTTGACTTTTAATTAACAACCTAATAATACCACAGCTAACGTCTTAAATACAATTGCAGTCCTTAAACGAACATTTCCATGATTATTAAGATTAGTTAAAAATAGATCGTATTGAAGAGTATATATCACCATATAGTCACTTGCAAAACATGAAAAATAATTACCAGTATGTTATTTACATGTTGCTGTCTGCGTTGTTTTTTTCTGTAATGACGACAGTCCAAAGGTAATGAACGTGTTCCACTGAATTGTAGCAAGTGTTTGCGGAAATTCCAATCTTTCTTTGAAAATGAAAAACACTCATCCAAAATCAACCATGTTGTAGTAACACCTTCAGCACACTATATAGCCTTCAGTTATATATTAGGACGTATTAAGGGCTCTTTAAGTTTTAAAATCTCTATATTTACGCTAATGAAAGTCTACAACTTATAATATCCTGACAAGAAACTTAGCACCCAGGCGAAGAACTATTTATCCGCAAACTGTAGGTAAATTATATCATTCACTACTAAAGATACATGTATGGACATCATATCTAGACAGATTGAAACAGACATGTTAAAATACTGTTTTTTATTGGCTACAACATAATTTGTACAATTAGAGTGTCCATCCTTTGAGAAATCAAGGATTTTGTACCAACCCTGAACAAAATTTGTTTGTATCTCGCTCCTACGCCCTCTGTATCCACTCAACATATGACTTCTATGACTCCTTCTTAGAATCAAACGATTTTTCTACAAAATACCCAAACAATATAAGTCTGTCAGATTTGGCTGGCGTCCAGGTAATTAAATAGAATTTTATCGACGAAAAAATTCGTTGTACAGTCAGTACAAGTTGATGCGGAAATATATCCTTATCCCCTGTAACTCACTGTATAACTAAACGTATGTCGCTTTTGTTACTTTTTGATTCATATATTCGGTCTGGACAATATGTCACTAGGGTTGTATTCATTGTTTTGTATAATATACAGTGCTATATATACAGTAAAAAGCACTAAAAATATAATCGAGATGCTAGGTTACTCGTGTTTATGAAATTTGCTTTCCGTAAACATCAAATAAAAAACTTAATCGTTCTGAGATATTTTTACTATGCCATTGACTTAGGTATCATCAGATTTATTTTCTTTTATTTTTAGAGCAGAAGTCTCAAATGACGTCCTCTTTGAAAGAGCAAATTTATCATTGTATAATCGGTCGAAATCTATCATTTTTAGGGCATATACTTGGGACTATAGTAAAAATTATGACTACAAAAGAGGATTTTTTCCTATAGTTTACAATACTAATCTTTTTGGTTTTATTTATAGTGATCGTTGTAGATATTCTATACAAATATCTAATATCAAAAGAACTGGTACTAGTAGAATGAAAAATGAAATAAAACTGGTAATAGTAGAGCGAAATATCAAATAAACTGGTACTAGTAGAACGAAATATCAAATGAACTGGTACTAGTAGAACGAAATATCAAATGAATTGGTACTAGTAGAACGAAATATAAAAAACTGGTACTAGTAGAACGAAGTATAAAAAAACTGGTACTAGTAGAACGAAATATCAAATAATTTGGTACTAGTGGAACGAAATATCAAATAAACTGGTACTAGTCAGCTAGTAGAACGAAATATAAAAAAACTGGTACTAGTAGAACGAAATATTAAAAAAACTGGTACTAATAGAACGAAATATCAAATAAACTGGTACTAATAGAACGAAATATAAAAAACTAGTACTAATAGAACGAAATATCAAATAATTTGGTACTAGTGGAACGAAATATCAAATAAACTGGTACTAGTAGAACGAAATATCAAATGAACTTGTTCAAAGTGGAACGCAATATCAAATAAAATGGTACTAGTAAAACGAAATATCAAATGAACTGGTACTAGTAGAACGAAATATAAAAAAAACTGGTACTAATAGAACGAAATATCAAATAAACTGGTACTAATAGAACGAAATATAAAAAACTAGTACTAATAGAACGAAATATCAAATAATTTGGTACTAGTGGAACGAAATATCAAATAAACTGGTACTAGTAGAACGAAATATCAAATGAACTTGTTCAAAGTGGAACGCAATATCAAATAAAATGGTACTAGTAAAACGAAATATCAAATGAACTGGTACTAGTAGAACGAAATATAAAAAAACTGGTACTAAAATAGAACGAAATATCATATAAACTGGTACTAATAGAACGAAATATAAAACAAAATTGATTGTTCTGTGTTAACGTTGTTAATAAATAAATACATATTTACAAAATACATAAATGGGTGAAATGATTTCATTATGAAACGTAAATAAAAAAAATAATTTTCTATGAATAACAATACACATACCTTATCTGAACATAAGGAAACACATGTACATTAAAACTATAGCTAAGACGTTAAACGTAACAGACACAACTTTAACTTTATGTTTAACCAAACTGATTAAATGGTCCACCAATGATATTGTTAAACGGTCCTCCTCCATGCCCACCATGACTACCGTGACCTACTCCAAAATGATTGAATATTTTGCCAAATAAATTACCAGGGCCATTGATTAACGGACCGGGTCCATTAATTATCGGGCCGGGTCCTTTTATTAATGGACCGACTCCTCCAAAAGTATTTAAAGGTCCAGGTCCTACTACAGCGTTGCTTCCGCCACCTCCTCCGCCTCCACCTCCACCACCTCCTCCGCCACCACCACCTCCGCCTCCACCTCCACCACCTCCTCCTTCTCCTCCGCCACCACCACCACCACCTCCACCTCCTCCTCCACCTCCTCCTCCGCCACCTCCTCCGCCGCCTCCACCACCAACTATCGGACTTGCGTTAAGTATAGCATTAGGTTTTATTTGGCAAACAGCTTGATGTATCGACAGCAGGGCAATGACCCCAGTAACAACATATACACGCATAGCTCAAGGTTTTTTGAAGTACCTACCGATAAAAGCAAATATTAGAATTGTTAGGTATTTTTATCATATTGTGATCAGTGGATTTGGTTTATGTTAATGTTAATGGATCCATGTACAGTATTTAAAACAAAACATATTTCTAATCAAATCGTTTTGTATTTGGAGATCAAAATATTATCGATATTATTATTGAAGATAGCAACTACTGGGTCAATGCCTCTGCAGGTGGACTTTTAGTCCACAGAGGTATCACCAGCCCAGTAGTCACCACACTTCGGGGCTGACAGGAACTTCATTGATTCCTTCAGTGATATTGTCATTTGCTAAATTTCCTGTCCTTTATATATGAATATTTTAAATTCTAAGTTTTTCCTATTTTCACGGTGTAGATATCCTTAGTCGGAGTTGGTAAAACGTTTTTGATTTCGATTGTGACAAAAAAAGCTCTACAACGTCTTAATCATTTGGACTTTTTTATTATTGCTTGGATTTGAGCGCCACTGATGAGTCTTAATTAGTCGAAACGCGCATCTGGCGTAGTAAATTCTATTAACTTTGGTATCTTTGACTACGTTTTATATTTAATAATGTAATCGGATACCTTGTCGATTAAATTAAAAGTACTTTTTATATTATTGGTTTACTTCAAACGTGTTTTACATTTAACGTTTTAATCAAATTAAAACAATACAAGCAGGTTTTCTATGAATGATATCCAAATATATTATAAATTAAATTATGTTTTATAATGAGAATGATATGCAAAATGCATTACATACTTATCCCTTTCTACTTTTTGCTACAGCTCCACCGCTGGAATTGTGTTTTTCGTCCAATTCTACCACACTTTTATATACCTGTTGTGTCCGCGTTCTACGTCATTATTGAGGAAATGACCTTTGATTTATGTATAAATAAAACACAAATAACACTATAGATGACCACCTGACCTGTATACGTACATTTATAGTAGATCCTATTTACAAAACCCTTGTTAAAATTTGTCCATAAATGCCAAGGACTTTGTAGCATTGAACTTATTACATGTAATATTGATTACTTATTCAATAAAGCGTGTTACATTTTCTTCTATTAGGCCACACAGAATTAATTTCTTATTCTTTGGACTTTAACTTTTAAAATAAGGAGCGAGCGAGCGAAATTTTTTTTATTAATTTTTTTTTTGAAATTATGATTTTGACAAGCGAATGATTTTTTTAAGGCGAGCGACATGTTTTTAATTTTTTTTAAAGATTTTTTTCAGGTTTTCATGGTTAAACTGATGCGAGCGAGCGATTTTTTTTTAATTTTGAAGAAAATAACTGAAATTTAAAAAAAAATGTATTTGATATTAAACAAGTGCTTGTTCTCAGTGTTTTATTACTTAACCAATTGATTAATAAATTATATAGCAGAATATAATTGTCTTGAATTGTTTTTTTCTCTTCTGAAAAGATGCTGCCTTATCTTTCTATCCATAGGTACAGACGGACCAACAGACAGCCCATACCACTATTCAGTTATGCATCCAAATCTTTTTGGCAAGGCATAGTTTCAAGATTGATTAAAAGAAATAATAAAAGACTACCTGTCTTTATTAACAATAAAAAACAGTAAAAATAACATATTTTCCCTAACCAAAAGCTTGGGATTGTCCTTAATTTTGATTCTTATAATGTTGTCTTTACTAAGGTTAGAGACATTGGCGTGCGTTGAAGGCTTCCCTTGTATGCATGTAAATATATCGATAAAGGTATCGAATGCAGGACAATTCGGCCCCCAGACAATTCAGACCCTGACAATTCGGACCGTATAGTAGGACCATTCGGACCGTATATCAGGACAATTCGGACCGTATATTAGAACCATTCGGACCGCTTTATAATGAATAGAGATATTAATTTTACAAAGATAATGATTCATGCTATTTACAGTCGACTTTTGCATGTTGTTTGTGCTGTATGTATAAGGTTTGTACCTACAGCCGACTTTTGCATTTTTTGTTTGTTTGTTTTTATGGATAAGGTTTGTATCTATCATTATTGTTCTACTTCAGGCTATAAGCCCCTTTAATAATATATGCAGTCATGCGCAAAACCGCTTCCGGGTGGACAGAAACCTTTATGACTTATTAAAATTCATTAAAATATTCTTTTACGCATTTTGTGGTGTTATTTTAATAAATAGGTACCAAAACTAATATTTATATGATTTTAAAAGTGCTCAAAAATAAACAGCGTGACCTAAATAAGAAGCGCGTAGCTTAGATACGACTTGTTTACATAGGCAACAGTATGGCGACGCGGGAGTTTTAAAGAAACTGAACATCAAATTTCTAAGACAACTTATCGGAGATAATAAGATCGATACCAAAAATAGGAGAAAGGAAGATATTATAAGTGTTCTTCTTGAGATCCAAGTACCAGTATCGGCAGTTAACACCAGTAGTACGAGCATCATTTGATCTTTAACATAATGTTAAATGTTAGCCCGAATGTTGTCGAGTAGTCTACTCATGTCCACCGACCCCTGACTACACTGTCGTTTACTGCCGTCTACGACTTTGTGATAAACAGAACCACAAATGATGGAAATTTTCAGGGGCTGGACAAGTCTGTAAGGCGTTTCGAGGCAGGCGATATTCAGGAGATGGTATCAGCAAGTAAGATGTATAATATTATTATGTTTGTCATAATTTTGTAATTGTATGTAAGGAGGTGTGATACACTGTTACCCCAGGGGTATTAATAACAAGTAAATATATTTATTTTATTTTTATTTTATTTTATTTTTTTTTTGGGGGGGGGGGGGGGGGAGGTGGGGTAGCAATATATCTGTTAGATTCACTAGTCTATACACAATATGACTGGAGGTCTCCACAAGTAAAGATATTATGTATAACAAAAAATATGCTATGGCTATAGGTTTTTTAATGAAAGCTGCAAATTAACTGAGTTATAATATGAAGTCGAGTCTTGTATTGGTATTGTATACACGATAAATAAATTTCTTTTCGTTACAAGGCGAAATGTATCGCGTAGTAATTTGCACGGGGTATACACCCGTCATATAGAGCGGGAATTTAAATCATTCGACGGTTTGCATTCACCCAGTCAACACGCTTTATCGTCACATAACTTTGGGTGTGCTCGACTTTATTTTTTATCTTGATGTCTGACGAGGAGATTCAAAGTTCACCTGAACGAGAACCTGCAAGAAGCCGTTGTAATAGCAAAGTGGTCAGTCCTACTACTGATCCAACAGCAGATGCATTTTCCTTATTTTCGAGACACTTGGACAACGCGCTGGAGAAACAAAAGAAGGAGATCTTTACGGTCTTGGAATCCAAAATTCCTGCTTTAAATAACTCTGAATGTAAGTCGGACTTTAAGTTTAAATTTGTTAGTAACAAAAAACAGTGCGAATTTAATGACAAAGTGTCCAAAGACATTGAATTAGTGAAGGTAGCTTTGAAATCTGATAATCGTGACCTTGCTTTAAATACTGTCGACAAAGTACAAGTAGATATTGCCGCTCGCAACAAAATTATTAAGATTGGAGATAAACATGGCTGGGATACTGTCAGTGAGTACGAGGGCAATCCTCTTGCTGATAACTCTGACGATGAGCGCCGTTTACGTCAAGCCGAGACCAGGGCTATTCGAAAAAGAAAGGCTTCAATTCCTAAAGACCCTCCCAAGAAATTCGCTGCAGACAAACTTTTTCGTGGCTTTAGCAACGCACCTGAAGACGGAAGAATCAAACAGAATTCCGCAGTTATGCCTAGATTCTTTGGCAAGAGATCAAGCACCGCATCATCTACAACCGGAAAAGGACCATCTACACAGGACATCTGTTACTACTGTGGTGCGACAGGACATTGGTCATTCAACTGTCCCGAAAAAGCCAGCAAGTCAAGCAACAACACTAGCTCTAAATGAGGTATCGTCATTAATTGACATTAAATTATGTTTAGACACATATGAATATGAACATGAATCTGTTCAAGTTTACAATGTAAAAGGTCGATTGCATAGTAATTTACATTTTTGGAAAGAAAAACTTTTGTTGGCTGACAGTTTAAAAAGCCTAGTTTTGCCTATTTTGGAATCTGGTTATTACTTGAAATTCACTCGTACACCACCTTCAGTTATTTTAAACAACAATAGATCGGCTTATAAGCATGCTGATTTTGTAAAACGCGCAATAGCAGATTTAGTTTTTACAGGTGTCGCTGAGGAGGTTGACTCCGTACCGTACGTTGTAAATCCTTTATCAGTGTCGGTGAACTCGTCTGGCAAGGAAAGATTGATTCTTGACCTTAGACATGTAAATCAATACGAAGTGCGGTTTAAATTTAAGTATGAAAGTGTTAAGGAGGCAAAAATTTATGCAGCTTATAAAAAATATGCCTTTAAATTTGATTTAAGACATGGGTACCATCATATCGATATACATGCCGAATCACGAAAATTTCTTGGGTTTTCATGGAAAACAGACGGAAAACCAAAATATTTCATTTTTACATCTTTACCTTTTGGGTTAAGTTCAGCATGTTATATTTTTACCAAAATGGTTCGACCTTTGGTTAAATTTTGGCGTAGTAAAGGTTACAAAATTATAGTGTATCTGGACGACGGTCTAGGTTTTGAAGATACAGAAGAAATGTGTCTGAAAGTTTCCAAAGAGGTTTTGTCTGACTTGCTGTCTGCAGGGTTTTTACCAAATTTTGAAAAAAGTGTGTGGAAGCCTCAAAAAAGTTTAGATTGGCTTGGCTTTGTATGGGACTTTGATAAGGGTATTTTAAGTGTACCTGAAAACAAACTGCAGGATATATTGAATTTTATTGTGCTTGTTATGGACAATTCAGATAATATTACCGCTAGAAAAGTTGCAGCGGTAATTGGCAAAATTATTGCTCTTTCACCTGCATTAGGAAACATATGTAGAATCATGTCTAGGCATTTACATCATGCTGTAAATGAGAGAATCTCTTGGGATTCAAAAATAAGGTTAGACACCATGGCCGTTAAAGAGTTAGAATTTTGGCATTCATCTCTAAAATCTCTGCCAAATTGTTTACTTGCACCTATACAGAGACTTCCCGAGAGGTTAGCTTATACCGATGCAAGTTCTTATGCTGGCGCGGGTTATGTTGTTCATTTTTCTGATAAGATTTCACATCAGATGTGGACAGCTGAAGAAAAGCTTAAAAGTTCAACTTGGAGAGAGCTTAAGGCGGTGGTTTTGACCCTCAGAACTTTTTCTGAGCATTTTAAAAATAAATTTGTAAAAATTTTTACTGATAATCAAAATGTAGCCCGTATAGCGGAAGTTGGTAGCATGAAACAGGATTTGCACAAGTTAGCTATGGACATTTTTTATTTCTGTGTTGAAAATTCAGTGTGTCTAAAAATAGAATGGATACCACGGGCTTTGAACACTATAGCAGATGACTACAGTAGAATTTTTGATTTTGATGATTGGTCTGTAGCGGATAGAATTTTTCATTATTTTCATAAGATTTGGGGACCTTTTAGTATTGATCGCTTTGCCAACATTAATAATACTAAATTGCAGAGGTATAACTCAAAATTTTTTGATCCTTCAACTGAAGGTGTCGATGCCTTCACGTTTGATTGGTCATATGACAATAACTGGCTCGTGCCACCAGTTTCCTTAATATCTCACACTATTAAACATATTCAGTTGTGTGGAGCCAAAGGTACTTTAGTTGTACCTAAATGGAAATCGGCCATTTTTTGGCCATTGCTGGTTTCGAGTGAAACCGGGAAGTTTATCGGTTTAGTTAAAGATTTTGTTGAGTATGAAAACCCTTCTAATTTTTTCAATAAGGGTTCTGCAGAGAACTCAGTGTTCAGCGGTGATAGATTTATTTCTAATGTACTTGTACTGAAACTTGACGCTGGAAACTGTTGATTCAGATCGAGAATAGAGATTTATGCGGACCTTGCCGCGTCTTGTTATAATATGTGACTGTATATTGAACAGTGTACATGTACTTGTATTTGGCGGACCTGGCCGCTTTTGTTTTTTCACGGACCTGGCCGTGATTTTATTATTTGGGACGTGCAGCTTTTCCCTATTTTTCAGGGATCTTTGAGTAAGGATTGGAAAGATATTTACAGGCTTTCACACATACCTGGTTTACAAAAAGTTGCATTTGCTGTCATGGATACGGCGAAAAGAAGCAAATCGGATTCTACAAACAAGAAATATGATTTGTATTTTACAAAATTTAAAAATTGGTGCAGACAGTTCAGCTTGTCATATCTGCCTGCAGATGTATGCACTGTTTGCTTGTATCTCACTAATTTGATTGTATCAGTTTGTTCTATTTCCGTGCTTAATTCTAATTTCTATGCGATCAATTGGTTTCACGAGTTATTTTCTTTTCAAAACCCTTGTCACAATTCGCTTGTCAAAAATGTGCTAGAAGGGGGTAAAAGAATTCTTGCAAAACCAGTAAAAAAGAAAGAGCCAATCACAGTAGATATTATTACAAAACTCTTTTCTTTCTATCAGGATAAATCAATTTTGTCTAATTGTAGGACCCTTTGCATGTTTTTGTTAGCTTATGCAGGATTTTTTCGATACAACGAATTGTCGAATATAAGAATGAGCGATGTAATTTTTTATGATACCCATGTTGAAATTAGGGTTCGCTGTAGTAAGACTGATATTTATCGACAAGGAAGTACGGTCGTGATAGCCAGAACAAACACTCCGACATGCCCTGTTTCTTTTTTAAAGTGGTATTTCAATTTAGCAGGGTTAAAAACCCATTCTTCTGAGTATATTTTTCGTTCTTTACAATCCATAAACGGTACTATAAGTTTGAATAAGGCAAATAAGCCCTTATCATATACTCGAGCTAGGGAAATTCTTCTTGACGCTTTGAGTACAGTAGGTTTTGATAGAAAGAAATTTGGTTTGCATAGTTTACGAAGTGGGGGAGCAACCCAAGCTGCAAACAACAGTGTTTCGGATAGACTTTTCAAAGTTCATGGTCGTTGGCGTTCTGAAAATGCCAAAGACGGATATGTGAAAGACAGTCTGGAGAAAAGACTTTCTGTCTCTCAAAATCTTGGCATTTGATGTGCATTCTTTCTCCTTTTGACTCGACTGGATCTTGCAAACCTGCATTCCAAAAATTACTGAGTTTGTCTTATTGAGCCCAGTATAGAAAAGAAATGTTTTATGTTCGGTTGAACCAGTGAAAAAGAACATAAATAAATTTCTTTTCGTTACAAGGCGAAATGTATCGCGTAGTAATTTGCACGGGGTATACACCCGTCATATAGAGCGGGAATTTAAATCATTCGACGGTTTGCATTCACCCAGTCAACACGCTTTATCGTCACATAACTTTGGGTGTGCTTGACTTTATTTTTTATTTTATTTGTCATTTCAACGCTATCAAATAAGTTCGTTTAAGTAAACCAGTTTTATCTACATTTACACTGTTCAACATACAGAATTGTATTTTATATTGTGTATTGATGATACTATTTTGTATTTTGTAGATTGTGCAGGCTGTTGTTATATCGAACTGTGTGTAATAAGGACATTTTTGGGTGTCAACACCTGCCATGTAAAATTGTTATATTTTCACATGCTGTATTATTAAATGACTGGATCTTGCAAACCTGCATTCCCGACTGGATCTTGCAAACCTGCATTCCGACTGGATCTTGCAAACCTGCATTCCAAAAATTACTGAGTTTGTCTTATTGAGCCCAGTATAGAAAAGAAATGTTTTATGTTCGGTTGAACCAGTGAAAAAGAACATAAAAAATGTTTGATTCTGCTGCCAATAAGCGAACAACCCTTCATCTGTATGACGAACAATAATAGAATTTTTCTGTTGACTTTGCCTACTGCCAGTGTCCAATCGGTATTTATTTATAAAATGTATAGTGATAGTTGCTAATTTGCTATGGTAAATTTATGATTTTGTGTACAATTTAAAAAGTTGTTTATTAGGCACTATATTGTACACATTTCTTGTACAATGACAGCAATTATTGCCACAATATCATTTGCAAATTTGTTCTGAAAAAGTCTCTAACTATTTTTTCATACTTTGTAATGTTTATTATTCTTCTGCATATATCTGGTTCAAAAATTAAAAACATATCCATTATTAGTGGAAGGCATTTTATAATATTGTTAATAATCTTATATTCATAGTTAGCATAGTCTTGTAGTAATATAGGGTTGGAGGGAGGGGGTATAGCTGGGTTGCGGATAAGTAAATTAAGCAGGATATTTCTCACTGTTCTTTAAATTAAAATATATCTTGTTTTTGTGTCAAACTTTAAACAACAAAGATGTTTTTGTTTGTTTTTTTAATAGTGTTTAGTGCCACTTTCAGCAATTTTTCAGTTACATTGTGGCAACTGGTTTTTATTGGGGGAAGAAGCTGGAGTACCACGAGAAAACCCCTGACCTTGGCTTTGTTATGAAAACTGGCAATCCTTAAACCACTCTACCACTGAAGCCCCTGAACATATATGTAATGCCCACATAATTAAGGTGCATCAATAAACAAATTAATTCAGCAAGTAATGAACATATCATTTCACATGTTTATGATAATGCTGAATAATATTGTTTTCTAGGAATGTCTTGTTTGTGGAACATTCCAGACCATACCCCAGATGCATATCGGGAAGTGGAACTGATGTTGATCCTATATTTTTGAAAATGGAAAAGATGCCTTTTTTTTAGAACAACTGTAAGTTTTCAGTGGAGAAAATAAGGAGTAATGAAAAATTACATCAGGTTTTTGTTAAATGTCTTATTTATTAATATAAGAAAATTCATGAACATAACTACGAAACTGGCACTGGCCATGGATCTGAAAATATAAAAAAAGTCATTTAAATATATACTCTGTATTTATATTAAACAGTTAACCAGTAAAACTGCATTCTTTTAAGTTTTCTTAAAACAATGTTACACAAAAGTACATTACAATTTAAGAAGAGCACATCTGTTTAAATGAGCATCCCATTGCCATGACTTACACTGTACAGCAAACAAGACAGCAGAAGTTATCAGAAATGTGGAGGAAGCTTCATGTGGGATCTCTGTATGTAGCTTCTGCTCAAGTAATAGACAGTAGCTTGAGTGGCTAAATATGCTGAAGTTTTATGGACCTCCTCAAGTTTCTGCTCTGTTTCTTCTTTTTCCAGTTTTCCTGAAACAATGAAATAATGAAATATAATAATGTTAATTAGTAGAAATTCATCTGAAACATTTAAAAATTAAAGTTTTAGACCATATTTATTTTCTCCTAACACAATTTGGTACATAATTAAACATTTACATGAATTTAATCCATCTGTAAAGATTTTGCAAAATAAAAAATTACCTTACAACCGTTTTATTAGTTTTACTATACATTTACTGCAGAGCATTAAAATGTAATAAATATTTTTATAGCTTAATTTTTGACAAATGTCGATGCATTAGTCAATACATCGTTTTACTTTAGCCTAAAATAAAACAAGGTATTGACTAAAGCATCAACATTTGTAGTGTAACAAAAGTGGAAGCAAGTGAAAGATTACAGTGCAGCAACCAATAACAAAAAAGGGGAGCAAGTGAAAGATTTAATTTTAATTAGATTGAAAAAGTGAAAATTATAAGTATAACCAGTACATTATAGTTAGCAAGTAGTTCCTAACATTTAGCTTTATCATGCAGACAACCAATATTTTTACTTTTAGTACCCCTGTCCCTGTTTACACAAGTAAAGAGGCTGGTACTTCTGTACTGTACCTTGATATTTTTCACACATTATTTTGTTCTAATTTTACTTTAATATAATTAAAAGGAAACATTGTGTTCTTTTAAGAAATAGCTCTTGTTCAGCTTGTACATTTTAATAATAATGTTATGATGTAATTGTTAAATCTTGACTGTATTTTTTCAGAAGTAAGACACAGAATTATCAATCCTGGAATTATCGTCACTTGCTTGTAGAACCTACACATATATAAAGTTGGGAATACAAATACTGAAACTGATTGTTGGACTGGACAATTGACGACAGCAACATAGATGAGACATATGAACAATGAGTCAAATTGGCCCTTTTAAGGGCCACCACAGTTATTCAAAAAGAATATAAATTGTGTGATGCACATTTATTAAACAAAATTAAATATAAAGTAGTAGCTTTTTTTTAACAACTTCATAAAATTGCTATCAAATTAAACAATACCATTCTAAAATTTTGCCAAAAATGTCTAAAAAAATACATTACTGTAATCAATGCAACTGAATAAGTGAGCACTGAAAGACAAAAATCTATGAAATAAATTAGTACCCAGTGACCAAGCTTTATTTTGAAGTGAAATGTACAGAGAAAGTTTAACTGACCATTAATCAGCTGTTGTTGCTACGTTATGCTTAGAAAACATTAATCTACAAGAAAATTTACAAGACAATTTTTCCTAAAACTTTCAGAAAGTTATTACCAGATGACTGGGATATTCATCCATTGTGGTCCATCAGTTCAGTCCTAATTTTGAGGACTGAATTAAAATTGTTTTGATTTTGCTGTACCAAATGCCTCACATATGCAAATGTGATTTTTATACTTCAAAACTTTCGTCTTTCTTTGGATTGTAGTCCATGGGTGTCGTGAAAAACTTATTTTCCACAGAGAAGTTTAGTTCCTGCTGTTTTTTTAAAGTGAGGATTATATTTTAAAGTTTGATTTTTGTAATTCATGATCTACACACATCTGGAAATATGGGGAAAACAGATTTATTTAGTAGGCACATATCTTTATATCAACTGGTTATGGATAACTAAAAAATCTTATCTAAAAACATGGTTATGTATTTGAACAACAATATCACCATGGCATGAAATCACTGTCTCTGACTTATCTTTGGAAAGAAAATTTATGTTGTTTGTTTGAATGGTGTTTAATGCCACTTTCAGCAATTTTTCAACTATCTCGTGCCATAGTTTTTATTGGAAGAGGATGCTGTAGTACCTGACCTTAAGTAGGAAAATTTTCAATCATTGTCAACTAAAATAGCAGAGCACTGCCCACATTGAAAGTATACTCTTCAAACTCAGTGTTCCAGAAAATGTACAGGTGACATTAGTATTATCCCCAATAGTGACAGCAGTCTCTAATACTTGCTTCTCCCTTTATGGCATTAATGAAATAAACTGATCTACAGTATAATTTAGTTTAAATTGGGAGAGGAAGCTGTAATACCTGGAGAAAAACCAGACATTACATGTAGGTAAGAAAACTAGCAATCCTTGTCAATTAAGATTGGAGTCCAGTGCACCCTTCCAGCATTGAGACTTGAACCCGCAATATCATGGTTGACAGAACATGTGATCAATATTGGACAAACTACCATAACCCCTTGGCCACCGAATAGTTGAAGTTATTATGCAAATGATGCTTTGGATGAAACTAGATATCAGTGAGATGGTACCCATCTCTTTGGGCCCCGCCGACCTTAAGGTCAATGTCAAAGGTCATAAACCATTGTATGCAAAACATCATCTTGATATTTTCTACCCACATACCAAATATCAAAAGCCTACCTCGAAAGATAGAAAAGTTAGCGCCCAGACACGATTAGTTATGGACGGACAGACTGATCACTATAGGGCGTCCGCTACAAAGTGGCGGGGCCCTAATTATGGATTTTTATGCCCCTGCGATGATAAGTCGGGGTTGGGGGCATATTACACGTGTTTTTCAAATAGTTTTAACACATCACCGGGTTAGTTTTATCCTTTATTAGGTAGACATTGGTTCTACACATAACTTTTCAAGTTAATAATTTTATATTATTTTATCTCGTGGCCTCAAAGAAAAGGAGGGGGTGCACATGATAACATAAAACTTGCAGATGAATTATTCAACAATCGTGCATCAAAGTAAGGTAAAAACATATTATACACGTACTATAGAAAACTTCATTATGATCAATATTGAAGTGATAGGTCACACCTATTTACATATCTTATAATTTCTTTAAAACAACATACGTCATACCTGGATGGCTGGAATGTGCATTTGAGGTAAAATCTGCCCAGTTGATCACTTTTACCCACGCTTTCCGTTTTCTTTGGTCTGTGGAAAGCAACAGAAACTTATCTTTTTCTCTTTTGCATCTTGATTAACCTTATCGTGGCACAGGTACACGCAACAACTGTTCACCATTGTTTTGTTTACGCATTTCGTGTTGATGATACACCCGGAAGCGTTTGTGCGCAATCGCGATAAACTGTTCCGCAGTTACGTTAAAAGGGCTTATTATTAAAAAAAATAATAATAAAAGTTTTTTCCGTATTTTATTTTATTAATGATGATAATCAAATATCATAACAAACATAACAATTTAACAGTCAAAATATACATCGATTACAAAGTTAAGTGAGTGAGTTCGGAGTAGTTGATGGTCGGGTCAATGGACAGTCTAGTACTCTCTGCGTTTGGTTGGTGGATTGCCGAGCTACATCTGCTGCACATAAACTGTACTCTTGAGTTAACAGCTGCTTTCTTTCCTCTGTAGTCTTTTTGTGTCATGCCGGAATAAGTTCTGTGAAAAAAACTTGTCACAGGAGTGACATAGGACAGATTCCTGGTGAGGCCGTATTGGCGAAGAACAACCTTTACAATCAACAAACATGTTTAAAACTGATCCAAATTGGTATTCATTCGGCTTTTATGCTACTGTTGGGCTTGTTGGCTTGTATGTGAGCACTTGTCCTCTGGAATTATATATGCTGAAATCCTTTGATGTTTCTGATACTTCATTTGGTAACAATTATTTAATTAATTTATTTGGATTCGATTTTTGCTATACGATTCTAATTCTATATAGCAGGTCGGGAAAATCCCATGTTTTATTATTATTTTTTTTATTTAATATTATAATTACTTTTTACTTTTATCACTTTAAATATACAACAATTTCATTGACATACCCCAGGACAATTTTAAGTTGAGAAAAAGCTATCTTTAAGTATGATTGCAGCGGCATTATTTTTAATCAAAAAGCTTGATAATAGCTGATTTAAAGTTGAATAAAAGTAGTATATCAGCGTTACTTTTAATCAACTTATATTTACCTAATGAACTGCTGAAATACAGCTTTTTAAAACTAATTTGCATATTTGGTTCAGTGATTAGGACAATAAGCGGTAAAGAAGTGTGAAATAAGTTGGGCTGAAGCGTCTAAATTATGTAAATTAGGTGAAGTTGGGATTAAGCGGTACAAATCAGCGGATTTGAAGTGGAATATGCAAATTAGTTGTCAGCGGTAAATAAGCGGAATATAGCAAATGTACAAAAGCGGATTTTAGGTGGTTATACCAGCGTGTTTTAAGTGTATAATCTCAGCGTACTTTAAGTTGGAGATGTCAGCGTGTTTTAAGTTGGAGATGTCAGCGTGTTTTAAGTTGGAGATGTCAGCCTGTTTTAAGCTGGAAATTTAAAAAGTCTGTTTTAAGTGTTAGCGTCTCATGTGTAAATACAATTGTAATTGTCTATGTGGAGTTGAAGCATACATGATATTAAAAATTGCAAATTTGGTGTAGGTCAAGCTGTTTTAGAGCTAAAAGCAGCATTACTGTGCTCCACGAGTTAAATCTGAAATTTGGCCATTTTCTAAACCTGTCTTTTTTGTACTTGTTTTTGTGTACCTCTTGCTTCATTCTGTTTAAAAGGATTAAATAATGATAAAAAAATACAATCATATAAGTTTATTTGAGCATTCATATTTATAGTTGCATAATGTAACCTTTAAAACATAACATAATAAAATTATGAAAATAACTATTTACAAAATATTTACAACATAAATACAAGTTTAAATTGACCTTCTCAGTTTCTGTTTTAGTTTTTCCTCATCTTTTCCACTCGCATTGCTTCCCTTATTTCTCGATTGATGAACTATCATATGCAGCACATTACTCTGAAATCACAATGATTTTCATTTAATGTACAAATATTTCCAAGAATTATGTAACATTTCCAAAGATAGCTAAAAAATTTTGCTCCTGATACTAAAATAAACAATCGTGTATTAAATATTTAAAGATATTTATACAAATATAATAAAAGAGACATATATATAATTTACACATTTGTAACACAATGAGCGTGCAGTTGTAAACTTGTTTGATAGTTTTGTCTAAGAAAAACTCATTTGAGTTATCTTCTCCTAATATGAGTTGCTTCCCCTTCTTAGAAGCATTAAAGTTTAAAACCTAATAAATGAGTATGTTATATGTGTAAACAACTGTTATTTGATATTTTGTGTGCTCCTTTAAGAATAAAAGTAAAAAATTTCCCCTGATTTCAGTATTAGTTACATTTAATAAAAATATAGTTCAATGAAAATGATGTTCTATAATTATAATTACTTCATGAACTTACCAGTCATCTAAAGTGCTTTCTTTAAGCTTACTCTCTAAAAACTATTGTTTCCAGATCAAAGCAGCTTACAAACTACAAATAAAAATGTATATAAATTGTTTCATCTCACAAGCAAACACTGAACATAAACCAACATTTACAAAATAAAAATAAAATAGAACAGTCAATGTCAATTAAAAAGACATATTTTAATATGTTGTAAATATTGGGGAAGGAAGCCAGACTAACAGGGTAAAACCCGACCTTCGGTAGGAAAACTGGCCATCCTCGTCAATTAAAATTGGAATCAAGCACACCCTTCAGCAGTGAGACTTGAACTGGCAACCTCGGTGTTGACAATTAAAGTAATCTTTGTGTTTAAATATTTCTAGAAAATTTACGATATTTTATCAATAACGCCAGTCATTTACAGGTTGTAAAACATGAATGGACTAGCTATTCTTTTATTAACATTATTGCACATGGACATACAAGTAGAATTTCTGTTACCGTGGTTATGTTGTTTTGACTGAATGGGTGAGCAGGTTTGGTAGCTATTCCTTTTATTGGTTGTTTCACAGCAATAGTTAGGGTGGCCTTCGGAATTCTTAGTCTACAAAATAAATGAAGACATATATGCAATATATGACCATTCTTAAATCAGCTACAAAATTCTCAGCACAATACAAATTGAATTTAGATTTCTCAGTTAAATTCCTAAATATTCAAAATCTCATACTGAGATTTTGGATATGTAGGAATGTCACAATTAATGCATGCATTACAACTATACCCTCAAACATATGTCTAAACAATCCCTCTATAATAAATATCTTTCAGTACATGTTATCTCATAACTTATATGTCCCGATTTATTTGTACCTTAATGACTCCCAGCATCACGCACTAAGATAATATGCTTATTGCTATGCTTATATATATATTGCTGCTAAATAATAGTGTTTTAATTTATACCCTATACTTCCTTAATAAAAATGCCATGGTTTTTGTGCATGTGTTCTTAATTATGTTTCTGCCTATAATGCTTGGATTTAATGCTCAGTAACAATATATAGTATTTTTGTTTGTCGTGCTTTTGTGTGTTTTCACTTAATGCATAGATTTTATTCTATGGTCATTGAAAGTTATATGACCGGTGACGTGCGTATGAACGATAATGCCAGATCATCATGACAAAAGTCATGTGCTTTCATCAGTTTGTCGTTTTCTTCGTTATGTATAAATATGACGACTGTAAACAACAATCCTACTTACTTAATTTACTGAACAACAGCGAAAAACATGCCCAGCTATGTGACTATGTTTTGAATAATTCAAATTATGCGCGGGCTTTGGAAAATCGACGTCACAAGTTTACACAGATTTTCATCAGCCGAAAATATACAAAAAAATACCCGATAAACAAAACAATTATGTGTCCAAACAATTTGTCATAGAATATCATGTAAAAAAAGAAATTAAAAATAAATACATTAACCATACCTGTTCTGGTACCCTTCAAAATACTTTCTTTGTAACCAGTTGAACTTCCGTACAATCCAAAGTGTAGTACCAGGAGTAAAACAAAAATGGCAAACGACGGTCAAAATATGTTCAAAAGTAAAGCAAGAAAAGGCCCGTACAATGATGGTTTCAATGTGTCTCGAAGACAAAGTAGTACAAAAGTCGAAAAGAAGTAAAGATAGTCACCACACGCCATTTCGACACTAAGAGAAATGCACTTACACGGCGTTGCCGCCTGCAACTTGCGGTAAATATATTTTAAGTTTCACTATTTTCCTACGTATATGTTCACAATGTAAATATTTTTCATCTGTGATAAATATCAAATGTTGATGCAGTACCTTTTTACAAATGTTTGCTATTGACCTTAGTGACCTATAGTCCACATTGCGTAGACAATATTCGTAGAAGTACAGAAATATGCACATTCATATTAGTCGCCACAAGAATCATTTCGTGTAATTTGACATTTTTTCAAAATTTCTTATATAATTTTGTTTTCTCTGAAACATTAAAATTGTTGGCATAATTTAGCAGAATACACTATCAATGTAGAGAACAGTGTCGTTTTTTATTATACATGTTTGTATCCATTGTAGATTGTGCAACAAATATGGGAAGTGGTGTCAGTAATTTTGAAGTGCAGTATGAAGACCAATAGTAATTAAAATAGTAAGGTAAATAGCCAATACTGGGCCTATTTCAATTTAATATGACACAAATTATTATTAGGTCAAGGGAATTCAGGCTACAAAATGAATGGCCACACAATTGAAAAAAGGGGGAAACATATGGGTGTAAAATCTGTTAACATATGAAAAGGGAGATAATTTTTAGGGTATTCAGTTAAGTGTACTAAATAAAAGTGTGTTCAACTTCTTCAAATGGACATAATTCAAAGAAATTGTTAAAATATAATGTCCTAATTACACATACTCTGCAGTTAAGGTTGCGCATAATTCTAACGATTCGGCTCAGGTCACTAGTGGGGCTTGAGTAAGCGAGTAAGCATTGTAGCTCATTGGTACATGCATTTTGTAAACCTCGTGTAACAGAAATTTCCCAATAATAAAATAAAAGGTTTTTGCTATGTCAACATTCTATTTTTGTGTGGAATTTGCAAACTTTAGCTATGAATGTTCTTTCTTTGCAGTTTTTTCTGCAATATTATTTTTTGTGTTTTTACAGGAAAAAATGTACATCAAAGACAAGAAGGAATGAAAAATAAGAATAATAACATCAAAATGTTTTGACGGAAAAACTTTACAAAGAACATTTTGACAAGTCTGGTTTTGGATTGATTTTAGTTTCTATGAAGATTTGAAGGAAACAAATAACATTCAGCACCATATTCTACTTGCTGTCAACATTCAGAAGCAAACAAGAACCGGGTACCCAGAAGAAATATATGTACTGTAAATCAGAGGCAGAAGCACTGTTTCTTCTTTCTGTGAAAAGCAGTTTGCCAAAAAATGGAAAAAGAATTGGACATTTAATATTTTTAGTAGTTGATTTGTTTGTTTGTTTGTTTGATGGTGTTTAACGCCACTTTCAGCAATTTTTCAGCTATATCATGGCGTCCAGTTTTTATTGGGGGAGGAAGCCGGAGTACCCGGAGAAAACCCCCGTCCTGCGGTAGGAAAACTGGCAATCCTTGTCAATTAAGATTGGAGTCGAGTACACACTGCCTGCAGTGAGAATCGAACCCGCAATCTCAGTGTTGACAGACCACGTGATCAATAGTAGACGAACTACCTTGACCATTCGGCCACCGAGGCCCCCTTTTTAGTAGTTGAAGCCAAACTGTCCACTGACAAATTAAATATTGTGGAGAATTTATCAGTAAAGTTATATCTTTTTACATATATTTTATAGTTCTTTCTTCATAATCATCATATTCATTGTGTTGATTATGCATTGGTTTATAAATGTTGCTTTTTAACAGTTGTAGAGGAAAATGGTGATATTAGTTATATAGCACTTCTACATAAACTAAAACATGCTGTTGTAAAAAGTTCCATTTATTCCAGGGCTCGCGTTGGAGGGCGACTCGGGCGAAGAAGTCGCTTTATCGTGGTCCCACTTCGCCCTCGATCATCTTCCAAAGCGAAGTGAAGTCGCCCTATCATTTTGTAGAATCGCCTAATGTCGCCTTTAAAATTTTATTCCCATTTTGGTAAGAATCGTCGTAGTTTTGATACCGCGTCATGTTTATTATGTTTACGGTTTACGCGCCTCAAAGTCAACTGGTACCCGTTTAATTTGTATGAAGTATATAAAGCGTAGGTTTAAAATACGACCGAAAACCAGTTCAGTGCAAAAATATTAAACTTTCCGGAGCGGATATGAATTTGGTACCGGAGATTGCAAATGAACTACGCTGATAGGAAGGAAATGAGTATTTCAATGATAGAAACGTAGTAAAAAAGTATTTTGGCAGTTACTTTAAACAAATTTAAGTAAAAAATATTTTAAAATACTTTTAATAGTGAATTTTACCATTTTACATAATATAATATGTATCACAATGATGTAATTTTCTACTTCTAGTTCTTATAGTACTTCATTATAATTCAATCAATTTGTATACCAATGACAAAGAAACATTTATTTTAATGAACAGTTTTGTGACAGTTTATTTTTTTATTTTTGTTATGTTTAATACATGTATTTATGAAAATTTGTGAAATAAGTATACTGAATAGTTAATCAAATCTTTCATACTTTATCCTCAATAAATTAAACTGCTAAAAAACATATAACAATAAGAATGCAAATGCCAACACTTATTTAAAAAAAAAACAAAGAAAACAGGACGCTTTCGCGACATATAATGCAACTTCTCCCTGTTGTCCACCCACTTCTCCCTGTTCTATCCTCACTTCTCCCTGTCAACCACCCAAAGGAGAAGTGACTTCTCTCTATAATTTTGACCCAGCGTGAGCCCTGTATTCTATTGTTCATATGAAGATAGTTCTTAATTGTTTTTATTGCTTGTTAATAATTACAAAAATGGTTACATTAAATTTATTAGAAAGTAAAGCTTCCATTGTGGTATTTTTGAATGTGGACAAAAGATTGTAGAGTTGGCTCCCCTTTAGAGTTATCTCCCCTATGATTATACTTTTTCTTAGTAAACAGTTTTCTGTTTACTACATAAGTTTGTAGTATAATGTATCAAGAATTATTTTATATTGTGAATGTGTTTTTATGATTTCTGGTTTTTTATTGATATTGCATGAAAATATTTGATATTTATTTTAAGCTATAATATTCATCATTGAAATTGTACCATAAATTGGCAGAACATACAGCATAGAAGAAAATTTAATGTCTTTTTATTTATGTTTTGAGAATAATGGTGTTATTAGGCCATGGTCATGCTAAATTTTGTCATGTGTAATATCAGTGTCCTTGTTCTCTATTTGGATTAAAAACTTTAATCTTCATTTAAAGTAGTAATAAATAATTCCAAACATTTTCTATAGAAAATACTCAAACTGCATACTTAGACATTTGTGCATTATTTCTGCTCTTCAATAGTAAATTGTTCATATGTGAAGTTAAAAAGCAATTTGGTTGATATAAAAATAATATAACTAATTATTTTTTGATTAGATAGTCACTAAATAATTGGAAAACAGAAAACAAATAATATAAAATATTTTATTGAGTTTTTTCAGTTGTTTTTAAGCGGAGTTCAATTAATATTTAATAGAGCAGAGTTAAATCAGTAGGGAAAAAGTATTTGCTGTAGCACCTTTAAGTTTTTTCAGTTGGAAAAAAACGTTCAGTTTAATTTACTAAGATAAATCAGCAGGGATTAAGTAGGTTTGTAATAAAATTAAAAATGACAAATATTTATCAGTTGGATTTAAGCAGGAATAATCAATTACCTGTAGTCTCGCTTTTTTTCTACTTAGAAAATCAGTATAGTTTAAGTTGGATAAAAGTGGAGTTAAAGCATTGCTAATTATGTAGGTTAAAATTAAGCGGTAATTATGCATGTCGCTTAAATACTGCTTTTTACAACAGCGGATTCTATGCAGATAATAAGCGGCATTTAAGTTACGCTGTGATATAAAAGCGACGCTTCAAAATTGTCTGGGACGGTCCGAATAGTTCTGACAAACGGTCCGAATAGTCCTGACATACGGTCCCAATTGTCTGGTACCCAAGGTATTGTCCGTTCGATATTCTAATGCTGTATTTGGTAGCAGTACTTTAAACTGGGTGGCAACTCCTGCCACAACCACCCACTTGTTTTCTACATTTTACTTTCGATTTTCATTTTATAGGGGACTGAAACGGTATTTTAACCTTCTAAGTTCTGAATGAATCTCCACCTATCGGAGCTTGGGTGAAAATCGTAAAATGCGGAGAAGATTATATTTTTCAAGACAACTTCCGGTTCTGGACGCGGGCGGGTTTCCGGTTAATGCGGGCGGAAGAAATTTTTTTTTTTCTTTCTGAAATAATTTTACGTGCGGGCGGTCCGACGAACAAGTAATTAATTCGGCGTGGCCTTAGTGAAGTTTATAGTGATAAAATAATTGTCTTAATTTACTGGCCAAAAATTGTTAACATTAACGCAGTAATTATTTCTATGAGGTATTCAATGTCTGGTCATAATAGAAATCTACTAAAAATATTAAACGTATTTAAGCATTCTGTATAGTTGTTAGAGTTTAAACAGAACTAATAATGAGTTTTTGCTTGTTTGAATGTAGTTGAACGCCTACTTATAAAATTTTTCAGCCATATCATGGCGTTAAAGTTTTATTGATTATGGGTCTGAAAATTTGAGGAATAAAAATATTAGGTTAGACATTATAAGCAGAAGTATAAACACGTCCCGATTGGCTGATGATGATACACTGTTTTGTTGCACCAAAAAAAGACATTTAATTATCCTAGAATGAAATAGAAACCTTTGAGCAATTTCAAGCCTCAAGCTTAATAAACATTTATGTTAAGAAAACAACACTAATTATGGTACCTTAAACTCATAAATATGCCTCTTATATTGATTCTAGGCTCAGCAATAAAAGAGAGTAGAAATAAATGCATGCATTGTCATATACTATACAATACTGTGTATTTAGAATACTTCATAAAAAATGCATCGTTTAAGTCATATTTTATTTACTATATGGCATTATTAGTATATATATATATATACAAAATGTATATATATATATATATATATATATACACTAATACTTTCTTTATTTATCACAGAGAATTTTATTTCAAACAACAATCAGCAAAATAAGTTTTGCAGAATTAATTTATAAAAAATTACTTATATTCTACATCATTAGATGTTGATATGTCTTGATATGCCTTGATACGTCAAACATCCGAAGCATTAAAAATTCTTCGTTAAAAAAAATTGAAAATTAAATCATGTGTAAGTAAATTATAGATATTTTAAGGCAATTGTCAAACCCCTTATAAATACCTTTCTAAAGATGGAAAAAATTGATTACGTATATGTTTAAGAAGATCAGGACTGTGTTGATTATTTTGTATAAAACATTAGGTGTTCTCTCTTTAAGAATAAGATCTTTCAAAAATATGAAAAAAAGATCGATTTTGGAATATTTTTAAAATGTTATTTTTAAATGCAATTTAAGTACCCTGAAAAACACTTCTGTGCTGGATGTCTGAAGATTTATATGCATAAAAAATATCAAAAAGTAAAGCCACACGTATGAATATTGGTCTAGGACAATGCGTAAGAGCATAAATTGATTGTTGTTTTATTTAAGAGCAGTTTAATATTTTATTTTTTTTTTGTTAATTGTCAGACTTACAGTTCAACACTGACATTTGCGATTTTTTATTTATTTTAAATAACTTAATCTTAAATCTTAATATCTTAACTCACAACTTAGTAGAATTAAACTTGCAATCAAGCTAAATATTGGCATACATGTTATCAAGGTAAGAACAAAAGCTATAAAAGTTTTAAGTATAAAAAAGTGCCCGATGATAGATTGAAGTCTGCGTGATACATTAACCTCCATCTAGGAGTTTGTGTGTCATCATTCAAGCAGCACCTGCATATGGCGCATACACCTCACAATTGGTTCGTCACTCAAAACCCTGTATTGTCTAGCCATATTTTCTTGATGTAGGTTCTCTGCTCACAGAAAAGCTACTTAACTAGGGGTACGAATTAAGTCATCACTAGTAAAAAATTACGGTCAGCGAAGTTGCCAGCTAAGGAAAATCTGTCACAAATGATCATTGATT
This sequence comes from Limnoperna fortunei, assembly GCA_944474755.1. NCBI lineage: Eukaryota > Metazoa > Mollusca > Bivalvia > Mytilida > Modiolidae > Limnoperna > Limnoperna fortunei. The sequence continues at coordinate 5,680,128 of OX104113.1, forward strand.
TGCTCTGTGTTTTATAACTACTTCTTACTGTATTATGGCTAATGCTTACACCTACAGAGCCCCCTGGTGTCATGCTCGGGTTAAATAGTGAAGCTCGTGCCACAAACATTTTTGGTGTGTATGTTATGTGTCTGCTTGTTTAGTTGTTGCCTTCTCTTTTATTTAACAATGTTTATTCTGTTCCTGACATTTTATCTGTTGAACACTACTCGATATTAACGTTAAACGTTTACACCTTAATGTAATACTTAGCGAGTGTCGAATAATTTTATTTTGGTTGATTCACCAAAAGTCATCTGGATCCTTTTTGCAACATAGCCACCCCCCCCCCCCGGCCAAAAAATCCAAAAAATTGTTTTTTTGTGACACCTTATTTTCCTTGACACTTAAACAATAAAATACCCATAGGATATCTATATCTTCTTCAAAAGACACATTGAAATTTCCTTAAGCTTTTTCCGAAATATTCAAAGCTTCAAAACAACCCTTGTTTATTTTTATGACAATGGCAAAGGCGAACAATTGTTTATTAACTAATTCTGTTCGACGTAAGGACATACGGAGACCGGGTATCGTTGAAATAATTATTCTTTTGGAATGTTTATGCATATCTACTTATTCCAGTGGCAGTCAAAATTTTGTTCCCCATCATGTACCACCCCTTTTGTTTATTGATTGATTGTTTGTTAACGTTTTCACGTTCTTAGTATAGCATAAATACTGCTCGTTGGACGTAAAACAAACATCTATCCGACCAACCTACCAACCAAACCAATCCATCTGCGTGGCATTTATAATTGTATTGAAGTAAAGAATATCACTGGTAACGATATAGTCTAGCTTGTCTCAAGATTAGGACGTTATAATTTTTAAAAATTTCAATCATAGTTTTAAAATAGCGTATTGTCTTTTTGTTTGTATTTATTGAATAATATATACATGTAATATATCAATCATTTTACTTTTTTCTGTTTACTTTCTCTAAAGGCCGAGTTTTAGTGACATAAATATAAGTCATTATTACCTGTAATTCAGGTGAATTTTGATGGATGCCTTGTCAGTCATTTTAATTTGCGATCCTAAAGAAGAAAGAAAATGTATTAAATATCCTTGGAGGTATGATCTTTGAATAACAACTGAAAAAACTAAAGAAATTTCGCATGTTTTTTATTTATAATTGTGACGAGACAAATTTATATGATTCATAAAAATAAATACTTGCTGCTGCACCCGTTTCACGCATTAATTCTTTGCCGGATCTTTATAATGTTAAGTGTTTTCCGAGCTAAAAATTCCCCATTTGTTTTGCCAATGTGACATTGATAAGAATCTTACATCGACGGCTACAGCGGTCACTCAATCTAAAGTGATGAATTTACTACGACATGTAAGATGGTCATCATTGGTATTTAGGTTATGTATTTGTGTCTGAAAAAGATCACATTATCAATCCTGACGTTAAAACATGTACATAACAAGCATATAAAACTACCACAAAATTAGACGAAATACACATATATAAGACTCACAGGAATAAAACTGTAACACATATTAAATAAGGTAAGTCAATTCAATATTTTTACAAAATAAGTTTTCGGAATATCCTAAACAGTTAAATTTATTCATTTACTTACCAATTAACGTAAGTCATAAAACATTAACAGCTGTTACAACTATTCAGAATAAAATGTAAAATACTTGATTTTTAATTAATACAGATACTTTATATAATTTTATTTCATCTAACAATGTTTTGATTCAATAAAAAATAGATTTTATCAGAACTAAGTTTTAAATCAAATATTGAAAAAACACAATGTAGTAGTTGATTAATTATACGGAAATAAATGGTCAACTAATACAAAGTCATTTCTAGTAGTATGTTTATGTATTTTAGGGCGAGCTAGGAAGATTTGTGCTATGCGCGTATGTGCTGTTATTGGAACTATTTTCTTGCTAGTTTTACAAAAAGCGTTTTGTTATCAATTAAAGCCTAAGGCTATCGTAAATGCAACTCCTTTAGTTGGCATTGGAAGCGGTGGAGCTGGTGGAGGTGGCGGTGGTGGCGGCAGAGGTGAAGGAGTATTAGAATCAGAAGTAGGAGTGATAGCTGGGTTTTTAAATAATTTTAGAGGAGTTGGACCATTAATCAAAGGACCAGGAAATCTACTTGGCAAGAACGTCAATAATAGAGGAGGCAATGGTGGCCAAGTCGGCAAAGCGTCTCGTAATGGTATCATTGGTGGAAGATTAAAGCAACTAAATTAATCATTTTAGTTATTTACAAGAGGCCTTTGGAAGGTTGTATAGCATGTTTAACGACATTTGTAAACGCTAAAAAATGTTGACTATATTTACATTAGCGTATAACGAATACATTGAGCATATTGTTCATTGTTTTATATTTATATTGTATATTGTTTTATTACAATAATTAACCTAATAAATCCAATTTGAACAGTTTTGGCTTGTATTTTTGTTTGATTATTGTTATGGGTTTGTGGTCTAACTCTAGTACTTACAGCAAAATTTTAAAATATATCATGGCGGACTTTCGTTAAAAGCCAATGATCTTTGGAGAGAAAAGTGGCGATCCTTATGTTGAAATGTTGAAATAAAGCACACCCTGACAACAGTAGTTTGAATTGATAAGCCACGTTATCTGTAGTACAATTGGTTACTAGCTATATAATAAAGCCCCATTTTTCTTTGAAATGGATAGATAGCAAATAATATATAACTTTGTTTAGAAATATAAAAAAGACCAACACTATACAGAGTGTATACGGTAGACTCTTTTGTTGCTTTATAGATTTTTATAAGGCTTTCGACAGTGTAGTTCATACTGGCTTAAAATTAAAGCTTATCGACATGAATGTAGGAACAAAATTCTACAATATAATATGTGATATTTATAAAAACAGTAAAGCTTTTGTTAAAATTTGTAACTCTTTAACTGAAGACTTTTTTTTATCAAACTGGGGGTTCAACAAGGTGACAATTTAAGCCCTGCCTTGTTTAAAATATTTATCAATGAATTTCCATGCTACCTTCAGGCCTGTTCAGATACAGTCAGTTTACATAGTGAAAAACTAAACTGCTTAATGTATGCAGATGATATTGTAATATTTTCTGACTCCTCACAGGGATTACAAGATAGGCTAAATATGTTAGAAAAATTTTGTAATGATTGGTGTATAAAGGTCAACATTAAAAAGACTAAAGTGTTAATTTTTAATAAAGCTGGCAGAAACATTTCTGAAAAATTTACTTTACAAAATAATCACTTAGAATGTGTCTCCTAGTATAGATATTTAGGAGTGTATTTCACAGCATCAAGATCATTTCATCAAATGAGGACTGAACTTTATAATAAATCCTTAAAGACTTATCATAAATTAAGAAGTGATTTTTTAAGTTTAAGCCCAAGTCTTTGTACCTGTGTACATATTTTTGACCATACTTTAAAACCTATCTTGTTGTATAACTCAAAAATTTGGGGAAGTTATTGCGCATCTATCTCAAAATTGCGACCAGTGGGCTACTGATTTGGAAATAAAAGATATGTTATGTTATGTTATACAAAATATTGTTAGAAAGAAAATACCAGTTAACAGTTAACAGTAAGCAACAAACAAGAGGAAAAACTAAGTTACTTAAATCAAATTGAAAATATACATGAAGTTAAACAAGAAACATAAAATGTTTTGTTACGGTGTATTTAGAATATAAACACAATCACAACATTATCCAAGAAACAGCAATATTTAGTTACTTGGCTTTATTTATGTCAAGTAGATTAAACAAAAGTTTACAGATATTTGTGAAAAAAAAGAAGTTTTTTAAAAAGAAAAGCTGCATGATTATCCATATGAGCAGCAAAAAAGAATTGAAGCATGTTAATAACAAAGCAATCTGACTAGTACAAATAACAACTGTTTTAATGACTACAAACAAAAATTAGTATGAAATTATTTATGTACGTAAGCTTTGTAAAACCTTGTTCGAGTAGTCAAAATACGAAATCTTTGAGTAACAGTTCTCATATAATGAAAACCCACTTTATTAACAAGTATTTTTTTATGTGTTATGCAATAATAAAGGCTGATACCAGAAACTGATGTGTCAAAGCAGTAAGACCACAAATACAAACTAGAATATAAAATGGAAACTTGTGTGATTATTTAAGCTATGTTAATTTGAATTATCGTGAAATTGTAATGATCTTTGCAAACTGCAAGTCTTAAGTTAACTGCATTGTAACATTTGTTTGATGAGAAAACTATGTTTAAAACACACAAGAAACACCTGCTAATAATTATAACACTTACCCTTACCAATTAAAAGATAATTGAATACCTCGTCAGTACTCTGTAATAATTCCAACACTCAAAGTTCAAATAAAGCCATTCTTTAATATTTTTTCCCATCCTATAAATCCTTTTCGCACTTTAAGCTAATTGTAATAGTGGTTTCTGGAATCACTCATTTGGAACTGAAAGCTCGTCAAAGAAGTTATATATATTGAATGTTTTTAACTAAAGACTTACATGCTGATGCAAATACTATTTGACATGGAGGGTGCTACCCTATGGGACAATCTTCCCAGTGAATTGAAAGTGTTAGACAGCCTTGATGCTTTTAAATCACAACTTAAGACTCATTTATTTCGTTTGGCTTACTCTGACTTTTTATAGATTTTTACTAGACATTAGAGACTTTTTCTTACTATAGAACTCAGAAAATGTTCTTGTATCCATTTTTTTGTTTTAGTTTCATAGTCCTCTATCTGATTTTATTCTCTCATTTAAACTTTTAGACACTCTTAAATAATTTTAAATTTTTGTTACTTACATATTCTTAAATAATTCTGCACTTAAGATTAATGTTTTATAGCTTTTCCATTTTAAGGATCAACTTAATTTTACACTTTACTGATTCTTTCTTTATTTTAGACTTGTATAGTATTGTTTTAAAGTAGATTGTCCTTTGTTTGATTGATAATGTACATTTTATTGTATGTATTTTATTTTATGATTGATTGTAAAGCGCTTAGAGTAATTATAATTAGTTAATGCGCTCTATAAATACTGTAAATAAATAAATAAATAAAAAATAAATACTTTTGTTCTAGCTTAAGAATGGTAACCTGTTGTGCACACCTTTTTTATACATCCGTCCTCGCAATTTTTTTTTTATAAACTTCAGGCAGATGTTTTAGTTGTGTACCCTATTTGGTATATATTGCTGTTTTTGTACCCCTTCTTGCACATATGCTAGTTGTGGTTTCCTTCTGCCATATACACTAGTTGCGTACAACTTCTGGCATATATGTTAGTTGTGTACCCATTCTGGCATATTGGCTAGTTTTGAAATCCTTCTGGCATATTTGCTAGTTGTAAAATCCTTCTGGCATATATGAAAATTGTTTACCCCTTCTGGCATATATGTTACTTGTGTACCCATAATGGTATATATATGGATATATATCTTACTTGTGTACCCTTCTGGAATTCTTGCTAATTATTAAGTAAATATACGATAATTTATAATTATAAAATTGTTTATTTGTAGAAACTATTACATGTCACGTACTCAGTGTTGACGTAACCAGGTGCAGCCGACAGCCTATAAAATAAGGAAAAAAGTATAAAGACCATCACATAGATTGATTTGGTTATATACCAAAACACGTAATTATACTTTAAAGCCCAATTTTTTATATAATAAAAAATTGTATTTTTCCTGTACTATTTAAGAAGGTATTTAAGGTTTAAAACAGTTTGGTTCAATTATCTTTATCCAAGTTATCTGTGCACGTTATTTAAGGTTTCAAACAGTTTGGTTCAATTAGCAAAGGAAACAACTCTTTATCCAAGTTATCTGTGCACGTTATTTAAGGTTTAAAACAGTTTGGTTCAATTATCTAAGGATACAACTCTTTATCCAAGTTATCTGTGCACGTTATGTCTTTGTTTACTATTTAATAAAAAAACACTGGTACTTCAGAAATGTACATTGTAGGCGTGTCACAGTCAATAAATAGAGATCTGTTCGTCGTTTTTCGGATGTCTAAACTACTGGCAGATATCACACTTTTGGTATAATTAATGTGCATTTGTTTAAAAGTTGCAACAATATAATAACTATTATTATCTTATTTAAAAAACACATTCACCACTTGGAACGCATTTTATCATTGAGAAACCCACGTTGTCCATGTTTAGACATAATGCTTAAGTAAAATAACTATTGTTGAATTCCTTTTTGCTTATCGTGTTTTATTTACAGTTAAAATTACAATCACATTCAATGATATAAATGAAAAATTAAACAGTACCTCGTTAATTTCCATTATATTTCAGCCTGAGCTATGGGCTTTAGTATTATATTAAACCTTATTTTTCGTAGATAATAATAACTATTTATCACATTTAAATGTTGAAATACAATTTTAATATTTTTTCTTTATTTTCAGCGGAAAGAAAAAAATCAAAAGATATGCGTGCGTATTTGTTAATCGTAATTGTTACCCTTATCTACATACAACAATCAAATGCAAGTGGCGGCGGCGGTGGCGGAGGAGGTGGTGGAGGCGGTGGTGGCGGAGGTGGCGGATCGGGTGGTGGTGGAGGCGGTGGTGGAGGTGGAGGAAGTGATCTTTTAAATAACATTGGCGGAGGAATTATACCTGGTCCGTTCATAAATCCACGGGGAAATCTATTTAGTAGGAACTTTAATTTTGGAAGAAATATAGGTTCCTCTGGTGGCCACGGTGGTCACAGTCTGGGTTAATGAAAGGACTTTGTTAGAACATTTATGCGTCAGCTTTTTGGAATGATAAAGAAATTATAAATTGGGTTTGGCGTCTTTGCAGGATCTAGATAAATATGTTGGTATTCAAGTGTTTTTGTACTTTTGACTTATTCTCTAAACAAATAGAATAGAAATACATGTACAAAAATGTTATGTATTGTTTATTTATTGATACAATTATGACAACACACACAAGAGATTTTGATCATATTCATGTAACAAGATTATAACATTTTACATAATTTACAATAGAATACGGTTAGATACAGAGAAAGACAACACAATATACTTTTTATGCTTTGATCATTCTCCTGCCCGCACAGAAAACAGAAAGACAGCAAACAATCATTTAACATTTAACAGTAACTCAGAAATATAGAAATAAGGTAATATCCGTCCTGTATTTGAAGGGCTACTAGCGAAAATGCTGTTTGTTTTTAAGATAGGACATCAAGTATGATAGTCTACTCCACAATATCGCGCAATCAACATTTCAGCCCTTTTATTTCAATGCAGTCATCCAAGGTCATATAAAATCATGTCAAAACCTCATTTAAAATATTAATTAATACTACATAATCTATTGAGTTAAACTGATTTTTTTGCAGAAAGTGTATTTTGAACGATAGTGCTAGAGTAGATTATTAAATGAAGAAAAAGTTACCAGAGACGAAGTAGATAGTGATTATTGTTTTCTTCATGTGATAATCTACCCTAACACCAGAATTCAAAGGCAGCATGATGTTTGTTTTACCGAATGCCTAATATTTAAAGATGAAACTATCAAATAGACAATGTACTGAATTATATTGTTTATTGGAAAATGCGTATTTTTCTGCTAATTGTGTTTTTTTCTCAATAATAATTGCCAAATTTCATGTATTTGTTTTGTCTTTTACATGCTTGCGCGGATAGACAAACGACCTGTAAGTTCATTTTTGCTGATGCGTCCGATCATTCCCCAGGTTCGAAATTTTCGTTCTGAGCGGTAATATTTTTTATATCACTCATAAACTTCAGCTGGAGCGGTTGACCATTTTCACGTTCGGCAATCTCCGGTTTGAGCGGGTGTTCATTTTCCAGATCCGCAATCTCCGGTCTAAATAGGTGTGGATTTTTCAGATCAGCAATCTCAGTCTAAGCAGGTGTTAATCTCGTTTAGATTACCTGTTGGGTGGAAAGTACGAGGAATTATTATAATGGGCGGGGCTAAAATCGGAATTATTAGAGATCAAAAATACAACAAAGTTCCAGGCAATAAATTTTGCTATGCCTGACGCGCGTTTCGTCTACTCAAGCCTCATCAGAGGCGCTCCACCCTAAACATTGAAAATGGCAAACAGCATATGAATATAAAGAGCATGGAACAATAAAACCAAACTATGCCGAACTGGAAACCAACTTATGACTAAGATCAACCTATACCTGGGACCTGGGGTACAAAGAACATAAGGGTTTTGACAATTTTGAAATTTACACGTGATAACTGTCCAATAAAAATGCATTTTTGCATGAATTATAATAAAAGTAAATTACAAAAACAAGTTTTAAAATGTAGACAACATTTTTACCTCTTAATGTATTTTATATATATATATATAGCCTTGTCGAAATTAATAATCGTTCCAAATGGAACCATTATTTATAAAGTTATAAATAGAATTCAATACTTTTATAAAAAGTGAAATAGAATTAATAGAGATAGCCGGAAGTATTATGTTTGTTCGTTTTGATTATCCGGGAAGTACGACAGTCACAGATATCTAAAGTTGAAATTATTGTTTTGTAACAGACTTACCTATGTCTAGGAGGAACATGTACATACATAAGCCATAAGTCATAAAACTAGTTCAGAAAACTAAACATCGTAATAATCTTTGATTTGGTAATACTGTTTTGTTCAATGTTCTGAAATAGTAAAGAGAAGTTCAATGATATTATCCAATACACTTAATAAGATTATTCAGTTTCATTGATTTTATTCCGATATAAACCATAAATTAGAAGTGTGCAACAAAATATTACTGGGATCAGTTTCATTGATAGAAAGAGGTCACCATGACATTAATGGAGAAAGAGGTCACCATGACATTAATGCTAACATAAATTAGATATTTCAGACAATCCAGTACACAGGTAATGTAAACTGGTAGTGATTATACTTACATGTATATTACAGTATAGCAGCATTGCATTATTTCAGCTAAAACATGATGCGGACATATGACCATGTGGCTTAGAGAAAATAAGTATATCCAGGAGAATCATTGCCGGATTCACAAAACGCCTGATGATGTTAACGTTATTATAAAGAAAAGCGCAGAAAAAGTAGTTTCAGCGTATAAAACTTCAATTAAAATGATTACAATTGTTAAAATACTCCATTAGATTAACCCCCACCCCCCCAAACGATCCCACACCATTTATGTCCTTAATCTTCGATACCATTTATAACAAACATAATAATATAATCTAAATAAACGTCATGGTTTCCTGAAATAATAATTTATTGATATTTTTTTTTAAACGACTCACTAAAACAAATTAAAAAAATATATCCATATACTTACATGTTTGACGCAACATTTTGATAAATCTTAATTTAAACAACCTGCCGTTTTTTTGTGACATGTATTCTTCCGCTCTGCGGATTTGTTAGAAACATTTTAAGATGTAGTAATTCTTACTTGTTGTCTATAGACCTTTTTTAAATAATTATTTTTTGTTATTAGTTTAGGGTTCGATATATGGCTTTTTAGTAGAGTAAACATAAATGAATAGATCCCACTGATTAAGTCTTATACTTATTGAAATTATGTCTATATGTAACCTTGAAGAAAAAACGACGTTTAAAATATAAACCTGTATAAGGTGAATGTCTTTCCAGAATGATTCATGTCAAATAAAACTTATGTCAACATCGAAAAACAACTAGATTGAACTGTAAGGAAGTACAAATAAAGTACTAGCTTCAGGTCAATGTTATTTACAAAACTAGAAATTGAAACTAAATATATTTTATTGAAATGACAGAATAAATATATATATATACTTACAGTACTAGAACTGAATATATACGTTATGAACTTTTATATCCTTGGTATCGTTGTTGACATTTTATTGGCAAATATAGGCGAGGGTTTATAATAGCTGAGTGTCATATACACGTTGTAAACAAGATTTTGTGTGATATATCTGCGAGCATGAAAGACTCCAAAGATAATATTTCTTCTCTAAACTACGTTTTTCTGACACTACACACTATTGTTCCATAAATATTAAAATAAAAATAGGACGTTGAGCTAGGTGATGAAAAATTCATTGCAATGAAACGTTTTTTGTCAATTGTCTATTGGAATAATTAAATGCACTTTTTGCAAATTTTTGCGAATGCATGTTGCGGCAACTGATAAGGTTGTGAGTGAGATGAAGGAGATCAAGTGGTAGTTTTCGGGTTGGCAAGTGAAAAAGTGGAGTCGTAACTTTTGGTAAATTTCGTTGTGAAGTATTAAACTCACTAGTACATAAAAATCAATGGGAACGTCTGTTGGTGGAAATCTATCAAGGAACCGGGTTTTAGTTGGTTCTGTATGTATAGCTAAGCTATTTGTTATTGCCTTTGATCTTGTTTGTATAATGTTGTAAAGTAGCAATAAATGATAAACACGTTCAATAATAAATAATATCTCAGTTTCGAAATAAATAAAACTATTATAAACAAAGAAAATCCATGCCTTTTATAACTCGAATTGTATCTAAATGTTTTGTTAAATAATATTAAATTAAATTCTTATAAAAACTAGGATAGGTAAACCATTTACTTAGTACGCTTGGTGTCACTGTCATAAGCCTATACGTCTTTCTATGTCGGGCAAAAGCCCGAGAACTAGTTTACATACCACACTTAATTGATAAATTATATCGTGATAACAACGTGAACCCTACCTGCCATAAAAGGCTAAATTGGTTGAAACTGTCTATTTACAAACTTGCATACAAGACCTATTTCGTATTGTGTCAACATTCTGCTTTTTAATAGATGTGTAAATGTAAATATAAAGTCATAATGTCATTCAGTTAATTTTTATAGTATCTATTTTATACAATTACACTTTGTGTATATAAAGGTTTTAAAACGCAATTTTTTTTGTTTTCACGCTTACTGGTACAAATGAAGTTAATTACAAAATACCGGAAGAAATTTATTCATTCTCCTGCTAAATCACTCGATTCCTGCCGATTCCAGGTTAAGAGTAAATATGTTTCTGCAAATACCAGCATTCTCTCCTTCAGTAATCAAATCTTTTCGTAATCAACAAAATTTTTTCAAAACGTTCTCTAAATGTAAAAAAAATCTCTCCGCAGCATGAAAATAATGGCATTAAATAATAGCAGTTTTAGTTATTATTGAAACTTTGTCGTCTAGCTATAGATATTAAGTCAAGAAGAGATAAGAAAACATATTTTTACAGGAAGCATATATTTCTAAACATGTGTTAGTACAAGCCCCTTAATTTAATTAGCAAACTAATAAAGCTGTGATTCGGTTGCGCCAATATATACATTATTACAAATTGTTGCTTGCAATAGTCTTGTTGTAGTGATGAAACAAACATATGTGCAAAAAGGCAAACATTTTCTTTTAAAATACGCATTTTATATTATAAGTTTTTAAATACATCTTGTTTTCAATCATGGGTTTTAGTATAAAATTACTGTTAACTAATAATCAATTGTATTAATAAGACTATACAGGTTTTATTTCATACAGTCATGGCTTTGTGCCATTTGCCAAGGTCTTTTTTGTGGATATAAAGAATTAGCTTCTGTTTTTGCGTACACATTCAAAGTTTGAAAGTATCGCTGTTTTTTCGGAACCATTTTACACTTCTCGTTTCCATTTTGACAGCTTATAAGTAGTGATAGATATGATCCGGGTATTCTAATTTTCTAGACCGGACACCTGTTGTTCAATATTATGATTTGTAATTTTTAATCTCTATCGAACATATATCGATCAGATACGTTCAGAGATTTCTGCTGAGGAGGTAGAAAGTTTTTACTATTCCCGCATTTTACTTTTCATTGAACATGACAATTTGAAATTCCACAGGTATCTAAAAAACAGGCCTTATGTTGTTTTTGTTGCGGGCTATTCCCTTGTGTTGTGTATTGGGAATGTTTGTCTGAATCCTGATTTGTAATCGTCGATTTGTCTAATGTAATATAGTCGGTTTCCTCGTAGTTGCACTATCCGTTGTTTTAAAAAAAATTACACTGTTATAGTTAAACAAGGTCTTTATAACCGCAGTGGTGGATTTTGAAAATATACAATGACTGTTGACCGTAGTTTACATGGAGTATAATTCAATATAGAAATTCATTGAAAACAAATAATTAAAGTATTTGCCCACTGATGTTCTTACTCTCTTATCTATTATATTATGTATTTATTGCTATTAAATATTACATATAATCAATTGGTTTCTTTGTCTAGAGAAAATCACAAATTTAAGAAATAAGTGTTAGCAGAAACAAACCAATTTTAGTCGCATATTGGTTATTCTTAAGCATCGGTTTGTTAAAAAACTTGAATCTTAAAGATACCTAGATGGAGTAGTTCATTATCTGTAAATTAGCTGTAGAACATCATGACAGTTCTAAAACGTTTTCATATTCGATTTCTTGTTTTCTTTTTGACATATAGACTTACAAATTTTTTATCGTTAATATTTGAATTACATAAGTAAAAAGTCAAGTGTAAGAAGTTGAAAGACAAAAATGTCCCTTAAAGGCTTACGTAAAAAGTAAGAAGTCAAAAGTCAAAAGACAAAAGTCGATAGTCAAAAGGTTGAAAGTCATAAGATAAAAGTGAAAATGTCCCCAGTCGGCTTGTATAACAAGTCAATAGTCAAAACTCAAAACAAAAAAGTCAGAATTAGTAAGTTAAAAGTTAAAAGTCAAAATGGCCCTCCAAGGCTTCCGTACCAATCAGTAAAGATATATAATAGTTACAGTGGCCGGTTAAAAAAGATACAAATCGCCCTATTATTATTAAATATTACTTAAATAATGAAGATAAAAATTCTAGATCGAATAAAACAGAAGATACTTTCAAACTACCACTTCATTGATAACTCAATACTTCATCGCAACATCAAGCAATTGTAAGAGTGGAGTTCGCTGACTATGCAATCCACAATTTCAAAATATAACAATAATAACAAACCTAGAAACAACATGGCACACCAAAAAATACAATTAACATGCCATTCTCAGTCCACACACACTGTTAATATTATAAATGAAATAAAAGATGATGACCCCGATTAAAGAAACACAAAGATAACGTGTTGAAAAACATATGTTAATATGACTAACTAAATTAGTCACCAACGATTGTGAAATTTACGATGCCAGACAATTTAGGGGTGCCCGAACCAAATATCATAAAAATTGTAAAACGCTTTACTGAATCGAAAATATTTACACTGGAGTAAAAAGACCAATCAGTAAAGATATATAATAGTTACAGTGGCCGGTTAAAAAAGATACAAATCGCCCTATTATTATTGAATATTACTTAAATAATATAAATTCTAGATCGAATAAAACAGAAGATACTTTCAAACTACCACTTCATTGATAACTCAATAAGTCATCGCAACATCAAGCAATTGTAAGAGTGGAGTTCGCTTACCATGCAATCCACAATTTCAAAATATAACAATAATAACAAACCTAGAAACATAAAAAATACACTAAACGTGCCATTCTCAGTCCACACACACTGTTAATATTATATATGAAATAAAAGATGATGACCCTGATTACAGAAACACAAAGATAACGTGTTGAAAAACACATGTTAATATGATCCAACTAAATTAGTCACCAACGATTGTGAAATTTACGATGCCAGACAATTTAGGGGTGCCCGAACCAAATATCATAAAAATTGTAAAAAGTTTTACTGAATCGAAAATATTTACATTGGAGTAAAACGGCCAATCAGTAAAGATATCTAATAGTTGCAGTGACCAGTTAAAAAAAATACATATTGCCCTATTATTGGTAAATATTACTTAAATAATGAAGATAAAATTTCTAGATCGAAATCACGCATATACGTGCCATAAAAAATAGTGTGTAAAGAAAACGGATCTTAAAAATAAAACAACTGTAAAACACGTTTATACCGGTTTACTGTAAACAATTTGTTAGTATATGTTATGAAATACACAATAATAACAAATAAATAAATCACGTAAGCATGTTTTGTTCCTTCAGATAATGGGGTTTCCCTTTTTGTGGATGTAACATTTATGATACGACTGTTTCCTCTTGAATGATGAATTGACTGCTACAATTAAAAGACAAATATTAATCTTTAATGAAATTTTATGTACGCGTACACGTTTGTAACATCCTCAATGTTGATGCATCAAGGTGATATGAAAGTATATAAAGGAAGGTAATCTAGATGTCAGACACTTACTTCCAGAAGATTTCAATACAACAGAGAAATCTATACGTAGTTTGTTAAGGTAAGATAAGTTAACGCTTGTTCAAAGCATTTAGATGTCAAAAAAAGAAAAAAGTAATTTCACCTTAGAGCTTATCTCTGACCATTCAATATTCTCCGTCGTCTAGGTCGTTAGCAAGGTTTGTTAGGTCACACTTTAGTTCGGGGAGTGTATTATCAACTTAATGGTCTTGTATTGCCGGTTTTTGTGCCTAATTTATGGGTTGTTAACCTTTAATCCTACTTCCTACTACCCAAAAGACTTGATACACCAAGACAATTGCTTAGATTGGCGTACGATCATGTTCAGTAATCAATACAATATTTTTAGTCTGTAATATATTTTATGAATAAGGTGAAAACTAATATACCATTAGTTTACTGTATAAAGGTTTAAAGTGAATAAATACAGATGGAACTTAAATATCGTTCTAATTGTTCACGTTATTAACCAGTTGTTAATTAAGTCTACCGGAATATGATTCAGTTTTGCTGTTTGCATTAAATACTTACAATAATAACATATTTTGAGTGTATTATGCCTGTTCAATATTTCTATTTGCTGCATATACATTGTTTTATAAATGCTCATTCTATTTAATGTTATTTTGCAGTACACCACGAAGTTTTGTGCAATGCGTGTATATTTTATAATTGCCGTTGTTCTTGTGTGCGTTCTACATGCTAATGCAAGTGGTGGAGGTGGAGGAGGAGGAGGTGGTGGCGGTGGCGGAGGAGGTGGGGGTGGTGGAGGTGGTGGAGGCGGCGGTGGAGGTGGTGGATCAGGCGGCGGCGGTGGCGGTGGTGGAGGAGGGGCTGACATTGTGGTTCCCATTGGAGGACCAATCATAAATAAGGGAGGAATTTTACCTGGACCAATTATAAACAAGGGAGGACTAGGTCCCATTGGTGGAATAGGTCCGATCGGAGGAATAGGACCCATTGGAGGAATAGGACCCATTGGAGGAATAGGACCCATTGGAGGAATAGGTCACAAGGGAGGATTCGGTCCCATCGGAGGAATAGGTCCCAAAGGAGGAATCGGTACAATCGGAGGATTCGGTCCCCATGGTGGTCACGGAGGACACCTCAGAGGTTAATCGTAGGAAGATGTTACCAATAGAAAATCCAAAAAAGGTTAACGGGTTGTAATAAACTATTATCGATGAGTGTTCATCCAAATTGTCACTTCTGGAAAAATCGCACGATGTTGGTTTCAGATTTCCCTGTTGTATTTAATAAAATAAAAGCGGAATACAGAAATCAACATAGTTCACACTATTATTTAAATAATATACTGCTATTAATAAGACAATAAAATAAATATCCGAAGACAGACAAAAGCTATTTAAACAAAAAATATAATAATGAAAATTCCAGAGCACAATATCAATTTCCAATTTCATTATTTACTGAAAAGATGGATTATCAATTTGTTATCTAAATACATCCGAATACAACTTTAAACAGTATATTTTAAAAGGTCATGGTTTAATAACAAGCAAACCAGAATTTTTAAATAATCACTTTTTCAACAGACAATTAAAGATGTAATTGCTTTTTCTTAGACGTTAATAAAAGTGAACCGTCTATATAACTACATTTATTACAACAGACGTTAAGTAATACGTAAAAGTGGACCCTAATATGCTAACATCGGCATCCGCAATAGCTTCAATACTGAATAAATATGAAAGGTATAAACTTGATAGCCTATTTGTATTGATTCATTAATCATGATATTGATCATGCTGATTTTAGCATCTAGATATGGATCATGAGATTTTAGGCCTTTTTGGGGTAGGGGATAAATTGGCTAGTTATTTAGTACCAATTTTCTATGCTCTTGTTATACTAGACTGTTCATTACGAATAGCCATATTGGCTGTTTGTAATGTCAAACTTAAACTTCCTTGCTTCCTAACAAAATAACTATTAAATATATTTCGATACGTTTTAAAGAAATGACCAGACTTAAGACAGATATACCGATTAATACTTACAAAGAAAATTCTAATATGATTTCCTTATAACGTCAAACAATATATACCCGATATATCCCCACCTCGCACAATCGCAATGCGACGTAACATCACAAGAATTTACGACGTCACAATATTAACGGCTTCATTTTTAATTTCTGATTAAAACAAATTAATAAATAAGACATATCGAGGGTACGTTAAAGTAAAATATGGCAATGTTTTGTTAAAGAGTATATTGTCCAATGTACACTGCAAAATTAGAAGGATTTCTTGACCAAACGTGTTTCATCGAGTTATTTTTTCTTAATCAGGTCAAATCCAAAATAGTAAAACCTACTATTGGCTCAAACAAAATGTCTGATCGCATTAGGTCATTGAACTTCTAAAATGATAATAATAATAATAATATTTATTTCAATAAATACCAACATTACAATGGTTAATATACATACGATTACATATTTTAAAAACTTATGAATACAGATCACAAAGAGTAATATAAAACCATAAGTTGATATTTATTAGGATAGCCCATGAAAGCTCGAAAGTTTATTTCCAATGGTGTTCCTATAGCTACAACTATGAAATTCGTTTTACTTTTTTTTCGTCGGAGCAACAAATGGGTCCCATAACTTGTGACGGAGCAGATTTACGTCCGGTGTTTTCATGCATATTATCAATCTTCATCTTTTATCTAGTTTACTATAAACCTTTTTGTCTTCATTGTTTCATTGATATTTCAACAACTTCAAACTAACTATTTTTATTAATTTATTCGTAAACATGGTATTGTTGACAAAATAAAAATTTCAGAGTTGCATTATTTTTGGAATCGATCTGAAAAAGAAAGCATTTCGGGTCATTAAGTTACATTTATTGCACTATTAGAAATACAAAAAATGCCATGCGTATGAAAAAATGATAAAATAAATGAATTAGGCAATGCGGAAATGTCAGCTGAACAGTTGAGAGAAGAACAATTATTTATTAAACCAAGACAGCTGGTAATAATGGAAGGGTGTTCGTGATCCATTACGAAAAAGGGACCTCTTTGTAGCTCAGTAGATAAAAGCAAAAATTAAAAGGAGATAACATTATTGTCACGACTAAAAACATGACATTAACCTAGGTTCAACTAGGCCGAAGTTATTTTTGTGATTTGTTGGATTAACGGCAGAATTCAGTCCTATTGCTCGTAATGTAGCAAATAAAAAATTCTAACTCCAGTATATGTAAACAAATTTCAAACATAATATTCATCTTCTTTACGCTATTAAAGCTTTAGACATTGCGAAACTAACGAGAAACGATCTTTATTGAAGAAATTTCTTTTTGCGTCTTTGAAGATGCACGTGGAAAATGCTATGTTTATCATTTTTCTCTATATGGATAATGTGACCTAATTTTATTATAAACGAGCTCATTTGCATACTATAACAACCCCTCCGTAGTACGAATCCAGTAATTTAGATATGTATTACCCAAGATACAACACGCTATTCAGTTTCGGGTTTCTCAATGTTTTTCATGTAGTAAACGTAATTAAAAAAAGAAACGAATGTCAATAAATACACTATGCACAGTGGGTTATTAAAAACGGCAATAACTATCTTCACGTATCAATCATGATCGATTTTAAACACGAAGCCGATGACAAAATGGTGACAGTGTCAAAAAATATCAAGATCGATCACGTCTGATTGTATATGAACCTTATTTTGGACACCTAAATGCCGGGAGTGATTCACTCCAGCTTTGCTACATTACGAGTAATGGGACTAAATTCGTACCCTCGCCAAAAAAAATAGCGAGGGTACGATTATTCTTTCTAAGGTTCAACAAGCCCTTGTTTTAATTCCTTGTTGGTTAACAACAGTATCCGGTCTGCAATCGGAACACACATCGCAAGGTCTAGCATAACGTATATGAAAATTGGAATGTTAAAGCAAGCTCTTGATTGAATTATATTGTACTTAATCTCAAGCTACCTAGCACAAATAGAATATAAATTGTTGTTAAATTTATTCAGTAACAAGAAATCATCTATATCGCGAAAGGTGAGATCATTGTTTTAATTTGTTACAATTATACAAATTTAATGTAAATAACAAAGGATTTTAAATGCAAATTATTCAAAGATTGTGTTTGCAAAATCCGTTATCGTGATTTCTAATATATTTCAACTGACTTTGCAAAAAAAATATTTTCACATAAACTATAAAATGTTGGATTAATATCAAGACGATAAATATTTCAATTTACATTTAACGCAATCTCTTACTAATAAGACAAACCAAACTTCTTTTTATGTTTTCAAATTTAAAGTATGGAAGATGTATTCAAATAATTTATGTTCAGGAATTGTTTTTGTGGCATTGATTAATCATAAAATGAGCCATTTCTTTGACAAACACCCACAAGTTTATAGTACCAATAAATAGATCTAAGCCAGTCAGACCTAAGTATCTAAATCAAGAAGTTAGCTTCCTTTGAATATTCTTGTTGTTCGTACAAATGTTTCCTTAAAGGAAACTTTCGCGAAAAAATGAAAATTTGATATGTTATAATTCAAATAAAAAAGAAACACTTTTGCCTCTTGATGTTTTATTATATTTTCAACGGGTATGTTTCTACATTGAATTTACCGTGTAAAAAATGAACTTATGGAGGTCGCCATCTTGTCACTATCTCGTCACTAGATGGCGACACTAGAAATTTCTGGACAGCCAAGTACCTAAAAGTCTTCGTATGATAATAACGTGAAACGGTCAATCATAATCAACATGACGTGCAAAGAAGAAGGTTGTAATGTAAGGAAAAAACACAATTAGTGTAACAAGTGGCTCAGCAATTTAAAGATTTCTGCTTTAGACTATGTTCACAACAAAAGCAACTTAGTATGCGAAGATCATTTCTAAGAATGTTGCTTTGAGTATAGTTTAATTGTAAGTCGCTTTTATGTTCTAGAGATCTTCATTTAGGTAAACTCGCTTTGAATTTTATCCTCAAATATTAATAGGAATTGTGTTCAAAAAATGAATAAAATTGAAAACTATTCGAATTATTATTTTAAACGTGTATCGTGTATTCATATTACGCAAGTTATTGAACGAAAGAATTTTATACAAAATATTTGCGAAGCTGACTATTAAAAAGTACCGGTAAGAATATATTTGTTTTTGCGCATAATAAATTCACTACATTTGTGATCTTCAATTAGGTAAACTCGTTTTGAATTGTATCCTCGAATATTAGTTGGAATTTGGTCAATAATTTTTTTTATAAATTCTTTGTTTTTGCACATAAAAATTTCACTACGGTTCGTACATGTAGCATTATTATTATTGGTAAAAATTGTGTATGTGCGTAAATAAATCTACTACACCGTTTAAAAAAACATACGTGTTTATATTTGTGTCATCGTGTCACTTGTACGTTTCCTGTTACCTTGAATTTAAAGGTATTCGAAATCTTATATACATTCTGTGCTATGACACTTCAGTAATAAGTCATACCTGTCCTTCGGAGGAGAGGAGCGTATCGTTTATTTGATAGCAATATCATGCGAGGATTTTCATCTATTTCTTTCTGTCTTGCATCAAGAATGGCATTCATGTGTTCAAGCTCTTCTTTTGTATACTCGGGCTCATATTGGTATGCAACAGGTCCGATTTCATGAAAGTCTCTTTCCCCAAAATACATTATATATATATATATATATATATATATATATATATATATATATATATATACCTTACAGGAAATAATTAAACAGCATCAGTGATAATTCTAATTGGTTCGAGAAATTCATAGTGGAGAAATAATAACAACATTTTTTTTTACAAAATAAACAATTGAGTGCTTATTTCATACATATATATTCTTTGATCTAAAATAATTTCCATATGATATCATTTTTAATTTCTAATTAACCTTTAATATAGTTAGCCTTCGAAAATGTCCTAATATTCATACTTCAAAGTCGGCGTCAAATGATCTCGTAACTGCAATAAACATCCTGTTTGTGTACTTGCTAATTCTGTTAATTACCTTTCTCAAACTAGAAATAATTTACCTGTTAAATTTTAACTTTTCACCTCCAGGTACAACTGCCGGTTCAAGACGTGCAAAAATATTATTTTATAAATTCATCTTTTATTACAATTATTATTTAGGTGTTATTATTTTGTGTCTGAAAATACTTTTATTAATACAAAACATCATTAAAACTTTAAGACGTATTTGATAATCTTATGTTGTCAGCTGGTCATTAGTCATCGCCACAGTTTTTTATTCTTCAAAGAGCAAAATCATAAAACATATTTTAAACTGGATTATTTATCATATTTACTATGTAATTACAATTATGACGTCACAAACGCAATCTCGTGGTAAGTACTGTCAAAATGGCGGCCCCATACACAAAATTTTACAACCTTTAATCCACTTTAGAAGCGTACCGGTAAAAAATATATTTATATTTCTGTTTATTTGAAGAATAACATCAAATTTTTTTTTAATTTTTCACGAAGGTTCCCTTTAAAAGGAACAAATAACTACCAAACCATATCATCATGAGCTTGTTCTTAAATACAAAGACAGTGTCTACAATTGATCGCAATTGGACTTTAAAATTATGTATCTTGTCTTGTTCATGACTTGAAATGACAAAAAGGGTGTAGATGATAAACTGGCAACACTTAACCTATGGAGCACATGTTTTTATATGCTATCGTGTGTTCTGTATTCTGAGGCTTGTCTTTTCACTGTATGTCAAATCGATGTTTAATTATACATATATATTGGATTATAAACAGCAATATTAATTTTAACAGAAAATATATATTTAAAAAAAAAATAGTATGATACAGATGGCTTCACACAATTGAAATAATATCTTTATGTTTTATACATAAAATCTTACACATTATTTATTTGAAAATATTATTATTAATTCGGAATTACGACAATCGTTGTGAGCTGGATTTCGTTTAATGAACAATCATTTTGTGTTTGAATGCAATCTAAATCGTCTTGCCATTAATGCATCTTTGTCAAATTTATATGAAAACATTATTTTGCATGAAATTCATTACAAAAAACAAAAAAAACCTTAAGATGTAATGCAAATATCATGGTGACAATGGTTAAAGTCTGTAATTTAGGAAAACTAAGATAAAAATATGTTTTGCCTTGATTAATAGACTAAAAAGCTATCAAAGATACCAAGGTTATAAATTTAACTACGTCAGACGCGTTTTTCGTTTAACCAAAACTGGTCCTTGACACTTTTACTCACACAATATTTAAAATAAAAAAAAATTAAGATGGTGTACAGCTCTAACTATCAATATTCCTAATCGACTAAGGCTATCCACACCCTCCTAATAGAAAACCCTTAGAATTAAATTACTTTCAAAATGTAATTCTAGTAAATTTACACAATGAAATTGGTTCCTAAGCTTGTTTATGAAGATGTATCACATAGTTGATACCTACCAACTACCATGACCACATTCACTGTATTACATTTTACTACAAGCACAGATCACGTTAATAATAGAAGGATTCCTATCATCCACCACGTCATTTAATATGTTATTGTGTATAATCACGACAATAACGTAATATTATGTCAAGAAGTATGTGGTGTTTCCCTTATTATAAATATACAATGAATAACAAGCAACGTAAAAATTATAAATGATTATTTCTTGAACATTCATGAATATATTACTAGATTTAAATAATAAGGTTATGTTTAATTGCTGACAAAAATAGAACACATCCTCAACATGCCGTAACAATGTGGGACTAAAAGTATATAAAAGGCAGAAGGTCGAGATAAAATGCATTAGGAACTTCAGCTATCCACACAGTAGATAAATTGTCAAGGTAAGCTATAACTAGTTGATAGAAATGTGTCAAAAGCATTAAACAAGTAATATCCTAATGGGACAAAAGTATACAATTTAGTTTCATTCATTTAATGTTTCAACATATTTTAAGTAATCAACATTATGGTAGCATATTTTTTACTTTAGATGTTTAATCTTTTCATAAATGAAATCTGTCAAAATCTATTTTAATAATATAGACAAGATGGCACATAAAAAATTCTGATGAAGATCTTCAATACACTGTACACCAATATTAAGAAATTACGTTGATTTGAGTGTTGTTTATTACATGCAACATGTAACAATTTCGAAACATTATTGAATGATAATGATGCTTCTTTATTTTTGCAGTAGACCAAACGTGTTGTGCAATGCGTGTAATTTTAGCAATTTCTGCAATCGTCCTGTTGTGTATGCAACATACTAACGCCAGCGGAGGAGGCGGAGGAGGTGGTGGCGGCGGCGGAGGAGGTGGTGGAGGAGGTGGAGATACTGGCGGAGGTGGAGGAGGAGGCGGTGGTGGCACAGGTGGAGGAGGCGGTGGTGGGGGTGGAGGGGGAAAAGATCTTGGAAATATTATTGGCGGAGGAATTTTACCTGGTGGCCCATTTTTCAATAAAGGCGGAAATCAGTTCAACAGACGAGGACTAGGTTCCATCGGAGGATTCGGTCCACTCGGTGGACACGGAAAACACAATTTCAACGGTTAATCAAGGAAAGTGATTTGAGATGGAAACTGTAGATGGACGATTTCGGGTAGCTGTATATAACTACTACAGATCGTTATTGATCTCAGTTTTTTTAGAACACTTTTACATAACTTTTTATAAATGATAAATGTAAGGTTGCATTAATCTTGTTGTTATTGTTGTTAGTTTTTTTAAATAAAAGCAAATTACAATTAGAACAAAAACACTATAATATTGTTTTTTTTAAATAAATTGCGATTAGTTACCTATAGTGACACAAGATAATTATAAAAAACGCTACATTAACAGATATTTAACGTTGTTTACAACAGTTATTTAAAAAGACAATGGTAAAAAGAAGTCTGGTCAAAACACACACATAGGTGTCATAACACGGCACAGAAACAATGGTAAAAAGAAGTATAATCAAATCACATATCAAGGTGTCATAACACTGCACAAAAACAATGGTAAAATGAAGTCTGGTCAAATCACACACAAAGGTGTCATAACACTGCACAAAAACAATGGTCAAATGAAGTTTAGTCAAATCAAACACAAATGTATTTGAACACGGCACAAAAACAATGGCAAAATGAAGTCTGGTCAAATCACGCACAAAGGTGTCATAACATGTCACAAAAACAATGGTAAAATCAAGTTTAGTCAAATCACACTCGAAGGTCTCATAACACTGCACAAAAACAATGGTAAAATGACGTCTGTTCAAATCACACACAAAAGGTGTCATAACACAGCACAAAAACAATGGTAAAATTAAGTTTAGTCAAGATGCACGAAGGTGTCATAACACGGCACAGAAACAATGATAAAATAAAGTTTAGTCAAATCACGCACGAAGGTATAATAACACGTCAACGAAACAATGTTAAAGTAAAATTTAGTCAAATCACACACGAAGGTTGATAAAAGGTCACAACACGGCACAGAAACGATGGTAAAATGGAGTCTTGTAAAATCATGTACGAATGTTTTTAAAGTGTCTTAAAGGCACTTAAAAGACAAATTATTTTAAAAAGCGTTTCACAGCGTTTAACGCCACTTTCAGTAATTTTTCAGCTATTTCCTAGCGTCCAGTTTTTAAAGGAGAAAGAAGACGAAGCACCCAGAGAAACTCCACGACCTTCGG
The DNA here is from genome assembly GCA_944474755.1 of Limnoperna fortunei. Taxonomy (NCBI): domain Eukaryota; kingdom Metazoa; phylum Mollusca; class Bivalvia; order Mytilida; family Modiolidae; genus Limnoperna; species Limnoperna fortunei. Next base: position 5,704,193 of record OX104113.1, read on the forward strand.
TAGGCATACTGACCATTCTTGTCAATTTAAATTGGAGTCAAGCGCACCATGCCTAACATAGAAGTTCCAATTTGTAACGTCTACAAATTTTCTGATGAACATCCAAGTACTAATTGGTAATGTCTTCACATTTTCTGATTTACACAAGGTTTGTTAAAAGGTCACTGGGGATAATAGCGAAATGAAAAAAAATAATGCCATTAAATTAATTATCGAAAAAACAAAGTTGCATGAATAATAACAGAGTTTTAAAAAGCCAGATAATACATTTTATTCATTAATAACTCAATTTTATTTGTAAAGTTCCGCTGCTACCAAACAAATATAACCCCCTTGACCTGTACATGTCACACCATAAAGATACGCTAAATGGGACATTTTCGTGCCTCCTAGCATATTTATGTCCTAACTGAAACACTGATTATAAATTATATATAAATAATAAGGATAATCCTGATACAAAAAACTCAGTAATAACGTGTTTACAAATGTTAATACAACCTACTAAAGTAGTAAACATGGGTTATGAAATTTTACGCCGCCAGACGCAAGACACATCAGGGGAGCTGAAACCACAAATATCGAAATACAAAAAAGTTAAGATTTTCAATTGCTGTATCATCAAAATTTAAAAAAAGACTGAATCCAGGTATTGTCATTTATATCTTCCGAATAGAGAAACTTCAGAATTTAAGGCTTTTTTTTAATTTGAAAGGAGTAAATGTAGACAATGTTGATATTATTCAATGAATTATTCGTGTCAGCACTGAAGTGTTACTACTGGGCTAAGGATATCCCGTCAATCCTATTCTGTATATATACCACTTTGTCTGTTTCAATATTGCCACAATAAAATGGTAAGGTTCTGCTATTAAAGGTTTCAAATTCGCAAAAAGTGTTTGGTATATATTTCTGAAAAATCTACTTTGTTCGTAACCTGATAGTGATACACTTACCAGTTACAATGTATTATGTAACACTATGTAGTTGTTTTGAAGTTCATATACCAGTTGACTTTAAGCTGATGACGCTGTCTTTTTCCTAAAATGCTTCTTAAGATTGAAATTTCTGGACAAACAAGATGCTTTTAAGTTTCAACTCATTGATATGTAAAAATACCCCTGCGTCAGTTAGGAGTTGTGTTTGCCAATTATGAAGCAGCGTACCCATGTTCAACACTAGACCTAACCCTTAATTTTTGTAGATTTGATAATTGTTATTGTTAAGTATATTTTATTAACTGATATTGCTACTTTTATGTCAATAAATAACATTTTTATAAATGACGAAACATATTGTTATTTATTAAAAGTAATAGTATAGATTGTTTAACTCGTGTTTGACCAATTTAAGGACTTGGTAAGAAAATACAAACATAACATAAACCCAATGAGAATTAAGCATGAACATTTCAAACTAGTAGTAAAACGTTGCAGACCCAAGTTTTTCAAAGAGTTATGTTTTTATAAGACCCGGTTGGTTTAGAGAAATAAGCGATATTAGACCGGGTTATTCAGAGAGTTAATCGTTTAGACCGGGGTGATTCAAAAGGTGATGTGTTTATAATAACCGGGTGGTTCAAAGAAATAAGCGTTTATCACAACGGGTTATTCATAGAGTTAAGGGTTAGACCAGGGTGATTCAAGCGTTTATATGGCCTGGTTATTCATAGACTTTAGCATTTAGACCAGGGTGATTCAAATGGATATGTGTTTATAAGTACCTGGTGGCTCAAAGAAATAAGCGTTAATCACACCGGGTTATTCATAGAGTTAAGCGTTTAGACCAGGGTGATTCAAAAGGTTAAAATGTGTTTACGGTAGATATTTGTTAACCTTAAAAGTAACTTTTACCCAATCGTCCCGTAGCTCTTTGTCAGTAATAATATGTGGAGTTTTATGTTTATTGTCCTTGTTTATTATAGCAATGCTATCTATCCTTGATTAACTATTACAACATTATAGGAATTCGTGTTTTAGCAATGTTTGTTATGTTTGTTAATTGTGTCTTTCTTTTTTCTAATTATAAATCAGATCCACAGTTTTGCGTTATTGTGTTATTTGTCTAAATATTGAAATAACTAACTAAATGTGTCATAAAACATGAAATAATAACAACAAGTAAAAAAAACAATACAATCTTTATTTCTGTTCATAAACTGGATTACCCTTTTTGCGAATGTAACAGTAATAACAAGCAACGCAACTGTGATAATTTATTATTTCCTTCACAGTGATGAATTTATTGTAACATTAAAACGTAAGATAATGTAAATTTGTTGATAACAATATGTCATATCCTTAACATGACGTAACAAGGTAAGAAGAAAAGTATATAAAAGGCGTGAGGAATTGATATAATACAATAAGAACCCAGTAACCGATATCTACACTGTAGATTATTTTTAAACGTAAGCTACAATGATTAGTAATAGAATATGGGTGTCTAGGATATAAAACAAATAATATTAAGATAGTGTAAATGGACTGAGAGTAATTTAGTTTTTCTTTTCCAATGTTATTAAATTTTGTTCGCATAATGAAAACAATTTATACTTTTTTCTTGTATTATAAACATTGTGCTTGCAGTTTAACAAAGAGAAAGACTTTCACTACATATGCATGTTTCAGTATTGTTTTAACTGTAAATGAAACAAATAGAAACCATATTTGACAATATAGACACAGAATAAGTTTATTAACATAGTAAAAACACTAATATATATAATTAATATATAATAAACCGTTTGTTTTTGGGATTGCAATATTGAAATTATTATAATATTTTTTTTATAGTAGACCAAACAGTTGTGAAATGCGTGTATATTTAGCTATATCTGCCATTGTCCTGCTATGCACGCAACATGCTAGCGCAAGTGGAGGAGGCGGAGGTGGTGGTGGAGGAGGAACTGATCTTGGAAATATCATTGGAGGAGGGATTTTACCAGGTGGAACTTTTCTGAATAAAGGAGGAAATATTTTTAACAGACGAGGACTAGGTTCCGTTGGAGGATTTGGTCCGATTGGTGGCCATGGAAAACACAATTTCAACGGCTAATCTATTGAAATAGTTAATGTTTTAAACTGTAGATGGACGTTAACCGGTGGCTTTAAAACTATTATTGACTATCTGTGATCTCAGTTTTAGTGTAGACAATGTTTACATAACTTTCTTTATTTTGGAATTATTTTATTGATATTGTTGTTGTTGATGTTCTTTTTATCTTTATTTGATAAAAATAAACAGGTAAAAAAATTAAAAACAAACAAACATTGTTGTTTTTTAAACGTATTATCATGAATTCAATATTAAAACAGAGTACCTTTCTTAACCTCTTTAAATCGATGGTTTACAACAGGTAACGAATGGTAAATGTAACCTGGTCAAATAAGTCATGACGTTTGTCGCATAGTGTGGCGACAGGGTCTTTAAAAAGAACATTCATTTTAGATACTGCTAAAATAATAAAACGTAAATAAATTTCAGTAAATTAGTTTGTTTGTGACCTATTACAAAGTTTACCATTTCTACCTTGCCTCTTTTATTGAAGTTCACATGACTGAAAGTCTTTTGCACTCTCTTTGAGTCTGTGGTTCTGTATTTTTCATAAACAGTTTACATGTTAATCATCCGATCTAAATATGGTTAACCCAATATTGTTATTGATAATAGCTGGACGTTAACGTTACACAATGGTATCAGGTAGCATCTGCAAACCATTCTATAATTACAAAATTATTATGTACTTGTCTTTTCCTTTACTTACTTTGTGTTTGTTCCATTGTGTTTTCCAAAAAGCGTTTTAGAATCCAAAAATAAATCAGTCATCAGAGATACCAAATATCATACACAAGAATAACGTATAATTTGTAAAATGTACATACCATACCCTGGAGCTGCTGGGATGTTGCTATCAATGAACCGAAAGTTGACAATTGAAAAATTAAAGTCATCATGTTTGTCGTAGGGTCTAGTTTGTAGTTTTCCCAAGTATATTTCCAGACGTAGGTCTAAGTAAGAGGCCGATCTAAGCGTATTGGTGGCGTTTTTAATTTCAAGCTCGCCGGGATAAATTGAATGCAAATAATTTAACATTGTTGAAGGAAAGGACAAAACATAACCAGTATTGCGGAATGTGAAATTAAAAGTCTGGCCAGTGTCGTTTTCTTCTTCTTTAGCAGACCTTCTAAAAACTTAGCCTCATAAGTGTACAAAAACAGGACGTGAGGAGTAGCACTATTAGAATCCATTTGGAATACCAACAGAAAACCATTTCCTCCAAACATGACGAATATGATGTAAATAAAAAATCCAACATTTGACAGATTTTGTCTTCAGTATATTTATTATTTGAGTAATAGACGAAGTACGTTCTGACATAGTTATTGACAGGTATTTATATCGTCTCTTTTTTTTCTTTAAAATGCAGCGTTTAATAAAATCGCTAAGCCTGGTTTAAGCTGCATATCAGATATTGCAGTGTAGAGTATCCAAAAATGTTGTTATGCTGTTACATTGTTAAAGATCCAGACATTAGGATGTCTATCGGGGTTTTATAAAAAGTGGTTGCTGAGCTTATTTTTTTAAATATTCTGACATTCGGGACAAAGTTTCTCTTAAAAGTAAAGATTAAGCGTATTGTAAGATACAAAAACATTGATCGCAGGTGTACTTTAAATTCATGCATGCTGTCTATTCATGCCTTGGAAATGATTATCCACTATAATTGATAAAATGAGAACATATTATGTAGATGATAAAACCTGAAACACAACATACTGAGCACCTGTTTATATATGATCATGTGTTCTGTATTCTTTTGCTTGTCTTGTCATTTTTTTTATCAAAGTTGACAAATTAGTCAGGTCAGAGTTCATCAATACTAGATTATTGACAGCAAATATTTATTTCGTCAACAAACATAATATTATAACAGGTATGAAGCACATGGCTACAAAAAAAATAAATTATATTTTATATACAAAATCATCAACTTTTATTAACAATTTGGAACTGCAACCATCGCTGTAGGTTAGATACCATCGCTGCCGGTTAGATACCATCGCTGTAGGTTAGATACCATCGCTGTCGGTTAGATACCATCGCTGTAGGTTCGATTTGTTTTAAATAACAAATATATCGTGTTTGAATGCGATCTTAATCATATTGACATTAATTCACCACTGGGTCAAGTTTACATGAAAATATAATTTTTCTTGAAATTCATTCAAAATACAGCAGGAATAAAACATGACTACTTAAAATGTTATTCAGACATGTCGGTGATTATTTAAGACCAAACTTAGAAGTTGACGATATGAATAAAATGCTTTGTCCTTGGCGGGTCCGTTTCGCTTAAGCCCAAACAATAGTTAAATTCCAATCCATTGAGATGTTGAAGAACTTTAATTATCAATGAATCGGATACGACTATCAACATCTTGCATATAAAAAAACCCCTCAAAATTCAAATCACTTTCTTCATTCATAAGCAGACAATTTAGGCAATTACTGTATCAATTAAAACATCAATGAGGTTTAAGTCACCAGTTTCATCATCATCATCATCATCATCATCATCATCATCATCATCATCATCATCTATTATTATTATTATTATAAGTTTGTTAATGTTATTATTATTATTATTATTACATGTAATATTATGTTTATTACTATAAAAGTCATTTTTGCAATGAGTGAGACCTTTTTGCATTTCATTGTGAATATTTTTCTCTCTGTTTTTTTCGTTTCACAATTCAGCGTACACCACCAAATCATGTTGTTACACCAATAGAAATGAAAACAACTTTACACGACAAAATAAATGGCCTAATAAGACAGCTTGCTGAGTTATATTCTGTGTAAGTTCACAATTTATATACTGTAGTCGTAAGAACCTACAGCCTTTATCATTGATCGTATAACTATACAGTTCACACAATGCGTATTATTTTAACATTATACTGTCTTTAAATTATTCACTGTTTGGCAATAACATGGATTTTAACTGTCCTAATGTGATGACATCAATTTGTGACTCTCGCTGTTTTTATATTTCAGCAGCTCATTCATACATGTAAGGATATAATATTTCTCGGTTGAAACGATATTCCAGATTCTGTGCAATTTATCAGTCATGTATTGCCCAACTGCTGTAACTTACATTTAATTTAGAAATACTAATTGGTAATGTCTACGATGTATCTGACTAACATAGAAGTACTAATTGGTAATCTCTACGCCGTATCTGACTGACATAGAAGTACTAATTGGTAATGTCTACGACGTATCTGACTGACATAGAAGTACTAATTGGTAATGTCTACGACGTATCTGACTGACATAGAAGTACTAATTGGTAATGTCTACGATGTATCTGACTGACATAGAAGTACTAATTGGTAATGTCTACGACGTATCTGACTGACATAGAAGTACTAATTGGTAATGTCTACGACGTATCTGACTGACATAGAAGTTCTAATTGGTAATGTCTACGACGTATCTGACTGACATAGAAGTACTAATTGGTAATGTCTACGAATTTTCTAACAGCTAACACAAGACAGTTTGCATCATTGTAATATCTTTTACTTGTGTTAACCTTGCCAAAGACTTAAACATATTTTTTATTAATACCATATGTGTCACATTAGGAAGTTCAACATGAACTACTTTTATCAATTATTAGTCAAGGAACTGTTATTTTATTCGATATATACTAGTTTTACACCGCCCGTTGTTTAATTGCCTGATGTATTGTTATTCTTCGTTCTTTTGCATTTTTTTCTGATTGGACAAAGAGCAGTCATAAATATATGCAGTCACGAATAGGCATAGCTAATTGAAGGACTTGATTTTTTGCAATTTTTCATGCGATGTTTATAGCCATCGAATATTTTCAGAAGATATGTTATAATGTGCATTCTTTGTAAATTTTAATTCTAGTCGTTAAAACTGAGTTTCATCTGCTTAAAATATACTTTATTAGACAATACCAGAGTAAAAGTGCTTCCGTGGCTTGAATTATTTTTCGTCCTTTTTAGTATTTGATTTTAAAACAAAATTGCTAACAAACCATTTAACTGTACAACAATATTCTAATAACGATGAACTATAATTATTTAGCCTATCATATACATGTTAACTTTAAGCTTATGTAGCCCTATATTTACTGCAATGCTCATTAAGATTGGAATTGACAGACAAACAAGATGCCTTTAAATTTAAATTTCGTATTCATTTGTAAATAAAATATATCACAAATTAAGAAGCAGCGTACCAATGTACACCAATCGACCTAACCGTTACTTTTTGTAGATTTGCAAATTTGTTGTTATGTATACTATATTTTGTCAATAAAGAACTTTGTAATTAATGAAAAACATTGTTTTATATAATTAAGTATAGATTGAATAACTCTTGCGTGTCTTATTTAAGAAAATACAGAATATAAACTAAATGACTAAAAAACCTGAACTAATTAAACTAGTGGCAAAACGTATCCGAAGTGGGTGAATCAAAGTGTTAAGCGTTTATCAGGCGCAGGTGATTCAGAGAGTTAAACGTTTATCAGACCCCGCTGATTCAGAGAGTGTAGCATGTTAAACATAATGAACTACATCCACCTTGCTTTTAAAAACAGTGTCAGTTAAAATATGTAACACTTTTTCTCTGAGTGCTAGTGGATACAGGTTTTGGTCGTTGATTATTATTACCTACTCAGTGTTATCTGTCGCAGGTTATGATTTACAAAACAAATCTGATAAAGACAATGCGTATAAGATAAGTGGCTGTACTGTTCAGTTATTATGAGCTTGTTAAATGCATTGTAAATGCTGCTGAGTTTTCACTACCTTTCTTATACTAAAATTGTATTGTTTTGTTTTTCCTGTCCCAACAGTGACTTACTATTATATGTGACTATAGGAAGACACGCATGTGCTGTTAATAATATAAGAACTGATAACTATTCCTGACGAATTTGTTTCACTACTACGATAATATATGGCTTCTTTTTTATGTTTAGTTATGTTTGTATTGTTTCTTTCTGTTTTCCGAATAGTTACTTAGAGTTTTATCAATGCGATAGTGTGGTATTTGTTGAAATACATAAAAAATAACGTATTAAATATGTCATAAAAACATAAAATAGGGACTAGAAGTAAATAACATAACCATGTTTCTTTTCGTTCATAAAGTGGGGTATTTCCAATTATTGCGGATGTAACATCAATAATAAGCCACGCAACTGTTTTATTTTTCATTTCCTTCACATTGATAAATTATTTGCAACATTAAAAAGAAATGTTATGTCTATTTGTTAATAACAATATGTCAGATCTTTAACATGACGTAACAAGGTGAGAAGAAAAGTATATAAAACGCGTAAGGTATTGATAAAATACAATAAGAATTCCAACAACTGTTATATACACTGTAGAGAATTGAAGACAGATTTTGTGAAGGTAACCTTTATTGCTTTTTGATATAATATATGTTAAGGACAAAAAACACACAATATCATCTTAGTATAAATGAACTTAAGTAATTTAGCTTTGACTGTTTTATGTTTTTTATGCTTTCTGCATAACGAAAACAATTTAAATATTTTGTTTATCTTGTATTATAAAAAGTTAGGATCGCAGTTTCAATATGTAAATTTTGAAATATCATTTACAAAAGATATATGTTGAGTTAATGTTTTACAATTTTAGTCTAAATCAATAGAAACAAAATAAGAACATATTGAGAAAGATTTATTTCAGCAATATAGTTTACATTTATATATAATAGATACACATGTATAATAATAAGGTTTTTTTTCCAGAATGAAATAATATTTCTTTTATTGTTTGCAGTAGACCACAAAGTGCAATGCGTGTATATTTAGCTATCTCTGCCATTGCCCTGCTGTGTATGCAACATGCGAACGCAAGTGGAGGAGGCGGAGGAGGAGGTGGTGGTGGAGGTGGTGGTGGAGGAGGCGGAGGTAGTGGCGGTGGCGGGGGAGGCGGAGGTGGAGGAACTGGTGGAGGAGGCGGAGGTGGTGGTGGTGGAGGAACTGATTTTTTAAATACCATTGGAGGCGGGATTTTGCCTGGAGGGCCTTTCCTAAATAAAGGAGGAAATTTTTTCAACAGACGAGGGCTAGGTTCCATTGGAGGATTTGGTCCGCTGGGTGGCCACAACTTCAACGGCTGATTTGTTAAAATAGTTTCGGATTGCAGCTGTAGATGGACGTTTACGGGTGACTGTTAAACTATTATTGATCATCATTGATCTCAGGTTTAAAATAGACACTTTCTAGATAACTTTTATATTTGGAATTATTTTATTGATATTGTTGTTGTTGTTATTTTTATCTTGATTTGATAAAATAAAGTGTAATAAATTAAAACACAAACACATCATTACTGTTTATTTGTAATCGTGAATCAACTAATATGGTTTATGATAATGTGTCTAAACACAGTACTTTCTCAACCCTTCTATAAGACGATGGTTTACAACTGGTAAGAGTTAAATACAACCTGGTGAAATAAAGTATGAAATTTGTTACGAAGTGTGGCAACACGGTCCTCAAACAGTTATCGTTTAAGATACAGCTTAAATAATGCATTGCAAACGAATTTACAGTACTACAAAGCTTTCCAATTTTACGTCGTCTTTTCACATTGAAGTTCACATGCCTTCAACTTTTTTGCACACTCTTCGAGTCCGCGATTTGTTATATTTATAAAAACATTTGACTTGTTAATCATTCAAGTTTGCTTTACAAAATGGACTCCTGTTGCATCTGCAAATCATTTATTAATTACAAAAATTATTATGTACTTATGTTTTCCTTTACTTTATGTGTTATTTCATTATGGGTACCTTAAACGCTTTTTAGAAACTTAAAGCAGGTTAGTCATCAGCGGTACCAAGGTAATGAACTGCCTACTTCAGAAGCGCATTTTTTCTATCATTCGTGTTCGTTTAGAAAATTAGGTCTGAACATGTAAAACCATCGCTGCGAGACGTTACATTTTAATAACTGGATTATCTTCGCCAAATTTTATGAACAATAATCGCTAGAGAAATTAATTGTCCCGATCCTCCAGATGCTTTAATTGATTTTGGTTCATCTGGGTTTATCTCTATATTAAAACGGTTATCATTGCGTTGTTAACTTGGCGTAAGAATTTAATTGGATGATATTTTTATCGTCTTAAAATTAAAACTTTCACTCATACTTACAAGTGTACAAATAATTGTACCAACGTTTACATTCAAATATTTTCATTAAATATAAATTTATCAATTAATTAAACAACTATTATTGTTATGCACCCTCAAAAGAAAAGCACTCTTTGACGTCATTTTATAAGCGTTGACATATTTTCATGGTTTTCCTAGTCTAAAAATAGCGCCCTAAATATAGAATTATTGTTTTGTCTCCACCTATTTTTAGCGCAATTACATCAACAGAATACCAGACGAAACTATACATGTACGCGTACATGTAAGTGAGAATTTAAAATGACTTTAGTTTAGAATTATGTCAGTACGCAAAAATGTACTTCCTTTCAAACGATTATACTAAAAATGTCAATTATTGTCATATATTCATAACTTTCCTTAACTAAACTACTTATTAATAGTGATACGTAAAATATATAGCATAACCAGTATGGGTCACATACTTCATTCAACAATTTAACTATTCGCTTATTCAATACTACAAAGATAAACGATGACAGAAACTGGAACATTAATCCAAGGAAGTTAAAGTAATAACGTACGGGGCTGACGTGATTGTGTCCTTAATCGTTATTCTCTAAGGATAAATAAAATATAAATAATATATTAGATTTCTTCAGTAACAAGAAATCTATATCGCAAAAGATAAAAGCTTTTCTTATTAAATTGTTAAGTTTATAATGAAACATTAATGAAATGAAGGTTATAACAAAATACCGAACACCGATGAAACTGTCAAAAAGACTATCCACAAATCAAAGTCCGAGCAACAGGCAAACTCCAGAATCAACAATTGACATAAAGCAACTACAGCAATGGTCCTGACTTGGTACAGGCATTTCAAAAGAAATGGTGTGTTAAACCAGACTGTGTGGCATGCCAAACCTCCCGCTTCTATTACTGTAGAATGTGAGTTGGTTAGTTGATTAAAATAGATGGGTATCATATACCACTAGTCACTAATATGTGTATCAAACAATCGTCACATTCAATGTACACTGAATTCGAAATTCGGAAAACTATCTGTAACCATATTTTCAAACGAGTATTGCTGCATAGGTGAGGAAAATGTTTTTGTTTGTTTGTTTGTTTGATGGTGTTTAACGCCACTGTCAGCAATTTTTCAGACATATCATGGCATCCAGTTTTTATGGGAGGAGGAAGCCGGAGTACCCGGAGAAACCCCCCGACCTGCGGTAGGAAAACTGGCAATCCTTGTCAATTAAGATTGGAGTCGAGTACACCCTGCCTGCAGTGAGAATCGAACCCAAAATCTCAGTGTTGACAGACCACGTGATCAATAGTAGACGAACTACCTTGACCACTCGGCCACCGAAGCCCCGAGGAAAATGTATAAGTTAGAAATTAAAATTGTCTCGTTTGTCGTAAATTCTTGTGCTAAGATGACCGTTTTTGTCACATTTGAGCTGTTAGTCTAAAAATGTTGTAGATGAAGCTGTTTCTGTGGTATATTTAATTTCTAGTTCTGAAGGATATATCAACGGAAGCCACTCAGCAAATTGAGGGTTGTTATTTTAAAGTACATACCAATATCTCTATCTGTAAAATTAAAGAACCTAGCTTCTGCCATCTTCTTGTCTTCAATAAGATGTCGGCTAAATTCCGTTTTATAAAAATACAGGAACAAATTGGCATTAAATGGGGCACAGATTTTACCCATTGGAATTTCGATTGTCTGCTGAAAAACACATCGACAAAAGTTACAAATATATTGTCGATGAAAAAAATTTTACAAAGGATTTAAAATGCAAATTAATTAGAGGTTCTGGTTGCAACTTGAACATCCATTTTCGTTCATTTGTAATACATTTAAACTAGTTGACGTAGCTAATAATATGTTTATTTTAGCTAAGCATGTTTGAGTAATATCCTAACGGTGAATAGGGCAATGTTGTTTATTAATTTTACCTCAATACTGTGTTTAAATTCACTGTTTGTCAATTACAAGGATTGCTACTGTCCTAATGTGACATCAATTTTTGACTTCTTTGTTTTAACATTTAAGCAGCTCAAACATATGGAGATTATATTAGATTTACTACTAAACTGCTTGAACGGAAACTTATAAAACTTACATTTAATTTGGAAATACTACTTGGCAACGTCTACACATTGTCTGACCAACATAGAAGTACCAATTGGAAATATCTACGAATTATCTGTCTAACATATAAGTACTAATTGTAATGTCTACGAATAGTCGGACCAACATGGAAGTACTCATTGGTAATGTCTACGAATGTCTGACTATCAAATAACACAAGATAGTTTGCATTATCGTAATCTCATGCAGCCCTATCTCCCTGCCACGAACTACATTTATTAAATATTAAAAATGGAAATTGCATATTTCTAATTTTACACCACCCGAATGTTCCATGCCTGGTGTTTTGTTGTTATTCGCTCGATGTTTTTTTCTGATTGGTCAAAGAGAAATCATGAATATTCATAGCAGATTCATGCACTTGATTTTTACAATTTTTTCATGCGATGGTCATATCGATAGATGACATTCAGATGATATGTTATTATATTCTTAGTAAACGTATTTTAATTCTAATTGTTAGTAGAAAATTTTAATAAGTTCTTACACTGTGTGTTATTAAACTGAGTTTCATCTGCTTAGAATATACTTCAATAAATTTTAAAAACCAATGTTAACTTGTTACCCCTGAATGAATATGTTCGTTTATCTTAGTATATAATTTTAGCCCAAATCCATTTACAAACCATTGTACAGTAGAACAATATTCTACAATTATATACCTATATATAGAACAATCAAAACCTAGAGTGAAATAAAATGCCACCAAAAGAAAGAAGGTATTTTACAACATCAGACGCGAGTTTCGTTAACACTATTGTGTATCAGTGGGGCTCAAAAGCAAAGTTTGCAAAAAGTAATAGGAAATTTAACTATATAACATGTACCCACATTTATAAATTATCTGAAAATAAGCAAAGACTAATATCAATGTAGTATTGCATTTATTAAATTATACGCCCAATGTAACAAAGTAAGAATCTTGACTACTTATGGCTGTCAGGTATGTTAATTATCATAAAGAGACATGACTATACTACAGGGCATACGAATAATTATTGAATAATAAGCAGAATTTAAATAATCTGAAACTTATATGAAAAAACATTGTTTAAAAATGAAACAGATGATGCCTTGAAATTACTAATATGTTCATCTATAACTCATCTGGACCGCACACAAACATTGAAACGTGAGGTAGACTTAATATAAAATCTACATTGTCTGTGAAGAATACTATTATAGCGATGCATTATAATAAAAAAAATATTTTTTTATCTAAATGTCAGAAAAACGAAACAGTAAAGCAACACAAAGGCCACCTTGTTCCCTCCATATCAGTTAAAAATACCTCTAAGTTTGCTATACTCATGTGCTCATGCATTTTCAACTCCTAGCTGATACACTGATAAGATTTACGATCAAATTAAAATCGTCACCACAAAATTATGAAATTCACGATATCTGACTGACATAATTGTTACTAAAATCAAAAATATTTATAGACAAATTAATTTAGATGTTAAATAGCTTTATCATTCAAAAACAGTAATCCTGAATACTGTTAAGACCATCTATGAAGAAACATTAGAATTTAAGAATTTTCAAAATTAGAGTGGAGTAAACAATGACGATATCAGTGCCTGAATCAATACATGCTAGCACCAATGTGTTACTAGTGTGTTATCCTGTCAATTCTTTACTGCACAAATACAATTTTTTTTGTTTCATTATTGAAACACTGAAAAGGTAAGCGTCCGATATTATTACATAGAGTAATTACATTTATAATGAAAATTGTCAGAACTTTTTCGATATACATGTATATTATTAAAAATATGCTTTGATCGCAACCTGATAGTGATACACTTGCCAGTTACTACGTAAAACAATCATATTTGTGTTGACTTTAATCTTTTGAAGCCGTCTATTTTCTGAAATGCTAATAAGATTGGAAGTGCCAGAAGAACTTCAAATTTTCATTCATTTGTAAAAAATACACCTTGATTCATTTGTTCGAATTACAAAGCAGCGTACACATGTGCTGCATTCGACAAAACATCTAATTTTTGTTAATTTTTGCAAATCTATACTGTTATCTATACTATATTTTTGTCAATAAATAAGGTTTCTATTAACACAGAAAATATTGTTATATTTAATCAAGTAAAGAAACGATTAACTCTTGCTTGATTTATTTGAGGATTTGGTAAGAAAATACATAATAAGAACTTAGTAAAAGGTAGTGTTACCTATTCCTGGACTTGAATTTTTCCTAGACATGACAATGAGTAGTTCGACAAATGTTTAATTAGAGGCAGACATTGATTACACGTCCGGAGCACCTGAGTGCACCCGTGGTTTTTATCTGGTTCGGGTTACTTTCTTTCTGGTTTTGTGTTTTTGGTTTTTGCTAAGGTAAGGAACAGTAATACTTCAACTCTGGAAACGTTTTGAATTTGTCAATGATGACAAACAATAACAAAATGTGCTTAGGTAGATATTATCTTATCTAGAGAAACCTTGCATCAAACGTCTCGGTGACAAAGATCATGAAACATTGTCATTTAAAATATGTAGAACTTTTTTGTGGAAAATTGTTTGGTCCTTGCTTGTTATTACTTAAACAATGTTATCTTTTGCAGAATTAACATAAAGATTGACAAAAGGGAATCTAATTAAGAAAATTCGTATAAGATGATTAATTTTGAGGTTTCAAGTATCATAGGTTTGTTTATAAATACAAGGCGAATGCTATTGGGTCGATTACTACTGTTACTGTACCATAATTGTATTGGTTTTCCCGTGTTCCGACATTGAATTACTATTATATATGACAAAAGTAAGACACGCCGATGTTTTTAATTTTGAAGGAACGGATTCTGAACCACGTTTCAATATTACGATTATAAAGGGAATCTTTTTTTAGTTTGGTTATGTTTGTTCATTGTTTTTACCGTCTTTCGAGTGTTTATTAATCGCTTCATCCATGAATTATTGTGTTATGTGTCGAAATGAACAAAATAACTTACTAAATATGTCACCAAAATATAAAATAGTGACAACAGGTAACTCATATAACTATGTTTATTTTCATTTCATAAATGGGACTTTCCCTATTTGCGGATATAAAATTAATAACAAGCAACGCAACTATTTAAATTTATAATTTCCGTCACAGTAATGAATTAATTGCAACATTGAAAAGGAATGTAATGTCTATTTGTTAATAACAATATGTTATAACCTTAACATGACGTAATAAAGTGAGAAGAAAAGTATATAAAAGGCGAAGGGCATAGAATATATACAATAAGAACTCCAACAACTGATATTTACACTGTAAAGAATAGTAGACATATTTTGTGAAGGTAAGTCTTATTGCTTGTTGATATAATATGTATGTTAAGGACATAAAACAAAACAATATTATCTTAGTGTAAGCTAACTGAAAGTAATTTAGTTTTAATTGTTTTATGTTTGTGCTTTTTGCAAGATGAAACTTTATATTTTGTATCTTGTATTATAATTATGGTCTCTACTTAAATAAGTAATGTTGGGACGTCATTTACTTAAGATACCTGTTTTATTAATGGTTCAATTTTAAAATAAATCAATAGAAACTAAATAAGAATTTGACACGGACTTAGTTCAGTAATACAATATACAATGATATATAAAACAAATATATAATAAAACGTTTGTTTTAGGGAATTCAATATTGAAATTATTATAATGTTTCTTATATCGTTTGCAGCAGACCAAAAAAGTGCAATGCGTGCATTTTTAGCTATTTCTGCCATTGTCCTGCTGTGTATGCAACATGCTAACGCAAGTGGAGGAGGCGGAGGAGGAGGTGGTGGTGGAGGCGGTGGTGGAGGAGGAGGCGGAGGTGGCGGTGGTGGGGGAGGCGGAGGTGGAGGAACTGGTGGAGGAGGCGGCGGTGGTGGAGGAGGAGGAACTGATCTTGGAAATATCATTGGCGGAGGGATTTTACCAGGTGGACCTTTCCTTAATAAAGGAGGGAATTTGTTTAACAGACGAGGACTAGGTTCCATCGGAGGATTTGGGCCGCTTGGTGGCCACGGAAAACACAATTTCAACGGTTGATCTACTACAATAGTTGCAGTTTGAAGCTGTAGATGGACGTTTTACGTGTGGCTGTAAAACTATTATTGATCATCATTGATCTCATTTTTAGAGTAAACAATTTTTACCTAACTTTTATATTTGGAATTATTTTATTGATACTGTTGTTGTTGTTGTTATTGTTTTTATCTTGATTTGATGAAAATTAACGTGTAATAAACCTAAAACACAATCAGGACAATTTTGTTTTCTTTTTAAACGTATTTCAGTGAATTTACTATTATTATGTATGACAATGTATCGAAACAGAATACTTTCAAAATCTCTATAACACGATGGCCAGCATAAGAAAAGGAAGGGTAAAATTGTTGGTATAATTCAACATATTCAATTCAAGCATGATGTTTGTTGCGAAGTGTGGCGACATAGTCCTCTATAGGAACATTAATTTTCATTAGTCTCATTAAGTTTGTTTGTCACCTATTACAAAGTTTTCCATTTTAAGTCGTCTTCTTACATTTCTGCTAACATGACTTTTGTTATTGAATTAATCCCCATAATCCTACACCCTTATTGTCGTCTAATTTTAAGAACAATAGTCGGTAGAGACAAAATAGTATCAATTATTGCATTTTCTTCGACTGCATATATTGAGACGGTTATCATTGCGTCCTAAAGTTGGCGTACGAATTTGATTAGATGATATTTTTATCATATATAAATTCCGCTCATATATATTTATTACAAATTAATTTATCAATAATTTAATTTAAACAATTATTATTGTTGAGCACAATCAAGAGAGAAGCACACTGTGACATGTTTAAATTTTTTTCTTGGTCTGAAAATAGGGCCCTAAAAATAGAATGCTTGTTTTATCTCCAACTAAAAATAGCTATTTTACAATGACGTGATCCTAGACGCAACTGTATAACTGTATATGCCTCTGTGTGATTGAGACTATAAAAAAGGGCTAGTGTTAATGGACTTAAATTTAGAATCATGTCAGTACTCAAATGTTTGTTCCTGTTCAAATGATAATACTAAGAATGGCAATTATTGTCATATATTCAACAAATCTTCCTTAAATTAGACTATTTATTGATAAGGATAAACTTAAAACACAGCATAACGACGATGGGACAAACATTTTATATAACAATTAATCTAATTGCATATTCAGTACTTAAAAAAGATAGAGTTAACATAAACTCAATAAATGGCACATAAAACTAATGAAAATATAGTTAAACGTAAAGGGCTGATTTGATTGAAAGTTAGTGTTCTTAACAGCAAGTTTTTCAGAGATAAATGAAATATAAATAGTTATTAGATCAATCTTATTAAAATTAAATATTTCACAAGCTCCCCTTTTTGTTATTTTCGCTGTGAAATTCTAACATCCCATTTCAGGTCATCTCAGGGTGGATGACCTGTATTGACCAATCAAAAACTGTGTTCACCAACCTTTAATGTTGGGGAATTCTCTGTCATTATTCGGAATCTCTCTGGCATTATTGTACCTTTTTCATCAGTAAACCCAAAATTAAGATAAGAGCTTACGTTTGAATGGCCATTTGTTTGGGGAATGCCCAAATTTTTCATTGGAGAATATATATGTCAAAAGTTTAATATGAGATTACCTGTAATGGGAAGTTGTTAGATCTTCACAACGATAATAACAAAAAGGGGGAGCTTGTGAAAGATCAAATTTTAATTAGATTGTTGTTAGATTTGTTCAGTACAAAGACATAATTTATATTTCAAAGGCAAAACCTTTTCTTATTGAATTGTTTAGTTTAGACTTGAAAATTTATAGTCAAAACATATGATTTCAAATGAAAATTAGTCAGAGATTCTGGTTACAACTTGAACATTTGTCATTTATGTCTAAAACATGTTAACAAATTGACTTATTTGAAAATAATATGTTCACCTAAGCTAAACTTGTTGGATAAATATCTGTAATCTGTTACTAATAAGCCAAACTATACTGATTACTATGTTGCACACTTAAAGTATGAAAGATGTATTGAAATAATTTTTGTTCTGGATTTAAAAAGTATTATACACATGGCAACAAAGTAAAAGTAAATAATATATTTTATGTACAAAATCATCAATATTTATTTGAAAATATTATAAATAATTACGAACTGCAATCATCGTTGTCGGTTAGATTTGTTTCAAATGACAAACGTATCGTGTTTGAGTGCAATCTAAGTCGTCTTGACATAAATCGATTAATCGAACACTTTTAAGTAAATATGAAAATATTATCATGCATAAAATTAAGTCTTTCTTAATGCAGTAGATATAAAATGACTACTTAAGTGGGTATTCAAATATCTCGGTGATAATGGTTGACAATCAGTTATTTCACAAAACTAAACTGATATAATAAATCGTTTATAAATTTTATGACAGTTTTATTATACTTGAAAGCATGAATAAATGTCGTGTCCGTGGCGAGTATGCGGAGCATCCGTGGCGCTTAAATCTACAAACAATTGAGATGTATGTTTAATTATCAATGTTCCAAACCGTCTTATGATATATACACCTTGCAAATACATTGGTAGAAAAAACTCTATTGTAAATATTTTTCTCTCTATTTGTTTCGAAAGGTTTCACAAACTAGCCTAATGCCATAAAATCAATGTGTTAGCGATTCCTTTGAACTTCAAATGACACAATATAAGGACCGATCTCCTGCAGTCTAGACCCCTCGGCCAAATCCACCATATCAAAATAAAGCTTCATTAACTGGGGTGAGTCGTAGACATGGATATAATACATGTGTACTAGCTTGTGACGATGGAATTTTCGTAACCAATACGCATTACTCTAACAGTAATTTAATTAAACAATTTTGTATAATTTATATAGGATGACAAAGTTACTTGTCATACAGTGACAGTAAGTAAATTATACACAAAAGTCTAAGTATTGTGACAACCATATAATATATCTTTCCAGCTGATTTCAAAAGGATCAGAAATACAGGGTTAGTGTCAAATATTTATAAATACGTCTACACATTAAGCTGTTAGAATTAGATTTTTAATACTGTCAAATTTTAGCTACCCTCAGCGGGATTCGAACTTACACCGTTGTGACACTGTGGCAAAAGTTAAGGACCGATGTCCAGTAGTTGAGACCCCTCGGCCAAATTCGCTATATAAAAAATAGAGCTTCATTAGCCAGGTGAATCGTAGACATAGACACAGTACATGTGTACTACCGAGTGACGATGGACATTTCGTAATAACCACATATAAATCTGACAGTAATCTTATTCAGCATTTTTGGATATATTATATAGGATGACAAAGTTAATTACATTCACAATAAGTAAATTGTATAGCAACATCTATGTATTGTGACAATTATATAATATATCAATCCAGTGGATTTCTGAAGCATCAGAAACACAGGGTTGATATCAAATATTTATATATACGTCTACAAATTAAACAAAACAATGTTAGAATTAGATTTTTAACACTGCTTTTTTGCTTACCCTTACCGGGATTCGGACTCACACCGTTCTGAAACTGTGGCACCAATTTGCCTGCACTATGTCCAGCAGGCTAGACCCTTCGGCCAAATCCGCAATATAAAAATATACCTTCAATAACCGGGTTAATCGTAGATATAGACAGAGTACATGTGTACTAGCGTGTGACGATGGACATTTCGTAACCAACACGTATTAATCTGACAGTAATCTAATTCAAAATTTATATATATATATATATATATATATATATATATATATATATTATATAGGATAACAAAGTTACTTCTCATACAGTCACAATAAGTAAATTATAAAGCAACGTCTAAGAATTGTTACAACCATATAGTATATCAATCCAGCGGATTTCTGAAGCATCAGAAATACAGGGTTGATATCAAATATTTTTATCTATATATGTCTACAAATTAAGCCAAACACTGTTAGAATTAGATTTTTAACACTGTCAAATTCTGGTTACCCTCAGCGAGATTTGAACTCACGCCGTTGTGACACTGTGGTGCCAATTCGCCTGCATTATGTCCAACTGTCTAGACCCCCCGGCCAAATCGATTTTAAAAATATTGATTCATTAACCAGGGTGAATCGTAGACATAAACATAGTGCATGTGTACTTTCGTGTGACGATGGAATTGTTTGAAACCAAAACGTTTTTATCTGACAGTAATCTAATTCAGCATTTTTGTATATATTATATAGGATGACATTTACTTGTCCTACAGTCACAGTAAGTAAATTACATAGCGAAGTCTAAGTATTGGTTACGAAATGTAAATCGTCACACGCTAGTACACATGTACTATGTCTATGTCTACGATTCATCAGGTTATTGTCACCACTAGTGAACTTAAGTTATATTTAGTATTCTACTATAATGGTCAGCTAGCCATATGTAGTAGAGGTTAACCTTCAGAGATTTAAACGTTTATCGGGTGATTCAGAGAAATAAGAGTTTATCAAACCGGTTGATTCGGAGAGTAAATCAAACCCTGGTGCTTCAGAGAGTTAATCGTTAATAGTATCATAAACTATATCCAATTTGTTTTATTTAGTCAAATATAGGTTTCAATTTATGTAACGCAACACAGAACGTGCTAAGGTAACATACAGTGCAACATCAACTGTGGGAAAGGTTTGAATTGGTCAATACGCTCATAATGTCAGCACGATAAAAAATGTGTGTATTGTAGATTGGTTAAATATATAGAACTTTTCCTCAGTGGTGTTAGTGGATAAAGTGGTTGGTCTTTGCTTGTTATTACTTAAACAAGGTTATCTGTTGCAGACTTAACATAATGATTGACAAAAACGGATCTAGTAAAGACATTCGTATAAGATGAGTGACGTTACCGTTGCAGATATTATGAGCTTGTTGATAAATACAAGGCAAATACTACTGTGTTTATCACAACTGATCTTACACTATAATTGTATTGTTTTTTAGTGTCCGACACCGACCTTATATTATATATTGCTTCAAGAAGACACACCTATGCCCAATAAAAGAATTACTAATCTTTCAAAACCACCTTGTATCAGTAATACGATTATATAGGGGTTCGTATTTTGTTAATTTAAGTAATGTTTGTTCATTGCTTTGAATGGTAATTTAGTGTTTCATCCATGCGTTATTGTGTTATTTGTCGAAATAAAGAAACGAACATACTAAATATGTCATAAAAGCATAAAATAGCGACAAGAAGTTAATCGCATAACCATGTTTATTTTCGTTCATTAAGTGGGGCTTTCCCTTTTTGCGGATGTAAAATGTAACATTAATAACAAGCAAAGAAAATTTTGAAATCTTTCATTTCCTTCCCAGTGATGAACTAATTGCAACATTGAAAAGTAATATAGTGTCTGTTTGTTAATAAAAGAATGTCAGATCCGTAACATGACGTAACAAGGTGATAAGAGAAAAGTATATAAAACGCGTAAGGTATTGATAAAATACAATAAGATCTCCAACAACTGTTGTTTACACTGTAGAGAATTGTAGACATAATTTGTGAAGGTAAACCTTATTGGTTGTTCATATAATATGTATGTCAAGAACATAACACAAACAATATCATCATTGTATACATGAACTGAAAGTAATTTAGTTTCAATTGTTTTATGTTTCTTTATGTTGTTGCCTAATGAAACAATCTTTATATTTTTTATCTTGTACATATTTAAAAAAATGGTCGTTGTTTAAATAAGTAAAGGCTGTAACGTCATTTACCTAAGATAATGTTTTATTAAATTATCAATTTTAAGTCAATTAATAGTAACGAAATCAGAGTTAAAATATTGAGACTGAATATATATATCTTAAAACGTTTGTTTTCCGGTAAGCAATATTGAAATAATAATAATATTTCTTATATTTTGTTTACAGTACAGCAAAAAGTTGTGAAATGCGTGTTTATTTAGCTATATCGGTCATTGTCCTGCTGTGTATGCAACATGCTAACGCAAGTGGAGGAGGCGGAGGTGGTGGTGGTGGAGGCGGTGGTGGTGGAGGCGGCGGAGGTAGTGGCGGTGGAGGAGGCGGAGGTGGAGGAACTGGTGGAGGAGGCGGAGGTGGTGGTGGAGGAGGAACTGATCTTGGAAATATCATTGGCGGAGGGATTTTACCAGGTGGACCTTTCCTTAATAACGGAGGAAATATTTTTAACAGACGAGGACTAGGATCCATCGGAGGATTTGGTCCGCTTGGTGGCCATGGGAAACACAATTTCAACGGTTATCTATTAAAATAGTTTGAAACTGTATATTGACGTTTACTGGTGGCTGTAAAACTATTATTGATCATAATTGATCTCAGTTTTAGTGTGGAAATGTTTTAACATATTTTTCATAAGTTTTATATTTGGAATTATTTATTGATATTGTTGTTGTGTTGTTATTGTTTTATCTTAATTTGATCAAAATAAACGCTTAATCAATTTAACGCAAAAACGAAAATGTTGTTTTCTTTTTAAACTTATAATGATGAATTCACCATTATGATGTATGACAATCAGAACAATTTCTCAACCTTTAAAAGATGGTTTACAACAGGTAAGGAAGGGATCTGCTTGAATTATAAACTGAAAACGAATTCGCATTAAATTTGTCACCTATAACAAAGTTTTCCTTTGTTTACTTCTCACACGGAAGTTCACATTTCTTGTTTTCCATAAAAGTTTACATGTAAATCTTTTTATATAAATCTTATTTAGCCAACATGGTAATGATAGTACCTAGACTTTTAATTTACCAATGGTGTCTGGTAGCATCAACGAATCATTCAATAACTACAACATTATTATGAACTAATGTTTTCCTTTGTTTACTTTGATTTGTCTCAACATGTTTCCTTAAATGATTTTTATAATACAAAACTAAAGCAGTTATCAGAGATGCCAAGCTAATAAACTGCCTACATTTTTCTTAACAATCCTAAATCCGTGTTTTTGCCTAATTTAAGGAACATTAATCTTTAGTGAAGAAACGTGAAAATGTTAAAGGACTAAAATTTAACCGCTTTGTCCATAACTATTCAATTATTTTTTTATCGAAACTCATATTAGTCAAGTTGTAGAAACCTTAGGTCTTCACGAAGTACAAGCATAATACAAAATGTTTATTCGGGGCCTCGGTGGCCGAGTGGTCAAGGAAGTTTGTCTACTATTGATCACGTGGTCTGTCAACACTGAGATTGCGGGTTCGATTCTCACTGCAGGCAGGGTGTACTCGACTCCAATCTTAATTGACAAGGATTGCAGTTTTCCCACCGCAGGTCGGGGGTTTTCTCCGGGTACTCCGGCCTCCTCCCCCAATAAAAACTGGACGCCATGATATAGCTGTAAAATTGCTGAAAGTGGCGTTAAACACCATAAGACAAACAAAGCAAACAAAATGTTTATTCAGAAAAAATCCTCTGACAGATGTTTTTTGATTTATTTCTGCGACAAACGTCTCAATTTTTCTTGCTAGATTGGGGCAGTATTATGCGATCTCTATTTTAACAAATTAGCAGAATAATAAAACGTACAATAAAGTAGTGACTGGAAAATTTAAATGTTATTTGATTGGTATATGTGGTCCACGTTGCTAATTCTTTTGGTTTGTTATAATTTGTTCTTTTCAATTGTTTTGCTTTGTTTCAGAGTAGGTCTCGTTTAGAGGCTTTTTTTTCTTGTTCATCGTGATGTAATAATGTTTTTTTTTATTACTATGCATGTAACGTATAGAAACATGCTGCCGTAGAATATGAATACATAATATGTACTAGTAAGTAATTGAAGATAATCATAATGCTGATTGCATACACGACACGTAAACACGGATTTTGTGTTAAATTATTGTGTAAAATATTTCTAAGCAAAATTGACAAACTACCTTTATATTGAAACCTGCGATTAGAATTCCATCCTATAAATAACGAACTCGGTAAATCCCAATCAATATAAATTGCCATGTGTAGTGAATATGTAAACAAACACACGTGTTTATTAAGTGAAAATTATAATATTAAACAAAACCGGAATACTTTCCGGAAAGAACGCTATAGACAAAATATTGTATGACCAATTAATTGTAAACATCTAACATATGATAGAAATAAAATGCCCTTATAACACCCTGCTTATTTGGGCACTAACATTACAGGGTGCTTTATCAATGAATGCTGTAGTTGATAAAGTTCTTGTTATCACAATTAGTGCAATAAAGTTATTTATGTTTAAAAAAAGATACCGACCTAATATATCGGTTGTGTCTTTAATTTCAAGCCCGCTCGGGAAGGTTAAATGCAAATAGTCTCCGAATCGACAAGACATCAATATATCTGAAGGTAAAATTAAAGGTCTGGACCAATGTTTTTGGTCTTTATTTCGTATAAAAATTTCAATGGTACAAACTTGCATATGTACAGTTCATGATAAGCAGATGATAATACTGGAAGTCTTCGAGAAAGAATTAAGAAAGTATTCGAATTAAAATGGACATACATTGATTGATCTTTTAAACTTATTATTGATAATTTGACCTCATTCTAAGTTTTTTAATTATTGTTGTTGTTTCTTATAACAGCAAATTTACGAGAAGAAAGAAATATGTTATCAATTCATTATATGTTTTTTAAATCATATTATGACATAAAATATGTATTAACTTAAATAGTTATCATGGCGTTAAACACAATGTCAACAGCTAATTAATGGTACACATGATTTCGTTACTACACTTATCTACACACACAAAGGCTGAAAAATTAGATATATTTGATAAGATACTAACAACTTTTAAAATATTAAGTTCTATCTACTTTGTTTGCATTACAGTTAAAGCCTATAATAACAAGAATCCTATGACCTATATTAGGTTTGTCCATGGTCGATTGCCCTTATATTGGTTACGGAACTCGGGCTTGAACTGCACGATAAAGTGATACTAATAACGAATAAACATGCTCAAATCATCCTAGTTCATCAGTTTTAGCTTATTTTAACATTTGTACACATATTCTGCCACATTCACTAAAACATAATGTATTTCCTAATACTTCACGATCCACAATCTGTAGTGAATAAGAAAACTGGAATCCTTAAACACATGTGACCAGTAAAATGTTCGAAAATTTCATTTCGTTTTCTTTAGTATCAAATTTTTTTTTATTGTGAATAGTATTCTTTTTTAAATATGTGTATTCTTGTTTTGTGTTGTAAATAAATTTGCAGTCTAGATTCTAAGTATACTGCTTTATATTGAATAGACCAACTATTCTTTTTTAGTAATAAGTGACATCTTTTAAAGTAGTTTTAATCGTTGTTAGCAAGCAAGTGTTTTAGTTTGAAATGTTAAATTTATAATAAAAAGTGTACGTGTATTTAGTTCAAAACATGGTATGTATCATAACTTATTACTTGAAATGAACTTCAAATATCATAGAATTTCACTGTTCCATTTATTAATTACTAGTACTAGTACATGCCTTTCATGTTTTTTTTTGCAACCATGACATGTAATGCATTCATCCCTTTCAGTGCTAAAACAATACTTAAGAATTAATGGGTAGTTAAGCTTTGAATTACCCATTGCACACAACATCCTACTAACATAATTAATCAGTGCCTTTTATCATTTACTGCCAAACTGCCGGTGATTGATGGAAATTACATTTAATTTAAATATAAAAAAATGGTAATGTCTTCGAAATATCCTCATAACGAATTTTCTGACTAGCACATTACAGAAGAGCGTTTGCATTATCGTAATCTCTTCAGTCGTTTCCATCCTTTCACAGACTTAAACATTTTTTATTAATACCACGTATATCATCTTAAAACCATTAACTTCTTTTATTAAATAATTGAATTAATACGATATTTACAAGTTTTATACCACACGAATGTTGCATTGCATGTTGTTTTGTTATTTTTCGCTCTATTGCATATTTTGATTGGACAAATAAAAGTCATGAATATATATAAAGTCGTAATAGTCACAGTTAATCCATGAACATGCAACGGTAATAGCGATCGATGATATTCTGAAGATATGTTTTATTTACATATTAGTAGATTTTAATTCTAGTTCTTGAAAGAAAATTTTTTAAAGTGATTCTACTTTGTGTAATTAAGTTTCATCTGACGTGTGTAAAAATATTCCTGTAAATTTTATTGACAATACTAATGTAAGATCTCTTTACTCATTAACATGTACCAAATGTTTTATCTAAAAAAAAGAATATATTTCAATCTAGTATTGCATTTTTTAAATTATTGTACCCCAAAGTAATAAAGAAAGATTCTTTACTACGTAAGGCTTTCGTTTATTTTAAATGGTAATGAAGGATAATAGAGACATGACTATACTATAAAGCAGAAGATACATTTTTGAATTATCAGCAAGTAATATGAAAAGTAACAGTTTTTTGAAAAAAACAGATGATGCATTAAAACTACTACTGTGTTGATCGATAACTCATCTCGACCTCATACAAACAGTTAAAACAGTTAAAAACGAGGTGCAGGCTTAATATACAATCCACAATTTCTGTAAATAACACTATAATTATAATGAGCTCTAATACGTAAATGCGATTCAATATCACCAAAGGTTGTGAAGTTTACGACGCCTGACTGACATAATTGTAGCTAAAACTAAACTATTGCAAGACAAAAAAATTTAGATGTTGAAAAGATCAAGGATAAAAATTCCAAAAAGTTATACTAAATCCACGTAAAACCATCTACAACTTCCGAATAGAGAAAGCTTAGAATTTAAGAGATCATTTAAAATTTGAGTTGGGTATGCAATGACGATATCACTGACTAAATCAATACGCGTTAGCAACAAAGTGCTTAAAAGAGTTAAGCGTTTATCGGTGCGCGTGATTCAAGGAGTTAAGCGTTTATCAGACCCGGTGATTCAGGGAGTTGAACGTTTAGCAGGCCCGGTTGGTTCAAAGAGTTAATCGTTTAATGGATCATAAACTAGATCCACTTTTTTAAGTCAAATATGTGCCAATTTTGGGCCCGTAACACAAAATGTGCTAAGGTTACGTTCAGTGAAACATCAACTATTTGAGATCTTCGGAATTTGTCAATACGCTCATGATGGCAGCACAATAATAATGTATTATGGTAGATATTATTTTATTCAGAGTAACCAAACCCCAAAAGTCTGGTTGTCAAAGCTCATGAACACATCGTCAGTTAAAATATATAGAAGTTTTTCTCGGAGTGTTAGTGGATAAAGTGCTTGGTCCTTGCCTACTATTACTAAAACAATGTTATTTGTTGCAGGTTTAGCAAAATGGTTGACAAAAATCGATCTAATAAAGAAAATTCCTATATGAAAAGCGACGTATTGGTTGCCGATATTATGAGCTTGTTGATAAGTTGGCAAATGCTACTGAGTTGATCACTACTATTCTTATACTTTGATTGTATTATTTTGTCCGTGTCCCGACATCAACCTACTATTATATATCGCTTCAGGAAGACAAACCGGTGCCCTAAATAATGACAGAACCGCTAACCATTCCGAATCACCCTGCTATTCCTTTTTTTACGTTTGCTAATGTTTGTTCATTGTTTTGAATGGTAATTTAGAGTTTTATCCATGAGTTTTTGTTATTTGTCGAAGTAAAAAAAATAACGTACTAAATATTTCAAAAGAACATAAAATTGTGACAAGAAGTAAATCACATGTTTACTTTCGTTCATTAAGTGGGGCTTTCCCTTTTTGCGGATGTAAAATGTAACATTAATAACAAGCAACGCAACTTTAAAAATTTATCATCTCCTTAACAGTGATGAATTAATTGTAACATTGAAAAGAAATGTTATGTCTATTTGTTAATAACAATATGTCATATCCTTAACATGACGTAACAAGGTGAGAAGAAAAGAATATAAAACGCGTAAGGTATTGCTAAAATACAATAAGAATTCCAACAACTGTTATATACACTGTAGAGAATTGAAGACAGATTTTGTTAAGGTAAGCCTTATTGGTTGTTGATATAACATGTACATGTATGTTAAGGACATAAAACACACAATATCATCTTAGTATAAATAAACTGTCAGTTATTTAGTTTCACTTGTTTTATGTTACATATGCTTTTTGCATAAGGAAAACAATCTTTATAGTTTTTATCTTGTATTATAAAAAGTATTGTCTCTGTTTAAACAAGAAAAGTTTGGAACGTCATTTACTAAATAGTAACAAAATGAGATGACTCGGCGACAGGTTCAGTTCATCGTTTTGTGGAATGCAATTTTAAAATATTATTTCATATATTTTTTGCAGTAGACCCATAAGTTGTGCAATGCGTGTAAGTTTAGCTATTTGTGCCATTGTCCTGCTGTGTATGCAACATGCTAACGCAAGCGGAGGAGGCGGAGGAGGAGGTGGTGGTGGAGGCGGTGGTGGAGGATGAGGCGGAGGTAGTGGCGGTGGTGGAGGAGGCGGAGGTGGAGGAACTGGTGGAGGAGGCGGAGGTGGTGGTGGAGGAGGAACTGATCTTGGAAATGTCATTGGAGGAGGGATTTTACCAGGTGGACCTTTCCTTAATAAAGGAGGGAATTTGTTTAACAGAAGAGGACTAGGTTCCATCGGAGGATTTGGTCCGCTTGGAGGCCACGGAAAACACAATTTCAACGGTTGATCTATTAAAATAGTTACCGTCTTATTACATTGAAGTTTAAATGACTGAAAGTCTTTTGCAATCTTTCTTTCAGTCCGCGGTTCTTTATTTGTTCACAAACATTTTCCAAGTACGAAAATAGCAAAGAAAAGAAATTTGACCGAACAACAAGAGCCAAAAGCCAAGAGACAGTTACAAATCGGATAAAGACAAACACAACACAAAAACCAAAAACATAAAACAGAAAGAGAGTAACCCGAACCCAATAAAAACCATGGCTGCACTCAGGTGCTCCGGACGAGTAAGCAGTGCCTGCCTCTAAATAGACACCCGTCTAGTTACTCATTGTCTTGTCTAGAGAAAAGCCAAAACGGGAATAGGAAACATTTCATATGGCGAAAATGGCAGATCGTATTTGAGACACTGATTTCCCATAACGATCAATTAAGTCCTGGTGCTGACCATAGAACTTATGGAGAGATAACATCAACCTAGGTACAACAAACTGTTGTTTGAGTAGTTTAGCAGTCAACCGCATTGATCGGTCAAGAAAATCGGATTAACGATCGCAGGGTCTAAAATAACGTATAAGTTGTAAAACGTACACACCATACGCTGGAGCTGCTGGAATGTTGCATTCGATGAACGGAAAGTTTACATTGGGAAAGTTGAAGTCATCACAAGTAAGTCATCTTATCACAGTCTTATTAACCCAACATTGGTATTGATGATACTTGGACATTTGCTTAACTAATGGTATACGGCGGCATCGGGAAATCATTCAGTAATAACAAAATTGTTATCGACTTATGTTTCCCTTAAAATGAATTTTATAATCCTAAAATAACAAATCAGTCATTAGAGATACCAAGTTAATAAACTGCTTACGTAAGACGTGAATTTTCCCACCTTTCGTGTTCGTTATGAAACACATACTCGACACACCATGTTTTCCGACAGCTATTGATAAAATTTAGTCTTCTTAAAATAGTATCTGTGAGATGTAACATTTTTCTTAACAATCCTAAATCCGTGTTTTCGCCAAATTTAAAGAACAATGATCTTTAGTAAATGAAGGACAAATGTTAAAGAACCTTAAATGTGAAAGAATTGTCAGTAACTATTAGTTTTATTGGAACTCATATTAGTGAAGTTGTACAAACCTTAGGTCTTCCGAAAGTCTCGTGATCTACACAAAAGATAAATAAAAATAATGTTTAAGTACAAGCATAAGACAAAAAGTCTATTCAGAATTAAGCCTGTAACAGCTATTTGTAATTTTTCTCTGCGACCAACCTCTATTATTCTTGCTAAATTTGTACTTCATTTTTTTATGTGAAGTATTTTTCCGCTTCAACAAAATAACCGAATAATAAGACGTTAAAAAAGCAAAGACTGGAAAATTTAAGTGTTCTCTGATTGGTATATAAGAGGTCCTCGCTGCAAATTCTATCGGTTTGTCATTATTTGTTCGCGTCATTTGTTTTAGTTTGTTTTATAGTTCATTTACGATTTTTATCATGTCTTGTTACCTACTGTTTTCTTGTGACTTTTCTTACGATAATTACGATTATTTCAGAGTCATGTCAGTCAGCAAAAATATCTTCCCGTTCAAATTGATAGTACTAAGAATGTCATCTATTGTCATAAATTCAAAAGACTGTATTTTTTATAGGATAGCCATAAAATATCATAACGACAATGAGAGAAACATTTTTTATATCAATTAAACAAACTGCAAATTCAGGACCAAGAAAGAAATAGAACCAACCTACAAAACGATACCACAAACTGCAATAAATGGCATATAAAACTCAAGATGATGTCCTCCATTAGAAGCTTTAGTAATAGCTCCATTATCGGCTCATGAATTCCAATTGTTGTTGTAATATTTCTACAAATTTATGGTAAAGCATACATTGCAAAGTAAAAGCTTTAATGTTCATCATGGTTCATTTTCCAATAACAGCAACCCGAGCCCGATAAAAACCATGGGTGCACTCAGGTGCTCCAGACGACTATGCAGTGACTGCCTTTAATTAGACAGTGTCTAGTTGCTGATAGTCATGCCTAAAAATAGCGTTTAATTCAGGAATAGGAAAGATTACATATGACTCAGCGAAAGGATCTGAGCGTATTTGAGAAATGTATTTCCCATAATGATCATGGTGCCGACCGTAGAACGTCTGAAAGAATAACACCGATCTAGGTACAAGAACCCCTTGTGTAAGTAGCTTAGTTTAGTCAACAGTAGTGAGCTGTCTAGTAAATTGAAAATCAGATCGCAGGATCTAATATGACGTATAGGTTGTGTAATTTACACACCATACGCCGGAGCTGCGAAATGTTGGTATTGATTAAAGGGAAGTTAAAGTCATCACATTTATCGTAGTTTGTAGTTGTCCTTACTAGTAGTAGGACTAAGTAAGATGCCGACATTAATGTATCAGTGATGACTTTAATTTCAAGCTCGCTATGATTGATTGAATTAAAATGGTTACCGAATTGACAAGATATCACCAATAACCAATATAGCGGAATATGAAATCAACGGTCTTGACCTGTGTACATTCTTATATTTCGTAATAGACTGTATAGAAATTTCAACAAGACAAACGCATCTGTAGATGGCATGATAAGCAGATGCAAACACTCGACAGACTTTGAGAAAGGTTTTGGAAATTATTTGAATCAAAATGGACTTTAATTTAAAAAGACTGAAATGAAACACTCATTTATTGACCTTTGTGACCAAATTGCCTCATTTAGATTTGATTTAAATTTGGTGTCGTTTCTAATAACAGAGAATTACGAAAAACAATATGTTTTCAATTCATAACAATATATAATCACTATGACATAAACTATGTAATATCTTTTAAAAAGTTATCAGGGCGTTAAAAAAAACACAATGTCAACGGCTGATTAATGGTATACGTGTTTTGTAATTACACTTGTCTACACACAAAAGGCTGCAAAACTAGATTTATTTGATAAGATACTAACAACTTATCAATATTAAGTACTAACTACTTTGTTTGTATTACGATTGAAGCTTATTATTACAAAACGTCTATGACCTATATCAGGTTTGTCGATGGCCGAGCTTAAACTGCACAATAATGTGATATAGATTACGAATTAACATGTTCAGATTATCCTTTGTTAAATAAAAGTATTCTTTTAAAAATAGTTGTATTGCTGTTTTGCGTTGCAAATAAATTTGCAGTCTAAAAAACAACTAACCTTGTTAAGTAAATAATTTTAATCATTATTGGCAGGCAAGTATTTTAGCTTGAAATGTTTCAAAGCATATTAAAACTTACTTACTAAATATAACTTATGATAGGCGCGGTCGAGTCGTTTTTTCTTCTAGCATTCGTTAATAAGTTTATCCCGAAGAAATAGGTTACCTCAGCAAAAATCAGTATACTCGCTGCAATCTCTTGCTTACCTGATCAATTGAAAACTATAAACATCGTATGGAAGAGAAGCCGGAATATTGTAGCATAGGTGAGGAAAACCTTGAGTTTTGAAATTAAAACCGTCTCGTTGGTCGTAAGTTATTGTGCAAAGATGGTCCGTGGTTTCATATACGAGGTGTAAGCCTAAAATGATGTAGATGAAACAGTTTCTTTAATTTCTAGTTCTGAAGGATATATTAGCAAAAGCAAACTGAGGATTGTTAATTGAAAGGGCATCATCAATAAATCTATAGATAAACTTAAAGGACCTACCCTCTGATATCTTCTTGTCTTAATAAGACGTCGAAGAAAGTCAGTTTCATAATAATAGAGTAGCAGTGGGGGGCACAGTATGTATTATTGGAATTCGAATGTCTGCTGAAAAACACATCCTTAAAAAGTTACAAATAAGAAAATCTAGCATACTATAAACCTGTTCTTCAACGTAGCATAATTTGTCTTTTAGTTCTTTAGTACAAAAAACGTATTTACGTAACCTAAAACTACATATTTGTAGGCATATGTGGAAGCGAAGGTTTTATATATGATTTCCTTAAGACGGAATTTTTATTTTTCTTGCGGCAAGTTTGAAAATTGAAAAATCAAAGGTTCAAACAGATGAAATTTTAGATATCGATCTTGATTTTAAATTTTTCAAAAGTTCTTTTGATTTTTTAAGAATCCACATATGATTAATATTACTTCGCGAATAAACAGTTTCGAAATATTTTTGCTGTCCTTCTTTGACTGAAGACAATATCTTAGTCAAACGTTTTGACAACTCTTTTGTAAAGGATGTAAATGAGCCGGCTATGTATCGTTCCTTGTAAGGATTATCATGTTATTTAGGAATCCAATACAAGTATGGTACGTCTTTAGACTCTTTGTCGTAGTTAATATTAATAGAAGTCATGAAGGACTCATGATAAGCCAGGATTTCATCTTTGTCAAATGTGGTACGGTTGTATGTGAGGAGTTATTCTTGATGCCTAGTTCTTTAATGAGGCATTCATAATAATGTGACTATATACAAACACAATTGTGTTAGAAGCCTTGTCTGCAGTGACGACAACATATTTGTTATCAGGGGATTTGAGGCAACTCGTAGTATTCTCGTCTTTCAATACGGATTTAGGTCTATCATTAATGCAATGTCTAAGATTCTGAATTCTACGTTGTACCAAAGACCTTATTGTCCTTAACCATTTAGACAGTGCATCTAATTCTGTGTCTTTTTCCATTTCTCTCTTAATCCATTCTCTGACGTAGTCTTCAACTGAATCCATAATAATTTTGAAATTTAATTTTCAGTCTACTGGTTGAGGTTCCAAGAATGTTGGACCATGAGAAATAATGTTTCTGAGATTCTCTTGGTCAATGATTTTCAGATCACCAGTAATGACATGATAAGAGTGATTTTATATGAAAATAGAATGAGAACAACTGCCTTTAGTAGGTTGCTTGAGGTATGTTTCAATGTCTAAGTCATGCAATGCTTCTTTGTAGTTGAAGAGTTTAGGGCAATGTTGTTGGTTTATTTATTAGACACGATAAGAAGGGATTGATTTTTGAAAAATGAAGGGATCTGATCTTTCACTTCTTTTCTATTCAGAATATTGCCGATGTTAACAGCATCAATTCATTTATTTCTTATTTCATGTGAAGAATTTTCTATTCTCATTAAGAAGAGGTTCTGTCCGCATAGGTTTAAAAAGATGGAAAGACGCAATGCTGCAAACGATGCTAGTTACATGTAATCTATATTTAGCTTTTAATGGACCAGAGACTTATAAATAAATACAAAACCTAAATGCAAATACAAAAAGGCTAATTTCTTACCTCCATTTCACACCAAAACTACTCGAAATGTACCAATGTCATGCTCCCAAGCATACTTAAATCCTAGTTGAAACACTGATTAAATTATAATTATATAAGAGTTGATAATCCACGGCGAAGAAGCACAATAAGAACAACGTGTCGACAAAAATATGTAAATACGATTTAATAAAGTTAGTCACCAAATGTTATGTAATTTGCGACGCCTGACTGGCATAATCGTAGCTAAAAACAAAAATATCGAAAGACAAAATAGTTCAAATGTTAAACAGCTTTATCATTAATAATTGAAAAAAGTAATAATTGAATCCAGTTAAAACCATCTTAGAATACAGAAACCTTAGAATTTAAGAGCTTTTGTAAAATAATTTAGGGGAGTCAATAATGACGATATCCCTAATTGAATCAATACAGGTTATCACCAAAGTGTTACTACTGGGTTGGTGGTAGTCTGCCAAGTTTTTATTGCACGTATACAATTTTGTCTAAAATTGTCTTAACTTGTTTTATATAAATTGTGAAAAACCTGCTTTCATCGCAACCTGATTGTGATAAACTTATCAGTCAATATGTAATACGCTATGTAATTATTTAGACGATCATATACATGTTTACAGACTTTAAATCGTCTATTTTTTGAAATGCTGATTAAGGATGGAATTGCTAGACAAACAAGATTACTTTAAATTTCAACTTCTCATTCATTTGTAAAATATACATCAGAATTCATGTCTGCAAATTATGAAGCAGAGTACCAATGTGCACCAATCGACCTAACCGTTATTGTTTTTTGATTTGCAAATTTCTTGTATAATGAAAACTTTTTTATTAATGAAAAAACCCTTATTGTTTTATATAATGAAGTATATACTGCTTTCCTTATTTGATATCTTGGTACGAACATACATTATATAAACTAAACATAAACATACAACTTAACATATAAACTTGTAGCAAAAGGTATCAGACATGGGTGATTCACGAGTTAAGCGTTTACCGAAAGCGGGTGATTCAGAGAGTTAAGCGTTTATTTGACCGGGTTGATTCAAACAGTTAAGCGTTTCGAACATCATAAACTACATCCACCTTATTTTTATTTAGTCCAATATAGTAATATGTCAAGTGGTAACATACACTAAAACATCAACTTGTGAACGTTTTTGAATTTGTGAATACGCTCATGATGTTAGACAATAAAAATGTGCTTAGGGTAGATAATGGTTTATCTTGAGTAACCTTGTCCCCAACGTCTGTCTAATACAACTTATGAACACAGTGTTATGAAAATATGTTCAACGTTTCTCGGGGTGTTAGAGGATAAAGTTTTTGGCATTTCCTAGTGTTACTTAATCAATGTTATCTGTCGCAGGGTTTAACAGAGTGATTGACCAAAACAGATCTAATAAAGAAAATGCTTGTAAGATGAGTGGCTGTTCGGTTTCAGTTATTATTAGCTTGTTGATTAATACATGGCAAAAGCTATTGAGTTGATCACTACTATAATCGTATTACGTTGTTTCGTGTCCCGATATTGACTTATTGATATATATCACTAAAGGGAAACACGCCGGTGCCCTCTAATAATGAAAGGACCTATAACCATTCAAACTTTTTCTCAGAGTCTTAGTGGATAAAGTGCTTGGTCCTTGCTTATTATTACTATTACTATTACTAAAACAGTTTTATCTGTTGCAGGCTTAACACAATGATTGACAAGAACGGATAACAAAGAAAATTTTTATAAAATAAGCAACGTAACGGTTGCCGATATTATGAGCTTGTTAATAAATACAAGTCAAATGCTACTGAGTTTATCATTACTATATTTATAATATAATTGTATTGTTTTTTCCGTATCCCGACATGAACCTAATATTATATATCGCTTCAGGAAGACACAACGGTGCCCTAAATAATGAAAGAATCGCTAACCATTCCGAATCACCTTGTTTCACTGCTACGATTAAATTGGGCTTCTTTTTAAAGTTTTATACTATGCGTTATTCTTTAAGTTGTGTAATTTTCGAAATAAAGAAAACAATGTACTAAATATGTCATAAAGACATCAAATAGAAACAACACGTAACCATTTTCGTTCATTAAGTGGGGCTTTCCCTTTTTGCGGATGTAAAATGTAACATTAATAACAAGCAACGCAACTTTTAAAATGTATCATTTCCCTAACAGTTATGAATTAATTGTAACATTGAAAAGAAATGTTATGTCTATTTGTTAATAACAATATGTCATATCCTTAACATGACGTAACAAGGTGAGAAGAGAAAAGTATATAAAAGGTGTAAGGTATTGATAAAAAACAATAAGAATTTCAACAACTGCTATTTACACTGTACAATTGTAGACATTTGTTTTAAGGTAAGCTTTATTGCTTGTTGATATAATATGTATGTAAACGACATAAAACAAACAATATCATCTTAGCACAAATGAAATGTAAATAATTAAGTTTCACTTGTTTTATGTTACTTATGCTTTTTGCATAATGAAAACAATCTTTACAAATTTTACCTTGTGTTATAAAAAATATTGTCGCAGTTTAAACAAGTAAAGTTTGGAATGTATCTACAGAATAGAAACTAAATAAGACGACATAGACAGACGGATTAAGTTCATCAATACAATATAAACTAAAGTATAAAATAAAAATGTAATGAATGGGAACGGGAATGCAATATTAAAATATTTCTTGTATTGTTTGCAGTTTACCAAAACAAAAAGTTTTTGCAATGTGTGTATATTTAGCTATATCTGCAATTGTCCTGCTGTGTATGCAACATGCTAACGCAAGCGGAGGAGGCGGAGGAGGAGGTGGTGGCGGAGGCGGTGGTGGCGGAGGAGGCGGAGGTAGTGGCGGTGGTGGAGGAGGCGGAGGTGGAGGAACGGGTGGAGGAGGCGGAGGAGGTGGTGGCGGTGGAACTGATCTTGGAAATGTCATTGGAGGAGGGATTTTACCAGGTGGACCTATCCTAAATAAAGGAGGAAATTTGTTTAACAGACGAGGACTAGGTTCCATCGGAGGATTTGGTCTGCTTGGTGGCCACGGAAAACACAATTTCAACGGTTGATCTATTAAAATGGTTGAAGTTTGAACCTATAGATGTACGTTTACGGCTGGCTGTAAAACTATTATTGATCATCATTGATCTCACAAGTTATACATAACGTTTATATTTGGAATAATTTTTTTTATTGATATTGTTGTTGTTGTTGTTTTTATCTTGATATGATCAAAATAATCGCTTAATAAAATTAAAACACAAACACGACATTTTTTATCTTTTTAAACGTATTTAACGAATTCACTATTATGATGTATGACAATGTATCATAAAAGAGTACTTTCTCACCTCTATAAAACGATGATTGACAACAGGTACGGAAGGTTAAAATGCACACTAGTAAAAGCAAGCATTACATTTGTTGCAAAATGTTTGGAAACCTGATCCTCAAAAGTGACAATCATTTTAGATTCTGCATAAATTATGAAACGCAATCCACTTCTTACATTAAAATTTTGAGTCCGTAAACTCGTTCTTCTTCCACAAACACTTTACATGTTAATGATCTTACCGAATTCTTATTAACTCAACATTGTATTGATGATGCATGGGCGTTTGGCAAGTATTATTTCCATTTTAACAAAATAACCGAATAAAATTTAAGTGTTATTTGATTTGTATCTAAGTGGTTCTCGCCGCAAATTCTATTGGTTTGTTATTATTTGTTCTCGTCAATTTTTTGGTCTGTTCTATAGTTCGGGTTCGTGTGACTTTTCTTTGAACAATTACGATTATTTTAAAGTCATGACAGTCAGCAAAAATATGCTCCCGTTCAAATTAATAATACTAAAATCAATTAAGTCAATTTTTGTCATAAATTGGAAAAACTGCATTTATTGATAGGATAACCATAAAATATCATAACCACAAATTTTTACAGTAACCCGAGCCCGATAAAAACCATGGGTGCACTCAGGTGCTCCAGACGAATATGCAGTGTCTGCCTTCAACTAGACAGCTGTCTAATTGTTGAAAGTCATGTATAAAAAGTCAAATCCAAGAAGAAGAAAGACTACATTTGAATCCGCGAAAAGATCCGATCGTATTTGAGAAATGTATTTCCAGCAGTGATCATGGTGCCGAGCGTAGAACTTCTGAAGGAATAAAACCAATCTAGGTACAAGAAACCCTTGTTTAAGTAGCTGAGTTTAGTCAACAGTAGTGAGCTGTCTAGAAAATCGAAATTCAGATTTAGTATGATGTATTGGTTGTGCAATTTACACACCATATGCCGGAGCTGATAAATGTTGTTATATATAAAAAAATGTCGTAGTTTGTAGTTGTCCTTACTCTGATTCTAGAAGTAATACTAAGTAAGATGTCGGAACTAATGTATCAGTGATGTCTTTAATTTTATGCTCGATATGATAGATTGAATTCAAATAGTTTCCGAATTGACAAGAAATCGCCAATAACCAATAAAGAGGAATATGAAATCAATGGTCTTGGCCTGAGTATGTTCTTGTATTTCGTTATAGACTGTATAGAACTTTCAAAAGGACAAGCGCATATGTAGATGACTTGATAAGCAGATGAAAATACTCGACAGTTAAAAAATTTGAATTGAAATGGACTTTAATTTAAAACTTAAATAGAACAATAAATTATTGACAATTGTAACCCTATTATTAATTAATTTTGGCCTCATTTTGATTTGATTTAAATTTGTGTCGTTGTTTCTAATAACAGAGAATTACGAAAAACTATGTTTTCAATTCAATTCAATTTTTAATCACTTTGACATAAACTATGTAATAACTTAAAAAGTTATCAGGGCGTTAAACCAAAAAACATAATGTCAAAGGCTGATTAATGGTATACGTGTTACACACGATGTACTTAGTATTTGATAAGATACTAACAACTTTTAAAATATTAAGTACTATCTACTTTGTATGCATTACAGTTAAAGCCTATTATTACAAGAATCCTATGACCTATATTAGCGTTGTTCATGTTCGATTGCCCTTATATTGGTTTTGGAACGCAGGCTTGAACTGCACAATAATGTGATATAGATTACGAATTAACATGTTCAGATTATCCTGTAACCTCAATGTTTTCTCATTTTAACATTTGTACACATAGTCTGCCACATTCACTAAAACAAAAAGTACTTCCTTATACCTCCCAATTCACAATTCGTAGTATATAGGAACAACTGGAACCCATAGAAACATGTGGCCAGTAATCTTTCGAAATTTAATTTCAACCACCTTTAAATGTCAATATGTTTCAATAAAATTGGTAAATAATATTTTTTTTAAAACATTTTTATTCCTGTTTTGTGTTGTAAATAAACTTGCAGTCTATAAAGCAACTAATATTTTTAAAGTATAGTTTTAATAATTGTTTGCAAGCAAGTATTTTACCTTGAAATGTTTTAAAGCATATTTAAATCTCACTTAACAAATGTCTGTTTCATTTTGCATATATAAATATAAGCCTATTCGCACAAATTATTAATCATATTTTCATAAAGTAATTTTAAATCGGTTTTTATATTAAGGAATATAAAATTAGCATTAAATTAATATAAATTATTGTTATTATTTTTATGCCCAAATCCATTTTTTCATATAAGCTTATTCGCCCAAATTA
Source organism: Limnoperna fortunei (assembly GCA_944474755.1). NCBI lineage: Eukaryota > Metazoa > Mollusca > Bivalvia > Mytilida > Modiolidae > Limnoperna > Limnoperna fortunei. The sequence continues at coordinate 5,744,250 of OX104113.1, forward strand.
TTAATCATATTTTCATAAAGTAATTTTAAATCTGTTTTTATATTAAGGAATATAAAATTAGCATTAAATTAATATAAATTATTGTTATTATTTTTATGTCCAAATCCATTTTTTCATAAAACATCAAATACTATACTGAATTAACATGTAAATCATTTACTTAAGTTATGTATAAATACTTTATAGTCACAATATTCATATAATTTATATTTTTGAGGAGAAATAACGCGCGTAAAACTAATTGCAAATAGATTTCAAACACATCCAAGACATAAACGCTTTGTTATAAAATACGGAAAAGCTAGAAAATATCTAGATTGTAAGTCTTATATGAGACTATTTCCATGCCACTGTCATTATTAGAGGACCCATGTAAAATGTTACCTACACAGTGTATGCGTTAAAGTACATGCACAGTATACTATGCAGGTTTTGCAAATTTGTGTAAGATTTAATGACTCCTAATAAACTAAAATATGTATATTTATCTAATTATTACATATATTATTAGGAAAATAGCAAGGAAACCGAACGAACAACCAGAGCCGAATTCAAGGAACGATTACAAATCCGCACTTATACAACATATACAACACGAAACAAAAACACAAAAAATAAACAAAAAGGAAGAAACCCCAATCCAATAAATATTGGCCTAAAAATGTTATTTCACGTCACTGTCCCCAAAAAATAAAAAGTGTAATTGTCTTTCAAAAAATGATATGTATCATAGCAAATTACTTGAAACAAAATGAACTTCAAATAATCATATAATCATAGGATATTACAGTTTCATCTATTAATTACAAATACTTTAACATACCTTTTTGTTATTTTCAACCATGACATGTAAATCGATTATCCCTTTCATTACTTTAGAAAATGGGCAGTTATTTTGCTTTTGAATTACCCATTGCACACTACACTGTACCAACATAATTATACACATATGTGCTGTCTCCGTACTAGTATTAATCGCAGATTATATATAAATATATTTTTGGTGAATGACTAAGTATTTAAAGATTAAATACAAGAGTTTTTTAATCCCGATTCCCAACATATTTTGGTAAGCTTGTGAAGGAAAATTCTCCTTTTAAAATTTTAATATTATATTTTAAATGCATAACTCATATAAATGATACCAAAGTAATTTTTTGTGAGTGGCGTAAAATAAAAAAAATTAAAATATTATTTTGAAATTATTTGCAAACATATGAAAATACTTATAGTATTTATAAGCTTAATAAGCTTTATGGTGTCATCCTGGTTTGCCCACTTTTAATTAGGGGTATAAAATAAGGTGTTTTGTTGGTTTATAGTTCATTTCTGGAAAATAGTCTAATTTTTCACCAGATTTTATACCATTAAAATGATGGCATATATAATAGAATTCATTGGTATTTTGTATAACAAAATACAGTTTTTGTATACTTTAAGAAAGAACAGATTTAATTTTAAAGAATAATTATTGATAACAATTTATATTAATTTTTTTTCTAGTTGCCTAAACCCTTATTAATGATCAGTAGTACACAAGCTTAACTCTTACTTAAATTATTATACTTATAAGATGAAAAGTATTCAGTGCCAAAGCTTTTTTCATTGAAGTACATAAGCTCTATCTTATTATTAGACCCAAGCAGCTCTTCCAAGACTCTACAAATTAGTAAATGAACAGTTTTCACAAAATTATGATTACATATAAATATGCAATAACTGGTTTTGTGTCATTTTTAGCAAGTATGACAAACACACAACTTCAACATCTTAAATTTGTCCAGATCAAGTTTGGGAGAGACGGCCTGATTCTAGATGACTATCTTTATCGTGTTAAGAATAACCGCATCCACCGAGTACATTAGAGATGCACTGTACCTACATTATAGTTTAAACAAATTGTAGTGTTTAAAATACAATTTCTAATTTCCTTTTTCCACACAAATGTTATAACTTTTCCTTATGCATAGAGAAATATATAAAAACTATATACTTTCTATACATTTTGTATCTATTAAAATAGAACAGACTCTAGATCTTCATGGTCATTAAACCAATTGTATTTTTAGTTTATTTAACTTAATTGATTATACCGCTAAATAAATGTGTGCAAACCAGGACTAAACCATGTCTATAGTTTGTTGTGGGCATGCATTACTACAACAATATCTTCGGGCTTTGTTTAATACAGGTTAATAATTTGTTATTGTGTTGTGATAGTTCAATGACATACACACTTGTGAAGAACGACGACGAGTACTTCCTTCAAAATACTTAATTAATGCTCTTTTGTACAATGTAGGTAATCAATAAACAGCTGGTAACATTAGATTCTTTATCATGAAAAACTGAACATATATTCATACAAGTACTGATGAAATACTAATCTTTAACACAGATTTGCACTTGCTGGGATTAACTAGATTCGCAAAATTAACGTGCACAGCGGTTTCTTTTACTTAATGAAAATATATACTTTTATCTCACAAATATATTATCAGCCCGTGCTCCATACCTGTATAAAAGAAACTTTCACAAATCAATATGGTTGATATTTAAAAAAAAATATTTTTACAAATAGAATTATATCTTTTCCTTGTCAACAAGTTGTTGAAAGAATAAAATCAAACGTTTGCTGAACTGATTATTAGGAGAATATGACGCAGTATTCCGATTTCTCAGACCAGTTACTGCTGTTGACTACTAAGCTCTACATCCTGTGTCATGACTTTATTTATCATTATCAGAAATCCATCTATAAAATACGATCAGACATTTTCCCTGAGTCATAGATAGTCTTTCCAATTTCTAGATTAGACTTTTTTCTATACAATGGGTAACTCGACGTGTGTCTAATTAGAGACAGACACTGCTAACTGGTCCGGAGCACTTGAGTGCACTTGTGGTTTTGTTTTGTTTCAGGTTTCCATATTTTGGGGTTTTTTGTGTCGTTTTATTTGTTTGTTGAATGTAGTTTAACGCCACTCTGACAAATTGTTTAACTATATCATGGCTTCCATTTTTTATTTGGAGAGGAAGCTTGAGAACACGGAGAAAATCCCAGACATGCTTGTCAAATAAGAGTGGTGTCGAGAGATCAATAATACATGACTAACTACCTCAACCACATGGCCAAGTTTTTTTTTATATATTTATCTAAATTAGGATTTGTAATCATAGCCAAACTTTCTTCTCGTGTTGTGTGTTTTCTATCCAAGTTTATTGTAAACACTGACCACACAAACATATTGTGATTGGCCGTTATATCATATTTACTGTAAAATGATTTGGAGAGTGGGATTTACAACGCCAGACTTGCTATCTCATTAAATATATCTTCTGTGCATTTATCAAAAATTGACTTATAATTAATTAATTGGCTTCTAAATCATTGTAATTAAAGACCCGGTTTGCATCAAGTCAAGCAGCCCTAGATGTTCTAAATTAAGGACAAGTAAGATCTATGTCTATAGGCGATTTTAAGATTGTAAACTATATTGACATTGTTTCGATTTAAAAAATTTGAAGTACAAGTGCTGTAAAAGTGTTTGGGTCGATTTAATTGTATGTTTGTGTAAGAAAACGAAAAATATTTAGATCCATTATGCCAGATCAACTCCTCTGTATATTGTCATGTGTGACTGTATGCTTCCTACTTGTCATTTTATATTATAATGGTAAATGTTAAAAGACTATAAGTCGAAATAAATGTGGATTATAATAATTTGTATATTAACTCGAACATATGTCAATAAATATCAATAACTACTTAAGAAGTTATATTGCAGTACTGTATACATATTTTACAATAGACCTTCCACATTATATGACTGAATATACCACCTGGTTCTATTCTTTAGTAGAGCTTTCCGGTTGATGTATTGATCGTATTTTCTTATTATGAGTCTTTGTATTTTTTAATGTTAAAGGTTTAAATATTTTTTCCTGATAAAAAATAACTGAGTATGGATATATGTCACTTAATTCTGTAATCATGTTTTTGTTCCTGTGTCATGTGGGATCTCCCTTTTTGGATGTAATATTTATGACACAACAAGTATAAATGATTATTACCCTCAACCAAAAGTGATGATTTATTGCTACATTTAAAAACATATATGATACATGATAATTAAATCGAAACAAATAAGATGTCACGTGATCATGTAATCAAGGACACATCCTCAATGTTGACGTAAAAAGGTGGGACAATATAATATATAAGGCTACAGATCTGTAGTGAATATACCAAGAATTACAGTAGCCAAACATACATTAAGGTTACGTTAAGCTAGATGACATATATTATATATAATATGTCTGAGGCATCTTAAAAAATACACTCAGTGTTTATTTTCACGCGAATGAAAATTCCACAGAATAAACAGTCAGTTGTATTCAGTAATATCTTCTGTTTAATTTGAACAATCTTTATACCTTTTACAGTTTTTACCCACCCGTATATTATGGTATTGCACGATTGACCTGTTGATAACAAGTTATATTCTATGCCAACTATTTTGGTACAAGAACAAAATAAAAAAAATTGATAAGCCCTGAAATATCTTTCGTAATTAATTGTCATCATGCAACATCAACATATGAAAATGAGATTAAAATATATAATTTTTTTTAGCAAAATAATGATCAAAACAAAAACTAAAAAAATCTGAAATTTATTTTGATAACAAAATGTGCATGATTATACATAGTTGTATATAAAACAAATGCCTTAAAGAGACCAAGAATAAAGACGGGATATTTACAGTGCAATATAACAAAACATGTACAGCAGATCAATTCATGCGATATCGTGTGATATTTATTTTTTAAATGATCCATCAAAAATTGATAGCGCATGGCCTGGGTTGTTATATCTATATGTTATTAATTTTAAACGACATCAGTAAAACTCAAATAAGTAAAAGATACACAAGATCTGCGAGTGTCACGGTTTGAATATTCTAGTTCACAACTATTTACGCTATTAACAGATATTTTTAACAATGGGATTTGTTTTGAAATTGTCCTTTGCAAGAAGTATTAAAAATGTGTTTGGCTTGTATGCCATATTTTAAAATATTTTGATAAAAATAATGATTTCTTAAAAAATTATATTATTATTTTGTAGTACGCCAAGAACCATTGTGCAATGCGTATATATCTAGTTACCTCTGTCATTGCCCTTTTATGTACGCAACATGCTAAAGCAAGCGGAGGAGGTGGTGGTGGTGGAGGAGGATGTGGAGGAGGAGGCGGCGGAGGTAGTGGCGGTGGCGGAGGAGGAGGCGGTGGTGCAGGTGTAGGAGGCGGGGGTGGCGGTGGAGGAATAACTGATCTTGGAAATATCATTGGAGGACGGATTCTACCTGTCGGGCCATTTATACATCAAGGAGGAAATATTTTCAACAGAAACCTTCATATTGGAAGAGGTCTAGGTCCCATCGGAGGATTAGGTTTCCGCGGTGGCCATGTGGGACACAATTTTAATGGTTAAACTTGGAAAGATGTTTACGGGCGGCTGTAAATGATTATTGATGATCTGTGATCTCCTTTCTAGCGTTTAGAAACCTTTTAGATGACTTTTAATATATTTGTAAATTTTGTTGTTTTCATTGTCTCTATTTTTCATTAAAATAATACCAATACAATTATATAGTTTTTATAACAAATGAATACATATATATATTACGACACCATTTGCAACCTTAAATCCATGAAATTGTAAAGGCATACAACAGGTTATCAATCTGATTCCTTTCTTTACATAAAGATTAGACCTGTGTTGTTTTTATGGTTTTTATTGGGTTCGAGTTACTTTCTTCCTGTTTTTGTGTTTTTGGTTTTTGTGTTGCGTTGTATATGTTTGTTTATATCCGGATTTGTCTTTTGGCTCTTGTTGTACGGTCGGCTTTCTTTGCTATTTTTCTTAAACAATATTTAGTAAAATTAAGCATTATTATGAGGATAAAATGTTGACTTAAGGAACTTACCGTTGAAAACTTGTTTGCATAAAGAGTTTAGTGTTGAAGAAATGTTTAATTACATCAACGACAATTCATCTTCGACCAATACATAATCTACATCAGAATACATGACCAAGTATGATCACTAACGTATTCTCAGGGCATGCAGTGTTATTACGTTTACAAAGTAAATAACGTGGCGTAATCAAAGTGGCAAAATTTACGGTTAGCATTGCACAAACATGGCTATCAAAAAAACTCAAAGAACACAAACATTTAAAATATACAATAAATAAATTAGCAATAAAACGAACCGTTGAACAAAGATGTGTTTATAAATGCTCAAATTAAAATAAAGAAGGTTTTGAAACTGCCAAACGTTTTGCTAACCCTCAGCAGGATGTGAACCCACCCCATTAAAACATGATGTCACCATTTTCCTGTACTATGTCTGTCGCCCTACAATCGTGGAGACAATTTGTTTAAAACAGAATACAACTTTAATAACCAGAGTAAAACTAAGGATAAAGATAGAACACTATTTGTTTATATTGATTATGAATTTACGCCACTTTTAGTTTTTTGTATTGCTATTTCTTTGCGTCCAATTTTAAATGGTGGGGTGGAAAATCTCCCAAAAGTGCAATCCTGATCACTAGGCTCAATTTTGACAGTATGCTTTTAATAGTAAACGACAAACTAGCCAATCGACCATTGTGGCCACGACAGCATATGTTAATGTATGTGTATGTATGGATGACGAGCATCGTGGTCACGCAGCAGCATATGTGTGTGAAAAAGACTTGTTCCTTACAAATACGCATCGGTGTATACAGTAAAGCATTTGATCCAAATTCAATTAAAACCACGGCAGTAAAAACCCCGAAAAATGTTATCTGTGCAATCTGTTGCTAACTATGTAGTGCCAGTATTGTTGTACCAGTCATTGAGGTGAATACATTAATAGAAGAAATATGCATTGATTTGGGTATATCTGGTGTCTCTTGTAAAAGAAAAATTCGTATATTATAATAAGTGATAGAAGCTTAAATTTGTGTGTTATTTATATGCTTTGGGTAGTGGTGGACTATCAGTAGCTTGACGGTGTCAGATTACTAGTATACGTGAGTACAGTCGTGGTTATTGCGTTCATGTTACTTGGTTTTTGGGTTTTTACCTTGTTGTGTGTGGTGTGCCTTTGTTTAAATCCGGATTTTGTCACCATTGTCCTATGGTTTTCAATGTGTTGTTGACCAATCAATTTTCTGAAATTTTACTTTCTTGTAATTTATGTTAGAAATAAAACTCCAAAAGTACAAATGTTGATAAAGACCTATATTGTGTCGGCACGACATGCAGTTGAAATAATACATAGGTTGTCAATCGTTTTTATGGATTATTCTGTCAACACTACATAGTACCCCATCTACATGATGTATACAAAATCCTTTAATGTCATAAGACGATACACTAGATGTTTCTTATTATTGGGTATTTTGTTGTAAATTTGATTGGTTTATGTACAACAAATTGTAATTTTAAATGCCTTAACAATAATTGTTTGTTGGAATGTTTTTTGTTTTTTTTTTTTGGTCTTGCTTGCACATTGTTTTATGTATCTATTAGAATTTTAGTCCTTGTATAAAACACTAATTAAACCTCTCGTTTTACTTTCGTAAATATAACGTTGTGAGTTTACTATAAATGTTGTTTATCGATTACATTTATTCTATTGATTTGTTAATTAAGCATGAGTATCTAAGTATTCCTAAAACGTATAAAACTGACATTAACATGTCAATCATTGTGTTTGTCTGCCTGTTTTACATAAAGAATTACATAGTAAAAATCATTCTAAATTACTTTAACAAAGCTCTTCAGTCTAGAACATTTAGTTACACTCAGAGTATTTCATGAATACATGAAAATATTGGCAATATCTAAATAATCGTAATGTTATAAGTTAAACCGAGAAACAGCAATCTTAAGTACTACTTTAATGTTAAAAAAATGATAGACTCTAAAAAACCAAAGAGTCAATATTCTGGTGGTTTTTTTATTGTTTTGCTTTATGTTCATTTGTTTGTTTGCTTAGTTATGTTTTGCTTTGTTGTTTAAACAACCTGATTACATAGTTTACATTTTAGTCGACAATTTAAATAACAAGATCCACCAATTATACAATGATATTACATTTTTAAAGACATAATATGGAAGAAGTCTTTTGAATGATTTCGTCAGGTGTGTTGATTTGTTCTTCTGTAAAAGTGATTTTGAGAATGGCCTGCCAAAACTATATTAGAAAATCTGTTTCCTTTCTTTATTTATGTTACACATGCACATGCTATAAATACATAACAGATTTACAGCAGATCACTCCTAGGTATCTTCTATTCCTTTCCAAATACCAAATACAGTCCACCCTTTACCGTGTCTGAACATAAAGATACATTCAAATAATTATAACATTTACAACTAATGTGACTTAAACATCAAAGGAAATACAAATTACCAGTACTTCTTTCCTATAAGTATGGCTTTTTATAGATAGGTGAAACATATTAAGATAAGAACAATGTAACAATATGAGTATGTATAGAACAAATATGTCGGAGTTACAAATATAAACGTCCACATTTCTATGTACATGTAAAACAGTAAATACATTTGTAGGCACACGTAAAAGGCCTTAAAAATGTGTTAATCGAGGATTTTTTTTTCAAAAAAATAAATATTTGTTGAATGACTTAATTTTTAAACATTAAAAAAAGAATTTAAATATTATATGTTAAATACATACCTCATAATAATGATTACCAAATTAATTTTTTGAAAGAGTTTTAAAAAGTATAAGAATTATAAACAAATTATTTTGAAATTATTTACAAACATAAGACGATAATTATAGTAAAAAAATATATAGTTTGTTGTGGGCATGCATTACTTAAACAATATCTTCAGGCATTGTTTAATAAAGGTCAATAACCCGAACCTTCTGTAGGAATTCCTAGAACGGTCATTGCTGTTGACTCCTTAACTACTTAAACAACGGTTTGTAGAACTAAGTTGATCTGATCCCTTTAGATGTTCTCATCCAATTGATGTATTGTTTGTTAACTTGTTCCCGTCCTGAATATAGCTGAAATATTGCTCGCTGGACGTAAGGCAAACATCCAATCAATCAATCAATCAAATATAATCGGACGTTTTCGCTAAGTAATAGGTAGTCATTCCAACTTCTAGATTTTACTTTTTTTCTAGACAATGAGTAACTAGACTGATGTCTAATTGAAGGCAGGCACTGCTAACTCATCCGAGCACCTGATTGCACCATTGGTTTTATTTAGTTCATGTTACTCACTTTTTGTTAATATGTTTGGGTTTTTGTTAAGATAGTAAACTAGCATTTTCTTTTATTTTTGGATGTAATATTTAAGACACAACAAGTATAAATGATTTTTAACTTCGAAATGTTTATTTCTTGTTACAAAATATATATGATAAATGTTAATTAAATCAAAATAAATAAGATGTCATGTGATCAAATGCTAAAGGTCATATCCTCAATGTTGACGTAACAAGGTGGGACAATATGATATATAAGGCTACAGATCTGTAGTAAACAGATTAAGAATTAAAGTAACAACACCCATACAGGAATTGTGTAACGGTAAGATAGATGAAATATATGTATGTCTAAGAAATCTAATAAAATACTTTCAGTGTCCAATTTCGCTTGAAAGAAAATTCCACAGAATAAACAGTCAAGTGTATACAGTAATATCTTCTGTTTAATATAAACAATCTTTGCATTATGTATTTTCATTATTGTTTCTTTGGTTTAAATGTAAAAAATGTATTTCTTTAGCAAAATATTGACCAAACTAAAAACTAAAAAATCAGAAATTTACCTTGATAAAAAAATGTGCATGATCATACATAGGTCTATATAAAAAACCAATATAATAAAGAGACCAAGAAATATTAACAGTGAAATGTAACAAAACAATAATGGTGCATGCGATATCGTGCGATATTTCTTTTAAATGTTCCATAAAAATTGATACGCTTGCACTGGGTAGTTATTACTCTATGTTATTAATTTTTAGACAACATCAGTAAAACTGAAATAAGTAACTACAAGTGTCACGGTACAATGTTCTAGTTTACAATAATTTAAGCTATTTAAAAAAACTAAGTTTTATTTTAAGCTACGGGATTTCATTTGAGATTGTCCATTACCAGGAATTACTAAATATTTGTTTTGCCTGGATGCAATATTTTACAATATTATTAGTTGATAATTTTGCTGTATTTTTATTTTTCCAAAGTATACAACGTGATATTTTGTATTTTGGTGGATTGACTGATTTATTGCAGATTGACTTTTGCGGATTGCACGGAAATTGAAAGTAGAACACAAATTGTCAAAAGTAGTGTGACGTTTCGCAATCAGCCAATCATAATGCTGTAACACAACAACAAACAATGGACAGTGCTGAGCAAAAAAGGTGTGCATTATTAAATAAGGATGAGATTGAGTTTTCATTTGAAAATTTAGATGCAAAGGACAATACAAGGCAGACACATACAGCGGTGAAAATTATAAATTAATAATATAAAAAATACAGCCTTTCTTTCGTTCCTTTCTTATTAAATATTTGTTTTGTCTGGATGCAATACTTTACAATATTTTTAATACGAATAGTTATTTCTTAAACAATATATTTGATTATTTTGTAGTACGCCAAGAACCATTGTGCAATGCGTGTATATCTAGTTACATTTGTCATTGTCCTGTTATGTATGCAACATGCTAAAGCAAGCTGAGGAGGCGGAGGTGGTGGTGGTGGTGGTGGAGGAGGCGGAGGTAGTGGCGGTGGCGGAGGAGGAGACGGTGGTGCAGGTGGAGGAGGCGGGGGTGGCGGTGGAGGAGGAACTGATCTTGGAAATATCATTTGAGGAGGGATTTTACCTGGCGGGCCATGTATACATCAAGGAGGAAATCTTTTCAACAGGAACCTTCAAATTGGAAGAGGTCTAGGTCCCATTGGAGGACTAGGTTTCCGCGGTGGTCATGTAGGGCACAATTTTAATGGTTAATAGTGGAAAGATGTTACAACGGGTAGCTGGGAAATGATTATTGATGATTTGTGATCTCCTTTCTAGAGTCTAGAAATATTTAACATTACTTTGTATATTTAGACATTTTTTGTGGTTTTGTTTTGGGTATTTTTGTGTATCTATTTTTCATTAAAATAAGAACACACACACACAATTACGCTGTTGTCTATTCAAAATCACTACATAATTATTATATATAGATCGGCAACCTAAAAATCCATCAAGGTGTAATACCACACTATGTGAACACTAGATACATGTTTCCCTAAAACATGTAAACTAAGACTGAAAAATCTCTAGTGAAATCAAGCTGAGACTTAAGACAAATAACAATACCGGGTATTTTACGTACCAGTTTATATGAGATTCTGCAAAAATAGTAAAATATTATTTTACTTCAAAGTATTACTTATTTGTTTTAGTTTATTAAATGATTTTATTCGTATAACTGTTGACTTGGTTGTATGTGATTCTGTTTTAACTTGCTCGCTGGACATAAAACAGCAATATAAAAAATGGCCGAGAAAGATGTTAGGACTTATTTTACAAAGTGATAATTATAATTTTATTATAAATGCTTCTTTAAACAATGAATACATTCTGTTATATTGATGTCAACATAAGTATAAAAGCGTCCTTTATTATCGCAAGTAATCATAATAAATTTGTGTTAAAAGGAAACAAAAACATTCATTACAAAACAAGCTTGAAATTCATTTGTTTTTAGTTAATATCATTACACGTATGACATTGGTTCAATATCCTGGGTTTGTACATAACAACGCTCCCTTATTTTTGAAAGAATTAGAAAAACTATCGGCCATTTATATTATCTCTAGGCAGGACAAAGAAGAAAAGCTTTTTAGCATTTTAATACCGTTACCTTTTTTCAGCGACAATTTTGTTGCTACGGGAAACCCCCCAAAATATCATTCCGATCAAAATGTTTAAATACAGGTGGACAATGGCACTATGTGACACAGATTCTGTGTCAGTTTCATCTTACTTCCATTCAGTAGTGTAGGAGGAGTTAATATAAGTGTATGTGTAACGGGCGGACACCCACATCACTATATACCCAACCGGGGTATAAATGTATTTATTACAGGTGAGCAAACACGTGTTTGTTTATAAACAAACTCACCTTTGTTGTTTATTTACTAATAAACAGGTTCTTAGATATGCATTGATTGGTCGAAATGCAGAGATTATGTCATTATTATGGAAATAACACGGGTATGTTAAGACATTTTCAGCGCGAAAAGATTTCGTGTTAAAGCTAGAATGAGTTAATAGTCATTAGAAGCTCGTTTTCTGTGCAGCTTAGCTCGATAGCTATGTCTCAGCCTGTCCTTGATTTGAACGAAGAAGACTTGTTGAGTGAGCACCCATCACGTTCCACAACACAGAACCAGCCTTGTAGCTTTAAACCTGGCAGTCAGTTGAACTTTAGTGATATCCAGTCTACGGCTCAAAATTCGGCAGAAACCTAGTTGGGAGAGGGATTTGGTAGACACATTTGACCTGTTTAGGAATTATTTGGATCGAAAACTCATTGACTTGAAATCGGACATTTCGTCAGAACAAGACAACTATCCAAGAAGTTCCGGGATGAAGCCAGTATTAAATTTAGGTCTGAAGGAAATCGCATACAGCTCCGTTTCAATGAAGATATTTTGGAAGGCTTACAAAAACTCCATAGGCAGTTACAGATTAATGTCTTGTCTTGCCCCTCTTGCTGGTGATCTGGTTGGTAAACTCAAGAAGCGTAACAAGCTTATTAGAATTGCCGATAATTCTGCAGGGGGTTGGGCTACTGTTAAGGAATACGAGAGTAGCGACCTTGCAGACACTGAGGAGGATGAAAAAAGAATCCGATTGGTGGAATCTAGAGCCCTTCAAGTCATCAAGGATGAAAAAGCCCGCCCTGAACCTTACGCATATAGACCATCTACATCTGTTATTCCGGTACCGACTATGCCTACAGCGTCTGTTCCTGCTCCGTCTTACGATTTTAACCGTTTTGCTCAGCCATTTCGTTTGGGTGCCGCACGGCGTGAGCCGGGCCCTTATGACATCTGCCACATGTGCAAGCAGTATGGACACTGGAGGAGGAACTGTCCCCTCAATTTTAAGAGCGCCTCAAACTCCTCGTCTAATAGTCAACTAAATCTCACTGTCAAACAGTGCTCCGGTTCGAGTCAATGATAAGTATTTTGATTTGTCTTTTTTGTATACATATTTTGAAAATTATGAAGATTACGAAGATTTCATTATCTTGAAAAATTAGATATTTCGGTCCATAAAAACTAAAGGCGTAAAAGGGAGACTTTCCAAACATATTGATTTTTGGAAGAATATTGCAGCTAATAATGTTATTTTAGATACAATCAAGAGCGGTTATGTTGAAAAACAATAAATGGGCTCTTTCCAACACCGATTCTTGGGATTTTAGGCATTTTTCGATTTCTATTACACAAAGAAGAATAAACGATTTGTTACAGTCTATTGATCAAATTCTTTAAAAAAATTTCCTGTTTACATCAAGGCAGTTAGCACAAGTAACAGGTAAAATAATGTCCTTGTCACCTGGAAATGTAACTAGGTTGATGACTAGATATTGTTATTTGTGTATTGAATCCCGCATAGATTGGGATATATGTATAAATCGAGTTCATCCAGAAGAGATTTTAAAAGACCTCAGGTTTTGGAGTGATAATGTTAGTTAAAATTGTAAACTTCTAGCTCCCTACAAACCTTCAACCGTAGTCTTTTTGTCGCATGCAAGCAATTTTACTTGTGGCGCTTACACATTAGAGAGTGATAACAAAATTTTTCACAAAATGTGGAATTTGTTTGAGAAGAGCAAAAACTCAACATTGAGAGAGTTAAGAGCCATTGAGCAGGCGTTGATTTCTTTTGGGGCATGTCTATACGGTAAACATGTTAAGTGGTACACTGCCTACACATTGTTCAAACTGGTAGTATGAAGGAGGATTAACAATAGCTTCCTTTTTCAATTTTTTCCATATGTACTGAGTTTGGTATATCTTTAGAAATTCAGTGGATTCCACGCAATCAGAGTCTAAAGCTGATTACAGTAGTAAAATGATAGATCATGAAGACTGGCAAGTTTCGATTGAATTTTTGTAAATTTTTAGACAGCCTTTGTGTACCCCATAAAGTTGACAGGTTTACCATTTCATCGCATTGAATTTCAAGTTAACCAGATTTAATTCTCTTTTCTGGAATTCTTCAGCAGAGGCATTTGACGCTTTTACGCAAACTTGGTTCGGAGAAAATAACTGGCTTGTACCCCCTGTTTATTTAGTAATTCGTGCTATTAAGCACAGGGATCTTTGATTGTTCCTAGATGGATTTCGGCGCCTTTTTGGCCATACATTTTTGACAAAAATTTAACTTACCGAGATTATGTGAAGGATGTTTTGGAATTTCATGAATCAGGCAGAATATACGTAATGGGGTGTAGCCCAAAGTGCAGTTTTGACACACACACACACACCCTCCCACCCACACACACACATTGGCTGTAGTGGAATCTAAAGAACGAATTTTAATAGCCTCTCTAAGGTAATTAAACATGGTCATTTACGTATTGGAATCTAACAAATCGGACAGAATATAAGTGGCCCCAAGTGCATTTTTGGCACAGAGACCTTTAATTTTGCGACTAGATACTAGTCTGCAATGTTCACGTGGTCCAGATATCTTCGATATTGCAAAGACATAGTGAAATAAAGGGAGAGAATCTGTATCGCCTGAATGTTTTATGTAGTTTATGACATGGTCCTTGCACCATACTTGGTGTGGTATTGTAGTTGGACATGGTCAGTTGTTAATAAAATGGGTATGCCGTATTAATTTTAATCGTATATTCAAGTTTGCCTAATTATTTTGTTTATTTATATTACATTTTTCAGATATATTTGAAACCGGTAGATGGTTAGACATTAGCTCTGTCCGACAGACACACTCGCCAACTTTCGCCCCGTGCGGGATCCGGGTGGCTAAAAGAATAGACCGCAGTCGCGCTAGCTTGTCGTAAAAGGCGACTAAATAGAGCCCAGTACCCTGACCGGCGTGTCAGGTCGGTTTGCCTAAAGACCGACTGGGATGTGTGCCCCAGGTGGTTGAATGGGGTACCCCTGGCAAGCTGGGGTTGTCAGGCCATAATACGGAAAACCTGACCGCAAACCATATTAGTGCACCGTGTTGGGAAAAATGCCACGTTCCTCGCACGTTAAAGAACGCTGCTGTAGTATTCGCTATGAGTAGGGATTTCGATCCCGCTACAGGAGGCTAAATTGCCTGACCTTATCCATCCTCCCATTTGCCAGTGGCAATCTAAAATCCGTTACCCCTATTTTCCTTGTGTCCCATCCCATTTTCATTCATCATCATTTCATGTTCATTTTATCATCCATTTCATGTTCATCGCCTGAATATAGCTGAAATATTGCTGCTCGGGCGTTAAACACCATTAATCAATCAATCAATCAACTATGCACTTTCTCATAAATCAGATGCCTGCTTTTTGTTTATCATCAAGGCCAGAAAATACACGAAGACAATACAGGTATATTTTCAATGCTTTTCGTAGATGGTGTTCGTCGAATAATCTAAAAATACTTTACCAGCTTCAGATATTTCTGTCCGTAGTCCGTATTTTATTAGACAAATTCTGGAAAATCTTCCAGTAGCATCAATGAAGCTGTCTATGCTATTAGTGTGGCTCATAGGTTAGCTGGAGTGAAAAAATCCGTGTGAATCGGATTTGGTTATTACTGTGAAAGAAGGATCTCTGTGATCCGTGGGTTATCAAGAAAGAACCTATTACACCAGTGATTTTTTATCAAATTGTAAGTGTATTCGGTCGCACCGATTTAAATCTGAAAGATGTTAGGATGGCTTGTATTTGTCGAAAAAAAAAGTTTTGGTTTACATAGCTTAAGGTCCGGTGGGCTACTACAGCAGAGCTGTCACCTGCCGCTGCACATGTGGATGATCGCATTTTCAAGAAACATGGGCGTTGAAAAACAGATCGTGCTAAAGATGGTTATATTAAAGAAGGCATTTCTGATCGTCTGTTGGTAACTAAGAATTTAGGGATTTAAATTATATAGTAGAGCAGATTTTCACTGTCGACAAAATAAACATAAAACGTTCTCAGGTTGTAGATTCTTTATTTTGTGTTGAGATTTTAACAATTACTATAACAATCAAAACCCTAAAAATATAAAATAACATTGTATTAAACATGGTGCAAGAGAAAACTATTTGTCATACAAATATATTATATTATAATATAGCACCATATTTGTATAAAAGCTATTTCAGACAATTACATTATACTCAGTTTATATATGACGAAAGTATACATGTATTCTTGATACATACAACCAAGATATCAAGTCTTTTGAGTATATTAATACACATCAGCAAAAGATTCATTCTATCCTTTCAAAATATAGAAAGTATGCTTAAAGCAAAACAATCTTACCTATTACATTAAAATAAAAATGAAATACATAAACATGTTAATCTGATTTGAACAATAATTAATATAAGCATACACAAATACTATAGCTTACCTCACATGAGGTGTAAGGGTCAATCGCAACTACCGTTGTACAATTATAGGTATATACAACCTGTATAATAAAATATTAACGTAACAAGTCAAGTGTACTTTTGACAAATTAAGTGATGCCTAAAGGTTACCGTAATTATTTAAAATAAAGTATATATTGATTATATCAACAGTTATTCTGTTATCTGCTGTTTACTTTTGTTTATTAAATAAACTGTTTATAAGAAACAAATATATTTACTACTACATTTAATACTATTTAGTATTATTAATATACTGAAGCAGTTTTGTATTTTAATCAGTTTTACTAAACGGTTAAGCTCTCGGTCAAAGCCAAAATGTTATGAAATTAAATATAAAATATAATTAGTATAAGATGAAATAAACTGACCTTAATAAGAATATTCACAAACTACAAAGCTAAGAGTGTTTTTCCAATGCAATTGGCATAGTCCGAAATGCATAAATAATATATTTAAACGAAGCTTTCAACAGCTACAAACAAAACCAAACATGGCAGTTCAATATCTTTTCTATAACTGAATAAGAACAAAGAAAGACAAGAAAACTTTTGATGCAAAGCATCAGTTCGCCGCCGATTTGTTCTGCATTCTGCACGCGTTTGTCAAAATGATTTGAACAAAAAAATTACGGGATGCATTTTAAAGCATGTTTATACCTACGTTACAGAGGTTATTTTTTATGTTCATTGCAATTATATTATAATGTGTCAAAGCTTTAAGTTAATATTTTGTTCAAATTATACATTAACAGCATATACTTTAGACCCAATAGTGTGTTTTTCTTAGAGTCTGTATTATGTATAATCAAACGTTTCGAACCTTGAATATTTGTTTTTCTATCTGTTTGCATTTGCTTAAATGCAAAATACATATCATCTCGACAATATGGCAATTAAAGAAAATAATCTCAATTTTTAGATTGGATTAAAAAATTGTACGTGTAGAGGACCAGAAGAATAAATAATCACAGTCAAGTTGTTTTTATATAATATAAAAGCTTGTGTAGCAGACATCTCAGATTTTCAATCGAACTAAAAACACACAATTTCTAAGGACTATCTAATGAACATTCGCTTAGAAAGAATTGCAATTTCTAAACAGAAGGCATTTTAACTTTTTTCCCCATAGGTTCTATGTAAAGCTAAGTCCTGCTGTTGTGGCTAATTTGAATTGCCGATTTCTAAATTTGCGCACATGTAATCTTTTGTCATATATTAAATCACAAATATACTTGAATTAAAACTAATATTTAAGTTGTTCAATTAAATTATTGACATAACATTTATATATTGAATCTTACAAATGCGGCATACTCCGGAATTGTATAAACAAAATTGCCTTTTTATTCTGGTTTCCGATTTTTCAAACCTACGCTCTTCGATAGAACATCACCGAATAATACAGTACCAGGATATAAATGGTCTCCCTCTATTATTAACTTCCGTAAATAGAATACCAACACAATTTATTATTACATGAAACTTTGATATTACCCAGGCATTTTTGCAGTCGAAACTTAGCTATCTTCTTGTTTTTTCACTCAAGTTAAATGATTGACATTCTTGTAGCAAATTTCTGTTCATTTATGGTAACTAAGTGTACGTAGAAATATTTTCTCCTTTATCCATTGTTAGCAACGAAAGTGAATACAAATATATCGCCGCACTCCTAGGCGGCGATAATCAAGAAATTTCCCCCCAAAACATTCATATGACCTAATCTAACCAATCCAAACTAAATTAACTAACTTAACAATATGTATAGCCTAAGGCAAATAATTAATAAAACGCAATAAAGATAAAATAAAAGTACTGAAATACTGTTTACTACGAATAAGCAAACAATTCACGTCTTTCCATATGCGCGCCACCTACCGGTAACATGTTCAGTAACTCTAGTTTACATGTAAGACTGTAGTTGGCCTACAAGCCATAACATAAATGTGTCACACTATACCTTCAATAAACAATTAATTGGCACCTACGTAGGTGAAACACCCGTTAAATTAAACGGGGTATTAAAATATGCATCAGAGTATACACTTTGAAAACTTTTGGCGAATAAAAGTGTGCAGTTAAAAACTTTAAAATTTATACACAATAAGTGTTAGCAATGAACTGTGATTAATAAGTTTTTAATAAATTGTTAAGACATTTTTTTCCCCACTTTGTGCCCCAAGGAAATTAATTACCTGTTCGGCGGATGCAAAATACTACATACACCTGGCTGCCGGTTAGATAAAGGTGATTTTTATTGTGGTGTCAACAAATATACATGCAATATAAATGACACAAATGTATATAATTACTAGTACATGTAATTATTATGTCTCTGATGTATGTGAGCATGGCTTTCAATACATATACCTATAATTAAAAAAATGTCCCACTGAGAAGCTTCCTTTACAGGTGACTGGTGTTAATTGGGAAAGGTACACTAGGAAACTTCTAGATTTTAATTACGGAATACATAATCTAAAGTACATATACAGAAAAATATAATATAAAATCCACTGTGCTACAATTATATACACCGGTGCGCCTTTCTCTGTTTTTTTCGATATTTGCTGCACATATGCTGGCGAGCTGTTCCTATAAATATATGTTTGTTTTTATTTAATAAATACTTTATGTTCGGTTGAGTACGAACGAATTAGAACATAAATGTATAAACAAACTCACCTTTGTTGTTTATTTACTAATAAACAGGTTCTTATATATTTAAAAATGCATTGATTGGTCGAAATGCAGAGATTATGTTATTATTATGGAAATATGTTGAGGCATTTTCAGCGCGAAAAGATTTCGTGTTAAAGCTAGAATGAGTTTATAGTCATTCGAAGCTCGTTTTCTGTGCACTAGTTTTTCATAAGATATATATTTTTTATTTATTGAAAGACTATCGCTACTAAAAGTAATTGACACTGTAGATTTTATGTTTATATGATGTTAACATTGTTTATTTTCTATTTTTATAATGTACTTTACAGTATTGCCTCGGCAGCAGTCACTCTAATAATTTGTGATGGACTTTACATTTACAGTTATTTATACATATAATACACAATATTGATGTTATTTAATAAATATATGCTGGCGATATTTGCGCACATATGCTGGCGAACTTTTCCTATAAACATGTATTTGTTTTTATTTAAAAAAATACTTTATGTTCGGTTGAGTACGAACAAATTAGAACATAATGACCATGATTGTACCCTTAAGTACATATTTCGTTAATCCGTTTCTAATTCACACGTCCGGATCAGCTCGTTTGTGCTTTTTTGATATTTTCCGTTTGGTCTTCATCGCGAATTTTCTAATAAGGTTAATTCATTTAGTTTTATTTCTCGAATTCAAAACTAATATAAGTAATTGTTAGCCGTGGATTTGTGTCTCTATCAAATAAAAGATATGACATCACAACATATATAGATTGAATCCAATCTTGGACAACTCGATATATTTTCGATATATTTTCGGCCCCATTTGGCTCGACACTACGTTGCTTGTCGTAACATGAACAACATTATGAAGATGGACCCTGTTCATCCAGCCTTTCCGTCTATGATCTGCCTAACGAAGATGGACCCTGTTCTTCCATCCTCCCCCTCTGGGATCTGCCTCTGTTCTTCTAGCCTCCCCTTATACGATCTGCCTACCGAAAAGTGACCATGTTCCTCCAGCCTTTAATTATCTGCCTAACGAAGAGGGACAGTATTTCTTCAGCTTCCCCTTTTATTATCTGCCTAACAAAGAGGGACCGTATTTCTTCAGCTTTCCCTTATATTATTAGCCTAACAAAGAGGGACCCTGATCATAGAGCCTATATTTCTATGATCGCCGAACGAAGAGGGATCCTGTTCTTGAGGCCTCTGCTTCTATGTATGATCTGCCTAACAAATGGGAACCCTATTTCTCCAGCTTCCCTTTCTATTATCTGCCTAACGAACAAAGGACCATGTTCAAACGGCTTCTACTTCTATGTTCTGCCTAACGAAGAGGGATCCTGTTTCTCCAGCCTCTACTTCTATGATCTGCCTAACAAAGAGGGATTCTATTTCTCCGGCTTTCCTTTCTATATCTGCTTAACAAAGAGCGCCCATGTTCATTCAGCCTCTACTTCTATAACCTACCTAACAAAGAAGGACCCTGTTTGTCCAGCCTCCCTTTTAATAGTCTGGCTAACGAAGAGAGATACTGTTCATCCAGCCTCTACTTCTTTGGTCTGCCTAACGAAGAGGAAGCCTGTTCATCCAGCCTCCCTTTCTATTATCTGCCTAACGAAGAGGGACCCTGTTTCTCCAGTCTCCCCTTAAGTATCCGCCTATAGCAACAATCGGAATACTGATCAATACTCCTGAAGTTTACAATCCAGTTGTACTCGGATAAGTGCAATGGTTACTTTCAGGTTTAAATCAACTGTGATTATCTTATTTATATCGTATCATAATGTTACAACTCGAGGTGATATAATTGATATTTTCAAACAGGACACCACCTCTATTCTGATGTCATCACATTCGAGAATAACAATTTGACGTCAACACAGCGGTGTATTATGCATGCTATATAATCAGATTAATTTTTTTGTGTTAGCAAAACAAGTCGCTTATTAATTGGAAAAACTGCGATTCAGACTTTAGCTTATATTCTTTTTTCTGTTGATGATAAATATAAAAACAAGATATTGATTTTTAGGAATTTACCTATTGGACGAATTTGAACATACATCAGCATATACGAACCATATACGTAAACAGTTTTATTACAGTCGAAGACCAATATGAGGGAAGAAGCTATAATATCAGCCTTAGTTATAGCGTCCATCATTATTGGATTTCATGCTTTTTCAATATTTATCTCTGTCACTTCAAAAGAGCTTCGTAAAGACAAATTCATACGCTTATGTCTGTTTCTAAGTTTGAGTGATTGTTTTTTAGGATTTGAATACATGTATCTTAGTATAATAAACTTGTCACAAAATAGAAGCTCGGCATATCTGTACCAATGTATGGCGATAAAAGATCTTATTGGTGGAACCATAATGCTATCTGTTCTACAAACTCTGATAATATGTTTGGAGCGACTTCATGCAACATTTTCAGTGAAAAGAAAACTTCTCTCATATTTGACCGGAAATATTGCTGTCGGTCTTTGCTGCATTATTACACACATCTATAGCTTAGTTCGCTTCGGAGTAGTCGCCATGTCTGGGTCGGTTCCATGTGACGTTCAGTACACTTATTCTAGTGTTGGCATATTTACACACGACACACTGGTCTTGATCTTCGTCGCACTTATAGCAGTGTGTTATATCATCACTCTAGTAAGAATAGTCGAGCAACAAAACAAAATCGGAGTTCAAGTAAGCACTTCTTCTACAATTCAGAATAGTAAGAAACGAAATTCTTTATTGAGAATGCGTAATACTATAGTCACCTTGGGAGCAATCATTGTGGTTAATTTGATATCGACGTTACCGAGATCGTTAGGTGGATTTTATTTAAATGTCCACGGCATGGAGCCACCAGCGGTTTCATCGTTCATGTGGGTTGCAAATAACGTCTTTCTGTTATTTAACCCACTTCTTGACCCGTTGATTTATGTTTTTCGAGTCAAGAAATACCGCGATCAGATTAAAAGCAAATTCTGCTTCCGTTCCGGATCCAGCACGTTAGACAGTATAACAGCTGATAACACAACAAAAAGGTCTGAATAGTGAAATCAATTGCTTTATCACAAAAGAAACATGTCGTATTAACACAGTCTAATGATAATTCCAAAAGATTTTAATCTATTTACCTTTGTTGTTTGTTAGAGAGATATTTACAGAAACCATGGACCACTGACTGTTTTACGATGATACAATTCCATTCTGGTGTCGATGGTATCAAGTGTATTAATAGTATGCAGATGTTGAATGAACGATGCAAATAAAATATCATCAACATACCAATCTTAATACAATAAGGAAAAGTAGATGAGCCTTCATTACAACGTGAAATGATAGAGTGTATAGCAGTGTTTACTTTGACGTTCGTGTAAGATGTTGTTTAGTGGAACATTTAGCATAACGTCCTTGCTGTTCGATATTTTGTTATTACCTTCATTTATAAATAATACACTGTACACTGTAAGTTAGTTTCATCTTTGTTTGTGTTAGTCTAGTTGTTATAAATTACTTTTCTTCCCAGAGTGATATATTTAATAATGTATTGTTAAAAATATCCAAATTACATCAAGTTAATACAATTAACAATATCACAGGCGGAAGTCGTCTCTCTTTCTATGGAACTGTTAGCATCTCCTATCCAACACACTTTTCGTCTTTTTTTTCTGCGGAAGAATTAGCATCTCCTGTACAATGCACCTGTCGAACTTCCTACGGACAGGTTAGCATCTGCACCCGTCGTTTACCCTATGGAAGGATTAGCATCTTTCCAAAACACATGTCGACCTCCCTAAGACATAGCTGGCATCTACAGTCCAATAACGACACCCACAGGGCGTATTCTGTTTTGCTGAAAGGTTAGCATCTCCTGTCCAACACACCCTTGGTCCTCCCTACGCACGGGTTAGTATATCCTGCCCTAATACACATGTAGACTTCCCTATGGAAATGTTAGCATCTCCTGTCTAATAACCTCCCTACAGAAGGATTAGCATGTTCTGTACAGTTTCTGACAGACTTCATTTGCCCTATGGAAATGTTAAAGACTCCTGTCAAATACACCTGTCGACTTTTCTACGGAATGGTGTTGAGGTTATCATCTCCTGTACAGTGTATGACGCCCGTCGACCTATCTATGGAAGGATTAGCATCTCCTATCAAATACAACTGTCAACTTCCCTACGGAAATGTCAGTAACTCGTGTACATTATATGAAACCAATCGTCTTCACTACGGAAAGGTTCGCAACTCCTTTCATAACACCCCACATCGACCTCCCTACAGAAAGGTCACCATCTCCTGTCCTATACACCTGTCTACTTCCTTACAGAAAAACATCTCCTGTACAGTATATGACACCCGTTGTCTTTCCTACGGAAAGGTTAGCATCTAATGTGCAATATACCTGTCGACTTTACTACGGAAAGGTTGGCATATCCTTCCAATACACCCTGCATCGACCTCCCTACAGAAAGGTATATGACACCCATCCTCTTTCCTACGGAAGGTTAGCATCTCCTGTCTAATACGTCTGTCGACTTCCCATGCATGGAAAAGGTTACCATCTCCAGTACTATACACATGTCGACCTCTCTATAGAAAGGTTACCATCTCCTGTCCTATACACCTGTCGACCTTCCTACGGAAAGGTTAGCATCTCCTGTCAAATACACCTGTCGACTTCCTAACGGAAAGGTTAGCAACTCCAGTCAAATACACCTGTCTACCTACGGAAAGGTTAGCAACTTCTGTCAAATACACCTGTTTACCTTCGGAAAGGTTAGCATCTCCTGCCAAATACACCTGTCGACTTCCTAACGAAAGGTTAGCAACTCCAGTCAAATATATATATACACTTCCCTACGGAAAGGTAAGCATCTCCTGTCGAATACACCTGCGATAAAGTTAGCATCTCCTGTATAGTATATAACACCCGCCGTCTTTCCATAAAATCTTATGTGCAATACACCTATCGACCTTACTACGGAAAGGTTATCATCTCCTTTCGATACACCCCGCAACGACCTCCCTACAGAAAGGTTACCATCTCCTGTCATATACACCTGTCTACCTACGGAAAAGTAAGCATCTCCTGTCAAATACACTTGTCGAATTCCCTACGGATAGGTAAGCATCTCCTGTCTAATACACCTGTCGAACTCTCTACGATAAAGTTAGCATCTCCTGTACAGTATATAACATCCTTCGACCTCCCTACAGAAAGGTTACCATCTCCTGTCATATACACCTGTCTACTTCCTTACAGACATGTTAGCATCTTCTGTACAGTATATGAGTATATGACATCCATCGTATTTCCTACGGAAAGGTTAGCATCTCCTGTCCAAAACACCTGTCAACTTCCTTAAAGGTTAGCATCTCCTTCCAATATACCTGTTGACGTCCGTATACAAGGTTAGCATCTCCTGTACAATACACCTGTCGACTTCCTTAAACAAAGTTAGCCCCTCCTGTACATGTCAACTTCCTTAAAGCAGGTAAGCATCTCCTGTCCAATACACCTGTCAACTTCCTTAAAGGTTAGCATCTCCTGTCCAATACACCTGTCAACTTCCTTACAGAAGGTTAGCATCTCCTGTCCAATACACCTAACGACTTCCTTACAGAGGGTTAGCATCTCCTGTCCAATACACCTTTCAACTTCCTTAAACAAGGTTAGGATCTCCTGTCCAAAACACCATTCGACTTCCTTACAGAAGGTTAGCATCTCCTGTTGTCTTTCTTTCTAATGTATGATCAAGTGATGCAGTTTTTGCTTTAGACATTTCTTTATGTATTAGTATTTGATTGTTTTGTGTTTGTATATAACTATGGATTCTGATGAAAGTATAGTATGTTTATGTTTGTTTGTGTGCTACACGCGGTAGTTAGAGGATTAATCTGTTAAAATCGTAATCGGTTTAAATCCCGACACAAGTGTCAGTGCATTTTTGTGAGATATTTTAGAATCGGTATACGCACTAGCTACAATAATGTAGCTCCTTTTTATGGACGGAGCTACAAAGAGGTCCCATTAATGGAGCAAGCCGGGAGTGATTCACACCCGGGGGTTTTATGCATATAATAAGCTATTAAACTGTTTCTCTAAATTGCTACATACTTTTTAATGTCTTTGAAGTTAAACTGATATTTCTAGAACACCTGATTCGTTAGTTTTACACTTTATTCGTAATCATGGCATTGTTGTCAAAATTTGAATTCCGGAAGTGCATAATTTTTAATCGATTTGGTAAAATGATCATCCGCATCAAGTTTTTTCCGGATTTATTGCATTAGCGGGGATCAAATTTTTACAGATACGATTCTACAATTATACACTCCACAATTTCAATTTTGTCAACAATGTCATGATTACGAAAAAGTGTTAAAATTATTTAATTAGACATTGTAGAAATGTCAGCAGCTGAACGGCGGAGAAAGGAAAAATGTAAATTAAACAAAAATAGCAGTTTTATAGCGGAAATATGTATAAATGCCAAGAGTGTTTTTGCTCCATTACGAGTAATGGGACGTCTTTGTAGCTCCGTCCATAAACAAAAATGGAGCTACATTATTGTAGCTATATACGCACGTGCATCATTACATTTCTTACGTTTGAAATTGATTTTATTAATACAGTAATAAATTAAATGCCTAATGATTGTAGTCACGTATACAAATACGTTTCTCGTTTCGATTTGAAACGTACTATTTCTGGATTGCTAAAACACATTAAAACTAACGGAAATGGCTTTAATTAGCAGCAAGTCATTATACTAAAACAACACCTATATTACTTTGTAAATCTTTACATAAATGCCTGACCGATAGATTGGCGTCTGCTTTATTCTTATATTTCTATTCATCTACATCTTTTCAGGTTAAAATCATAAGGTCGTTATTAGTTTCTCTGCTAGCGTTAATACACCTCCACAGGAAACATCTTTTGAATTAAAGAACATAATAGGCTGTACTTTAATTACAATCACGTTTCCTCAAATTTTGTTCA
This sequence comes from Limnoperna fortunei, assembly GCA_944474755.1. NCBI lineage: Eukaryota > Metazoa > Mollusca > Bivalvia > Mytilida > Modiolidae > Limnoperna > Limnoperna fortunei. The sequence continues at coordinate 5,770,656 of OX104113.1, forward strand.
TCTTTTACACAACCAATTTTACTTATACGGTTATCTTTAAATTATAAAATTACAACAAAAAATCATAACAATATTATTCTAATAATCATTTTACTTTTATTTAAAAAGATTTCGCAGTTGTACAGGACTTAACTGACAAGTATTTTGTTTAATTCTTTCTGGTATTAATTTCATAAAAATGATCTAATCACAAACCTGTCTGTTGATAGTCTATGGAAATAATGGAGATAATATGTAACACAACGAAGTTTATACGACATACATACTTAATGCCTGCCCATGTCTGTATTGGTAACATTCTGTAGTAATCTTAAAATACATCTCATAGAAGTCAATTGAAGAAATATGATATCAGTATCTTTATCAATTTTTAAACTTTTTGTAAAGTTTGCAAAAATAACTGGTTATCAGTATCTTTCTCAATTTGTAAACTATTTGTAAAGTTTGCAGAATAAATGAATTAGCGTTGTCCAAATATTTCTAAAAGCTTTTTTTTAACTTTTGAACTGAATTAAGAAGCTTAGAAAACGGATTAGGAAAACACGAACATCTATTCATTTATCGTTCTTGAATAAGTAATTTCTGTATTAAAGGTAAACTTTTCACCCTGTTGAACAAAGATAAAACACAATCGATGGATCGACTATCAATCTGATTAAAACAATTCAAGGTTAATTATATATATAAATGGAACAATTTGTCTGATCTAAATGTTTAAAGAGGAACGATGGAGTAAAACAACCACTGTTCGGGAATGATTAAGTAAAAGACGCATTGTAAAAGTTATCGGGTTCTGTTCAGTAATGATTAAGTAAAGGACGCATTGTAAAAGTTAACGGTTTCTGTTCAGTAATGATGAAGGGAAAAAAAGCATTGTTAACGGTTTCGGATCGGTATCTAAGTTTTCGACTTTATTTTACTGCTGCGTTTTTAAACCTAATATTTTCAAATTTAGTGTTGAGTTTATTTAAACTTGTATTTATTTTGTACAAACACATTAATTTTTATGTACAAAAAATGATCTTTCCTTTTTAGAAACGTAGCGATCAGACGACAAATGTAGTCCCGCAATAAACGGGGTTTAAATTGTGGCAAATGTTATATCTTAGCTCTCTTCGGCACAGAGATCATAACCGGTTCCAAGATATAACCTCTTCCACACGTTATCCCCTTTTACTGCGGAACTACATTTGTCGTATGCTTGTGTTTGTATACAAAGACCGATGTTTGTAGAAAAATACATGAGATCATATTTTTATAAAGTATATTTATACACTTTCAATTTTTTGGCAATTTTAGTTTAAACAGTACAAGTATTCATCCGATTTTAGTACTGCTTTTATAAGATATGTATCGTTGAATAATTAAAGGATAATGTATTTCCTCGCAATAAAATTATATTTGCTATGTAAACAGGCTAACCGTATCGCATTTGGACCGATCTTTGGTCCATATCCATATATTTTTTTTTCCTTTTTACTTTAGGGCCATAGACGGAAAAAACCGAAAGGATCCGATTGGGTGACAATAGTATTGCCCCCCGTTTCCGCTTCCGGTTTCGAGGTAGCAAATTTTCGACGTTGTCTGTCTAACAAGACATTTCAGTTATAAAAGTCACGTCATATTATTCTTAGCCAATCAGTTAAAGAATCGGTGAATAAATATAGATTGTTCAATGAATAATATAATGATATATTATTGTCTTTTTCCATTCCATCAGTGTTTATTTATTTATTTATTTATTTATTTATTTATTTATTTATTTATTTATTTATTTATTTATTTATTTATTTATTTATATTCTTAAGCCAAGTAAGTATTAACTTGAAGTATGTTTGAACCGATTCACACATGAACGAATCTATTTTTTATAAATCAGTAAAAGATTTTATTTGTTTATGCTATGCTCCATCCACGGACGTTTAGTATTTTTTGTTGTTACAACTGGTAGTAGATATTTATTTTGCCAAATAATGTTTTTGTAAAAATAAAGCTCCTATTAAGTTTAGTCAGTTCAGTTGGGGCACTTGTTTCTACCCCGAAACACTGCACATATCTCCTGATCCTTCTGCCTTCATAAAAGGTGGGTAGAGATACTGGAATAATGGATTTTAAAACATAATCAGTATTTTCTTTTCAATTTACTTATATTCCTTTAATATGTATCTGAATTATATATTTATGTTTAAAAAGATTGAAACAGAATGTGTACCTGCCTTCTTATATAAATAATTTATAACCTTATACCTCTAGTCAAGGTTAACCTCTACTAAATAGATTTACATAGGTGACCATTATAACATTTTATAGAATACTGAATTTACCTTAAGTTCACTATTAGTGACACCCTTATTTTCTCAAAATACCATGTCTTCGCTAAAAAATATCTGACCGGCACAACAATATTAAAGTCTAATAAGAATGTTTTGTAAAGGTTACAAAATGACGTCAAAAATAGAAGTAGTTTCAGTTGTCAGATGGACAGAAACAAGGTGCCAGTCTGTCAAGTTTAGTACAAAATCTAATACTTGCTTGAAATTATTAAATTTAGATTCATTTCACTTCTTAAATGTTTGTGCATCATATAAACTTAATTTTAAACAGGTTCATTCAAAATTACAATTTTTATGCAAAGTGAAAGTAGAACTACTTTGGTTTTTTAAGCACTACTTTTGACTACGGCATCAACTGATTGGCTATTTAGTAGAGGTTAACCTCAAACTACTTAAAACACTCTTCTTCGACCAAGCTTTATTTACTGTTTGTATTAACTGGGATTTGATATCAAGTAATTCCTTCTTCTCTGGTTCTACAGTTGAATGAATACACGTCTTTAAACAAATTTGTTATTCTCCTCATTATTTATATATAATTTCTGTGATTAACTTGACTGTAATTTTCAATAAAAAGACAATTTTCATTTTAATTACGAACTTTTTTCATAAAAGTTTTCAAAATGGATATTTCGATTAGGTTTATTCATCACAATTAACAATAATCTCCATATTTCGTACAAATCCGATGATTATTTTGTTGTAATGCAAATATATATTAAAACAAGTATAAATTTCACGAGGTCACATAAGCTATTCATTGTGAACTTTCTTCTTCATAAACATGAACTAAAAATTCAAGCTATCTGATTGGTCGAAGCTCTATCTATACGTTCTACAACGTCAAGCTATATGAGTGGTCTAAAGCACCTGATTACGTTATAAAACGTGTTTGTTACGTTTGATATATTTATCGTTTTGTTTTATTACCCCCGGTTGACACTTCAATAAACGCACATATTAGTATATTTCTGACAAAGTGATTAATGTGCTAAACATCATACACCTTGACATTTATTTCTGAATATAGATTTACATGAACCAATAAGAAATATTTCCTGGTTATTGACGTAGCTATTCCGTAGTTTGGGAAGTATATAAAAAGATCCTGAAAAATTCGAGAAAACACAAATTTGCACGAAAACTCTGAATAAACAGAAACCTTTAGGTATGTAATTGTAGTTAATATCTATTATAAATCGTAACACATTTATATTATATTATTTTATATCCACAAATTCTGGTTGTGTATGCTGAAAATAGAATGGCTGACGTACACATGCTTTATACAACGGATTTAGAAAAATTTCGATAATTCCAAAAGGCAAAATCGGCCTTCCGTGTTGTTTTTTTTTTAAATGAATCCTTCAAAATTTTATTTTTAAATCGTGAAAAACAAATATATGACATATATGGTATTTTTTCCTTACGAGATAAATCGGGTTCCAAAAGCTAACACATGTTTTTATATATTTTGTTGTATTATCTGCCGCTGCTCCTATGTTATAGGCTAATATAAAATGTTCGTTTACTTGTAGCTTATCATAGAAGAGTTGTGACATGCGTGTTTACGTTGTTATCGGCGTTATTGCTCTGCTGTATATACAACAAGCAATAGGACAAGGTGGAGGGGGAGGAGGAGGCGGAGGAGGAGGTGGTGGAGGAGGCGGTGGAGGGGGCGGAGGCGGCGGTGGAGGTGGAGGCGGCGGTGGAGGAGGAGGAGGTGGCGGAGGAGCCACTGACACTTTTAATTCCTTTGGAAGTCGTCGACCATTCTTAAACCAAGGATTTAATCGATTTAATAGAAACTTTAATGGATTTGGTGGTGTCGGACCTTTTAACAGATTTAACAACCGTTTTGGTTAATATTTACTGCCAGTGAAAATTGTTGATTTTAATTATATACTTCTATTTTCTGAAGTCTAGTTTCATTAAAAAGAAATCCATATACCTTTGTTTTGTTCTTGATCTTTGTCTCGATTTAGACAGATGATGTTCCGGGATGTATGTATTTGGGTTAACATGGCATTACCAGGTTACAGATTATAACGTGTTCAGAAATTTGAAATATTCCTTTCAATTTAATTTAAGAATTAAATGCATTATTTTGAGTTTCATTGACGCATGAAAGCGTTGACCGTAGCACATTTTCAATCAAGCCGGATTCTGACTTAAATCGTGCACAATGTATTTTTGTTGATTTAAATTACTCCGCGTTGTTTGTTTACTGTGGACGTCGTCAAGGAAGCGTGATCGCTACCGGTTTCATACAGAATTGCAATCTACGTCATCTGTAACGATTTGAACCAATAGAAATCTAGAATATCGATAAAAGACATACGTAATGTAAATATTTTAAGAATAAAACTTGACAAATTCAATTATAATAGTTCCATGACGAACTATTAACAACGTTAGAATAGATCAGTCGACCAACGAAAGTTCTATCGAATATAATTGGTTGCTTCATTTGAATTTGCTAATCAGATTCCTACGAAAGCCCAGAAGGCTCATTCGATATTCGAAATTCGAGATTCGAGATTCGAAACTCGAAATTCGAGATTCGAAATTCGAAATTCGAAATCGAGATTCGAAATTCGAAATTCGAAACTCGAGATTGGAAATTCAGTATAGTTTAAAAAAAACTTTATGGAGTTTTACAAAACTTGGTATATAGAAGGTACAACATATTTAGTTGTGCATATTACCAGGGCATTTTGGTCCTCAAATTTTGTGTGGGGGCTATCAGGGGTGGATCCAGAGGGGGCCCTCCCTTTTGACGTAAAAATTTGGTTGCATATATCGGAAATCATTGAAGCTTGACAAAAGTTGGTCGCCCTTGGCCAGTCAGTGCCCCCCTCCTTTCGAAATTTCGAAATTTCTGGATCCGCCACTGGCTTATTTTGGCCCTTTGAACTTAGAAATGTGCTGAAAATACCCATTAATTATCTTGTCAGCACAAATCCTCTGGAACTACTCAGTACTATACAAAATTTTATGAAACTTGGTATGTACCTAGTACACCATATATGTAGTTGTGCATATTATCAGGAATTGTTGATTCCTAAATTTATGTGGTAGTTATGGCTCTTTGAACTTTGAATTTTCAGTAATCCTCAATAATCATGGTTATCGCTTTAACTCCCCTAAAACTACTCAACCAAATTTTATGTAGTAGCGATATAACCAAGGAATTCTGATTGGTAGAGATTATGTCACACGCAATCTGATTGGCTAAAACTATATTGAATTTCGAATTTCGAATCTCGAATATCGAATTTCGAATTTCGAATTTCGAATCTCGAATATCGAATTTCGAATTTCGATTCTCGAATCTCGAATGAGCCTTCTGGGCTTTCGTACATTCCTGCTTACAATGCAACTTAAATAATGATGAATCAGAGTTTTATATGGAAATTTGTTGTAATCGCACACACGTCTAAAACGTTCTGCTACAAAAACTGATTTTCTGTGCGCAGACAGTGTAGCTATTCTATTTTTGCATGATGTTTATATTTAACATAACACAAGTTCTCATAATGATAAGGAAGATTTATGGTACAGACACAGCTAAAAAAAATCAGAAGATACAGCACGTTCTTGTGGGAGTTAAAAATATTAGAAAAAAAAAATTAAAAAACACATTTCTAAAAGAAAATTCACAAACAGAAAAACAAAACCAGCTTCCCGGGTTCTCTTGCGCAGGTGATTATTTCCGACCCGCCGCTTTTTAGCTGATAACAATTTGTCTTGTAGTGGCACATGTGCACATGCTTTTGAAGTGGCTCTGCAACGATTTACTTAGATTCGTTTCTTCTGTACTTAGACCTGTTACTGTACTTACAGTTGTTTCTGTACTTAGACATGTTACTGTACTTACAGTTGTTTCTGTACTTAGATCTGTTACCTTACTTAGAGTTGTTTCTGTACTTAGATCTGTTACCTTACTTAAGAGTTGTTTCTGTACTTAGACCTGTTACTGTACTTACAGTTGTTTCTGTACTTAGACCTGTTACTGTACTTACAGTTGTTTCTGTACTTAGATCTGTTACCTTACTTAGAGTTGTTTCTGTACTTAGATCTGTTACCTTACTTAAGAGTTGTTTCTGTACTTAGACCTGTTACTGTACTTACAGTTGTTTCTGTACTTAGATCTGTTACCTTACTTAGAGTTGTTTCTGTACTTAGATCTGTTACCTTACTTAGAATTGTTTCTGTACTTAGACCTGTAACTGTACATACAGTTGTTTCCGTACTTACAGTTGTTTCTGTACTTAGACCTGTTACTTTACTTACAGTTGTTTCTGTATTTAGACCTGTTACTGTACTTACAGTTGTTTCTGTTCTTAGATCTGTTACTGCACTTACAGTTATTTCCGTACTAAGAGATGTTTCTGTACTTACAAATGTTTCTGTACTTACAGTTGTTTCTGTACTTAGAGGTGTTATTGTACTGTACTTAAATCTGTTACCTTACTTAGAGTTGTTTCTGTACTTAGACCTGTTACTGTACTTACAGTTGTTTCTGTACTTAGACCTGTTAATGTACTTACAGTTGTTTCTGTACTTAGATCTGTTACCTTACTTAGAGTTGTTTCTGTACTTAGATCTGTTACCTTACTTAGAGTTGTTTCTGTACTCAGACCTGTTACTGTACTCACAGTTGTTTCTGTACTTAGATATGTTACTGTACTTACAGTTGTTTCTTTACTTAGATCTAAAACTGTACGTACAGTTGTTTCTGTTCTGTACTTAGATCTGTTACCTTACTTAGAGATGTTTCTGAACTTTATTTGTTTTTGTTCTTAGATCTCCTTCTGTACTTACAGTTGTTTCTGTACTAAGACATGTTACTGTACTTAGAGTTGTTTCTGTACTTAGACATGTTACTGTACTTAGAGTTGTTTCTGTACTTAGACCTGTTACTGTACTTACAGTTGTTTCTGTACTTAGATCTGTTACTGTACTTACAGTTGTTTCTGTACTTAGATCTGTTACTGTACTTACAGTTGTTTCTGTACTTAGATCTGTTACCTTACTTAGAGTTGTTTCTGTACTTAGACATGTTACTGTACTTACATTTGTTTCTGTACTTAGATCTGTTACTGTACTTAGAGTTGTTTCTGTACTTAGATCTGTTACTGTACTTACAGTTGTTTCTGTACTTAGATCTGTTACTTTACTTACAGTTGTTTCTGTACTTAGAGATGTTTCTGTACTTACAGATGTTTCTATACTTAGATCTGTAACCTTACTTAGAGGTTTTCATAACTAGGCATTGAGGACCATGGATTTCATTCTTACAAAATCTGCGCTTCGACTTTCTGATTTGTCAGCCAGACTTGACACTTAAATCTGTACCACAAATTATCGATTGGACAACTCTATGCATAATACGATGGTTGTTTGTGTGAGCAGTTTATGCTCATCATACCGCGCTCGAAGTGTGAATTAAGTTAGTACAAATGAAATGACATAAATGTTGTATCTACGTTTGGTTATTTCCTAAAGCTTTCTGTTGTTGATAGTGTTGTGATATTGATAATGATGCAAGTTATTGTAAGTAACCGTGATTCTCGGAATCGTATTTATCAATGGTGGATTTTAACATTAGAAGTCTTACATATAAGTGCATTTCTATGAGGATTTCGTATTTATTTTTTTTATTATATATGTGTAACTGTTACTCTTTATTATGGTACTCGCGGGGTACAAGGTGGTAGAAATAGCTACAGGTAAAATTTAACGTAAGGTGTACATAATAACCCAATCGACAATTTACCGCCGAAGGTGTCACACTTACAAATAATAATAATTTTAGAATACCATGGTTTATAATCCCATTTACAAAAATATTATGTGCACCAAGGCACTAAATATGAGTAATATGCTAAACATTGATTATCAAACCTTCCTAAAATTTAATAATTAAAAAGGGGGCTCGGTGGCCGAGTGGTCAAGGTTGTTCGTCTACTATTGATCACGTGGTCTGTCAACACAGAGATTGCGGGTTCGATTCTCACTGCGGGCAGGGTGTACTCGACTCCAATCTTAATTGACAAGGATTACCCGTTTTCCTACCGCAGGTCGGGGTTCTCTCCGGTACTCCGGCATCCTCCCCAAATAAAAATTGGACGCCATGATATAGCGGAAAAATTGCTGAAAGTGGCGTTAAACACCATCAAACAAAGAAACAAAACAATATTTAAAAAGAGAGCCAACAACACAGTATTATTTTCACCTATGGTTCTATACTGGACCAGGTAAATGAACATATATACTTCATATAATACCTACATAATTTAAGTATATCAATCTAAAGAAATGATGCCAGCTTAAATGTGGTCCACAGAGTGAAAAAGAAACCTTTTTGAATTTCTAATCTATATTATTTATAATAATTAATCATAAGAAGTTACATTAAGCACATAGCCACCGAGGTCCCTGAGTTTACACCTCAACCACTGGGCCACAAGTTAATGAGTATACACTTTAACGACTCGGCCGCGGAGGTCTCTGAGTTAACAACTTTACCACTCGGCCACAGAGGTCTAAGTGTTTACATGTTAAACACTTTGCCACCAGGTCCCTGAGTTTACACCCTATAACCACTCCGTCACACAGGTCCCTGAGTTTACACCGTAACCACTGGGCCACAGGTCCCTGAGAACACACCGTAACCACTCGTCCGCAGACGTCTCTGAGTTTACACCTTAACCACTCGGCCACAGATGTCTCTGAGTTTACACCCTAACCACTCGGCCACAGAGGTCTCTGAGTATACACCTTAACCACTCGGCCACAGAGGTCTCTGAGTTTACACCTTAACCACTCGGCCACAGAGGTCTCTGAGTTTACACCTTAACCACTTGGCCACAGAGGTCTCTGAGTTTACACCTTAACCACTCGGCCACAGAGGTCTCTGAGTTTACACCTTAACCACTCGGCCACAGAGGTCTCTGAGTTTACACCTTAACCGCTCGGCCACAGAGGTCTCTGAGTTTACACCTTAACCACTCGGCCACAGAGGTCTCCGAGTTTACACCTTAACCACTTGGCCACAGAGGTCTCTGAGTTTACACCTTAACCACTCGGCCACAGAGGTCTCTGAGTTTACACCTTAACCGTTCGGCCACAGAGTCTCTGAGTTTACACCTTAACCGCTCGGCCACAGAGGTCTCTGAGTTTACACCTTAACCACTCGGCCACAGAGGTCTCCGAGTTTACACCTTAACCGCTCGGTCACAGAGGTCTCCGAGTTTACACCTTAACCACTCGGCCACAGAGGTCTCCGAGTTTACACCTTAACCGCTCGGCCACAGAGGTCTCTGAGTTTACACCTTAACCACTCGGCCACAGAGGTCTCTGAGTTTACACCTTAACCGCTCGGCCACAGAGGTCTCCGAGTTTACACCTTAACCGCTCGGCCACAGAGGTCTCTGAGTTTACACCTTAACCACTTGATCACAGAGGTCTCTGAGTTTACACCTTAACCACTCGGCCACAGAGGTCTCCGAGTTTACACCTTAAGCACTTAACCACTCGGCCACAGAGGTCCCTTAGTTCACACCTTAACCACTCGGCCACAGAGGTCTCCGAGTTTACACCTTAACCACTCGGCCACAGAGGTCTCTGAGTTTACACCTTAACCACTGGGCCACAGAGGTCTCTGAGTTTACACCTTAAGCACTTAACCACTCGGCCACAGAGGTCCCTTAGTTCACACCTTAACCACTCGGCCACAGAGGTCTCCGAGTTTACACCTTAACCACTCGGCCACAGAGGTCTCTGAGTTTACACCTTAACCACTCGGCCACAGAGGTCTCTGAGTTTACACCTTAACCACTCGGCCACAGAGGTCTCCGAGTTTACACCTTAACCGCTCGGCCACAGAGGTCTCCGAGTTTACACCTTAACCGCTCGGCCACAGAGGTCTCCGAGTTTACACCTTAACCACTCGGCCACAGAGGTCCCTGAGTTTACACCCTAACCACTGGGCCACAGACGTCTCTGAGTTTACACCTTAACCACTCGGCCACAGAGGTCTCTGAGTTTACACCTTAACCACTCGGCCACAGAGGTCCTAAAGTTCACACCTTAACCACTCGGCCACAGAGGTCTCTGAGTTTACACCTTAACCGCTCGGCCACAGAGGTCTCTGAGTTTACACCTTAACCACTTGGCCACAGAGGTCTCCGAGTTTACACCTTAACCACTTGGCCACAGAGGTCTCTGAGTTTACACCTTAACCACTCGGCCACAGAGTCTCTGAGTTTACACCTTAACCACTCGGCCACAGAGGTCTCTGAGTTTACACCTTAACCACTCGGCCACAGAGGTCTCCGAGTTTACACCTTAACCGCTCGGCCACAGAAGTCTCCGAGTTTACACCTTAACCACTCGGCCACAGAGGTCTCCGAGTTTACACCTTAACCGCTCGGCCACAGAGGCCTCCGAGTTTACACCTTAACCACTCGGCCACAGAGGTCTCTGAGTTTACACCTTAACCGCTCGGCCACAGAGGTCTCCGAGTTTACACCTTAACCGCTCGGCCACAGAGGTCTCTGAGTTTACACCTTAACCACTTGATCACAGAGGTCTCTGAGTTTACACCTTAACCACTCGGCCACAGAGGTCTCCGAGTTTACACCTTAAGCACTTAACCACTCGGCCACAGATGTCCCTTAGTTCACACCTTAACCACTGGGCCACAGAGGTCTCTGAGTTTACACCTTAAGCACTTAACCACTCGGCCACAGAGGTCCCTTAGTTCACACCTTAACCACTCGGCCACAGAGGTCTCCGAGTTTACACCTTAACCACTCGGCCACAGAGGTCTCTGAGTTTACACCTTAAGCACTTAACCACTCGGCCACAGATGTCCCTTAGTTCACACCTTAACCACTCGGCCACAGAGGTCTCCGAGTTTACACCTTAACCACTCGGCCACAGAGGTCTCTGAGTTTACACCTTAAGCACTTAACCACTCGGCCACAGATGTCCCTTAGTTCACACCTTAACCACTCGGCCACAGAGGTCTCTGAGTTTACACCTTAACCAGTCGGCCACAGAGGTCTCCGAGTTTACACCTTAACCGCTCAGCCACAGAGGTCTCCGAGTTTACACCTTAACCACTCGGCCACAGAGGTCCCTGAGTTTACACCCTAACCACTGGGCCACAGAGGTCTCTGAGTTTACACCCTAACCACTCGGCCACAGAGGTCTCTGAGTTTACACCTTAACCACTCGGCCACAGAGGTCTCTGAGTTTACACCCTAACCACTCGGCCACAGAGGTCTCTGAGTTTACACCTTAACCACTCGGCCACAGAGGTCTCTGAGTTTACACCTAAACTGCTCGGCCACAGAGGTCTCTGAGTTTACACCTTAACCACTCGGCCACAGAGGTCTCCGAGTTTACACCTTAACCGCTCGGCCACAGAGGTCTCCGAGTTTACACCTTAACCACTCGGCCACAGAGGTCCCTGAGTTTACACCTTAACCACTCGGCCACAGAGGTCTCTGAGTTTACACCTTAACCACTCGGCCACAGAGGTCTCTGAGTTTACACCCTAACCACTCGGCCACAGAGGTCTCTGAGTTTACACCTTAACAACTCGGCCACAGAGGTCTCCGAGTTTACACCTTAACCGCTCGGCCACAGAGGTCTCTGAGTTTACACCTTAACCACTCGGCCACAGAGGTCTCCGAGTTTACACCTTAACCACTGGGCCACAGAGGTCCCTGAGTTTACACCCTAACCACTGGGCCACAGACGTCTCTGAGTTTACACCTTAACCACTCGGCCACAGAGGTCTCTGAGTTTACACCTTAACCACTCGGCCACAGAGGTCTCTGAGTTTACACCTTAACCACTCGGCCACAGAGGTCTCTGAGTTTACACATTAACCACTCGGCCACAGAGGTCTCCGAGTTTACACCTTAACCACTCGGCCACAGAGGTCCCTTAGTTTACACCTTAACCACTCGGCCACAGAGGTCTCCGAGTTTACATCTTAACCACTTGATCACAGAGGTCTCTGGGTTTACACAACCACTCGGCCACAGAGGACCCTGTGTTTACACCCTAGCCACTCCGCCACAGAGGTCTTTGAGTTTACACCTTAACCACTTGATCACAGAGGTCTCTGAGTTTACACCCTAAGCACTCGGCCACAGAGGTCTCTGAGTTTACACCTTAACAACTCGGCCACAGAGGTCTCCGAGTTTACACCTTAACCGCTCGGCCACAGAGGTCTCTGAGTTTACACCTTAAACACTCGGCCACAGAGGTCTCCGAGTTTACACCTTAACCGCTCGGCCACAGAGGTCTCCGAGTTTACACCTTAACCAGTCGGCCACAGAGGTCCCTGAGTTTACACCCTAACCACTGGGCCACAGACGTCTCTGAGTTTACACCTTAACCACTCGGCCACAGAGGTCTCTGAGTTTACACCTTAAACACTCGGCCACAGAGGTCTCTGAGTTTACACATTAACCACTCGGCCACAGAGGTCTCCGAGTTTACACCTTAACCACTCGGCCACAGAGGTCTCTGTGTTTACACCCTAACCACTCGGCCACAGAGGTCTCTGAGTTTACACCTTAACCACTCGGCCACAGAGGTCTCTGAGTTTACACCTTAACTGCTCGGCCACAGAGGTCTCTGAGTTTACACCTTAAACACTCGGCCACAGAGGTCTCCGAGTTTACACCTTAACCGCTCGGCCACAGAGGTTTCCGAGTTTACACCTTAACCACTCGGCCACAGAGGTCCCTGAGTTTACACCTTAACCACTCGGCCACAGAGGTCTCTGAGTTTACACCTTAACCACTCGGCCACAGAGGTCTCTGAGTTTACACCCTAACCACTCGGCCACAGAGGTCTCTGAGTTTACACCTTAACAACTCGGCCACAGAGGTCTCCGAGTTTACACCTTAACCGCTCGGCCACAGAGGTCTCTGAGTTTACACCTTAACCACTCGGCCACAGAGGTCTCCGAGTTTACACCTTAACCACTGGGCCACAGAGGTCCCTGAGTTTACACCCTAACCACTGGGCCACAGACGTCTCTGAGTTTACACCTTAACCACTCGGCCACAGAGGTCTCTGAGTTTACACCTTAACCACTCGGCCACAGAGGTCTCTGAGTTTACACCTTAACCACTCGGCCACAGAGGTCTCTGAGTTTACACATTAACCACTCGGCCACAGAGGTCTCCGAGTTTACACCTTAACCGCTCAGCCACAGAGGTCTCCGAGTTTACACCTTAACCACTCGGCCACAGAGGTCCCTGAGTTTACACCCTAACCACTGGGCCACAGAGGTCTCTGAGTTTACACCCTAACCACTCGGCCACAGAGGTCTCTGAGTTTACACCTTAACCACTCGGCCACAGAGGTCTCTGAGTTTACACCCTAACCACTCGGCCACAGAGGTCTCTGAGTTTACACCTTAACCACTCGGCCACAGAGGTCTCTGAGTTTACACCTTAACTGCTCGGCCACAGAGGTCTCTGAGTTTACACCTTAACCACTCGGCCACAGAGGTCTCCGAGTTTACACCTTAACCGCTCGGCCACAGAGGTCTCCGAGTTTACACCTTAACCACTCGGCCACAGAGGTCCCTGAGTTTACACCTTAACCACTCGGCCACAGAGGTCTCTGAGTTTACACCTTAACCACTCGGCCACAGAGGTCTCTGAGTTTACACCCTAACCACTCGGCCACAGAGGTCTCTGAGTTTACACCTTAACAACTCGGCCACAGAGGTCTCCGAGTTTACACCTTAACCGCTCGGCCACAGAGGTCTCTGAGTTTACACCTTAACCACTCGGCCACAGAGGTCTCCGAGTTTACACCTTAACCACTGGGCCACAGAGGTCCCTGAGTTTACACCCTAACCACTGGGCCACAGACGTCTCTGAGTTTACACCTTAACCACTCGGCCACAGAGGTCTCTGAGTTTACACCTTAACCACTCGGCCACAGAGGTCTCTGAGTTTACACCTTAACCACTCGGCCACAGAGGTCTCTGAGTTTACACATTAACCACTCGGCCACAGAGGTCTCCGAGTTTACACCTTAGCCACTCGGCCACAGAGGTCCCTTAGTTTACACCTTAACCACTCGGCCACAGAGGTCTCCGAGTTTACATCTTAACCACTTGATCACAGAGGTCTCTGGGTTTACACAACCACTCGGCCACAGAGGACCCTGTGTTTACACCCTAGCCACTCCGCCACAGAGGTCTTTGAGTTTACACCTTAACCACTTGATCACAGAGGTCTCTGAGTTTACACCCTAAGCACTCGGCCACAGAGGTCTCTGAGTTTACACCTTAACAACTCGGCCACAGAGGTCTCCGAGTTTACACCTTAACCGCTCGGCCACAGAGGTCTCTGAGTTTACACCTTAAACACTCGGCCACAGAGGTCTCCGAGTTTACACCTTAACCGCTCGGCCACAGAGGTCTCCGAGTTTACACCTTAACCAGTCGGCCACAGAGGTCCCTGAGTTTACACCCTAACCACTGGGCCACAGACGTCTCTGAGTTTACACCTTAACCACTCGGCCACAGAGGTCTCTGAGTTTACACCTTAACCACTCGGCCACAGAGGTCTCTGAGTTTACACATTAACCACTCGGCCACAGAGGTCTCCGAGTTTACACCTTAACCACTCGGCCACAGAGGTCTCTGTGTTTACACCCTAACCACTCGGCCACAGAGGTCTCTGAGTTTACACCTTAACCACTCGGCCACAGAGGTCTCTGAGTTTACACCTTAACTGCTCGGCCACAGAGGTCTCTGAGTTTACACCTTAAACACTCGGCCACAGAGGTCTCCGAGTTTACACCTTAACCGCTCGGCCACAGAGGTTTCCGAGTTTACACCTTAACCACTCGGCCACAGAGGTCCCTGAGTTTACACCTTAACCACTCGGCCACAGAGGTCTCTGAGTTTACACCTTAACCACTCGGCCACAGAGGTCTCTGAGTTTACACCCTAACCACTCGGCCACAGAGGTCTCTGAGTTTACACCTTAACAACTCGGCCACAGAGGTCTCCGAGTTTACACCTTAACCGCTCGGCCACAGAGGTCTCTGAGTTTACACCTTAACCACTCGGCCACAGAGGTCTCCGAGTTTACACCTTAACCACTGGGCCACAGAGGTCCCTGAGTTTACACCCTAACCACTGGGCCACAGACGTCTCTGAGTTTACACCTTAACCACTCGGCCACAGAGGTCTCTGAGTTTACACCTTAACCACTCGGCCACAGAGGTCTCTGAGTTTACACCTTAACCACTCGGCCACAGAGGTCTCTGAGTTTACACATTAACCACTCGGCCACAGAGGTCTCCGAGTTTACACCTTAACCACTCGGCCACAGAGGTCCCTTAGTTTACACCTTAACCACTCGGCCACAGAGGTCTCCGAGTTTACATCTTAACCACTTGATCACAGAGGTCTCCGGGTTTACACAACCACTCGGCCACAGAGGACCCTGTGTTTACACCCTAGCCACTCCGCCACAGAGGTCTTTGAGTTTACACCTTAACCACTTGATCACAGAGGTCTCTGAGTTTACACCCTAACCACTCGGCCACAGAGGTCTCTGAGTTTACACCTTAACAACTCGGCCACAGAGGTCTCCGAGTTTACACCTTAACCGCTCGGCCACAGAGGTCTCTGAGTTTACACCTTAAACACTAGGCCACAGAGGTCTCCGAGTTTACACCTTAACCGCTCGGCCACAGAGGTCTCCGAGTTTACACCTTACCCAGTCGGCCACAGAGGTCCCTGAGTTTACACCCTAACCACTGGGCCACAGACGTCTCTGAGTTTACACCTTAACCACTCGGCCACAGAGGTCTCTGAGTTTACACCTTAACCACTCGGCCACAGAGGTCTCTGAGTTTACAGATTAACCACTCGGCCACAGAGGTCTCCGAGTTTACACCTTAACCACTCGGCCACAGAGGTCCCTTAGTTTACACCTTAACCACTCGGCCATAGAGGTCTCCGAGTTTACACCTTAACCACTTGATCACAGAGGTCTCTGGGTTAACACAACCACTCGGCCACAGAGGACCCTGTGTTTACACCCTAGCCACTCCGCCACAGAGGTCTCTGAGTTTACACCTGAACAACTCAGCCACCGAGGTCCTAGAGTTAAAAATGTAAACTCTGCAGACTGGTTAAGATGTTTAGTCTACCATTGACCACATGGTATATCAACAGTGAGGTTGTGAATTTAGTTCGGAAGGGTGTGATCTACTCCAATCATAATTGACAAGGATTGCCAGTTTTTCTATTGAAGGTCGGAAGTTTTCTCCGCATACTACGGCTTCCTCCGCCAATAAAAACTGCTCGTCATGATATAGCTGGAGAATTGCTAAAAGTGGCATTAAAACCATTCAAACAAACAAAAAATTTAATAAATCTGGAATATCTTTTTGTAGTTTATAAATATTGCGAGACTTTAAATGATTTTTATATTTACATAAAACAAGAAAACAATTGCCTGTAGAAGTCAAATTGTTCGCATTATCAATACAAAACCATTGGTCTTTACACAAAATTATCACCTCGATGTGTATATGTGTAAAAATATCAATCATCAATAGGTTCCAGATGTAGTCGAGATTTATTTATGAAAGGAAAAGAAGTGGTCGAGATCTATTCATGCAAAGAAGGATAACTGAATGAATGAATGATTTATTGCATAAAGCACATACATGCTATAGCAAACAATAATAAATACATAGTGACAAACAACGGATTACAGAGAACAAATACAAACTAACTAGTTAATAAACATTGAGACCTAAGTTTCCATGCTGAATTTATAAACATACATACTTTATTTGTGAATTTTCTGTCCAAACAATTAAACAGTTTATACAGTTTCGGACCACTTGGCCACGAACAAATAGTGTATTGGTAAATAAACTTTTCTTGAAGATCTGTAAGTTGGACATACTAAAACAAAATGGTACTCATCATCAACAACATTCACATTACATGAAAAACCAAATCTATTTTCTCTTCATATATATATTCTGGTATCTGCCTGTTTCTACACAGAGCTTTAAAGTTCAACTTCATATTTTGGTTAATAATTGTACATTAATATGAAAATCATATACTAGTGGAGATTTTAAAGTTAATATGCGAAACCAATATTTCAAAATCATCATGTCTATATACATACATTGGGTAATGACCTAGCTCGCCATATAAAATGGGCAGAGGAGCAGTTTTGCCTACCTATAATACATATCAACAACAACGGTTATGCAAAAAGTCAATGTCTCTGGCAATATAAAAACTCCAAACCTCTGATGCATATCCAATCAGTGATCTGACAAGTTTATTTGTTGTTCCTTCGTTACCTACATTTGTTTTAAAGAGTAAATTAGCGACGACATAGCTCTACCATCTTGTTGTGCGAGACGCTTTTGTGTTTGTAAACATTTTCCGTAAGAGCTGAGTAAAATTCCGAGATAAACATAAGAATTAACATTTTCCAATCGTTCGATCGAAATAGAAATTCTCACTGACAGGTCTTCAACCATTTTGAAACACGACAGCTTTTGTTTTATCAATATTCCATTTTTACAGAAATAAGAGGGTTTATTTAGTGATTGTTGTAAGATAGGAACGAACATATGTGGACACGTCGTTATCATTTCGCCTATAATGTTATCTTTACCTCCCCTTTTTGCCGGACTAAGTTCTTGATTGCGGCTATAATTTCAACTTCTGTTATTTCAGAGTCAAGAAAATCTATATAAATATTGGTGTTAAAGTCAGTGTCGTCTAAAAGATTTTTAACATCATCACATAGTTCAGGCAGATTCCTAAAATACATTCAGAATGATTTAGCATAATGTACTTAGACTTTATTGCCGACCAAAATTTTCTCGGTCGGTTCTTTCTTTGCAATGCTACAAAGTTCTATACGTTTTCTTTTTTATGACGGAATTTCACTTGTGTGAAGTCGATTACCACCATTCGGATTACGTTTGTAAAAGTTTCTAGCGTGGTGTAACTCTTATCGGCTTTCGCACATTTACTGTCAAACCGTTCGTTTCGTTAAATTCGGACGTACTATCTCCACGTATAAGGACAGATAATTCCCGTAAACTTGAAAAGCACCATCACCAATAGTATTCGTTATTTCACATACCGAATTATTAAGTCCGTTTCGCATTCAGATCATTGACCAAATCCAAGTCTGTTGTGATGCGTTAATTGAATTTGAAAATATTGTTAATTTTGCTAGTATCCCACTTTATAAATCTATATATTTCAGGTAGAATTTTGCGTTTTTGGAAATGTGGAAAGTTGAACGCGAAAAAACAGGCATATGATCAGAGAATTCATTCAGGAAACTAAAATTACGTAACATTTCAAAACGATTTGGTGGAAATAAAAGATAGTCGTTTACACTTTGCTCTTTATTCGTACAAAAGGTAAAAATACCATGTTTATCATTATAAAGCCCCCCCCCCCCCATTGGCTACAATCATGGCAGTATTAAAACAGAGTTGCAATAATTTGCGACCAAAACAGATGAATTTATCCATTGAATGACGATCAGGGACAATTGGGGTATTCTTGTGTTCTCAATATATTTGTCTAAATTATCCGTAGGCAGAACATCGCTCAGTTCACCTATGCGGCAATTTAAGTCACCGCAAACTAATACAATTCCTTTGTATTGATGACATATCTTCAATTCGGTCATGAAAATCAGGGTCAGATATAGTATAAAAGTTTGACTTCTCATGAAGAATATATGAAAAAGATATATAAACATTGTTTTCGATATCAAAAAAGGTTTTATCTAGTTTTAAAACAATAATGCCCTCATTCGGTATTTTCTACAGATAAACAACCTAGTAAAAATGATTTACAGTAGATAGCAATGCTACCTTCATTTCTAGTACCTATGTTTATATTTCTGCATAAATACATGTTACATTGTCAAACCCAAGTTTCGCTGAAAAATAAAATGTCATATTCACGGGCGGATACAGGATTTTCAAAAGGGGAGGGGGGCGTAAAAAGCGGATATCGGAAAAGGAAGGCCACGAATAAAGGTTTTTGTAGTGTTCAGTAACCTTTATTTGGTACAGTATATACAACAGAGATATCATAATAAACGAATTAGTACTGTTCATGCATTAATTTATGGCGAGGACGAGCGGGGATTACATATTTGCCTTTGGCGCTGGTTGTTACCCTCCATGTTCTCTATCTTTTTCCTTTCTTTTTTTTAAAGGGGGGCGTAAGCCCCTACGCCCCCCCCCCCCCTTGGATCCGACACTGATATTCGTTTATAATGTTTAAAAAATCATTGTCATCTTTAACTGAGTTTAAGCCATGAATGTTCCAACTGAGGCATTTGATATATTTAATTGTTCTCTTGGTCTGTAATATGGCACATTCTCTTTTCCGCCTACAAAAATACGACGGTAAGATAATTATGTTCTTACAGACTTAGAACATTGAACATATATGGTTCGGATCATTTGAAGTTTTTTTTAGCTTAGATTATTACTAACTATTTGAGATTTAAACACATTCACAATGTCAAAATTTGGCATTAAAATGTGTTTACAAAAATGCATATAAAGCAATGTCGGCTATCACTAGATGAAGCTGGGGGAGAAATCATTGTACGACTGGTTAAATAGTTACCAGCATATATTTTTGCAGTTTATCTTGAACTATGCAACAGATACAAATCTATAAAACGAACATTGTAAATTTAGTTTGTTGGTTAAAAATGGATCGTGAAGTCTAGCAATAGTCATAGTTTTACTCCTTTGAAAGTAATAAAAGTCATAAGACAGCGTTATCTAGACGCTGTAGCCTGCAAAGTCAAAACAATTAACTTTATGGTCCATGATCAAAGTAGGTAAGACTTCCAATTGAACCTCCAATAAAAAATACGCAATGCATTAGACTATCACAAGATACATGGAGTTCACATGGCTCGCACTTTCCCAATTGGCAATGCATGACTGTGTCCACTGTGGGGTTCACCAGTGGCTGCCACCCAGTGCCAAATTCTTTTATTTACGTTCGAAATAATGCATTTTTAGTTGGGGTTCAAATGGAAGTCTTTCCTCAAAGTGAAAAGATGACTGTTAGAACACTGAAAATAACTGTAGTGAATTCTGGGAGCAAGGATGTGACATGATTGTCATTAGAATTCTAAACATTATGTTAAAATGCATATTATGATTAGTTTAGTAATTGCATTTATCTATTTACGTGTCGAAATTAGTACTAACTGCAGTTCGATACTATATTCGTACACCTGGGTCTAGATGGTTGTTAAATAAATATATTTCATCTTTCTTTTTTAGTCACTAATTTGTTACTAAACAATCAAGCTTTCTGATTGGTCGAAATCATTATCGTACGTTCTAAAACGTCAAAATATCTGATTGGCGGAAGCATATTATGTTTGTGGTATTTATCACCCCCGTGAAATCCATTTTTTTATCACCCTGGTTGACAGTTTTATACACATACACACGTCCACACAAATACGCGTGTGTGGAATTCTACATGTAATTTCTGCCAAAATGATTTATGTTACCACCATTATATAAACTGACATTTATTTCATATTATAGATTTATTCGGACAAACAAGACATTTCATCATTAATTATCTATTCCGTCAGGAAAGCATATAAAAGATACTGACAAATTCAGGACAACACAAATCTGCTCGAACGCTCTGAAAAGATAAACAGAACTCGTAAGGTACGTAATTATTACAGCATATCAATAAGTTGTAGTTTTAAAAAACTGTTATTTATATCAACAAATTCTGGCAATGTTGGTTGATTGATGTATAAAGACTTGAAAAACCTTTTGGGTTGGCAAGACAAAATTCTACGTCGGTTTCACGTTATATATACTGAATAATTTCAAAATCTATTTTTAATTCATTCAAAACTATTAAAAAAATATCTGATCACTTTTTCTTACCACTTAAATCAGAATTTAAAGCTAATTAAGGAATTCTTCAAATTTCTGAACAGGTTATACGATATAATATGTTTTGGGTCTGTTTACGCCTAATAAACCGCGAAGCCGTTTATGAATCGTGCAGACCCAAACCATAAGATATTGTATAACCTGTTCAGAATTTTAAAATATTCCTTAAAATTTAATTAAAACTATAAATCTTGACAATTTTAACGTTAAAAACAGCAATGACGTCATAGAATTATTTGAATTTTAACGGCGTGAGAAGAGTGCCAGTTATTTGGTATAATGTGGGTTTCTACATTTGAATTGGCCAATCATATTTCAGAGTACAAAGCAAATTAAATTGTTCGCATATTTTTAAAAGAATTTATATTGTTAATACAATTTTAACAAGGAAATCTTCTGTCGGTAGAATTAATATTGTTTTGTACTGTATTCATTTTGTGCAATTGTTTAAGTTAGTATAGACTTTGCTTGTTTATTTTAGCTTTAACAAGAAGAGCTGTGACATGCGTGTATACGTTGTTATCGGCGTTATTGCTCTGTTGTATCTGCAACAAATATTAAGTGAAGTAATAGTTAAAACTGATGTTGGTGGTGGAGGCGGCGGAGGAGGAGGCGGAGATAGCGGAGGAGGAGGTGGTGGTGGAGGAGGCGGAGGTGGCGGCGGAGGAGGAGGCGGAGGTGGTGGCGGAGGAGGAGGCGGTGGTGGTGGAGGCGGTGGAGGAGGAGGTGGAGGTGGTGGCGGCGGAGGAGGAGGTGGTGGTGGCGGAGGAGGAGGTGGTGGAGGAGGAGGAGGTGGAGGCGCTAATGACGCTTTAAACAACCTTGGAGGAGCAGGACCTTTCATAAATCAAGGATTTAATCGATTTAATAGGAGATTCAATAGATTTGGTGGAGGACATTTTAACAAATTTAACAATCATCTTGGTTAGGATTTATTGCCAGTTTGATTTCGTTATAGTTTTATATTTTATATTTTTAATGAAAAAAGAAATCCATATATACTTGTGTCGTTCTTGATCTATGGCATAAATTTGGTAGTTAGATATATTTATATGTGTGGCCTCCTGGCAGGTAGCAACACAGCACAATTAAAAGTTAAACAGCGCATATATCTACTGTTGCAACAACGTAGGCGTGGGTACAACCTATTACTTGCCTATAAAAATGTCAAATGTTGTAGACGTTTGATCATAGGAAACTTCTTGGGGCAGCTAGACTGTTCCGGGATGACGCATGTGCAACTCGGTTTGGTCGATTGAAAGATTTTGTCAGATCGAAGACTATAGCATAAAGATCGATTGGCGGTTTGAGGCTTTTTTTTCTGGACTTCACGGAGACTATGAGTGGCTAAGGCTGGTCTAAAACACCACACATGTTATGGTATGTCTTCTTCTGATACAGAGATGATCTACCGTTAAAGGAGACATTATGAGAAAATATTTTCATCGTATGGCATGAAACAGAGATATCCCGACAGTCTTACTTGCAATTTTTTCTCTATGACACGATTTCTTATTCTTATATGCAAGTAATATTTCGTGAAAGACAGAAAGGTTTGTCCCGGGTTCTTCAGCTGTTCTGTGAGAAATGGTCTGTTAAATCCCTTTCTTAACCTTGTCATGGAGGAAGGTCAAGGTTATCTTCTGCCTAAACCATGTTAACGACTTTAAGGCCAGTGTTGCTAACTGTAAAGGACACTAATCAAGTCTTCTTCTTTGTGCTTAGCATCAGACGGGGTGGTGTGCGTAATCAAGTAGGACTGAAGACTGGTTTCAACTTTATTTTGGTGTTGAGAATTATTGCAATGATTTTGAATTGCTCTCCAAATTACTTACAAAATTGAAATACATGTAGATGGCGTATTAATCATACTCTAAAACGTATGATATTGTGTACTTTCTATGTAATTCCTACAGTAAAAGATTAGTACCATAATTTCCAGCAGTTAGAAACTGTTAGATTTCGGTTTTTATCTCAATATTATTGTTCATGGCCTTATGATGATAAACCTAAGAAAGTTGATTTCTGCTTCCCAAAGCAAAACAAAGAAACCATGTGTGTATCTGAAAGCCCACGTGATAACATATATAACAGATGTATTGATGATATCCTTACTATTAACAAACCTTGATTTGCTGAGTGGCTTCCGTTAATATATTTAATTCAGAATTAGAACTTTAAAAACAACCATAGAAACAGCTTCATCTACATTATTTTTAGACTTACACCTCGAATATGACACCAACGTGTCGTCTTAGCACAAAAATTTACGACAAACGAAACGCGATTATAATTTCAAAATTAAACACCATCTTTATGTATGCAGCAGTAATTTAGCTTCTGCACACAGTGTATATATTTCCGAATTGATCAGGTATGCAGGAGCTTGTAGCGCGTATACTGGTTTTTATAAACGTCACATATTTCTTCGGGATAAACTTATAAAAAAAGTTTCAAGAAAAAAACGACTAGTCCGCGCCTTTAATAAGTTTAACTATAAATGCCACATCCTTGTCGTTAAAAAATATGGTTGCAGATAGTGTTCCCAAGTTGTGAACTCAGTGTCACGAGGTATGTGCAACGATGATTATTGGATACACCTATTACCGACTAGTGGTATATGATACATGTACCCATCCATTTTCTTTAACTAATTCATTCACTACAGTAATGGATACGGGAGGTTTGGCATGCCACAAAACATGGCTTTAACCACCAATTCTTTTGAAATCACTGTACCAAGTAAGGACTACTGCTGGAGTTACTTTATTTTTGGTTGTTGGTTCTAGAGTTGGAGGTATTCTGGGACTTTGATTCGGGGATTGTCTTTTTGACAGTTTCCTATGTATTCGGTATTTTATTATTGCCTTTATTTGTATTAAAATTATGACAAGAACGTTTGAAATAAGGGCAAAAGAGATGTAATCGTTTGAAAAGTATGAAACCTTTTTTTATTTAGACACAAAATTTGTGTTTCACACAAAACATTTCTAGAATATTTATGAATATTTAAAAGAAAATAATATAATTTCTGTCGTTAAAAATTCTAAACTTACAACGTTAATTACAAAATATGACAATCTGATGTATAACTATACATACAACCAAGAAATTGATATATATTGTCTCTACAATGCTGCTGATATTATCTAGGAAATATGTTAGTTTATATGGCAGACATATATTGTTTCCTGTTTATTAAACAAAAACTGAAAATAGATCCATTTAATGCCAACCAAGACGATTGTTAAATCTGTGAGCATGTCCAATGCCATCAAAGTGTCCTCTGTGTCCAATGCCATCAAAGTGTCCTCTGTGTCCAAATATATTTTGTCTTCCAATACCATTTACAATATTAATGGCTCCGCCTCCTCCACCGCCACCACCCCCACCGCCTACCCCACCACCTCCTCCACCACCGCCACCACCACCACCTCCTCCTCCACCGCCGCCTCCTCCGCCGCCACCACCTGCTCCACCGCCACCGACTACTATCTGAGTAACACTCAGACTTTCTGTTTGCTGTAAGTTCATCAGAGCAATGACCCCGACAATAATATAGATATGCATAGCACAATTATTGAAGAAGCTACAAATAAAAATTAATATATACACATTTATCTAAAAAGATAACAGTAGCCACAATAAATAGATACACCGTTTTGTGAAAGTGGATAGATACACTGCGCGTTTTGTGATTGTGGATGAATACAAGACGTGTTTTGTGATTGTGGATGAAGGCAAGGCGTGTTTTGTGATTGTTGATAGATAGAAGGTGTGTTTTATGATTGTGGATGAAGGCAATGCGTGTTTTGTGATTGTAGATGGATATAAGGTGTGTTTTGTGATTGTGGATGAAGGCAAGGCGTGTTTTGTGATTGTAGATGGATAGGTGTGTTTTGTGATTGTTGATAAATAGAAGGTGTGTTTTGCGATTGTGAATGAAGGCAAGGCGTGTTTTGTTATTGTGGATGGATAAAAGGCGTGCTTTGTGATTGTGGATACATACCATGCGCGTTTTGAGATTGTAGATAAATACAGAGCGTGTTCTGTGATTGTGAAAGAATACAATGCGTGTTTAGTGATTTTGGATGGCTTCAATGTGTGTTTTGTGATTCTTGATGGATACAATTCGTGTTCTCTGATTGTTGATGGATGCAAGGAGTGTTGTGTGATTAATGATGGATAAAAGGCATGTTTTGTGATTGCAGATGACTATATGGGGTGTTTTGTGGATAAATACAGAGCGAGTTCTGTGATTATGGATGAATACAATGCGTGTTTTGCGATTGTGGATGAAAAAAAGCGTGTTTTCTGATAGTGGATGGATGCAAGACTTGTTTTGTGGTTATATATGGATACAAAACGTGATTTCTTTTCTATTTTGGATGAATACAATGGATTTTGGATGATTGTGAATGGCGAAAAGGCGCGTTCTGTGATTGTATATGGATAAAAGGCATGTTTTGTGAATGTAGATTAATACAAGGCGTGTTGGGGGATTTCTGTGAATACACTGCGCGTTTTGTGATTGTATATGGATACATGGAGTGCTTTGTGATCGCAGATGGATAGTAGGTGTGTTTTGGGATTGTGGATGACGACAAGGCATGTTTTGTGATTGTATCTGGATACAACACGTTAATTTTCACAGCAGAGGTATATTGTGATTCAGCTGTCTAATATTAATAGATAGAAACTGAATTGCTATTTAATAAAGCAGACTTGCCACTAAACAGTTATGGATGCATGGTTTTTATGCAATTTTTAGTTGTTTTTATTTTTAGTTTTTGTGTTTTACCTGAAGTGGCTACAGTTATAATTACCTAAAACAGGCTACAGTAAAAATTACCTAAAGTGGCTACAGTAATAATTACCTAAACTGGCTACAATAATAATTACCTAAAATGGCTACAGTAATAATTTCCTAAACTGGCTACAGTAATAATTATTTAAACTGGCTACAGTAATAACTATCTAAACTGGCTACAGTAATAATTTCCTAAACTGGCTACAGTAATAATTTTCTAAACTGGCTACAGAAATAATTATCTAAACTGGCTAGAGTAATAATTACCTAAAATGGCTACAGTAATAATTTCCTAAACTGGCTACAGTAATAATTTTCTAAACTGGCTACAGAAATAATAACCTTAGCTGGCTACAGTAATAATTACCTAAACTGGCTACAGTAATAATTACCTAAACTGGCTACAGTAATAATTATCTAAACTGGCTACAGTAATAATTTCCTAAAATGGCTGCAGTAATAATTACCTAAACTGGCTACAGTAATAATTTCCTAAACTGGCTACAGTAATAATTTCCTAAACTGGCTACAGTAATAATTACCTAAACTGGCTACAGTAATAATTTCCTAAACTGTCTACAGTAATAATTTCCTAAACTGTCTACAGTAATAATTTTCTAAACTGGCTACAGTAATAATAACCTTAGCTGGCTACAGTAATAATTTCCTAAACTGGCTACAGTAATAATTTCCTAAACTGGCTACAGTAATAATTTTCTAAACTGGCTACAGAAATAATAACCTTAGCTGGCTACAGTTATAATTATCTAAACTGTCTACAGTAATAATTTTCTAAAATGGCTGCAGTAATAATTACCTAAACTGGCTACAGTAATAATTTCCTAAACTGGCTACAGTAATAATTTCCTAAACTGGCTACAGTAATAATTTCCTAAACTGGCTACAGTAATAATTTCCTAAACTGGCTACAGTAATAATTACCTAAACTGGCTACAGTAATAATTTCCTAAAATGGCTACAGTAATGATTATCTAAACTGGCTACAGCAATAATTACCTAAACTGACTACAGTAATAATTACCTAAACTGGCTACAGTAATAATTACCTAAACTGGCTACAGTAATAATTACCTAAACTGGCTACAGTAATGATTATCTAAACTGGCTACAGTAATAATTACCTAAACTGGCTACAGTAATAATTTCCTAAACTGGCTACAGTAATAATTACCTAAACTGACTACAGTAATAATTACCTAAACTGGCTACAGTAATAATTACCTAAACTGGCTACAGTAATGATTATCTAAACTGGCTACAATAATAATTTCCTAAACTGGCTACAGTAATAATTACCTAAACTGGCTACAGTAATAATTACCTAAACTGGCTACAGTAATAATTTCCTAAACTGGCTACAGTAATGATTACCTAAACTGGCTACAGTAATAATTTCCTAAACTGGCTACAGTAATAATTACCTAAACTGGCTACAGTAATAATTACCTAAACTGGCTACAGTAATAATTACCTAAACTGACTACAGTAATAATTACCTAAACTGGCTACAATAATAATTACCTAAACTGGCTACAATAATAATTACCTAAACTGACTACAGTAATAATTTCCTAAACTGGCTACAGTAATAATTACCTAAACTGGCTACAGTAATAATTACCTAAACTGGCTACAGTAATAATTTCCTAAACTGGCTACAGTAATGATTACCTAAACTGGCTACAGTAATAATTTCCTAAACTGGCTACAGTAATAATTACCTAAACTGGCTACAGTAATAATTACCTAAACTGGCTACAGTAATAATTACCTAAACTGACTACAGTAATAATTACCTAAACTGGCTACAATAATAATTACCTAAACTGGCTACAGTAATAATTACCTAAACTGGCTACAATAATAATTTCCTAAACTGGCTACAGTAATAATTACCTAAACTGGCTACAGTAATAATTACCTAAACTGGCTACAGTAATGATTACCTAAACTGGCTACAGTAATAATTTCCTAAACTGGCTACAGTAATAATTATCTAAACTGGCTACAGTAATAATTACCTAAACTGACTACAGTAATAATTACCTAAACTGGCTACAATAATAATTACCTAAACTGGCTACAGTAATGATTATCTAAACTGGCTACAATAATAATTTCCTAAACTGGCTACAGTAATAATTACCTAAACTGGCTACAGTAATAATTATCTAAACTGGCTACAGTAATGATTATCTAAACTGGCTACAATAATAATTATCTAAACTGGCTACAGTAATGATTATCTAAACTGGCTACAATAATAATTACCTAAACTGACTACAGTAATAATTACCTAAACTGGCTACAGTAATAATTATCTAAACTGGCTACAGTAATAATTATCTAAACTGTCTACAATAATAATTACCTAAAATGGCTACAGTAATAATTACCTAAACTGGCTACAGTAATGATTATCTAAACTGGCTACAATAATAATTACCTAAACTGACTACAGTAATAATTACCTAAACTGGCTACAATAATAATTACCTAAACTGGCTACAGTAATAATTACCTAAACTGGCTACAATAATAATTTCCTAAACTGGCTACAGTAATAATTACCTAAACTGGCTACAGTAATAATTACCTAAACTGGCTACAGTAATGATTATCTAAACTGGCTACAATAATAATTTCCTAAACTGGCTACAGTAATAATTACCTAAACTGGCTACAGTAATAATTACCTAAACTGGCTACAGTAATGATTATCTAAACTGGCTACAATAATAATTATCTAAACTGGCTACAGTAATGATTATCTAAACTGACTACAGTAATAATTATCTAAACTGGCTACAGTAATGATTATCTAAACTGACTACAGTAATAATTATCTAAACTGGCTACAATAATAATTATCTAAACTGTCTACAGTAATGATTATCTAAACTGGCTACAATAATAATTATCTAAACTGGCTACAGTAATAATTATCTAAACTGGCTACAATAATAATTATCTAAACTGGCTACAGTAATGATTATCTAAACTGGCTACAATAATAATTATCTAAACTGGCTACAGTAATGATTATCTAAACTGGCTACAGTAATAATTATCTAAACTGGCTACAGTAATGATTATCTAAACTGGCTACAGTAATAATTATCTAAACTGGCTACAGTAATAATTATCTAAACTGGCTACAGTAATAATTATCTAAACTGGCTACAGTAATAATTATCTAAACTGGCTACAGTAATAATTATCTAAACTGTCTACAGTAATGATTATCTAAACTGGCTACAGTAATAATTATCTAAACTGGCTACAGTAATAATTACCTAAACTGACTACAGTAATAATTACCTAAACTGACTACAGTAATAATTACCTAAACTGGCTACAGTAATAATTACCTAAACTGGCTACAGTAATGATTATCTAAACTGGCTACAATAATAATTATCTAAACTGGCTACAGTAATAATTACCTAAACTGGCTACAGTAATAATTACCTAAACTGGCTACAGTAATAATTACCTAAACTGGCTACAGTAATAATTACCTAAACTGGCTACAGTAATGATTATCTAAACTGGCTACAATAATAATTATCTAAACTGGCTACAGTAATAATTACCTAAACTGGCTACAGTAATGATTATCTAAACTGGCTACAATAATAATTATCTAAACTGGCTACAGTAATAATTATCTAAACTGGCTACAGTAATAATTACCTAAACTGGCTACAGTAATAATTACCTAAACTGGCTACAGTAATAATTACATAAACTGGCTACAGTAATGATTATCTAAACTGACTACAGTAATAATTACCTAAACTGGCTACAGTAATGATTATCTAAACTGGCTACAATAATAATTATCTAAACTGGCTACAATAATAATTATCTAAACTGTCTACAGTAATAATTATCTAAACTGTCTACAATAATAATTATCTAAACTGGCTACAGTAATAATTATCTAAACTGGCTACAGTAATAATTATCTAAACTGGCTACAGTAATAATTATCTAAACTGACTACAGTAATAATTATCTAAACTGGCTACAATAATAATTATCTAAACTGGCTACAGTAATAATTATCTAAACTGTCTACAATAATAATTACCTAAAATGGCTACAGTAATAATTACCTAAACTGGCTACAATAATAATTATCTAAACTGGCTACAATAATAATTATCTAAACTGGCTACAGTAATAATTATCTAAACTGGCTACAGTAATAATTATCTAAACTGGCTACAGTAATAATTATCTAAACTGGCTACAGTAATAATTATCTAAACTGGCTACAGTAATAATTATCTAAACTGGCTACAGTAATAATTATCTAAACTGGCTACAGTAATAATTACCTAAACTGGCTACAGTAATAATTATCTAAACTGGCTACAATAATAATTATCTAAACTGGCTACAGTAATGATTATCTAAACTGGCTACAGTAATAATTATCTAAACTGGCTACAGTAATGATTATCTAAACTGGCTACAGTAATGATTATCTAAACTGGCTACAGTAATAATTATCTAAACTGGCTACAGTAATAATTATCTAAACTGGCTACAGTAATGATTATCTAAACTGGCTACAGTAATAATTATCTAAACTGGCTACAATAATAATTATCTAAACTGGCTACAGTAATGATTATCTAAACTGTCTACAATAATAATTATCTAAACTGGCTACAGTAATAATTACCTAAACTGGCTACAGTAATAATTATCTAAACTGGCTACAGTAATAATTACCTAAACTGGCTACAGTAATAATTACCTAAACTGGCTACAGTAATGATTATCTAAACTGGCTACAGTAATAATTACCTAAACTGGCTACAGTAATAATTACCTAAACTGGCTACAGTAATAATTACCTAAACTGGCTACAGTAATAATTATCTAAACTGGCTACAGTAATAATTATCTAAACTGGCTACAGTAATGATTATCTAAACAGGCTACAGTAATAATTACCTAAACTGGCTACAGTAATAATTACCTAAACTGGCTACAGTAATAATTATCTAAACTGGCTACAGTAATAATTACCTAAACTGGCTACAGTAATAATTCCCTAAACTGGCTACAGTAATAATTACCTAAACTGGCTACAGTAATGATTATCTAAACTGGCTACAGTAATAATTATCTAAACTGACTACAGTAATGATTATCTAAACTGGCTACAGTAATAATTATCTAAACTGGCTACAGTAATGATTATCTAAACTGGCTACAGTAATGATTATCTAAACTGGCTACAGTAATGATTATCTAAACTGGCTACAGTAATAATTACCTAAACTGGCTACAGTAATAATTATCTAAAATGGCTACAGTAATGATTATCTAAACTGGCTACAGTAATAATTACCTAAACTGGCTACAGTAATAATTATCTAAACTGGCTACAGTAATAATTACCTAAACTGGCTACAATAATAATTACCTAAACTGACTACAGTAATAATTACCTAAACTGGCTACAATAATAATTACCTAAACTGGCTACAGTAATAATTATCTAAACTGGCTACAGTAATAATTACCTAAACTGGCTACAGTAATAATTACCTAAACTGGCTACAGTAATGATTATCTAAACTGGCTACAGTAATAATTACCTAAACTGGCTACAGTAATAATTACCTAAACTGGCTACAGTAATAATTACCTAAACTGGCTACAGTAATGATTATCTAAACTGGCTACAGTAATAATTACCTAAACTGGCTACAGTAATAATTACCTAAACTGGCTACAGTAATAATTATCTAAACTGGCTACAATAATAATTATCTAAACTGGCTACAGTAATGATTATCTAAACTGGCTACAATAATAATTATCTAAACTGGCTACAGTAATAATTATCTAAACTGGCTACAGTAATAATTATCTAAACTGGCTACAGTAATAATTACCTAAACTGGCTACAGTAATAATTACCTAAACTGGCTACAGTAATGATTATCTAAACTGGCTACAGTAATAATTACCTAAACTGGCTACAGTAATAATTACCTAAACTGGCTACAGTAATAATTAC
Source organism: Limnoperna fortunei (assembly GCA_944474755.1). Taxonomy (NCBI): domain Eukaryota; kingdom Metazoa; phylum Mollusca; class Bivalvia; order Mytilida; family Modiolidae; genus Limnoperna; species Limnoperna fortunei. The sequence continues at coordinate 5,802,895 of OX104113.1, forward strand.
CTAAACTGGCTACAGTAATAATTATCTAAACTGGCTACAGTAATGATTATCTAAACTGGCTACAGTAATAATTACCTAAACTGGCTACAGTAATAATTATCTAAACTGGCTACAGTAATAATTACCTAAACTGGCTACAGTAATAATTACCTAAACTGGCTACAGTAATAATTACCTAAACTGGCTACAGTAATAATTACCTAAACTGGCTACAGTAATAATTACCTAAACTGGCTACAGTAATAATTATCTAAACTGGCTACAGTAATGATTATCTAAACTGGCTACAATAATAATTATCTAAACTGGCTACAGTAATAATTACCTAAACTGGCTACAGTAATAATTATCTAAACTGGCTACAGTAATAATTATCTAAACTGGCTACAGTAATAATTACCTAAACTGGCTACAGTAATAATTATCTAAACTGTCTACAATAATAATTACCTAAAATGGCTACAGTAATAATTACCTAAACTGGCTACAGTAATAATTATCTAAACTGTCTACAATAATTATTACCTAAAATGGCTACAGTAATAATTACCTAAACTGGCTACAGTAATGATTATCTAAACTGGCTACAGCAATAATTACCTAAACTGACTACAGTAATAATTACCTAAACTGGCTACAATAATAATTATCTAAACTGGCTACAGTAATAATTATCTAAACTGGCTACAGTAATAATTTTCTAAACTGGCTACAGAAATAATTATCTAAACTGGCTACAATAATAATTACCTAAACTGGCTACAGTAATAATTACCTAAACTGGCTACAGTAATGATTATCTAAACTGGCTACAGTAATAATTACCTAAACTGACTACAGTAATAATTACCTAAACTGGCTACAATAATAATTATCTAAACTGGCTACAGTAATAATTATCTAAACTGGCTACAGCAATAATTACCTAAACTGGCTACAGTAATAATTACCTTTACTGACTCAGAAGTCTAATAGTCCGTACCAAATTAACTGACCAGTTCACCGTGTTTTTTTTTAATTTATTGATAATACGAAACTATTTGTCATTTCAAAAGATTATGTTTTTCTGTGTCGTTATATTAATCATAACAGAGAATAAACAATTAGATTTGTTTTACAAATGTGCCTTTAATTTATTTCGGACAAGCTATCAATAAATGTCACATAAATTAAGGAAGTCCCCTTCCATTGCCCTGGGTATTAATTCTACCATTTTATGATCTTCAATGGCCGTTATATCCAGTAATCGTCTTATAAAATCAGATATATCTAACATGAATATAATTGTTTCATCCCAAAATTTGCTGTAAAAATAAACCGTACGAAAACATATGCTTTACAATCAATTGGGGTTAATTGTCGAGTATTTACTTAACATTGTATATATTTATTATGAAGAACTCCTTCGATGCATCATTGACACTTTTAAATTTGAACTATATTTAAAAAAAAACATTGATAATAACTAAAATGTGCTGGTCGTTGCCATACATACCATGTCATTCTCAATAATACCTAAATACAGTGTTCAATAGGAGTCAGTCTTCAAAGTGCAAGAATGTGTGATAAACGACAACATGACAATATTGACAAGATATACTAATATAAAGATTAGTTTGAATGACGTTTAACGTCACAGCTACATTTTTACTTCATCATGGCGTAAATTTTATTGGTAAAGAAGCAGGAGATACCCGGGGAATCCCCACAATCGTCGACAGAAAAACTAGATATCGTTGTTAATTAAGATTGAAGTCGAGTACACCTTGCCATTCGATATGTCTCGATTCTGTAACCTCAGTGTTGCCATGCAGATTAATACTAGCCCCCCTCAATATAACGAGAAACAGTAACAATCTAATGAGAAGTGTTCAGCAGCATGAACACGTGTGTATTATTTACAAAACAGTCAGTAGCATGCAAAATATTAAGAAAAAAACTAATTTCATTTAAAATGTATTTTCATCGGTTAAATTATTACTATTCAAACTGTTGTCCAGGAAATCCAAGATGATCGACATGATCAGTGACTCAGGTCGAATGCAAAACAAATTTTATACTGATTAATACTAGTCCAAAAAATTCCAGAGAACATATTAAAGGACAAGAGTCAATAATTGCCAATTTTAGCACTATTTTGAAAAACATTTTCCTTGTGTTATTCTAGAATAAGCTTTTATTTGGTGTAAAATGCCTTTTTTATTTAGGGCCCTTCCACTTAGTGGCGTACGCAATTAAGTCTTCAGTCTGTCTGTCCAAACGTGTGTGCGTCCGTCATGTCCGTCCGATTTATCTTTTGATGTAGGCCGTATCCTTATCATTGATATTGGGCATGTAGGTAGATAATATCAAAGCGATGCGTCGCATACCTTGGTTTAATTTAAACATATTTTATTGCTGTAAAAATCAGCAAATGGATCGGACACAATTTTACTAGTTTTTCTTGCATATTTTTAGGAAACAACCGTTAAAATATATGGAAAATCACATTGAAATATGCAATATAACATAAAAACTAGAGCATATGATTGCAATATATGGCATAAATTAACTATGACTGTATTTGTAAAATTTGACATCTCAAGCATCTTTGTATTGTACATTGAAAAACTATTATACTTTGATAGGGTCCTTCTACTATATCAGGTCTTCCAAAGTTACAATGGCACTCGTATAGCATTAAGAGTGTGTACTTTATCAGTTTTCTGATCACATGACTCATGCAGCGTCTGTGTGCTTTGTCCTATGGAAGGGATATAATAATCTTTTACCGCATCCATATCCCATACTTTTCCACTAGCATTCAAACTGTGTTTCCCTTTTTTCATATTTCACGAATTTATTGTTTGTTAACTTGTTCTCTCCCTGAATAAAGCTCAAATATTGCTCGATGGAAGAAAAACAATCATTCAATCAAAATCTATCATTCCTACATAATACTAAAGTCAAGTCAGTAAGACTGAATGGCAAAAGGGAGGTAAGTCCAATAAGTCACGTCTGTACAGTCTACTGTCAAAAGGGAGGTAAGTCCAATAAGTCACGTCTGTACAGTCTACTGTCAAAAGGGAGGTAAGTCCAATAAGTCACGTCTGTACAGTCTACTATCAAAATAGGGTGTAAGTCCAATAAGTCACGTCTGTACAGTCTACTATCAATCTTCAGAATTAGGCCCAATCACTTAAAACATTTTGTCCCAATGCTCTATGGCAATAACTGTCTAGTTATAATGAATCACAGATCAGAAACTGTACGAGGAGTATCTAGTATTTTAGTCAATATTAACTATATCACACTATTAAAGAAATTTATGTAAAAATCAATAACAGTACTGAGTTAAAATCACAAAGTAGATTACATTCCAAAATAGACTGCGACATCATTGACCATATCTATTTGTTGTCACAACGATTTATATATATATATTGGAATTAAAAAAAAACATATACATCATGGTCACCCAGAATGTTTACATGTACGTTTACTGTAGTTATTAGTTATGATGACTTCCACTTGTAATGTTTTTATAGTGGGGTTTTGTGACATTAATTACAAGCATTCGGCGTTTCAATACAATATACCCGTGTAAACAATATGTCCTCCAATGTGATTTATTTACGCTACATCATTTAAACTGACATGTTTGTTTCCTTATTTATTTCCTTATTTATATACATACATGTATGTCAAATAGCCTAATTAGTCAATATTGACATAAAATTCTGCGGTAGCAACCATATAAAATGATGCTACCTTTGGAGATCACTAATTGTACGGACTTGACTGAGGTAAAGAACAAGGTAAGATTTCTTAATTTACTGGTTTCTTACAAATCTGTATATCTAAAATATCATATGGGTGTTTCAATATCGCATTACATATCAAATTCTAGACATGAATATTATCCCGAGACCATATCAAATTCTGTTTATTATATATAAACAATTGTTTTACCTTAAACATGTAGTCACTGTTGAGTTTTTTAAGCAGAACAGATCAGATTATATTATTTTCCCATGTAGAACTAGAAATTTTCTTGAACAAGAACACACATTTAGCTTTGTTGTAAGATTTCAGCCATTTCTTGATAGGACAAAAACGACTTTTAGGCAATACAAATCTTTGACGTCTCTACTTATTTATTTAGTGCTTTAAAATAACATTGTATTACACGTGGTAATAGTTCAGAACTATATATATATATTATCTGTTTTTTATTCCTTACAGTCTTGACAAATTCGTTTACTTATTTTAAGGTACGTCCAGGAAGACTTTGTGACATGCGTGTATATGTTGTTATCTGCGTATTTGCCCTGCTGTGTCTACAACAAACCTCATGTCAAATATTAATTGACCCCATTGTTGGTGGTGGAGGTGGCGGAGGAGGTGGTGGTGGTAGCGGTGGTGGCGGCGGAGGAGGCGGAGGTGGTGGTTCAGGAGGAGGCGGGGGTGGAGGCGGAGGAGGAGGCTCTAACGTTTTCAACACTTTTGGAGGCGGAGGTCTTGGATTCAACAGATTTAATAGATTCAATAGATTTAACGGCATTGGACCTTTTAACAGATTTAGCAATGGCTTTTTTTAAGCAAGATGGACCATGGAGCTGTACAATATTAGGTTTACTTCGTTTGTTTTTATTTTCAATAAAATTACAACTATATATATTTTTGTTACAAAATTATAACTTTACTACTTGTTTCATACACCATCCAGCATGTATCAAAACTCTCAAGAGCTTGTAACGCTCATCTGACTGAATACCAAAACTTTTAGACAACATTACTTTTCTTTCAACTTTTGATATTTAATGCTTATGTAAATCTATTTCTTTATATGTTGCCATGTTGAATCTTCAATCAGCAGCAAACACGCAAAATTATAAACTATCCCGACTTCATTTCTGCACGATTTAGTTTTAATGTAGGACAGTTTCTGAGCTGAGGCTGTATGTATTTCCTATGGAGTCCTATTTTAAACTATATCATGCTAAGAAAGAATGTACTACTAAAATTACCCATAGACCATGTATGGTCCTCATTATTGATTTATTATTTTATAATAAATCGATGCAGTCATCTGGGTAACGATAGTAGTTTTCAATGACATAAACACAGATATTTGAATATTTCATAAGATAAAATAGTATCGGATTTTTACGACTCAATTGAAAATAGAGAAACAACGAAATCCTCTGCTATACGGTGGCTCTTTCAAGTTCCATGGGTAGAGTATTCTTGGTATATTTAATGAACTGTGTCGGCCATCTTGGATTTAGGATCTGCACAAAACACTCAAAGATTGTAGAGCGTTTTATCAGAAAACTAATTTTGAAATTTCAGCCAATCAGAATGCAGTTTCCATGGCAGTCATGTTGAATTTCCATTAGGCTCGAATAACACAACTCAAAACAATTTTAAAAATATGCAGACAAAAAGCTGTGTGTATGTTTTGCTATACCGTCCTATGCTTAGATATGTTCATTAGTTGCGGGCATATTGGATTTTGAATCGGCCTCCAAAACAAAACAAACTTAGTAGAGGACAATCCAAGTAAAATTCTACAATAAAACAAATCAATTTGCCAAGCTTTTATAAGGAAGCGAATATTGAAATTGTAGCCAATCACAAATGAAGGTAACAAAATACCGAACAAAAGGGAAATCGTCAAAAGGCAATCAAAAATCAAAGTCGAAGAAACCGGCAAACTTGCAACAAAACTAAGAACCAAAAATATAGCAAGTAGAGCAATAGTCCTGATTTTGTAGACATTTAAAAGAAATGGTGGGTAAAACCAGGTTTTATGGCATGCCAAACCTCCCGCTTCTATAAGGTCAGTGGGATAATGTGTTGGTGGAAATGGTTAGGTATCATACATCACTAGTCTGTATTATTGTATCCAACGATTGGTTAGGTATCATACACCACTAGTCTGTACTAGTGTATCCAACGATTGGTTAGGTATCATACACCACTAGCCTGTACTAGTGTATCCAACGATTGGTTAGGTATCATACACCACTAGTCTGTACTAGTGTACTCAACGATTGGTTAGGTATCATACACCACTAGTCTGTACTAGTGTATCCAACGATTGGTTAGGTATCATACACCACTAGTCTGTACTAGTGTATCCAACGATTGGTTAGGTATCATACACCACTAGTCTGTACTAGTGTATCCAACGGATGGTTAGGTATCATACACCACTAGTCTGTACCAGTGTATCCAACGATTGGTTAGGTATCATACACCACTAGTCTGTACTAGTGTATCCAACAATTGGTTAGGTACCATACACCACTAGTCTGTACTGGTGTATCCAACGATTGGTTAGGTATCATACACCACTAGTCTGTACTAGTGTATCCAACAATTGGATAGGTATCATACACCACTAGTCTGTACTAGTGTATCCTACGATTGGTTAGGTATCATACACCACTAGTCTGTACCAGTGTATCCAACAATTGGTTAGGTATCATACACCACTAGTCTGTACCAGTGTATCCAACAATTGGTTAGGTATCATAAACCACTAGTCTGTACTAGTGTATCCAACGATTGGTTAGGTACCATACACCACTAGTCTGTACTAGTGTATCCAACAATTGGTTAGGTACCATACACCACTAGTCTGTACTAGTGTATCCAACAATTGGTTAGGTACCATACACCACTAGTCTGTACCAGTGTATCCAACAATTGGTTAGGTACCATACACCACTAGTCTGTACTAGTGTATCCAACAATTGGTTAGGTACCATACACCACTAGTCTGTACTAGTGTATCCAACAATTGGTTAGGTACCATACACCACTAGTCTGTACTGGTGTATCCAACGATTGGTTAGGTATCATACACCACTAGTCTGTACTAGTGTATCCAACAATTGGTTAGGTATCATACACCACTAGTCTGTACTAGTGTATCCAACGATTGGTTAGGTATCATACACCACTAGTCTGTACTAGTGTATCCAACGGATGGTTAGGTATCATACTCCACTAGTCTGTACTAGTGTATCCAACGATTGGTTAGGTATCATACACCACTAGTCTGTACTAGTGTATCCAACAATTGGATAGGTATCATACACCACTAGTCTGTACTAGTGTATCCAACAATTGGATAGGTATCATACACCACTAGTCTGTACTAGTGAATCCAACGATTGGTTACGTATCATACACCACTAGTCTGTACTAGTGTATCCAACGATTGGTTAGGTATCATACACCACTAATCTGTACTAGTGTATCCAACGATTGGTTAGGTATCATACACCACTAGTCTGTACTAGTGTATCCAACGATTGGTTAGGTATCATACACCACTAGTCTGTACTAGTGTATCCACCAATTGGTTAGGTATCATACACCACTAGTCTGTACTAGTGTATCCAACAATTGGTTAGGTATCATACACCACTAGTCTGTACCAGTGTATCCAACGATTGGTTAGGTATCATACACCACTAGTCTGTACTAGTGTATCCAACGATTGGATAGGTATCATACACCACTAGTCTGTACTAGTGTATCCAACAATTGGATAGGTATCATACACCACTAGTCTGTACTAGTGTATCCAACGATTGGTTAGGTATCATACACCACTAGTCTGTACTAGTGTATCCAACGATTGGTTAGGTATCATACACCACTAGTCTGTACCAGTGTATCCAACGATTGGTTAGGTATCATACACCACTAGTCTGTACTAGTGTATCCAACAATTGGTTAGGTATCATACACCACTGGTCTGTACTAGTGTATCCAACGATTGGTTAGGTATCATACACCACTAGTCTGTACTAGTGTATCCAACGATTGGATAGGTATCATACACCACTAGTCTGTACCAGTGTATCCAACGATTGGTTAGGTATCATACACCACTAGTCTGTACCAGTGTATCCAACGATTGGTTAGGTATCATACACCACTAGTCTGTACTAGTGTATCCAACAATTGGATAGGTATCATACACCACTAGTCTGTACCAATGTATCCAACGATTGGTTAGGTATCATACACCACTAGTCTGTACCAGTGTATCCAACGATTGGTTAGGTATCATACACCACTAGTCTGTACCAGTGTATCCAACGATTGGTTAGGTATCATACACCACTAGTCTGTACCAGTGTATCCAACGATTGGTTAGGTATCATACACCACTAGTCTGTACTAGTGTATCCTACGATTGGTTAGGTATCATACACCACTAGTCTGTACCAGTGTATCCAACAATTGGTTAGGTATCATACACCACTAGTCTGTACTAGTGTATCCAACGATTGGTTAGGTATCATACACCACTAGTCTGTACTAGTGTATCCAACAATTGGATAGGTATCATACACCACTAGTCTGTACTAGTGTATCCAACGATTGGTTAGGTATCATACACCACTAGTCTGTACCAGTGTATCCAACGATTGGTTAGGTATCATACACCACTAGTCTGTACCAGTGTATCCAACGATTGGTTAGGTATCATACACCACTAGTCTGTACCAGTGTATCCAACGATTGGTTAGGTATCATACACCACTAGTCTGTACTAGTGTATCCTACGATTGGTTAGGTATCATACACCACTAGTCTGTACCAGTGTATCCAACAATTGGTTAGGTATCATACACCACTAGTCTGTACTAGTGTATCCAACGATTGGTTAGGTATCATACACCACTAGTCTGTACTAGTGTATCCAACAATTGGATAGGTATCATACACCACTAGTCTGTACTAGTGTATCCAACGATTGGTTAGGTATCATACACCACTAGTCTGTACCAGTGTATCCAACGATTGGTTAGGTATCATACACCACTAGTCTGTACCAGTGTATCCAACAATTGGTTAGGTATCATACACCACTAGTCTGTACTAGTGTATCCAACAATTGGATAGGTATCATACACCACTAGTCTGTACCAGTGTATCCAACGATTGGTTAGGTATCATACACCACTAGTCTGTACCAGTGTATCCAACGATTGGTTAGGTATCATACACCACTAGTCTGTACTAGTGTATCCAACAATTGGTTAGGTATCATACACCACTAGTCTGTACCAGTGTATCCAACGATTGGTTAGGTATCATACACCACTAGTCTGTACTAGTGTATCCAACGATTGGTTAGGTATCATACACCACTAGTCTGTACCAGTGTATCCAACGATTGGTTAGGTATCATACACCACTAGTCTGTACTAGTGTATCCAACAATTGGTTATGTATCATACACCACTAGTCTGTACCAGTGTATCCAACGATTGGTTAGGTATCATACACCACTAGTCTGTACTAGTGTATCCAACAATTGGTTAGGTATCATACACCACTAGTCTGTACTAGTGTATCCAACAATTGGTTAGGTATCATAAACCACTAGTCTGTACTAGTGTATCCAACGATTGGTTAGATATCATACACCACTAGTCTGTACTAGTGTATCCAACGATTGGTTAGGTACCATACACCACTAGTCTGTACTAGTGTATCCAACGATTGGTTAGGTATCATACACCACTAGTCTGTACTAGTGTATCCAACGATTGGCTACGTATCATACACCACTAGTCTGTACTAGTGTATCTAACGATTGGTTAGGTATCATACACCACTAGTCTGTACTAGTGTATCTAACGATTGGCTACGTATCATACACCACTAGTCTGTACTAGTGTATCTAACGATTGGTTAGGTATCATACACCACTAGTCTGTACTAGTGTATCCAACGATTGGTTAGGTATCATACACCACTAGTCTGTACTAGTGTATCCAACGATTGGTTAGGTATCATACACCACTAGTCTGTACTAGTGTATCCAACGATTGGTTAGGTATCATACACCACTAGTCTGTACTAGTGTATCCTACGATTGGATAGGTATCATACACCACTAGTCTGTACTAGTGTATCCAACGATTGGTAAGGTATCATACACCACTAGTCTGTACCAGTGTATCCAACGATTGGTTAGGTATCATACACCACTAGTCTGTACTAGTGTATCCAACGATTGGTTAGGTATCATACACCACTAGTCTGTACCAGTGTATCCAACGATTGTTTAGGTATCATACACCACTAGTCTGTACTAGTGTATCTAACGATTGGTTAGGTATCATACACCACTAGTCTGTACCAGTGTATCCAACGATTGGTTAGGTATCATACACCACTAGTCTGTACCAGTGTATCCAACAATTGGTTAGGTATCATAAACCACTAGTCTGTACTAGTGTATCCTACGATTGGTTAGGTATCATACACCACTAGTCTGTACTAGTGTATCCTACGATTGGTTAGGTATCATACACCACTAGTCTGTACCAGTGTATCCAACGAATGGTTAGGTATCATACACCACTAGTCTGTACCAGTGTATCCAACAATTGGTTAGGTATCATACACCACTAGTCTGTACTAGTGTATCCTACGATTGGTTAGGTATCATACACCACTAGTCTGTACCAGTGTATCCAACAATTGGTTAGGTATCATACACCACTAGTCTGTACCAGTGTATCCAACGATTGGTTAGGTATCATATACCACTAGTCTGTACCAGTGTATCCAACAATTGGTTAGGTATCATACACCACTAGTCTGTACTAGTGTATCCTACGATTGGTTAGGTATCATACACCACTAGTCTGTACTAGTGTATCCAACGATTGGTTAGGTATCATACACCACTAGTCTGTACTAGTGTATCCTACGATTGGTTAGGTATCATACACCACTAGTCTGTACTAGTGTATCCAACGATTGGTTAGGTATCATACACCACTAGTCTGTACCAGTGTATCCAACAATTGGTTAGGTATCATACACCACTAGTCTGTACTAGTGTATCCAACGGATGGTTAGGTATCATACACCACTAGTCTGTACCAGTGTATCCAACGGATGGTTAGGTATCATACACCACTAGTCTGTACTAGTGTATCCAACGATTGGTTAGGTATCATACACCACTAGTCTGTACCAGTGTATCCAACGGATGGTTAGGTATCATACACCACTAGTCTGTACCAGTGTATCCAACAATTGGTTAGGTATCATACACCACTAGTCTGTACTAGTGTATCCTACGATTGGTTAGGTATCATACACCACTAGTCTGTAATCCAACATTCATCAGGCGCATCACAATCACTATTAGGGAGTTCAAAATGGAAAAAAAATATCTGCAATAATATTTTCAAACGAGAATGGTATCTTTTGTACACTTTATTAAAGGTGCGGAAGAGACATTTTTATCTTGTAACCTTGGTTTATAAGTCATCCCGAAGAAATTGGTGGCGTTTGCAAAAAACAGTATCGTCACTGCTGGCTTTGGCATATATACCTGACCAGGTGAGAAATATATACACCGTATGCAGGAGAAGCCCGGATATTGCTGCTTAAATGAGGAGAATTTATAATTTTGAAATTAAATTCGTCTTGTTTGTCGTAAATTTTATTATTATTATTTTTTTTTGTTGCTGTAAAAATGCGTTTATACAAAAGAAAGACAGCCATTCATCTTATTGAAGATGTTTTACCCATGGGCCAGAAGAGAACAGATTTTGTCAAGACATATACTTAGAATTGCTCAGATATATGTAATACATAAAGCCTATTGATGAAATCAACAAAATAATAATTTGAATTCATGCAGTTTATAATGCACAGGGTTTTAAAATAGTGATTCAATAGTGATAGTTTCTGTATACACAAGTCTCTCCAGAATGCAGTCATAACTGGTCAGGAAGTGTTTGGAGTATCTCTACTCAAAGACTGTTCCCGACCAATGTGCCTCTATACTAGAACAATCTCTTACGGCCATAGAACTGCTCTGTGACCGTTTATTATCGCATTATAATGGATTTCCTGGCTGTTTTCATATACAGTTAGAGATTGTCACAACTGTTTATTGCCATTGGCAGAGAAAGCTGTCCACTTGAAAGAAAATGTAATCGTGGAAAACACTTATAGAAAGTAGAATAAAGTAAACAAAATGATATTAATGTGTTTACTAACAAGGAAATTAAGACAACAACCAACAAACGTAGCTATTAATTACATTTAAACATAAACGATTGACAAATGTGTATGTAAATCGTACACTGTGTATTGCCCCGAGTGTTATCGTTTATCAAGTATACAACAATGTGTATTGCCCGGAGTGTTATCGTTTGTCATGATTATTTTGTCTTATAAGGATATAACATTGAATTTTGTGTCAACTTTGTTTACTTAGTAGTTCGTGGGCTGCTAACTCTAATGTAACAATCTGGCTAACGACGGTATACACCGATCTTGTTAGAAATGTTTCTGGGCCACTATAACTCAAAAATATAACTATCTGGCTAACCACGGGATACACTCGAAGTTAGACTTTGTTAGCAATGTTCATGGGCCGCTATAACTTATATGTAACTATCTGGGTAACGACGGGATACACGGGAAAAACCGACCTTGTTTGAAATGTTCTTGGGCTGCTATACCTCATATGTAACTATCTGGGTAACGACGGTATACACGGAAAAAACCGACCTTGTTAGAAATGTTTCTGGGCCGCTATAACTCAAATATAACTATCTGGCTAACCACGGGATACGCGTAAAAAATCGACCTTGTTAGAAATGTTTATGTGCCGCTTACTCATATGTAACTATCTGGCTAACCACGGGATACACGGGAAAAAAACGGCCTTGTTAGAAATGTTCTTGGGCTGCTATAACTCAAATATAATTATCTGGCTAACGACGGGATACACGGAAAAACCGACCTTGTTAGAAATGTTTCTGGGCTGCTTAAACTCAAATATAATTAACTGGCTAGCAATGGGATACACGGGGAAAACGGCCTTGTTAGAAATGTTCTTGGGCTGCTATACCTCATATGTAACTATCTGGCTAACGATGGGATACACGGGAAAAACGACCTTGTTAAAATGTTTCTGGGCCGCTATTACTCATATGTAACTATCTGGCTAACAATGAGATACACGGTAAAAAACGGCCTTGTTAGAAATGTTCTTGGGCTGCTATAACTAAAATATAACTATCTAGCTAACAATGGGATACACGGGAAAAAACGGCCTTGTTAGAAATGTTCTTGGGCTGCTATAACTAAAATATAACTATCTGGCTAACAATGGGATACACGGGAAAAAACGGCCTTGTTAGAAATGTTCTTGGGCTGCTAACTCATATGTAACTATCTGGATATCGACGGGATACACGGGAAAAAACGGCCTGTTAGAAATGTTCTTGGGCTGCTAACTCATATGTAACTATCTGGCTAACAATGGGATACACGGGAAAAAACGGCCTTGTTAGAAATGTTCTTGGGCTGCTATAACTCATATGTAACTATTTGGCTAAAGACGGGATACACGGGAAAAACAGACCTTGTTAGAAATGTTCTTGGGCTGCTATAACTCATATGTAACTATCTGGCTAACGACGGGATACACGGGAAAAACGGCCTTGTTAGAAATGTTCTTGGGCTGCTATACCTCATATGTAACTATCTGGCTAACGACGGGATACACGGGAAAACCGACCTTGTTAGAAATGTTCTTGGGCTGCTATACCTCATATGTAACTATCTGGCTAACGACGGGAAGTGTTTCTAAACAAATATTTGTTCTGCGAAAACTAAAGTATCTTCTGTGCAGAAAAAACCTGAACATTATTTATTCTAGGCATATTCTTCCTCTACTAGAATATGCTTGCGAATTATGGGATGGTTGCTCTGTCACTGACAGGGAAAAAATTGAACGTTTACAATTAGAAGCTGCTAGAATTGTAACAGGACTTCCTCGCTTTTCCAATAATGAATCGTTAATGTTGGAAACAGGTTGGTCTTCTTCAATGAACAGACGTAAAATAAGAAAACTAAATCTTATGCATACAATCCGCAATGGTAATGCTCCCGAATAATTAAGAGATATTTTAAATGACTACTCTGATGTTGAGCGTTATAATTTAATAAATCGACTAGATTACAGAAAACCATTGTGTCGACTTGAGAACTTTTCAAAATCTTTTTTTCCTTCAACAGTTAGATTGTGAAACTCTCTTCCTTCAGATCAAAGAGAATTACCAACTTTTATGAGCTTTAAAATGTCCATGAAAAAAGAAAACTATATTGTCCCATCATGTTTTCTAATAGGGATTAGAAATACAAATATTATTCATACTAGATTACGTCACCGTTGCAGTTCCCTAAAGGCCGATTTATATAGAGTAAACCTAATCAACGACCCAAGCTGTGCTTGTGGTTGTCCCTTAGAAGACTCCATACATTATTTTCTAGAATGTCCACTTTACGATAACATTAGAAATCTATTTTTACATCCGTTGATGCGAATTACAAATCTCTGTATTGAAATTGTCCCATTTGGTTCTGAAAGCCTTAATAACGAAGTGAACACTATAATTTTTAGACATGTGCACAGTTACATTCACAATTGTAAGAGATTTTCTGCATAGCTCGACCCCCCCCCCCTTATTTTTACGGTTGTCATTGTTATATAGTAAATGTATTGCTTTGTATATTTTGTTATGTGTCATGTATTTTTCTGTATGTACTTAAAATTTTGTAGTAATTTCCTTGCTGCCATCTTGTGAATTATTTTGTAAGATTATTGAACGGAGAGAACTTCATAAGTTGTAATAACTTGTATTCAATCCTCCTAAAGCCCAGAATGCTGATTCGAGATTCGAGAATCGAAATTAGAAATTAGAGATTGGAGAATCGAAATTTGAAATTCGAGATTCGAAATTCGAAATTCAATATAGTTATAACCAATCAGATTGCGTGTGACATAATCGTCTACCAATCAGAATAGTTCTTATATAAACGTAGCCACGTGCTACCAAGTTCGCAGGTTTTGTTCAAGGTGCTTGAAAGAATATGTTTCTGTGTAAGAATCAATAGTAATATTAGTATTACTGTCAACTAATGTTTCCTGATGATACTCCACTCTTTGACTTCAGAGAAGTCTGAAAATAAATCTCTCGGGATACACGGAAAAAGCCGCGACCTGGCTAACAATGGAATACACGGGAAAAAACGGCCTTGTTACAAATGTTCTTGAGCTGCTAACTCAAATATAACTATCTTTCTAACGACGGGATACACGGGAAAACCCGACCTTGTTAGAAATGTTCGTTGTCCAATACCTTTTATGTAGCTATATGGCTGATGATAAAAAAATTCACTGTTTATTGACCAATCAAAAGCCAACATTTTAAAAAGTGGTGTAATAAGGTACAAAATACAGTACACGGTGTTCATTCCATATCGCGCACCTCTTTATCGCACCTTTTGTATCATATCACACACATATTACATTTAATGGCAATAATTATTGAGTTTATTAGCAAACTTTTGCTAATAAACCCAAAGGTATTGCGTTTTGGGGTACATCATGGCCCGACTAAGCTTACATAGAGAAAAACGCGTTTTACGTGTTATTTTAAAAAAACAAGTAGAATGCTTGTTTTTAAAGATTCACAAATAATACTCTTGAAGATATTTATATTTGGGTTATATTAATTGTCAGATCACCAATCATATGACAGGAAAATAAGCAAAATACTGTAAGCCAAAACATATATTTTTAGTATATGCCGTTATTTACCTAAAGAAGAAATTCGGAATAAAATAATAAATATATCTAATTTGTAATACAGAGTATACTTAACAGGAATAACATTAATTAATTTCTTTAAGTTACGAATAAAATGTCAACTTCCGCAAGTTTGACATAAATTATTACAACTGCAATAATATAAATACATGCTTTGGAAATATACACAAAGAAGGTGTATAGGCTGTGTAAACATTGTGAACGGTAGGTGAAATAAGTTTGTTGATTGACTTAAATGCATGATGCATGTATAATGATTGATTATACAAAAATACTTTTTTTTAAATTTCTGTTTATTTGTTTGTTTGTATGTTTATGTGTTCTTTTCGTATTTAAATAAAACAACGCAAAACATGTGTGTGTACAATATGAGCATTGATAATATTAAAAACTCCTGGCCAAACAAATCGCCGACACATCCAAATTTACATAATGAACTTTATGACTTTTATGAACGTTACATTCACTTTTTACTGCCCGAGGGTCGGGGTTTTCCCCAAGAACAACAGTTTCTAACGAAATAAAAACTGGACGCCATAATATAGCTGACAAATTGATAAAGTCGCGTTAAACCTACTTCAAAACAACAAGTAAAAAACAACAAATAAAATAATTACGGAGAAAACAAACAAATACAAAACAAAAGAAAAAAATGTCTGTAAATGGTTTTCATAGCTCTTCTTTTAGGAAACTAATAAGTTTGTTAAAACCAGACTGTGTATGACAATTATTGGAATATAGCGATCTTCCAAAAAAGCTAATCGCAGTTTAAATATACAATTTTTAATATAATATACTTTGTTTAATTATTCAGGAAAAACAAAACAAATTTGAGGCTGAAGTGTCATAAGGAACAGCTGTTAATAAAAACAAGCTTTGTATAAGGTCTAATAACAATTCTGCATACCAGAGACCTTCATTTCAACAATGACTAAGACTGTTTAAACATAGAATAATTTATAAAAACAATCTAACTTCAATATTATTTGTCCTCTTAGAAAAGTAGCTAAAATAATGTAGCTCAGCTCCTAAAATAATGTAGCTCAGCTCCTAAAATAATGTAGCTCAGCTCCTTTGACATTTGTTTACCTCGGCTGATCTACAGAAGAGGTCCCATTTCTTGTATTTGAGCAAAAACACCTTGGGATTTGAAAAACAAATTGTCAACATTTAAAATGTTTTTATTATTTAAGAAATAATGTTTCTTTTCTTCGCCGTTTAATTAACATCCCTACAACCCTTAAATAATATATTGTATTCATGCCATTGTTGACAACAGAATACAACAACAGATACAAAATGCGTGATAATAATTGTTTTGAGTAAAAACAGTTACAAAGTGATTAATAATACCTTCAATAAAACTGAACACCTTGGGATTTTAAAATTTGTTTTTGCTCAAATACAAGATATTAGACCTAATACATAGTTTGGTTAAAATCACAGTAAACCAAGAACTTCTGGATACATTCTATGATTATAACAATATAAATATTCCGTAATGCCAATTTTTACCGGTGTCTATTTGAATTTTCACAGGTCTTGCTAAATATTAATTAAGATACGGAGGAATGTAAAAACATTAAATAAACGATGGCATCTGTTTAATAGCGGATAACATGCATAAAACTTCGGGTGTGAGTTGTCTACTCCATTACGAGTTTTGTAGCTCCGCCGAGGTCAGAAATTGGTAAAGGAGCTACATTACTGTGGATGAAAAACAGGAATTGTTAAATTACATTTGTTTTCTGTGTTATATGGATACGTTTTAAAACATTGATGAATAGTCTAATAAGAATTATTTGACAAAAAAACTCTGTAATTCCTCGGTTAACATAATGTCGGGAACAAGATAATTATCTTTTAAAATAAAACTGTTTTTTGTTCGCAGCCAACCAATAAGCCTTGCTCTGCCATGCGTATACATACTGCCATTGCGGTCATTTCCCTGCTGAATATACAACAGACATTATGTCAATTTAAAGATGATATCTTAGTCGAAGGTGGAGGTGGTGGAGGCGGTGGCGGAGGAGGAACCGGTGGAGGTGGAGGCGGAGGAGGTGGCCTCGGTGGTGGAGGTGGAGGCGGTGGTCTCGGTGGTGGGGGCGGAGGTGGCGGTCTCGGTGGTGGTGGCGGAGGTGGCGGTCTTGGTGGTGGAGGTGGAGGTGGAGGTGGCGGACTTGGTGGAGGAGGCGGAGGAGGTGGTCTTGGTGGTGGAGGAGGAGGAGGTGGTCTTGGTGGTGGCGGTGGAGGAGGTGGAGATATGGGCGGTGGCGGAGGTGGCGGTGGTGGAGGAACTGACATTGTCAGTAATTTGGGTATGGGTATGCCCAGACATCAGTTTGGAAGGTTTGGTAGTTGGAGAGGAAGCGGACATTGGAACAGACATGCTGGTGGATTCATATAAATCACGTCACAATTGTATATGGATACGATTTATGAAGAATTCCACTTTAAACCCATCGGGACGCTATCTCTCAATGTGTCTGAACTGAACATACATTTGGCATACTGAAATAAGAACATTGAGATGAGAACTCATGTCGTTAATTGTTTGCAATACATTTAATATTAAAACTTAAATATACACATTTCTGTCTATTAAACTAAATATATATTTCAATTATATGCCTAAAAAATAACAGTTTAAAGGATAAAATTCTCGACGTAATTATGAATGTTGTTTCAAATAAGACAGTTTAAATAAATGAGAGATGTAACAAACTTTGACATTTAACCTTACATATTAGTGACATTCTTTTCAATGTCAAATTGCCCACAACAGAAGACATTGTTTTTCTAGTTAAGGTAAATATATACATCACTGGACTAGTTTGAAGCCATCCCGCAAAACTAGATGCGTTCCGCGGCCGGTACATTCGCGCGGACGTCGAAGAGGACACCCTGGACATAATTAATATAAAAACTTGATTGCAGTTGTGCGAATCTATGACCGATTTGTCTCTAATGTCCAATATTAAATGAAATGTCACTTTTCTGTGTTTTTTCCGGAATATTAATTTAAGACACTCGAGGGATAACGGGTTACTTTTGTGAGGTATGTGTATTAAAAACACACACTAAGCTTTGTTGTTATCCTAAATAAACAGTAATAAAGATTAGCGTGCTTTGGTGGAGATATTTTGTGTTGCTAAACACCATTCAAGCAAGCAAAAACAAAAAACAAAAAAACAAAAACAAACCGATTTGGGATATTTGGTGAAAATGTAATCTACGTACCGTACGGCAGTAAGCCTAGTGATCATATATGTGTGTTATGCCACCTTTAGATATTGACGTTGACGGCATTATCTCGAGATAAAACTTGACCGCATTATTTCTCTGAATGTTTCGCCAGTCTAACATTGTGGTAAAAAAAAAATAGCAAGGACATCACTCCTCAACAAGAGCTTAATTCTGTATTCAAACAAACATAGCAACCCCCGCCCCCCCCCCCCCCCACAACAAAAAGCGGGTAAAGTACCAACAAACAATGATAACCATAGGAAATAATTATAAACCTTGGTTCAATCATGCAACTGAAAAGAAATTCGTAGACGAGACCGACTTAGAAAAATAGCATTAAAATTTTTAAAATGAGGAAAAGCAGCATATCTAACGAAGTATAAAAAAACAAGAAACAAAGTAAATAATTTGAAAAAAAGCTGCAAATGAATACTTTGAAAAAAAATCTTGAATATATTATTTTAGATAATGCTGCTTACCCAAGGAATTCCAGGAAAATAAGGAAAATGTTAATAAAATCAAATAAAAAATGTTGTAATATACCTCCACTTCAGAATGTCGTTCATCATGGCAGTTTGGGAGATATTGTCGACGTAGACGACAAGAAACCTGAGCCGCTAAATAAATATTCCAGTAAAATTTCAACACTAAATGACGAACATGTTATTCTGCCAGATTTTTAACTGAGGACAAATATACAAAACTACACGACATTGTGATTAGTATAGAAGAAATTGTTGACGTAATAAAAAACCCTAGAATCCCAATAAAGCATCAGGTCCCGATATAATAAGCCACAAAATTATATATATATATAAACTAGTAAATATATTATTAGCTGCGTCGGCATGGTAATGGAACAGGAACGTTTTATTTATAAGTATGAATGCACCACATGCAAAGAAGAAATCTAATATATCAATACTTGTCTTGCTTTCTTCCCAATTGTTCCACATTTCACCAGTTGTTAGAAATATACAACTTTATTTTAAATTCACTCGAGAAGAAGGAAATAAACTGCTTTGTTTTCTGGGATTTTTCCAAAGCTTTTGATAAGGTTTGCCATAAAGGTTTATTAGAATGGTTTAAAAGCCATTTGAATAATAGGCAGCAGAGAGTAGTAATTAAACAATCGTCATCCGAGCTTTGCAATGTGTATGCTGGTGTCTCACAAGGGTCGGTGCCGTGTTCGTTATTATTTATTTATATATGATATAGCTAAACAAATAGTTTCCTTATTTAGACAGTTTGCTGATAACATGTTGCGCAGCTATTCTAGACGTGATCCATTGCATATGCCGGCTGTTATTGATCACCATTTGAAAGAGCTGTACGAGCGGTAATACAATTGGTTAATTTCATTTAACCCGGAAAAAATGAAATCATGTTAGTTTCAAATATAATACCACCAGATATGAAATTTACACTAAATGACATTTACCAATTACTTATCTCCACAAACGTCTAGGGGTTACCTTCAGCAGTGTCGCTAAGTGGAAGAACACACATTTAGTTTTACTACACCAGAACGTACACATGAAATTAAAATATTAACTAACTCGAAAAAACTTAGAGAAAAAATATATTTAGTCTTCATAAGATCACAAAATGGCCTACTGCAATAAATTTTAACAATCAATTGTTACGCTCCTACCAATTTTTAGTAATGTACTATTTGTACTGCAATCGGGTGGGAGTCATTAGATGAGCGCAAAGAAACGCCGCATAAATTACAAATGTTCTATTATATATATCACGACTCGGCAACATCATATGTCTGTAACTTAATTCCCCCTACAATACAAAGCACGACAGCTTATCCCTTGAGTAATGGTAACATTATTATGACTCCGTTCTGTAGACTGTCCCCGACTGATGAATCTTTCATACCATCAACTTTTCGACAGTGGAACCGTTTAGATCTGTCTATACGTAATGCTATAACTCTATATTTACATGTACTAAATCTGAATTAAAAAACTTGAACCCGCATAGAAGAGTTCCAAAGCACTATGAATGGTCAACGAAAACTTAATATTGTCCTAACCTTAAAATGTTCTGCCTCAATCTTGAATTATGACCTATACATGGTAAATATTATATCTGATACATCGTATATTTTTGGATCTGACCGTGAAGATTCAAATCATTACTTTTTAAATATTCGCAGTATGCTTACATTAGAAATATATTATATGAAAACCTTCAGTGGCTGCCAATATACTGTGCAGTAAATTTAGAACTTCTTGCATTTGGTAATTCGCTATTGTCCAATAAGCAGAACGCACTAGTTTTAAGCATGTTTTGAGTATTTTAAATTATCAGAAAGGTTCCATTTTGTTTGAATTATGACTCACAAGGAATTTAAATCACTCATCATAACATCTATCAGATCTGTCGTTCTCTCTATTCCTTCCTGTTTTATTTCTTTTTTCTTTAATATTTTTCATCAAAAGTTGTGTTTTATCTCTTATGGTTCATTGAGAATTAAATTGACAGGCATGCATTATATATATAGGCATGAATTATATAGATATGCATGGATTATAATTAGGCAAGAATTATATAGATTGGCATGAATTACATAGATAGGCATGAATTACATAGATAGGCATGAATTACATAGATAGGCATGAATTACATAGAAAGGTATGAATTACATAGATAGGTATGAATTAAATAGACAGGCATTAATTACATAGATAGGCATGAATTACAAAGATAGACATGAAGACATGAATTACATAGATAGGCATGAATTACATAGATAGGCATGAATTACACAGATAGGCATGAATTACATAGATAGGCATGAATTAAATAGATAGGTATGAATTACATAGATAGGCATGGATTACATAGATAGGCATGAGTTACATAGATAAGCATGAATTACATAGATAGGTATGAATTACATAGATAGGCATGAATTATATAGATAAGCATGAATTACACAGATAGGTATGAATAACTCAGATAGACATGAATTACATAGATAGGTATGAATAACACAGATAGGCGTGAATTACATAGATAGGCATGAATTACATAGATAAGCATGAATTACACAGATATGTATGAATTACATTGATAGGTATCAATTACATAGATAGGCATGAATTACATAGATAGGCATGAATTACACAGATAGGCATGAATTACACTGAAAGGCATGAATTACTTAGATAGGCATGGATTACATAGATAGGCATGCATTACATAGATAGGAGTAGTTATAAAAACCAGAGTTCTAGCGACTATCGTCGCCATATATTTACTATGGGATAAAAGGTATCCTCTCAATGAATCGGAGGATACCCCTTAATGAACTTTTTAAAATTAATTAGGTCAATTAAGAAACTTGATTAAGTCTTGTAATAGTTCATTGTGGATCTATCTGTTAAACCCTATGATATAATTTAACCCTAATTAGATGTATTTTAAATCCAGAGTAATTATTATATAGATGTTCTATAAAGAGACAACCGAGTCTGAATCTATAAGTAGAAATCTAGCTTAATGATTGCCCTTTTAATTCTGTTGTGCGAAGTTCCTGTTGAATTGTAAAAAGAAATAAATAATACAATAACTGTTCAAAATAGTTTAATATCCCCGTCTCGAGACGAATATGGGTCGGAGAGCCATCCACATACCGTCTTTACAATAAACATAATAAAATATAGCACTTTATACAACAATATAAACAAAGATTTATAGTTCATTCTTTACAGGTTATTCACATCTCCAGCGGATATCCACGAGTTGAATTTCTTTGGCCAATTTAACCATTTCACGAAATATTGTTTGTTACGTCCCTTGCCTCTTGTATTTATAACTTTTTCAATTTTCCACAGATCGTCATCTCGCACATCGACTTTTTGTAACTCCGATTGGTAAAATGTTCCCTTTATTTCTTCGTCATTAAAATCCACTACTCTGTATACTGGTAGTCCACCACGTAAAATGCGTTGGGAGATTTTAAATATTTCACCAGACCATTTTTCATCGTATTCCCTTGTAAAAGGATTTCTGATAAAAGTGATGCGTACTTTGTCTCCAAGTTTAAAACGAAATGGTTTTCTTGTTGTCTTTGATTTGACTATTGGCACTGTTTTCTTAGGCCAATACATTTTCCACCATAAGTTGGTTTCTTTACTCTTTGTAACTTTTTCAGGTGTTATCCCAATAGTTCTGTGATATGTCTTGTTATAACTGTTTGCGAAGTCCTGTAAGGAATCGATGTAATCGTACGACTGCTTAAAGGTCATGTATCTTGTTATCTTTGATCTAATAGTTTTAATGACTCTTTCTACATAGTTGGCCTTTATTTCCGTATTTTGGGCAAATAGATGTTGTATCCCTCGTTGTTCAAGTAATGCCGCTACTTGTTTAGATCTGAATTCTTGTCCTTTATCTGTGCGTATTCGATTTGGTGTTCTTCCTTCTAGAAGAATGTCTTTCAATGCGTTGGCTACAGATTCTCCCTTTTTATCTTTTAATGGTCTCATCCATACATATTTTGAAAAGATGTCTATAACCACAAGAACAAAATTTGATCCACGATTAAATTTGGTAAATTTCGTCATATCCATAAGATCCACATCCCACTGGTCATCGATGCCAGTCGTGATGACTTTATTTCGTTTGAATGATCGTCGTACAGGTCTCTGTAGGCTATATGGTTCTTGTCGCTGCAACCACTTTCGTATCTTATATTTACTGAGTATGAATTTTCCTTCTTGTCGTACAAATCTGTACAACTTATCAGGTCCTGCGAAACTAGCTGGGCTTGACGGATCGTGATATATCGAACTCAAATATTGCTCCCACCTGGCCATATCTACACACTTTCAGTGAATGTTAAAAATAAGTATGATTCTGAGCTTTATATATCACTGTCTTCCTCGTCCTCCTCGTCTTCCTCGCTGTTATTTTCTTCGTCCTGTTCTTCTTCGTCATCGTATTCCTCTTTGTCAATGACTTCATCGAGGTAGCTTTCCAACAACGACCTATATTTCCTAACAGATATTTTAATGGCTTTTTCATAGTCCACGCCATCGGTAACTAATCCATCGATCGTTTTCATGACCTTGTTATGTAATTTGCCGTTCTTCAACTGTAGAAGATATTGAATAAGACTAGAATATTTGGAAATAAACTCATCCATATCCTCGTCTCTAAGTTTACGATCAGCCTTGCTCATAGCCTCTTCTTCATCTAAGCCGTCAGACATATATTGATCGACTTTAGTTTCCCACTTGTCTTCGTTGGACTTTCTAGCTAAGGTTGCTATTTGTTCAAAAGCTGCATCTTCGTCGTCTTCGATATCAAGTTTCAGTTTTTTCCTATTATTGTCATCATTATCATCCTCGTTTAATTTTCTTTTCAAATCATTTTCTGGGCACCATCTATTCATATGTCGAGCTAAGTCAGGCACGCTTTCAAACACTAACCCACAATCGTCACAGGAAGGCGTGTTTTCGTGTTTATCTTTTAACGAAATATCTGGTTGGTTCACTTCTTTATTCTCCTGGTGTTCTGAATCATCTGTCTGTTCACTTCGATGTCTGTCTGGCAAATGAGGCATATCTGACCTTTCCTCTTTTATATACTGTCCGCTGCCGATTTGAGGAGGTTTCGAATATTCAAAGATGTCAGTTTTCAATCTTTCATCGTCTGGTGTAGTCTGTTTCAAATCTATAAATAGATAACCATGAGGTTGCTTTGTTCCTTCATTGTATTTCGTCATAAACTTCGTGGGATTATTTGGATACATCTGTCTGGCAAATATTGTGGGTCCGACCTGATCACGTGGGTTTTTAAATAATACCATATACTGGCTGTTGATGCTCATGGTCCTGCTTTCTTTTGATTTGTAAAATGCGTTCTGAACAAGGCATGCCACGCTAAGATTCCTATGATGACTTCCCTCCACAAAGAGTTCACAAACATCCTGACTATTAGTAACATCCTTCATTAGATCGTCTAAGATTATTAAAGAAGGGAATTTTGTGTCTATGAATGAATCTTCATTTAAGTCTCCAGGGATACCCTGAACAAATACTATGTGTTTTACTGTCTGCTTCATTTCGTTGAACAGGGGTTGCCATCTTTTATAGCACCAAATGATGCGTTCTGGATTCGGTTTTATCATTGTCTTCGCATTTTCTAGGAGTCGTTTCATCCAAAACGTCTTCCCAGATCCAGTCGGTCCCGCTAACATCATGGTGAAAGGATGTTTTAGAATCATTCCTCCTCCTCCTCCTCCTCCTCCTCCTCCTCCGCCTCCTCCTCCTCCTCCTCCTCCTCCTCCTCCTCCTCCTCCTCCTCCTCCTCCTCCGCCTCCTCCTCCTCCTCCTCCTCCTCCTCCTCCTCCTCCTCCTCCTCCTTGTGTTTCGTGTTCAGTATATTCATGTTTATTTTTCAAGTGCCGCATTAAATTGTCTTTTCTAGAAAATGTCAAGCCACAATCACCACAAGTCGTAGACATCGTTGCGAGCTTTTATAAACACGTCTTCCTCCTTCTACTGCTTGGCTAAAAATGAACATGACCCGTTCATATAATGTGGTTTATATTCTCCAGTGACCGTATGCCAGGCTTGTGATACCGTCTTCGAGAATATACCTTTTATCGTCGAATGGAGTGAGACCCAGTTTGTTGATAGTTATGTTGAATATCTGGTGGTCATATGATCTGATCTGGGTCATTGCAGACATGTGAATGGTTCTGTCAAATAAGCAATCTTTGTAATGTTGGTGTCTGGTATGCTGTTTAATGACACTCTTCTTGATTCCTTTCGCTGTCTTCTTTTCGATCAACTTTTCATCTTCTTGATAGACAAGAGAATACATCTTAGATTTGAGTCCTTCATTTTGCCTAGAACTTTTCTGTTGACTGCACTGTAAAGGGGGTGACTTTGGTCGTACTCTGATGTATCGAATAGTTCTTTGTCGTTGAGCATGTCACTGTATATATCATCTGTATAGACGCTATAGCATAGACTGTCCGTGTCCGTAAATAAAAGCTGTGCGTTTGAGCCATACCTCGTCTTCATGTAGTTATAATGAAAATCATACATAAGCGTCTTCGAAAAATCGACGATGGTGAATCCTACATAAATGGGTCGATTTAAATACAATTTTTGCTTCAGTAAATGCACGGCCACCAAATCCTCGTTGAAAATCTTAAAGGCATGGAATGTAGGTTTACTTGTGAGTTTTCTTGCTCTTGCTTGGTTGTTGACTAGTTGAACGTCGATTCGTTTTCTAAGGTTTTCCATTGTCTTGCCAAACACGGCGTTATTCATTAGCTTAAAAAAGTCTTTTTCGAATTCGTTTTTGGCAAGCTTTCTCTTCTCTGTGTTAAAGTCAATATACCTTTTCAACCATGGTTCCTGTCTGAAAGTCATTACTCGATAAATTTTGGTCAACTTTAGGCCTAAACTCAAATATAGTTTTAAGTTTCTGTAATGGACCACATACTTTTCTTTAGGTCTTAGATTAGGGATAAGTTTTTCTGTTGAAGTTCCGTTCAGACCAAGATCTTCTAAAAGCGTTTTGGCACAGGGTGACAACATGTTTTCCGTTACTTTCATTCTTTCGGGTGTTAGAGGATATTCGTTATGAAGATCATGAAGTTCATGTGGGTATTCCAAGTCTACTTCTAATATGTATCCATCGCTGTTGTCATCTGACATCGAGTTTACATCGAAGTTATCTATTTCTTCTTTTTCAAGCCATCTAAACCCATCTACAGGAAGGCTTTGTGACATCGCCCATCCATATAAATTGTTAGCGTCTAAATACATTACATGGCTACTTGGTTGACTTGGATCAAAATCTGGGACGTGTTTGTTGTTAGCTTTAGCATGGCGATGTGATATCATAGATATTCCACCTCGTAATCCTTTTTCAATAAAAAGGTGCATGTCTATGTCGGTCAGCAATTCCAGTCGTACATCTGTCATTTTCAACGCAGCCTGCCATGCCAACCCGGGAGAGGTGTAAAAGTGAACTGCATCTAATCCATAGTAGTTTAGACATATATCTCTGAAGTTTTCATATACGTCAGCTAGAGAGAGAACGTCTGTAAGGACATAGAGGTCATGGTACTGTCCGAGGTCATTTAGATTAAATTCTTTCCATACTTCCTGCGCATGTGTATAATCCTCTTCTGTAATGTCTTCTCCCGACAATGAACTGTGAAAGGCGGATATTGGTGGTAGTTGTTGTTCTGTAAATTTAGCCTCTGAATCGAAATATTCGTATGGATAGACCTGCTTTCTTAATAGCAATTCTATTTTTTCGCTTCCAAAATGTTCCATCATATGCTTGAAATTTGAAGATCCTTCTTTGGCTAAGTTATCGACTAATTTCTCTAATGAAGAAGACAAAAATTGGAAAGAGTCGATGAAGTCCATACAGCCCAGTGAGAAGCTAATGTACTTCTCCATGTTATTTGGTATGCATTTTATCTGTTTGTTGATTTTTCCTATTGCCTGCATAATTAAATGACTATCATACCCGCGGAGATTGTGAAATATGACAGGAATGCGTCCAGTAAACTTGAAGTTAATGTTGCAATCATTGTGAGCAGCCCCTCGAAACTTCCCTGTTACGTGACAATGGTCTCTCACTCGATCATCGCGTAATGGTTTTCTACAGATATGACAATGAGTAGCCTTTTTGAATGACTGCCAGTCACTTCCTTTCATTACCATGGGTTCGCAATGCTTAAGTTTCACTTCTATCTCTTCCTGTTCTTGCACCATGTACTCAATGAACTTATCAGCCGCATTCAAACCCCGATAGACAACGGGCTCCTTTGAGGTTTCTGAAGTTAAGCCTACGACTTTGTAAGCAAATCCACATGGTATGTGTTTTGTAGTTTTTGTCGTTGATGACTTATCTGGATCATTATCACAACCTTGAATGGGCACCTGAAGACTTTCAAAGTCAGCATAAATGACGTATGGTACTTTGAGTTGCTTACGAATGTCTTTGTAAAATAACCATTTGTCCTCTTCCTTTGGCATTTCGATTCTTTGTGGTCCATGTGTCTGACAATATGGTTTATGTTCATCGAGAAGTCGTTCCTTGGTAAATCCATGAAGACAATAAGGGCAGTAATAGTATCTGTTGTGGTCTTTATGTTGATCACTTAGTAATCGATTCAAGTCCTTGATCCAGCAATAGTGTGACTTATTATTGTCTGATATCAAAAGCAGGTTAATCTGCATCTCGAATCTAAAACTAGTCACATGTATTGGGGAAACGCAATTCTTCTAGTAACCAAACACATTGATAGATATGTTGTTCTGCTTCTCGAATTTCGGTATATCTTCCATTCTTCGGGAAATGATATACCTTTAAAGTTTAATTTCGATTCGTGTTCTTTATATTTCCAAATACGCTCTCCATCCCGTTTTGCCGGATACAATGCAGCTAGAATTGACCACATGAAACACTTCTTGTCTTTGTTCTTCACGTTTATTATGGCATGTTTTGATCTCAGCTTAATCGGGAGTGGAATATAGCTGGATCCACGTAGTGGTCTATAACGTGCTATATGAATGGTCAAAGCGACAATTTTGTCCACAGTCCAGTTACTTCCCATTCGTTGATATTCGATAAATGAATTAAACATCTTCATTATGGATTCTTTCATGCCTTCTCCGATGTCTTCGAATTTCAGACTTGTCTGGCACTTTCCACGAAAATACGGTTTTGTCGTTTCAATCTGGTCACCATTTTTCCTTGTCATTTTTATTTCGATTGACAAGTACCACTTTATACCACCTTTGTCTTTTATGGTCTGTTGAAGCTTATCTTTAACATCTTCGTATTTACTTTTCAAAAATGTCATCGGATCGAATTTCACCATTCCTTCTGCAGGAATAACATAGGTCTCCACTGTTCCATTTAGCGCTTTAAAGTTACAATAGTCTTCTGTTTCTTTCCTTTTTATTTCACCTCCTCCTGTTTGGACGTGTCGTTGAATATGGCGCCTATAGTTATCCTGTCTGGAAAACCACATATTGCAAGTGTTACAACTCCATTTGTCTTGGCCGTGAGCTGTTCTTTTGTGGCGATATAAATTCGACTTTTGAGTAAACTGTTTCTCACAGGTATAACAGGAATAGGTTTTAGACTTGTTCATCTTTAGTAGACTACAACAAAAATGGTCATAGATGTGACCAACATTTTATTTATAAAGATTAAAATAATTATTTTTAAAGGGTTTAGAATGTTTGATTAAAACTTGCGTTAAGGTAGCCACCGCCCATCGACGCCTTGTATCACTACAAAGCGGAGCTGCCCTCACCAGGAGGCTGCATGTACACAGTCGGAAAGGAAATTCCCAGTCATCGCGGGGACATATCATATTACTTTCCTTTCCGTTGTAAGCTATGATATCGCCCTAGACTGGTACACAAAGTACATGCAGGAGGCTATCTCAAACATTCTATACGTTTTAAAATTATTGAAAGATCATATTATTTTATTAATACATAATGGAAATTAGTTCAGTTATATTTCGTTGATTTAGTTAGTTATATTATGCATGTTTATTCTGAATACAATCAATAATTTCATCATATTTATTTTTATCTAATTATACCCCCCCCCCCCTTTTTTTTCATTACAATGACACCCTTATCATCATCATTGAAGCGCCCATTTTACAAGCTTTGGTAGCGTACTTGTAAACTATTGTGGTGACTTGCGAGCATAACTACCGCTCTCGTCTTCCACAACGGAGCCACTCTTCAAAACAATGATAAAAATGCTACGGAGAAGCTACCAGGTGACGTCCATATGAGATATTATTCTCCCTTAATCTCATATAGTCGAGAGAGTCACGCAGTCGGTCCCAGTAGCCGATGCTAATGTATATTTTGTTAATTTAGTCTTAAATATTTTACATACATTACAAATATGATGTTAACATAATTTTTAGGAATACTTCACTATAATTCCAACTGTCTTGCTTTATTCAGGCTAAATTTCTAATACGTCCTCTCAGTTTGACTGTCGATTCATAATTAAAATTCCTCTCGATTTTCTCGCTTATATAGGTGCCGCGAGCTATACCATACAACAGGAAATGTCAGGACAATGCCATGATTAAAATATATAGAAATTTGGAATAATAATAATCCAAAGATCTATCTGTTAATTAATTTTATATTAAACTAGACATATCTGATGAATAAATTTAAGATATATGATTTTTTACAAATAATCTGTACGTCGTTTTATGGTTCTCACCCCTTTCGCTTAGATTCGTCTATTTAAAGCGTCAGTTGTGAAATGTCGCCATTTTGAACAGATGTGTTTTTTATCGCTCCGATTAAAGTCTATAAATTTGACAATGCATCGGGTAAAACACAAATATTATATACTTATTGTGTTGATTTTTTATATTTTCTTGTAGATATATCATTTTAAGTTACGACTTTATTGTGAATCTATTGGATTTATTACATAAACAACGGTAGGAAAAAGGGGGATTGGTACAACGAATCGTCATACTATATTATTGCATTATTTTATTTTAAAGTCACTTTTTGAGACAAGGACTACGATTTAAAATTTTGCTTTATTATAAACGATTTATTTTTTCTTTTTAATCAAAATTGCCAATTACATTAATTCTTAATAACGCCTTCGATATTTATAATTTTCAAACATTTTTGATGATCTGGATTGAACCGGTTATACACACTTGTCCTAACGCGTTAAGGTCAGTGAACTACAGATTTAAATGCATATAGCAGACGATATATGATTGTTTTTACAAGGGAGATTAGGACAGCCGTCATTCTGTCAATACATACATTATTTTATCTTAAAAGCCAATTCTTGAAAAAAAATGTCTACAATTTTATTATTAATTTTCGTTTATCTTTTACATTATTTATTTAAATTCTAATTTTCAAACATGACGCCGATAATCTTTATTTAAATGAGTCATACACACAAGTCACAACACGTTAAGGTCAATGAACTACAGATTTAAATGTTTATAAATAGCAGATGAAATTTACATTGACAAAATAGAATTTGTTATGACTTGAGAAATATGGATATCTGTTATGAAAAAAGGGGGGGGGGGGTGACGCATTTTAATTACTACACTCACAATGAAAGGCTACCATGGAATCTGCAATATATTTAATTAATTTATAATACATAATATAATTAAAAACGAACCATTTTATCAAGTTACTTCACGTTAAGGTCAGTGAACTACAGATTTAAATGTTAATTAATAGCAAATGATTTTTTTTTTTACATTGAAAAATATAACAATTGTTATGACTCGTGAAATATGGAGATCTGCTATGAAAAAAAAAAGGGGGGGTGGGGGTTCACTTGTGAGTATATATATATATATATATAGTCGTATTACTTCTAATTAATGTCTTTGTGGTACAATTTATATACATTAATTTCCTATTTAAATTAAAATCATAAAAGAAACTGGAATAGTTGTACACGGTAAGAAAAGGTTGACATTCTTTAGATTTCTATTTATAGATATATACCTAGTTGTCTATTTATAGAACATCTAAAATGTTAATTAATCTAGATTTAAAATACATCTAATTAGGGTTAAATTATATCATAGGATTTAACAGATAGATCCATAATGAACTATTACAAGACTTAATCAAGTTTCTTAATTGACCTAATTAATTTTAAAAAGTTCATTAAGGGGTATCCTCCGATTCATTGAGAGGATACCTTTTATCCCATAGTAAATATATGGCGACGATAGTCGCTAGAACTCTGGTTTTTATAACTACTGATAGGTATGAATTACATAGATAGGCATGAATTACATAGATAGGCATGAATTATATAGATAGGTATGAATTACATAGATAGGCATGAATTACATAGATAGGCATGCATTACATAGATAGGCATGCATTACATAGATAGGCATGAATAACATAGATAGGCATGGATTACATAGGCTGCCAATCTACTGTGCAGTAAATTTAGAACTTCTTGCTTTTGGTAATTCGCTATTGTCCAATGAGCAGAACGCACTAGTTTTTAGGCATTATTTGAATATTTTAAAGTATCAGAAAGGTTCCATATTGTTTGAATTATGACTCACAAGGAATTTAAATCACTCATCATAACATCTATCAGATCTGTCGTTCCCTCTATTCCTTCCTGTTTTATTTCTTTTTTCTTTAATATTTTTCATCAAAAGTTGTGTTTTATCTCTTATGGTTCATTGAGAATTAAATTGACAGGCATGCATTATATAGATAGGCATGAATTATATAGATATGCATGGATTATAATTAGGCAAGAATTATATAGATTGGCATGAATTACATAGATAGGCATGAATTACATAGATAGGCATGAATTACATAGATAGGCATGAATTACATAGAAAGGTATGAATTACATAGATAGGTATGAATTAAATAGACAGGCATTAATTACATAGATAGGCATGAATTACAAAGATAGACATGAAGACATGAATTACATAGATAGGCATGAATTACATAGATAGGCATGAATTACACAGATAGGCATGAATTACATAGATAGGCATGAATTACATAGATAGGCATGAATTACATAGATAAGCATGAATTACACAGATAGGCATGAATTACAAAGATAGGCATGAATTACCAAGATAGTTATGAATTACATAGATAGGCATGAATTACATAGATAGGCATGAAATACATAGATAGGTATCAATTACATAGATAGGCATGAATTAAATAGATAGGTATGAATTACATAGATAGGCATGGATTACATAGATAGGCATGAGTTACATAGATAAGCATGAATTACATAGATAGGTATGAATTACATAGATAGGCATGAATTATATAGATAAGCATGAATTACACAGATAGGTATGAATTACATAGATAGGCATGGATTACATAGATAGGTATGAATTACATAGATAGGCATGAATTACATAGATAGGTATGTATTACATAGATAGGCATGAATTACACAGATAAGCATGAATTACATAGATAGGTATGAATTACATAGATAGGCATGAATTACATAGATAGGCATGAATTACATAGATAGGCATGAATTACATAGATAGGTATGAATTACATAGATAGGCATGAATTACACAGATAGGTATGAATTACATAGATAGGCATGAAGTACATAGATAGGCATGAATTACATAGATAGGCATGAATTACATAGATAAGCATGAATTACATAGATAGGTATTAATTACATAGATAAGCATGAATTACACAGATAGGTATGAATTACATAGATAGGCATGAATTACAAAGATAGGCATGAATTACATAGATAGGCATGAATTACATAGATAAGCATGAATTACATAGATGGGTATGAATTACATAGATAGGCATCAATTACACAGATAGGCATGAATTACATAGATAGGCATGAATTACATAGATTGGCATGAATTACATAGATAAGCATGAATTACACAGATAGGTATGAATTACATAGATAGGCATGAATTACATAGATAAGCATGAATTACATATACTAAATGCCAACCCCCATTGGGAAAATATGTTTGCTTGCGTTTTTTCATTATTCTATTTTTTACCTTTTTATTACGAAAAGTCAGTAGAAAAAATGTAGATATGATAACCTGTCCATATTTTATAATATGGCTCTGGTGTTAAGTTGTTACAAATCGTCCTTGACTTTTGATACGGGAATTTTACATAAAAGTCAGCCATTTTTGTTTCTGACTTTATAGATATACATGGATAGATAAGCATGAATTACACAGATAGGCATGAATTACTCAGATAGACATGAATTACATAGATAGGTATGAATAACACAGATAGGCGTGAATTACATAGATAGGCATGAATTACATAGATAAACATGATTTACACAGATATGTATGAATTACATTGATAGGTATCAATTACATAGATAGGCATGAATTACATAGATAGGCATGAATTACACAGATAGGCATGAATTACACTGAAAGGCATGAATTACATAAATAGGCATGGATTACATAGATAGGCGTGCATTACATAGATAGGTATGAATTACATAGATAGGCATGAATTACATAGATAGGCATGAATTATATAGATAGGTATGAATTACATAGATAGGCATGAATTACATAGATAGGCATGGATTACATAGGTAGGCATGCATTACATAGATAGGCATGAATAACATAGATAGGCATGGATTACATAGATAGGCATGCATTACATAGATAGGCATGAATTACATAGATAGGCATGAATTACATACATAGGCATGAATTACATAGATAGGTATGAATTACATAGATAGGTATGAACTACATAGGTAAGCATGAATTACACAGATTGGCGTGAATTACATAGATAGGCATGGATTACATAGATAGGCATGAATTACATAGATAGGCATGAATTAAATAGTTAGGTATTAATTACATAGATAGGCAAGAATTACACAGATAGACATAAATTACATAGATAGGCATGAATTACATAGATAGGCATGGATTACATAGATAGGCATGAATTACATAGATAGGCATGAATTAAATAGTTAGGTATTAATTACATAGATAGGCAAGAATTACACAGATAGACATATATTACATAGATAGGCATGAATTACATAGATAGGCATGAATTACATAGATTGGCATGAATTACATAGATATGCATGAATTAAATAGTTAGGTATTAATTACATAGATAGGCAAGAATTACACAGATAGACATAAATTACATAGATAGGCATGAATTACATAGATAGGCATGAATTACATAGATAGGTATGAATTACATAGATATGCATGAATTATATAGATAGGCATGAATTATATAGGTAGGCATGCATTACATAGATAGGCATGAATTATATAGGTAGGCATGCATTACAGAGATAGGCATGAATTGCATAGTTACTATGAACACAATGCAATTCTAAAATATTTTACCTAGAAGTTCCCATTCTAAAAGACAGTCAAATTAATAAAATAACAAATTTTAATGATAACTTTGGGGTCGTTGTCTCTTAGAAATTTACCTAAATGTTTATCATCTATAATACTAAAATTATAGACCCCTTTTTTAAGCGCGCAGCACAAAATACATCGACATAATCGACTTTGTAAATATCAACATTAAATTTTTAATGTGCAACATCAACTGCATGTAACCTTATGAATATTGAAGTTCGAACTACAGCTATAAACTTCCGTCAAGTGAAGCAAGAGAACAGTTCGTTCTTGTTTAAATTCAGCCGGCTCTCTTCAAGAAAACGATTGGAATCGAAGGGATTTTCACCAGACATGTCTGGAAGGTCCTACGAATGATTGTTTTCACTGTAATCAGGACTAATATGACATTAAAAAAAAACTAAAGTTACGCTTTCACTGATTACAAATTTACTTCGTAATAAATGCCTTCTAATTTAACAGTTGCCAGTTGGATGGGAGTACGTTTGTTTTGTACCCCTCACGGGTTTCCTTACCCCCGAAATAAATAAATTTTTAAATGTAATGGAGGACCTTATCCGGTACAAATTTGCGTTAATTAATCGTTAATTGCTAATTATTTAAAGCGATAAATCGATATGAAAATTTAATATTTTGCCATACAACATTAACTGCATGTAACCTTATATGGGTTAATACTGCGCTATTTCTCTGTGTTCTGTGATGCGCACTTAAAAAGGTGGTCTATAATTTTAGTAGTATAGATTACATGAAATCACGGCTGAGGAAATATTATACAAATACAAATATCTTTATTCAAATCAAGGGCCCTAGAATAGAGCATGAAATTACAAACAAGTGATTATCATATAATTGGTGACATGTATAACAGAGCAAACAACATTACAATAACAACTTGATAATGTTATAACTTATGACACTTATGTTGGACTTATATTATAAATAGAGTTATCTTTCTTAGACTAAATAATATAATGACTATATACACAAAGAATTCTTAGAGGAGGACTCGCATTTTGTTTTATTGTTTGATTAAGATTATACAATTTGCTAACACCTGAAACCAAAACTTTACATAAATCAAGATATTGACTACTCAATATAAATTCAAATTCATAGATGGTTTATTGCTTCGGTAAAAAAAGATATTGATAATTGTTAACAATAACCAGAGTTGATACAAACTCACTTTAGATTATTTTACCAAAAATTATTTTTGTTTTATTTACATTTCTACAAGATTCCAATTCTCATCATAAGATTTCAATATGTCTAGTGATTTTTGTAAACCATTTGAAGACTCCGACAATAAAACAATATTATCTGCATTGTTGATGAAAGCTCAGATGGGCAGGACACCTGGTTCGGATGCCTGACACACGCCTCCCTAAAAGGCTCTTCTATGGTGAACTGGCAGAAGGCAAGCGCTCACACGTAGGTCAAAGAAAATGATTCAAGGACACACTGAAAGCTGCTCTAAAGAGCTTTGGGCTCAACCCCAACACCTGGGAGACAGTAGCGGTAGACCGAACAACCTGGCGCTGCCGCACAAGCCAAGGTGCCAACCCATACGAGCAAAGCAGGACTGTTGAGGCTCAAAGGAAACGCGAGCTGCGGAAGTCTAGAGCTAACATCTTGCCCTCAGTTACAGTAGACCGCACATGCCCGACATGCGGCAGAGCCTTCCGAAGCCACATCGGACTTATCAGCTACAGTCGGACACACCCTACCCTATCTTCTTCAGTACCTATGTGATGCCCTTGGTCATCGTCGACAACGACGGACGAACATCATTATCTGCATAAAGAAGGCACGAAATCTGATTTCCATCTAGTTAAACAGGTGCACAAGTTTAAATCAAGTGGCTAACTAAATTACTTATACAAAGAAAATAAGGGGGGATTCAATAAACATCCTTGTTTGACTCCAATGTTGGATTCATAATTATTGTTCAAACCATCTTTTAAGGTTACACAAAATAAAACCTGTTTATACAAACTTTCTAAAATACTTAAAAAGTTACCTCTTATATTTAACTAGAAGATTTTATACAGTAATGCCTTAAAATTAACTATGTAAAAAGCTTTTTTCAAATCAATGAAACAAGAATAGATCTATTTATTTCATAAAATATTGATCAATAATTGACTTGAGTATAAAAGTATGGTCACTTGTTATCATATCTTACCTAAAACCATTTTGCACTAGATTATTAATGTAATTCTTTTCTTTAAAAGAATAAAGCCTATGAAATAAAATTCTAGTAATTAATTTATTAGCTAGACAATGCAATGCCAATATAACGAGAGGGTCATTCATATCACCATCTTTAAAATAAAGGTTTAATAAAAATGTCTCTACACATAGAATGATAAGTACCTTATTTTAGTATTAAATTAAAAATATCAACATACATATATGAATCAATATAAAACAAGATGCTTTAATCAATTATAAGTAATACAATCAGAATCTGGAGACATTATTTTATAAGCTTCTTATAGCTTTTAAAAATTCCTTAGCTAGAATGTCATTGTTCAACTTATATATAAATTCTCAGTAATGTCATTTGAAGAGTTACCAGAAGAATTAAGTTTTATTCATTAATTCTTTTTAAAAATTGAACCAATTTTGTGGGGCAATACTATTACAGTTGTCTTCTTTTTTCTCTTTAAGGTAGTTTAGCAACTTCCAAAATTCTTATGGATTACTTTCAGAAGCATCTACCATAAAATTAAAAATTTTAGTCTTAAAATTTTAATAAAGCGATTGTATTGTTTTTTTCTCAAATTGAACTTTTTTGTCTCATGGAGACTTCAAAAGAACACGACCGAGGCTTTTAACACGCCTTTATTTAATATTACATTGAGTCTTTTATTCGGCTTTGTCTTCTTACTTATGAAATTTATATACAAAAAAAACAATGCGCTGCTTTGAAATTTTAAAAGGTTTTCTAACTTTGTTTTTGAGTTTATATACGATACATAGCAAAACAATTAAACAACACTACTACGAACAATATATAGAGGAAAGGTTTGAATTTTTTTTTAATTACAATTTTGATCTTCGACGTCTGATGTAGCTTTCATTTGGGGATACTTAAATATGTTCATTGTTAGCTCTATTATTTTTAAAGCAATAAATGCCTATCTTCCTTCTTTGCGTCCATCGTCATTCACGTGCAGGCGATGGAGCTGAAATTGCAAAGTCTCTGTTTCGTAAAGAATTATGTCGGTCAAAAGCACAGCAGTCCTTATGTTCTCTTGTTGTGAAATATATGCCGACTCTAACTAGTAAGTTATTTATTTATTTATTTATTTATTTATTTATTTATTTATTTATTTATTTATTTATTTATTTATTTATTTATTTATTTATTTATTTATTTATTTATTTAATACCTGATTATTTAAAAACATGTATAAAAAAATCCACGATGAATACAACAATAAAGCATCCTTGTTATATTATAGCCTAATATTATTTTTTATAGGATACAATTTGACGCACTTTAATTATTTACCTTCCCTCTACATTACGTTTCTTGTCTTTTTCGTTTGATACATTTAAAAAAGTTTTTTTCTTATTCTTGTTTGTTCAGTTTCCGTTCTACTTTACGGACATCTATTAAAATTAAATGCCTCGACTATCTTTTTTTAGATGGTACTTATTATAATTATATGCAGTTTTTTCTACGAAACTATCCTCTTCTGACATCACGTGGGAAGTTTTCCTCGGCCTAGATGACGTGTTACCTCTCCGTAGATAACACATATTTCATTAGCTTTACATAACGTAGTACGATGACGATGTTGTTTAGACAGTTATTTATGAAATTGACACAATACAATTAATTACCCAAAAACCCATTTGACCTTACATGAAAATAATATGTTTTATACATATTGGTTCATTGCATGTCACGTAGAATTCAAGGTAAGTGTGTTTGAATCAAGCAGAAAAAACTGTAATTCAGTTTACTTCTTAACTTTGGATTCTTCGATGTAGAGTATATGAATTGTTATGTTAGGTTTTACATACATTTACCTATTAGATTTATTTACATACTAGTATTTTCACACTCTTTTTGTGTGTATATTTTACATTAGTTAATAATCATTCTTACATAAATTTTTTCTTCAAATTGTTTTAATCACGTCCTGTTCAACACATTCAATAATAAAGGTTCTTAACATGTAATTAACAATAAATTGAACAAATTAATTGACTTTTGTTGTTATTTATTTTTTCTATTGTTGTTATTGTTATTGGTAAACATAGGTGTTATAAGTCATAACTATTGGATAAGATAATTAACCACGCTTGACTTTATTTACAAGTTCCTTATAATCTTTAGCAATATATTGGGCCAGCATTCTAAGTACAAAATTACTTTGTTTAAGTGTTATAACATAAAAGGTAAGACCATTTTTACATTTTACTCTCATTTTTGACGCCTTCTTCCTTTCTTTCGACGTCACACATATTTTGGTCGTAAGTGTATGCGTTTTACCATAAACAATAAAATAAGACTGGCTCAAAACATTGTAAGACACAGTATAAGGTATTTTCTAGGAAAAGTTTTATAACAGTCTAAATATTCTGTAACGTTGCTTGCGATTGGTTTACCTCAAATGCTTCACTGGAATCGGAAAAATGTCGCTCCTTTAATGAAAAATTTAATTTCTAACGTATCCTTATATGAAAATTTCTTGTACAAATAAAATACGGTGTTACGATTATTGTAATCTTATACAGTATTTCTATATGTAAAATATCCGTCTATTTGGTCGGTATTGAATCAAAATATTGTAACGTTTAACTTTGATCACGTGTCAGGCTGGTTTCACGATCGTACGTGGAAATGTGTCATGCAGGTTTCGTGATTTCGTCCTAATGCCATAGACATATATACTTTAATATAACACAGAACCTCGTTTCAAAAAACAAGTTACGAAGTTTAAATTCAACAAATAAGAAAAACTAAGGGGTCACATCGCTAATTATTAAAGTGAACCGTTATAAACAACTCTGAGTGCTGCAGATTGTATCATCATTTATTAAAATGAAAGAATTTGTTTTTGTATCAAACTTAATAAACATAATAATCAATTAAATGATGTCTTTGGTCCAAATTTTTAATGCTGCGTTTTTCCACTAGTTGACGATTAAGGCGAATTAAGAAAACTTAAAAATGACAGATGATTATTTCCATAAAATATTATTGTATGTATTTTATATTTGTGTGTGACTTAATATAGCATCCTCCCAAATCATGGGTTCTGAGTCCGCGTTCGCTCCACCATTGATGATAATGGAGCGAAATCGGACTCAGAAACCCTGACTTGGGAGGATCTACTTTAGTTGATATTTACACTCTATTTTGATTCATTCAGTAACTTCGCATCCTCACAAGTCAGGATTTCTGTGTCCACATGTTTCCACGAAACCCGACAAACTTAGCTAGGAAATTCCAGGGCTAGAAGATTTTCGTATGACGTCAATCCTTCAATAT
This sequence comes from Limnoperna fortunei, assembly GCA_944474755.1. Taxonomy (NCBI): domain Eukaryota; kingdom Metazoa; phylum Mollusca; class Bivalvia; order Mytilida; family Modiolidae; genus Limnoperna; species Limnoperna fortunei. The sequence goes on from OX104113.1 coordinate 5,843,323, forward strand.
ATCAACCAATGAAATTGCTTGTTTGGCAGTAGTCATTCTTACTCATTCATGAGTGTGAAGAAAACGTAACGCAATTAATAAATAACGCGGTAATAACAAACTATTAACACTACTGTGCAAAATACACTGATTTTCACATGGTCTACACAACACATCCGTTTGATTAATTTACAATCGACATCGGGATATCCCCTAACCAAGTCGTGAATGAAAGGGATCTTTTGATTAGCTACATTAAGGTATCATGTAGCCAATCAAAATAGTGACTTCTAGCCTGGGTATTTCCTAGCTAAGTTTGTCAGGGTTTCGTGGACACAGAAATCCTGACTTGTGAGGATGGTAACTTCGAGATATGTCCACAAACCATATGTGTCATATGTCAAACTTTTAGCCATTTACAACAACAATTTACTGATTAACACAAAGTTAATTAACATTCCCATGACCGTCCGACCAAGGGCGTTAAGTTGTCGGTGTAGGACGTAAAAAACTCCCCAAGTCAAGTCAACATTCCCATTTATAATCAACTGACTAATTTTAAATGGCTACCAAATGTTGAAAAAAAACTTGGGTGGGGAGGAAGGGGATTATTATTTTATTTTTATTTGTCATTTGACCACCCGTCAATAGGCATATATTGGTAAACGTTTCACCTTTGATAAAACTGCAAGGAAGTGGACGAGTTTAAATTTTCTTAGATTAATACTGCTCTCTGGTTGTTGCGCAAACATTCTATCTATCAATAATCCACATTTCCGGGTATGAAGCTCAATCTATGGAATGACTAACCACATTCTCCAGCTGGCAACGATCGCATTCACCACAGTATTATGTATTTTATGTTGTTCATCGTATTTTACATTTTCGTCACATATTCTTTCTCTGTTTCAGAATAAAAATGATAAGACGGATAATTCTTAATTCTGCAATTCTTGTATGTATGGCGAAAATGATTGATAGCCAAACTATATATATCAGCTCTGGAGGGAGTGGTGGTGTTGGCGGCGGACCCGGACAACCTGGCCAGCCTGGCAGACCAGGGGGAAGCGTTGTGAATGGTTGGGGCTCAGGACAACCTGGACAGCCTGGAAGGCCAGGGGAAAGCGGCTTTGGTAGTTTTGGTTCCGGACAACCCGGAAGCCCAGGTCTCCCAGGTAGAAGTGTTGATGATGGATGGTACATAGGATCCGGGGGTCTTGGAAGTGACGCTTGGTGGTATGGCGAAGGAGGACATGGTGGTGATGGGGGTTTACCTGGTATGCCAGGGGAACCAGGAGGCGGTTTTGGATGGGATGGCGGTGCTTTGTGGCATGGAGGAGGACGTGGTGGAGATGGCGGTGGAATGGGCGGAGGAGGCGGTGGTGGTGGAGGTTTAAACGGAATGCCAGGCCAACCTGGAGGCAGCTTAGGAGTAGGTGTTGATGGTTGGTGGTTTGGCGTAGGAGGGCTTGTTGGAATCGGTGGAGGAGGTGGTGGCGGAGGTTTAAATGGAATGCCAGGTCAACCAGGAGGCAGCATTGGAGGAGTAAGTCACGATGTTGATGGTTGGTGGTTTGGCGGAGGAGGTGCTGGTGGGATTGGTGGAGGAGGCGGTGGTGGTGGAGGCTCAAATGGAATGCCAGGTCAACCAGGAAGCAGCATTGGATTAGCAGGCCGCGGTGGAGATGGTGGTTGGTTTAGTAGCGGAGGACTCGGCACTGATGGATGGTGGCTGGGTGGTGGTGGACATGGAGGAGATGGCGGAGGAATTGGCGGAAGACGTGGTGGTATACAGGGAATGCCAGGAGAACCCGGAGGTAGTTTTGGAAGTAGTGGTTGGTGGTTTGGTGGCGGAGGACGTGGAGGAAATGGTGGAGGAATTAGTGGTGGGGCAGGAGGTCTGAATGGAATGCCAGGCGAACCCGGAGGCAGCTTCCCTTGGAGAGTTTACTTGCCTCTTCAATTCGCTGATGGTAGACGTGTAATTGGAACTGTTAGACTAGGAAATCGTGGAGCATTTGTTCGAACTAATGGTAACACTGGAATATTTGGGCCACCAACGAGAAAAGACAGTGATTTAAGAAGATCAAGGTTAATCGTGGCAGGTGGAGGAAATCCAGGTGCTCCCGCTGGGTTTCCAGGTAACCCAGGTGCTCCTGGCGTTTTTTAGTTTTAGTGGTATTTACTATTTTATGGAAATTTTATTTAAAATGAATTTTCCAAACGCACTTTATTTGACAATCATGAAGAACTCGTCCAAGAAGCTGAGTTAGCAGCAAGATCGCGATCAGAGCAGGTTATGGAAGTACTTGAAGTATACAATTAAGGACAATTATTTTCTATTTCCATTTGGTCAGACCTACACAAACAGAAAAAAAATAATTAAAGGCATTTATATACTGATAGAACAGACCAGAGCCAATTGTAAAGTTGATAAATAAAAACATTGTGGTTAATGACAAAAGATGTTGCAACATACATGCACGATTAAAAACTTTATTTGCATTTTAGAGTTACTGTAATGCACGGCTAGTGCTCGGGTCGTATCAAAATTTTGGCGTGTTCCCAAAAGTCTACTCGCAAAATAAATATCTAATTAAGAAATGGGCATCAGGAAGTCCGTTTAAGGTTTTACCAGTACAATACTTAATATTTTTGAACACAGTTTTATTAGGAACACTCGGATACATTATGTGTAACATTAAAAGCAATAATATATCATAACAATGTGGTGACATTGCAAACCAATGATGATACATTCGTCAATAGTTTTGTGTTGCGCCAGGAAAGCATACTTTACATTTTATTAACGTTGGAATCAGATAATAATACCTTTGTATATATTTATTCTGAGCTCTTTATTCGGATCGGCTGTGCAAAGATAGAAGTAGTGAAACTCATCACCAATTCCAGCCTGGCAAAGATTGTATTTTCCTACATGTCTCCGTATATGATTCCATCTCCAGATCTTGATAGGAATTTTCAAATAAGAGGTAACGGGTCTACAGATGACTAAAATCCTAAATTAAGAAATTCTTCATACCAATTTTCAACATTCATTATTTTGAATCTGCAGTTGGTACATTATTATACTTGCTGGCACTCAGCTTTATCCCATATAGCTGACAGATTGTCGTCACATTCACATTTTCTTGTATATGATTATTATGCATTATTAAATTTTTTGCATAATCTTTTGCGGTTTAAGGTACATGATTTTTTTTATTTCTTTAAATTTTCCGTTTAACATACTTTTTTATTGAAATGGGAATTAAATCGTGTAACTTTAAGTCAGTTTTTATATTTTTCTCAACTGAAATTGTGCTCAAAAAAATATTTTACATTTACATGTAAACGTTTTGGGAATAAACCAAAATTATTAAATTAACTTTTTTATATAAAATGGTAGTCAATTGAATACGAAATAAGGATATATATTTTTTTCAATGTATGCTCACAATTTCATATTATAAACTGACACCAAATCATAATTACTCGTAATTAAAATTGAGTACGAGTAATCTTGTGTTGTAACTATGACGTAATGACTTAAACTTGTATACATACAGTGAACAACAGACGCATATATAGAGTGGAAAAAACCCAAACACACACCTCATAAACTAGGAGATAAACCAAACACACACTTACACACAGCAAATAGGGGAGAAAAACCAAACACACCTGCACCTCACAAACAGGGGTGATAAACCAAACATACACTTACACACCGCAAATAGGGGAGAAAAACCAAACACACCTGCACCTCACAAACAGGGGAGATAAACCAAACATACACTTACACACCGCAAATAGGGGATAAAAACTAAACACACCTGCACCTCACAAACAGGGGCGATAAACCAAACATACACTTACACACCGCAAATAGGGGAGAAAAACCAAACACACCTGCACCTCACAAACAGGGGCGATAAACCAAACATACACTTACACACCGCAAATAGGGGAGAAAAACCAAACACACCTGCACCTCACAAACAGGGGTGATAAACCAAACATACACTTACACACCGCAAATAGGGGATAAAAACTAAACACACCTGCACCTCACAAACAGGGGCGATAAACCAAACATACACTTACACACCGCAAATAGGGGATAAAAACTAAACACACCTGCACCTCACAAACAGGGGCGATAAACCAAACACACACCTCATAATTAATGTTATCCCTAAATGAAAGAGCTACGAACCACGAAAACAAATTACCGAAATAACAACGAATAAGATATAGGACCAATACATGGGCATAACATAAGTCTTGGTACAAAAGTAGTAAAAATTATTTAAAGGGTTTGACTAGGTTAAACAGATTCCAAACCCTTCTCTTTTATAACACAAACACCGAGAAACGTCACACAGCAATAAAAATAAAAACAAATTGATCATGTGTTCAAAAACCTTCGTACACAACACGTAAACGAAAAAAGGACTAAAAACGAGAAGTAAAAATCTGGAGACTTACAGTACCAAAGTTTAAAGGTCACACAACGAAGCATCTAACAGAAAAAAGATACATATTTTAAGTAATATCTTAAATTCTGCGTAATAAAGACAAATACGGGCACCAACTCTTTAAGATGGAACAAGCTACACATGGGGAAGTAAGAATTAGAACAAGAAATAATATCTTGTATCATGTTTCTTTGAATTTATACTTTTACATTGGGTACTTAATATATTATAACAGACGTCCCCTTATGTTTGTCTGCTTTCAATTGGCAAAAACCCCCGACTAAACTACTTCTTCTGCTACTAATGATTTAAATGTGTTTGGAAACTAAAACGATCTCTTTATATACCAAATAGTGAAAACTGTAAAATACATTCCAGGGTATCATCTTAGTTTTGAATTTAATACAACAATTTTTATTTTTATTTATTATTTCAAATCAATAATAAAATAAACCATTTAAGGATTAACTACAAAAAATATTTTCTCCATCGAGGGATAACACAATTTCCGTTTTGCACATTGTATAATCCGCGTAGCGGGTTATATTAAATGTGCACAACGGATATTTTGTTATCCCTCGATGGCCAATACACCGTTACAGCCAAGAGTTTGATAAAGGTCGGGTCGTTTCAGCAAAGAGGCAGTGTCAAGTGTCAAATCCATCGTAACAGCCTAGATTTGATACATCCAGTGCTGTATATGCAAAGGGGTTGTATCCAACCTAACATTACTACCCTAAGTTTGATATAGCGCGGGATGTTTTAGCAAAAGGGGCTGAATGCATTTTACCATTACAGTATGTTTTAACCAATTAATCATTGCATCCCGGAGTTTGATACAACACGGGTTGTATCAGCAAATGGGTGGTATCCAATCCATCGTTACAGCACGAAGTTTGATACAAACCTAGATGTATCACCAAAGGGGTTGTATCCAATTAACCATTACAACCCGGAGTTTGATACAACCCGGACTGTATCAGCAAAAGGGCTGTATCCAATTAACCATTACAGCCCGGAGTTTGATACAACCCAGGCTGTATTCGCAAAAAGGCTGCATCCAATCCACCGTTACAGCACGCAGTTTGATACAAACATGGATGTATCAGCTAAAGAGGTTGTATCCAATCAATCATTACAGCCCGGAGTTTTATACAACCCCGACTGTATCAGCAAATGCGTTGTATCCAATCCGCCGTTGCATGACGCATTTTGATACAGCCCGGCTATATCAGCAAAGGGGCTGTATCCAATCCGTCATTACAGCCCGGAGTTTAATACAACCCCGACTGTATCAGCAAAAGTGTTGTATTGAATCCACCGTTACAGCACGGAGTTTGTTACAGTCCAGGCTGTAATGGTGATACAGCCCAACCAAAGTGATGATTTGAATTTTCTAGTACTACACAACAAATGCATGTACAATATATCGGAAAAATTATCGAACAAATGGTAAAAACCTGTCAACAGAAAAAACGCCATAATATAAAAACATTTGATGAATATCTGAGAAAAAGTAATATATGAACCAAAATATTCACCGGGCAAAAACACATTTGCCAACTTGTTTTTGATATAGTCAAAAGTGAAGGATGGACTTGATGAATCAGAACTTATTATGTGATGTAATTAGTTTTTTTAATGTCTGAGTAATATCTGCTTGTAGCTCACACAACTGAACATTTCTGTATCAGAACATGACATATTACCTTAACGAGGATGTTGTTTACAAATGTCACAAAAACACAATTAATTACACGACAAACGAAAACCAGTCGTGGTACATTTTAGTTAATTGACTGTACATGCAAGGTAAGTCTGTTTATGTCAAAAATGGACAGATAAATAGAATAAAGATAGGTAAAATAATAAACAGCTGCTTGATTTGTAAACGAAACAAACAGAATAAAAAATACTGGATATTTGATAATCTCATGAAAAACTCGAAAAGAAATGGAAACGTTTCGTTTCCCGCTTACGTGTCCCAAGTTGACATCTTTTAAATTTGACATTAACATCCAAGTTCATTTGTCGTCATTATTGGACAAAACGCTTATTCATCGATGTATGAACGAGGTCGACTCACTCACATACAAATAAACGACCGAGGCCGTTTATGATAAGTTTGTGAGTGAGTCGAACTCTTTCATACATCGATGAATTACCGAAAAATGCGTTTAATTTCCAAAATTGTTGTTATATATTTACTTTCTTTCCCAACATAAAATTCCATTATAAGTGTGTGACGCGTAGGGATATACACAACGAACTGAAGACGAAGACTGTTGAGAGGGAATAACTGACATCGACAATAAATATTGTTTACGATTTGCCCAGACGGTTATTACTGAAAACAAAAGAAGACAGAACAACAAACAATATTTTAGTGAATTCCCTGTACTAATGTTCCTCAATGCTCCGCGATTTATACGTTACTTCATGCGTGAAGTCATATCTTTTCAAACGCAACGTAAACCTAGCTAGAAGTTCTTTCTTAAATAATTTGATCTTGGTATTATATCTCGAACTACGTTTTTTACACCTAGATTTAAAATCCCAATCTACACCAAATTATGGTTGGTTGCGAACATTTGTCAAATATTATTAACTCTTGTATGGCACGCCGTTCTCGTCAAAATTATGATTCAAAATATCATTACAAATTACACACTCAAAATTTTTAAATTTCGCACTCAAAATTCAAAAAATATGTACTCAAAATTTTACGAAAACACACTCAAAAGGTAGATTAAAATACACACTCAAAATTTTAATTCATGCAATCAAAACTGAAAATTACGCACTCAAATTTGTGCGCATTGTTTTCGCGCACAACTCATAAATATTAATTCCCGTCTCGCATGCGAGACGGGATAAATAATCAAAAGCTAAACAGCGGAAACCAGTCGTATCTCAAGGATAACAGATAAACAATGCTGTGTCTTGATTGGCTGCTAAATCGGGAGATAGTTGCCGATTGGAAAACAAATAAGCAGAGCTAAGTTAGGGATGAAAACCCGGCATAAGGAATTACGGGGCGGTAGCAATCATAATAGGCTAAATCCGGAGACAGCTGCCGATTGGCCAACTCGTGTCTTGTTCAGGTAACTACCGCCGTTAGTCGGCGCACTCTATCCTCTGGATAGATATATGTGGTGCACATCATTGCATGTGTATGGTGCATATAGTCACAGTGAGAATACGAATAGTTGACGGAGTCAGGTGAACATTTATGTACAGTGTATGGGTTATAATACAGTTAGGCATCCACATATAAGTTATTTAAATGTAGAGTTATTAAACTCAGTCTACAATTACTACTTTATCGTAAAAGCACTAAAAGCACTAAAAGGCAAGAAGCAGCATTATACGTAAAATATCGGGCACTAGTCATAAATGCACTAAAATGTTTGAATATTGTTAATCTAAAATTTTACTTTCTGATATCAAAAAGGGCATGTATAGCGGTTTCTAAAACTATAAAAGCTGCTAAAACACGATGCTTGAGTTAAAACGATAAGATGCACTTGGTCAAGCGTGGAGTCAAAATAAAATTCATAGATATATATATACAAGAATGGTATCATCACTATTGCATTTTTTCTATTAAAAACACTAAAAGCATCGGATTATACATAGTTTATATATTTATAGAATCCTGCCCCCCTCCTTTAACTGTCTCATCCTTTCCATATGTAGGTTATAGCACATGTTCCTGGTTAGTTCATCCTGCTCTATATAACCTTATTTTTTTCAGCTAACTGATATACGGCATCTGTTGGTTTGTACAGTCCAGTATGAGTTGAAGTAGGTTGTTTTGGGTGACAAACTCTTGGTAAACATCGTTTCTGAGGTTATCTAGGTAGCTTTTGATATGTCGGAGATGCCTTCTCCGAACGTTTTCCAGCTTTGGACACTTGAGAATAAAATGTTGTAGATCATCTGGCTCATCTCCGCATAGGCAGCATATAGTTTTGATATAACTATCTCCATACTTTTTTCTTGTTGTATTAAACAGGTATCTTTGAGTTACAAGCTGATCTAGTGGCGAAATCCAAACTAACACGGAATCAGGTTTCTAACTTTTATTAACTGCAAACTTCTATTTACAATATGTGCAGCTACTTTCACTTTCAACAATACCACATTGGATAACTGCTATTGTCACTGTCTAATCTTACAACTATTACTTGAACTTAAACCTAAACTTGAACTCCTATAAATGTTACAACCATGTCTTATATACTATTTCATAAAGAATATTGTAGAAAGTTCTTTTTCAAGTAGTTTCTATAATTATCTAAATCTTTCTTATCTAATAATAGTAACATGTAAATTCCAGAAGCTTCCAGATAAACAATAGTACAATCAACTAATTTCTAGAATAAACCATAACATCCTTGTTCTAAATTATATAACAATAATAATATGGCATAATTAAAAATAATCACAAGTAAAAATAATTACAATTGTTCATGTAATATCGTGAATACAGTTCGCGACAGATCTTGACTTCTGCCGCTCTTTTTTTCTATATACATTTTCTGCGCCTTCCCAAATATTATGTGGTTGTGACATCGGATTTTTCTGAAATTGGAGGTAAAAGGGTTGACTTCTTAGCTATATCTTCCTCACATTGTTGAGACCAGTATAATTTTTGTGCCTTCCTTACTTCTTTTTTCACGCCTTTTTTGATCTAGGGTTTTTCATTAGTTCATGTATTGTCTCCATTTCATATTTCTCTAAAACTAGTTCAGCCCTTTCTGTAAAAAGTTCGTTGCTATTTCTGTTGAAGCAATGTTGTCTAATTAAGATATTATACTTTGCTGATGATGGGCATCTGATTATATTCTTAAGGAGTGACAGTATATTATAAAGATCTATATACATCTGTATTGGAATTGCACCAACGAATAGGTAAACTGCAGTATTTGAGGTTTTGTTTGGAAGGCCTCAAGATTTTCCTCTGCATCTTTTCTAGTTGTTCTATTTCATATTGCCTACATTACATTATCTCAAGCCCATATATCATTCCTGCTAGTCCAAACCAAACTTAAAATACTCAACAAATAAGAAGAGCTAAGTTAGTGATGAAAACCCCGCATAACATTGCGGTAGCAATAATAACAGGCCGACCGCCGTTCATTGCCACTCGAGAAAAGCCGAGCGATCACGAATCGGTTACGATAAAAAAAGAAAAAAATATGCAAGATAATGGGAATTTAACTGTTTTAAAAGGAAAGTCGCATTGATTTGTGTATGTTTATCATAAAATGTGTATCATAAAACTTAAACGGAGAAAAACGGAAAAACAAGTGAGAAAAGGAGAACAATTTTAATCTTTTCCTGCTTACTGACAAGGTTCACATCAACTATCTTACCGCGTAGAATGATGCATCTAGAGATGCTTAGCATAGTGCATGCTTCATATGTTGACTCTGACCTATATTTTGCGGTTGGCTGATTTGGCTATCTAAACATTGTATACTTATAATGAAGTGATGTTAATAATAACAATACATAATAACATTAAAAAACAGTACGCATTTTTGTCCACGAAAAATAAAGCTTAGAGACGGCTAGCTTTTTAGGAAAGCTAATACTTGTAAAGATATAAATAAACAAAATTTGATCTGGGTGGTTTTTGAGTTTTAAAGCGAACCGGAAGTGCTGAATTCCAAATGTCAATCCACGACACAGAAGATTTGCTTAAGTTTTTTCAATCCTTGTTACACGTGTGTGAAAACACAATGCAACTTTTACACCCCCTTAACTCCTTATTACCTTCGGATTCAGAGAGTACCGAAAGTGTCCCAGGTTACATAAATAAGAAAAGAAACATGCATTTTGATAAACCCGTAGATAAAACTATTTGTTTTACCATAAAACATAATTCAATAATGGAATAAATCACACTCTATAGTTAATATGAGTCTGAGATACAGGGTTGAGGGTAGGAGATATAAAAAATCAAAAATTGTTTCGTCTGTTTCGTTCGTTCAGGGACCCGCTTCAAGCTTGAAAAAACCTGGATTGAAATATTAAAATTATTAAAATCAATTTAATGAATATTCATAAGTCCTGCGTTAAAAAGGTGCGAACAATTTTGAGTGTATATGTTTTCTGTTTTGAGTGCGTAATTTTCAGTTTTGAGTGCATGAATTAAAATTTTGAGTGTGTAATTTCAATCTACCTTTTGAGTGTGTTTTCGTAAAATTTTTTAATTTTGACTGCGAAATTTAAAATTTTGAGTGCTCATTTTAATTTTGAGTGCGTAATTTAAAATTTTGAGTGTGTAATTTGTCTAAAGAATACAAATATATTGTCACGACCTACATAGTGAACAACTAAGCTAGGGGAATATAGCAAATTTTGACCAAAGAAAAAAACAAAGAAAAATTTATAGCACATTTTGGATATTTCTTAACGGTTATTTTTTTCGTCATACAATTCTATATTTTTGCTCTCGTCGGTCTTTAGCTAGTTGTTAACAGCCATCGGAATTAATATTGGCCTTCCGGATACCCTCGTAAATGAACAGAATATGTGGATCATAGGGCGTTCCTTAGCAGTAGTCATCTGTTTTTGTCATTGTGTTTACGATATTTGTTTGCAACAGTATAAAATGTATAACACTGGTTTGAGATTAAAATATTTTGGTTATTAATCTACATTGTGACGGCTGAATTAACAGAGATTATTAATCCTAGACATAGCTTGGGATTTTTAGTGAAACAGTAAAAGATATGATAATGTCTTAATTAGTTGACAGTCCACTGTCTAGAATAATCTGTAATTTATCTTAACAGACATGGTTATTGAATTAACGGCATTTTATCTTTGCTTAACATCTATTAAAGTAGTTTAAGCTCTTTCCAGTGCATTAATGTGATTAACGCGTGCCATACATATCTACATGACCCCCTAACTTGAGTTTTAGAAATGTTACATCGTCTCTTGATCCCTCGCTATTGAGCATATGCGTACAGTGCTACATATATCTTACTAAAATATCTTGAAAATAAGTTATAAAAAGCATACGTGTAAAAAAAGATAAAGATCCTGACCTTCATGCCAGTTCTCGACAGATTAACAGAAATATTCTAAAGTGTGTTTACGAAATTGCTAACAAAGCGCGCGAAAATTGTATTGCTAGTCCGAATAGGATTTGACACGATACAAGATTTTAAAAAAGCATTGACTATACAAATTCGGACTAAATCTATTTGAAATCGAGAAATGAATTAAATGTCTATTTTTTCTTAATCATACCGGAGAGTTAACATAGATATGATAGGTAAGGTCATTTTACAGCGGGTAATTGATACTAGCTGGGACTAGTATAACTAGATTTATAGGTTCCTGATATTAGTAATTCTAACTGTTTTGTTTTCTTTGTTTTTGATTTTTTTCTTAAAGATGAAAGTCGGCATCAACGAGTTTGTACAATACATAAATTGAATAAAAATTTAATATTTTAACTGTTTTTTGCACGATTTTAACACATGTGGCATGGGACGAGGCGACGTTGCTCGTCAAGGTCGATCAACAGGATGTTCAGAAAGAATAATGACATGTTTATAACACACATACGACATTAATATGACGGAAATAAAAGAAACACACATCTGACAATGACACGAAGGTCTTCAACGAGCATTTAACTATTCAAATAAAACTGTTTTAAATTGATTTCAGAACATTGAATTGACTTTGCACTGCCGTAGCAAGCTGTACGGCCGATACGGTTCAAGACCGTAACACTTTTTTTTTGTTTTTGTAGAAAAATTCCGTTTTTAGACATTCACTTTTGTAAGTGCCAGGAAACTCCAATAATGCAAGATTTATCCCAGAGCTTCTTGGGGACCTCAGCCCCCCCCCCCCCCCCCGACCCACTGCCATAAAGGCTACCGTTAGTGTCCCTATTTATCACATTTCCGACCGAACCACTATTTCTGAATGCTACGCCTATGCTTAGACAACAATGTTTATACTGGGTTTAAAAAGACAATGTCCAAGCACGCACCCATTTAATGAATAGCATGATGTCTGAAACAGCAAAATCATGGCCTTGTTTGTGACCGGATTTTATAAAGGAACTGTTAAATTGGTATATTGGTTTGTTTGTGCTGTGCATAATATACATTCAACAAAAGTTTTTTATGATATGTGTCGTCAAATACAATTTACTTATTTCAATTGTAAAAAACAGGTTTTCAATTGTTATGTTGATATTTTACCTCAAATTGACTATTTATAGGAAGGTATCAGGCCAAAGGTTCCAGAAAAAGCAATCAACTAACATTTATTGAAAATATCTATAAGAATTGTAAAAATATTCTTGAGTTTTCCGTTACATCTTTATATGAACAAGAACAATGTTTGGTATGTAATACAATTACTTTATTAACACACTGCAGAAAATTTGCGTACCGGTATATGTGTTAATGTGGTTGATTGATTTAAGGCATTTCTTTAACTCGTCAACATGTATAAATACGCCGTTCCCTTTGAGATAACAAACCGAAGCCCTACCGCATCTGTTATTGTGACATTTTCTACCTGTTTACCTATTGTTTTATTTATTTCAGTGCTAGCATGGGCAAAATACAGCTTTATTATATCGTCCTTGTGTGTTTGACTAACACGTGTGTGTCCCAAACAGGCGGTTCTGGTGGAAGGGGCGGTAATGGTGGTATATATGGGGAACCGGGACGGCCTGGCAGGCCGGGTAGTGTCGTAATCGGGGGACCAGGAAAATCGGGGGAGCCTGGAAGACCAGGAAGAGGTGGTGATGATGGTGGGCAACCCGGAAAACCCGGACGGCCTGGCAGGCCAGGAAGTATTGGTGCTTTTGTTGGAGGACCTGGAAAGCCGGGAGATCCAGGGAGACCAGGAAAAGGGGGTGATGATGGTGGGCGACCCGGTAGTCCAGGACGACCCGGACGGCCGGGCAGGCCAGGGGGTAGTAATGCTTTTGTTGGAGGACCTGGAAAGCCGGGGGATCCTGGGAGACCAGGAAGAGTTGGTGATGATGGTGGGAGACCCGGAAGACCCGGACGGCCTGGCAGGCCAGGAAGTAGTGGTTTTGGTGGACCTGGTAAACCCGGAGAGCCAGGCAGGCCAGGCAGCATAGATGTTGATGGATGGGGACCAGGAAGGCCCGGACGACCTGGAAGGCCAGGAGGATGGACAGATCACGATGTTGATGGTTTGTGGTATGGCGGAGGAGGACGAGGAGGTGATGGTGGTTGGCATGCTGGTGCTGGAATGCCAGGTGAACCCGGAGGCGGTTTTGGAGGTGGTAAAGGAGGAAGAGGCGGTGGCGGAGGAGACCAAGCTGCTGCTCGTGTTTATAGTGACGGAGGGTGGGGTGGAGCTGGAGGACGTGGTGGTGATGGTGGTTGGTATTCTGGTATGAATGGAATGCCAGGCGAACCAGGAGGCGGTTTTGGAGGCGGTAATGGCGGTAGAGGAGGTGGAGTTGACCACATTGATGGTTGGTGGTATGGCCAAGGAGGACGCGGAGGGGATGGAGGGGGAATTGGAGGGGGACTTGGCGGTGCAGGAGGTGCTGGAGGTATGAACGGAATGCAAGGTGAACCTGGAGGAAGTTTCCTAGTGTATGATTATATATAATTTCAAGAGAACAAACTGTGAGCTATTGGACTCCCAAAGAAATAAGATAGTGATTGCGATTTGTCAAATCAATACTCCATTATGTACGTGTTAACAAGCAAGACAAACTACCCTTACAAAATATGTCATTAATTTTAAGACATTTTTAACACGTATTCCAATCCTTGTAATAATACAGACGATGATTGATATTGGTTTTATTGTTTATATTGGTCTAAATATAAAGAATTTGCTCTTTTTAATGAAAACACGATTGTTAACCAAGTGTAGTTCGAGGTTGACAATGTTATTTTAAGGGTAACGATCTGGTTTATGTGTGACAATATATAGTTACTGCAGCTAGAGATACAGCGATATATTACTTTGTCTTGAAACACTATTTTTCAACGCGGCAGAGGCATGTTTTGGCATGCTGAAGATATTTTTTAATATATGATGGTATGTAAAATTCAAGTTAAAGTAAGATGTTTATGAATTTTGTTGTATAGAAAACCGCGCGAAAACGAAAATTAATGAGTAAATTCAAATCGATTTCAATAGGTTACGCCTTTTTTCCAAATATGGAAAACACGCGAAATACAAACAATGTAATTCATATTAAACTTCAACAGGCTATGCCTTTAAATCCAATATAGAAAACAGCTGGAAATGTAAGTACTATTCTTAAAACTTTAAAACAAATTAGTATAAAACCTTAGAAATACATAAGATTTATATAGACAACAATTTGAGAAGTATAATAAGTAGATTGTTACCGGCCTCGCTGTATCCAATAAAATTTCACAAACAATAAAATTTACTTACTTACATATATTCACATAATACCTATTTTACATCAAGCGTTTAATCTTAATAAAGGATCTAGACATCTCAATGCGAGCATCGAACACTTTATGATTTATTCCGTTACGTCCGAGCACTCTTACAGCGCCTATGCATTCCACAGTGGTCATGTGACGTCTTTCCTTAATTATATTGATGACATCACATAAATGTAATAAGATTGTTTATTTTTAAATAGCCGCGTTTCATCGATTGGAAAAAACTTGTTTGAAATTCTGTTGTTTTTTTAAAAACAAGATTTTTTATGTTGATTTTTTTTATGTCTACATGTAAATGAATTTTGGTGCTTAAGTTCAACAATATTTCCTGATAGTTCAGCAGCCATTATGCACTGGGTTTATTTATATTTTTACACACGCATGGTACTGTAAATGTGTCATAAAAAGTTGTGGAAGATTTTGAAGAGAAGTTCATAGCATCAGGTAGTCAGCAGCAGGATCACAAATATTTCGATTTCTTTTAAATACTTAGCTCAGCAACTTTTCGTATTTAACATGGTACTTTAGCCTTTGCTGGTCATATGACACTGGGGGCCTCGGTGGCCGTGTGGTTAAGGTAATTCGTCGACTATTGATTACGTGGTCTGTCAACACTGAAATTGCGGGCTCTGGTCTCACTGAAGGTAGGATATGCTCGACTCTAATCTTAATTGACAAGGATTGCCTGTTTTCCTACCTAACGAATCTCCGAAAAGGGGGGGGGGATTAACCGGGTACTCCGGCTTCCTCCCCAATAAAAACTGGACGCCATGATATAGCTGAAAAATTCTGAAAGTGGGGTTAAACAAATCATATGACATTGACTCACCATGCGCATGAATCTTCCGCAAACAACACAAAATAGACAATAATTTCATTACTTTTTTAATATTGTTTTTATATGTTACAACCGTGTGCTGTAATTTGGTATACCTGTATTAATAAATGTGACGACAATTAAACTATTTATTGCATCATTTTAATTCGTTGTGTTAAATGCATATATGTGCACAGTAAAGTTTTCATGTCATACAGCGAATAATATAGGCTCTTGTCTCGCAGCGAGTAACGATTAGCTGTTGAAATGTCTAGTACATAATAAAAAAAAATAAAAAATCTAGTTATCTTTCTTTTTGCATTTTGCAAAACTAATGCCATGCCGTTTTCTACAGTAATTCTAACTTGTTTTCTTCTACATTCTCTGGTTTATACATTCGACTAAACCGCACTGAATAAATGTTGATTTCTCATTTGGCAACGGAAATTTAACAATGAATTTGATTTATTTTGAAATTTGTAATTTTAAAAATTAGAATTATAAGATCACAAATGAAAATGTTTTTTTAATAAAAATAAGTGTCATCATTGAACTGTTATGTAAAAGCATGTTTCTGTTGTTTGTATACTGCGTTCATTTACAGTCATCAGTGGCGTAGCTACGTTCTGATTGCAGTGCACACAAAACTTGCGTGCATAGGATCTGGGGCCGTTCAAGACCCCCTGCAAGTTCAGGGTGGATACAGCATTTTTGAACTGAATTTTAAGTGTATGGAAGCTTACGTTTTCAATGAAATTGACCCAGTCACTAGCATTCAAAAACTTTTTGTTCAATGCATTTTAATAACACTTGTTTGTAAGAATTTGACATATTCCAGTCAGGGATGTTCCAATGATTGATTAAAGGAATAAAGACAAATGATATGAATCGCGCGAGTTTTCCGAGAAATCATATTTTAAAAACGAAAAAAATGATCTAAGCGAACTTATGATCAGACCAAAAACACAATATATCCCGCAACAATTTCTCTAAATAGATGACTATAGTCGGTTGAAAGTAGATTTATTTTATTTTATGTAAGCATAATTTTTCTGCGTTTTGCATTGTCAAAAATGTCAATAATTTCTTTCAAGTTTATCTCAAAGTCAGTGTGAATATGTATGAGAGCCTTCTTCCTTTTGTGTAATGCGGAATTACGTCGTGTAGTAACATCGGATCAAAAGAAGAAGAATTTCCGGACTGAATATACTATACAGAAAAAAGGAATGATTACGGTTAGAGAATGTTTTGACTGAAAACTTTATAGAATATATAGAATGAGTATACCCATGTGCGTCGTAAATGGTAGCTACGCAACTAGTCATGTGTAGGAATAAGTTGTCTTCTTTATATCATGTTAAGCAATCGTAAATATTGGCAGTATAGTCTTTAAAAATTTCCAATTTTTAGTTTTACAACCTTGCACAATAGAAGTGTGTTCCAGTATTCGTACTTTATGGCCCCCATACATATGGACTCTTTCTGTCCTATCCATAGTTTCTGGTATATATGTACTTATAACGGTATAAATACATGTATGCAGTCAAAGAAATGTTCGCAAAATAACAAACAATGATATTTAATATATAAATTACCGGAAATGACATTCTTGTATTGGCCCTGTTTTTCTGTATTGAGCCTATTTTTTCCGTATTGGTCCTATTTTTCTGTATTGAGCCTGGTTTTGCCATATTGCCCCTGTTTTTCTGTATTGAGCTTGCTTTTTTCGTATTTTTCCTGTTTTTTCTGTATTAGGCGTGTTCACTATATCCGTATTGTATGGACAATTTCACATGTATTTTACACAACTGGTTAATAAATATGGGCGTAACATACTTTATTAACCAGTTGTGTAAAATACATGTGAAACTGTCCATACGGATATAGTGAACAGGCCCAATACAGAAAAAACAGGGCCAATACGAAAAAAATAGGCTCAATACAAAAACACAGGGCCTATACAGGAATTTATATATAAATATCATTTTGAAAACGAACACATTTGTTTTGCATTACGTAAATTGTAGAATTTTCCATGGAAAAAAATTTTCATTCTGCAGGTTGCTCATATTTATCTTTTTTTTATGTCCATGAGAAGCTAAATTGGATCGAGTATAGCTATATTGGTCAATGATAAAATAACATCAACTGGTTAATAAAAGTGTCATTAAATAAGTGTTTTCATATTCTACATGTATTATAACCTCGGGAAGCGTTATTGGGCCTCGAATAGTTGTATTAGCCCTCGGCGTTGCCTCTGGCTAATACAGATATCCTCGATCCCTTGGACATAATAAATGTCAAATATGAAAAACACCCATTTAATAACACTATAGTACACTCATGCTGAAATATATGACAGACTGCATGATATATGTCAAATCCGTATCACTCTCCTTGCCGCTTGGGGATGATGCAGCATGTGACACGAATTTTGACATAATCTATTTATTAAAGTGACCTTTTCTCCCGACAAACTCTTTAATGATTGATATTGTTTCTTATATTATTGTTCCTATCATTGTAACTTTTATATACATGTTCATTTATGAGCTTTCTTCCAATAAATATTTCTTTCTTTTCTTTCTTTCTGAATGATTCCTAATTTGAATCATTGCGGGAATTCTAACTGCACCTATACAGATACATTGTTGTCATAAAATTAATTAATTTGTATATATTATGATATTTCCGACATGTTAAATGTAACGTTATATGTGGGAGAACAGATTAATCTTAAGTGTAAATATTTATCTAATTTTTAAACTAAAAAAAAAAATTAAGTGAAAGCTGATGATTTCTGTAGCATGCATGAACTACCAGGAGGCAAAACAAGGGTCAAACGATATTTGAAGACAAACTGAAATAAACGACCTAAGAATCTAAAACTGCCCGTGACATGTTCCCGGTAGGGGTAGGCCCATATTGAACGTTGAGTTGATTTGTGGTCGTGTTTGTTTGTTTGTTAAATATATTGGTTTACGCAGTTTGTCAAGAATATTATTTCTCCCAAGTTTACGATGAGAGGATATCGCGAGTGTCCGTTTGAACCCCCTTTCACTTCGACAGAAAAACTGGCAATCCTTGTCTATTAGGCTTATAGAGCAGCACCTTGCATTTGTAATAAGTCGATCTCACAACCCCAACTCTGAAGCTTCAGTCACACTACACCGTAAAGGGTTAACGGACGTCCAACGCATAACAAAATTTTCAATCCGTCCCGGTCAGTTCGCATGCGTTTCTTTTCCGTTTATCATGCGGCGTTTGCGCTTCTTGTCCGGCGATGTCCAGCGATGTTCGTTCCGTTCGGTGGAAAGTTTTGAACATGTTCAAAATTTGGAACATACAGCACCGGATAAAGTTGTCCGTCAGATGTACGGTAACCATGCGCTGGTATGCGTTTTGTTCGTTACTCGTACATTCCTTATTCTGTACTTGTCCGGTTCGAGTCCGTTCTTGCCCGGTGGACCTGATTTATGGCCGGACCACTAACGGACATGCAGCGGATGTAACGTAAGTCAAACGAGTTAAAAGTTCAAAGAACGTTTTGTCAGTTCTTAATGCGCTGCGTGTTCGTTTTGTGTGGTACAAATCCGTTACTAGTACGTTGAAGTCCGTTAACTGTACGTCGTTCATCCAGTATATGTGCGTTAATCGTTCGGTCATTGGGCGTTTTGCACGTTTTATGCGCCCCGTACAGCGATCATGAGAGCACCGAGCAGCAGCAGCGGGAAATGCTTTTCATCACCGGATAACTTTCAGCCACATTTTTCTTTGCGTTTGGCGTCCGTTAACGCTATGCGGTGTAGTGTGACTGAACCTTGAGATAAATAGCTTCTACCTGCCTAGACTATTTGGCCGCAGTAGCTCTGGCTGTCATTAAGTATTTGTGCTTTTCGGTGATCAATTGTTGCTGGCTATGTGTATATATTTACGACATATGTGTGTTATATTATTTTTTGTTGTTGTTGAGCAAACGATTAAATCATCCTGTCGTGCCTACTACTTGAAGTTAATTACCTGCACGTGAACAGGGTTTAATTTTCCAGCAAGAACCGGTTGAAGAATTATACAAACACATGACTTCAAATAACAGTTACGTTTCCTTGTTATAATAAATAATATATATTGATCACGATTCCACAAAAATTGAATTTCTTTTAAATAATGATTTGTGTCAAATGTTTGTGTACATGTTCTGGACATTGATTTTACTGTACAAGTAATTGGTGATATGCTCTATACGTACTGCACATTGGTTGTGTTCTGTACGTTTACTGTAGATCGGTTTGTTCCTTATAAGGATTGTATGCTTTATAGGTACTGTACATTAGTTGTATGCTCTTTAAGTACTGTACATTGGTTTCATGTCTTAAATACCTACATCTATTGTACATTTGTTCTAGACTCTCTTTTAACTGTACATTGGTTTTATGCATAAATTTGTAAATTGCTTGCATACTCTGAATCAACTGTACATCGGTCCTGTGCTCTTTATATGCACTGTACATTGGTTATAGGCTCCCTTAGAACTCTACATTGGTTTTATGCCCTATGTGTACTGTACATTAGTTATATGCTCCCATTGAACTGTACATTGGTTTTATGCCCTATGTGTACTGTACATTGGTTTTATGCCCTATGTGTATTGTACATTGGTTTTATGCCGTATGTTTACTGTACATTGGTTTTATGCCCTATGTGTACTGTACATTGGTTTTATACCCTATGTGTACTGTACATTGGTTTTATGCCCTTTGTGTACTGTACGTTGGTTTTATGCCTTATGTGTAATGTACATTGGTTTATGCCCTATGTGTACTGTACGTTGGTTTCATGCCCTATTTGTAATGTACATTGGTTTTATGCCCTATGTGTACTCTACTCTGGTTTTATGCCCTATGTGTACTGTACATTGGTTTTATGCCCTATGTGTACTGTACGTTGGTTTCATGCCCTATTTGTAATGTACATTGGTTTTATGCCCTATGTGTACTCTACTCTGGTTTTATGCCCTATGTGTACTGTACATTGGTTTTATGCCCTATGTGTACTGTACATTGGTTTTATGCCCTATGTTTACTGTACACTGGTCTTATGCTCTATGTGTACTGTACATTGGTTTTATGCCCTATGTGTACTGTACACTGGTTTTATGCCCTATGTGTACTGTATATTGGTTTTATGCCCTATGTGTATTGTACATTGGCTTTATGCCCTATGTGTACTGTATATTGGTTTTATGCCCTATGTGTACTGTACATTGGTTTTATGCCCTATGTTTACTTTACACTGGTTTTATGCCCTATGTTTACTGTATATTGGTTTTATGCCCTATGTGTACTGTATATTGGTTTTATGCCCTATGTGTACTGTACATTGGTTTTATGCCCTATGTGTATTGTACATTGGCTTTATGCCCTATGTGTACTGTATATTGGTTTTATGCCCTATGTTTACTGTATATTGGTTTTATGCCCTATCTGTATTGTACATTGGTTTTATGCCCTATGTGTACTGTACATTGGTTTTATGCCCTATGTGTACTGTACATTGGTTTTCTGCCCTATGTGTACTGTACATTGGTTTTATGCCCTATGTGTACTGTACATTGGTTTTATGCCCTATGTGTACTGTACGTTGGTTTCATGCCCTATGTGTACTGTACATTGGTTTTATGCCCAATGTGTACTGTACATTGGTTTTATGCCCTTTGTGTACTGTACGTTGGTTTTATGCCCTATGTGTACTGTACATTGGTTTTATGCCCTATGTGTATTGTACATTGGTTTTATGCCCTATGTTTACTGTAAATTGGTTTTATGCCCCATGTGTATTGTACATTGGTTTTATGCCCTATGTGTATTGTACATTGGTTTTATGCCCTATGTGTATTGTACATTGGTTTTATGCCCTATGTTTACTGTACACTGGTTTTATGCCCTATGTTTACTGTACATTGGTTTTATGCCCTATGTTTACTGTATATTGGTTTTATGCTCTATGTTTACTGTACATTGGTTTTATGCCCTATGTGTACTGTACACTGGTTTTATGCCCTATGTTTATTGTACATTGGTTTTATGCCCTATGTTTACTGTACATTGGTTTTATGCCCTATGTTTACTGTACGTTGGTTTTATGCCCTATGTGTACTGTACATTGGTTTTATGCCCTATGTGTATTTTACATTGGTTTTATGCCCTATGTTTACTGTACATTGGTTTTATGCCCTATGTTTACTGTACATTGGTTTTATGCCCTATGTGTACTGTACGTTGGTTTTATGCCCTATGTGTACTGTACATTGGTTTTATGCCCTATGTGTACTGTACATTGGTTTTATGCCCTATGTGTACTGTACATTGGTTTTATGCCATATGTGTACTGTACATTGGTTTTATGCCCTATGTGTACTGTACATTGGTTTTATGCCCTATGTGTACTGTACGTTGGTTTTATGCCCTATGTGTACTGTACATTGGTTTTATGCCCTATGTGTACTGTACATTGGTTTTATGCCCTTTGTGTACTGTACATTGGATTTATGCCCTATGTGTACTGTACATTGGTTTTATGCCCTATGTGTATTGTACATTGGGTTTATGCCCTATGTTTACTGTACATTGGTTTTATGCCCTATGTTTACTGTACATTGGTTTTATGCCCTATGTGTACTGTACGTTGGTTTTATGCCCTATGTTTACTGTACATTGGTTTTATGCTCTATGTGTACTGTACATTGGTTTTATGCCCTATGTGTACTGTACATTGGTTTAATGCCCTATGTGTACTGTATATTGCTTTTATGCTCTATGTGTACTGTACATTGGTTTTATGCTCTATGTGTACTGTACATTGGTTTTATGCCCTATGTGTACTGTACATTGGTTTTATGCCCTATGTGTACTGGATATTGGCTTTATGCTCTATGTGTACTGTACCTTGGTTTTATGCCCTATGTGTACTGTACATTGGTTTTATGCCCTATGTTTACTGTACATTGGTTTTATGCCCTATGTGTACTGTAGATTGGTTTTATGCCCTATGTTTACTGTACATTGGTTTTATGCCCCATGTTTACTGTACATTGGTTTTATGCCCTATGTGTACTGTACATTGGTTTTATGCCCTATGTGTACTGTACATTGGTTTTATGCCCTATGTGTACTGTACATTGGTTTTATGCCCTTTGTGTACTGTACGTTGGTTTTATGCCCTATGTGTACTGTACATTGGTTTTATGCCCTATGTGTATTGTACATTGGTTTTATGCCCTATGTTTACTGTAAATTGGTTTTATGCCCCATGTGTATTGTACATTGGTTTTATGCCCTATGTGTATTGTACATTGGTTTTATGCCCTATGTGTATTGTATATTTGTTTTATGCCCTATGTTTACTGTACATTGGTTTTATGCCCTATGTGTATTGTACATTGGTTTTATGCCCTATGTGTATTGTACATTGGTTTTATGCCCTATGTTTACTGTACATTGGTTTTACGCCCTATGTTTACTGTATATTGGTTTTATGCTCTATGTTTACTTTACATTGGTTTTATGCCCTATGTGTACTGTACACTGGTTTTATGCCCTATCTTTATTGTACATTGGTTTTATGCCCTATGTTTACTGTACATTGGTTTTATGCCCTATGTTTACTGTACGTTGGTTTTATGCCCTATGTGTACTGTACATTGGTTTTATGCCCTATGTGTATTTTACATTGGTTTTATGCCCTATGTTTACTGTACATTGGTTTTATGCCCTATGTTTACTGTACATTGGTTTTATGCCCTATGTGTACTGTACGTTGGTTTTATGCCCTATGTGTACTGTACATTGGTTTTATGCCCTATGTGTACTGTACATTGGTTTTATGCCCTATGTGTACTGTACATTGGTTTTATGCCCTATGTGTACTGTACATTGGTTTTATGCCCTATGTGTACTGTACATTGGTTTTATGCCCTATGTGTTCTGTACGTTGGTTTTATGCCCTATGTGTACTGTACATTGGTTTAATGCCCTATGTGTACTGTATATTGGTTTTATGCTCTATGTGTACTGTACATTGGTTTTATGCTCTATGTGTACTGTACATTGGTTTTATGCCCTATGTGTACTGTACATTGGTTTTATGCCCTATGTGTACTGGATATTGGCTTTATGCTCTATGTGTACTGTACCTTGGTTTTATGCCCTATGTGTACTGTACATTGGTTTTATGCCCTATGTTTACTGTACATTGGTTTTATGCCCTATGTGTACTGTAGATTGGTTTTATGCCCTATGTTTACTGTACATTGGTTTTATGCCCCATGTTTACTGTACATTGGTTTTATGCCCTATGTGTACTGTACATTGGTTTTATGCCCTATGTGTACTGTACATTGGTTTTATGCCCTATGTGTACTGTACATAGGTTTTATGCCCTTTGTGTACTGTACGTTGGTTTTATGCCCTATGTGTACTGTACATTGGTTTTATGCCCTATGTGTATTGTACATTGGTTTTATGCCCTATGTTTACTGTAAATTGGTTTTATGCCCCATGTGTATTGTACATTGGTTTTATGCCCTATGTGTATTGTACATTGGTTTTATGCCCTATGTGTATTGTATATTGGTTTTATGCCCTATGTTTACTGTACATTGGTTTTATGCCCTATGTGTATTGTACATTGGTTTTATGCCCTATGTGTATTGTACATTGGTTTTATGCCCTATGTTTACTGTACATTGGTTTTACGCCCTATGTTTACTGTATATTGGTTTTATGCTCTATGTTTACTGTACATTGGTTTTATGCCCTATGTGTACTGTACACTGGTTTTATGCCCTATCTTTATTGTACATTGGTTTTATGCCCTATGTTTACTGTACATTGGTTTTATGCCCTATGTTTACTGTACGTTGGTTTTATGCCCTATGTGTACTGTACATTGGTTTTATGCCCTATGTGTATTTTACATTGGTTTTATGCCCTATGTTTACTGTACATTGGTTTTATGCCCTATGTTTACTGTACATTGGTTTTATGCCCTATGTGTACTGTACGTTGGTTTTATGCCCTATGTGTACTGTACATTGGTTTTATGCCCTATGTGTACTGTACATTGGTTTTATGCCCTATGTGTACTGTACATTGGTTTTATGCCCTATGTGTACTGTACATTGGTTTTATGCCCTATGTGTACTGTACATTGGTTTTATGCCCTATGTGTTCTGTACGTTGGTTTTATGCCCTATGTGTACTGTAAATTGGTTTTATGCCCTATGTGTACTGTACATTGGTTTTATGCCCTTTGTGTACTGTACATTGGTTTTATGCCCTATGTGTACTGTACATTGGTTTTATGCCCTATGTGTATTGTACATTGGTTTTATGCCCTATGTTTACTGTACATTGGTTTTATGCCCTATGTTTACTGTACATTGGTTTTATGCCCTATGTGTACTGTACGTTGGTTTTATGCCCTATGTTTACTGTACATTGGTTTTATGCTCTATGTGTACTGTACATTGGTTTTATGCCCTATGTGTACTGTACATTGGTTTAATGCCCTATGTGTACTGTATATTGGTTTTATGCTCTATGTGTACTGTACATTGGTTTTATGCCCTATGTGTACTGTACATTGGTTTTATGCCCTATGTATACTGTACATTGGTTTTATGCCCTATGTGTACTGGATATTGGCTTTATGCTCTATGTGTACTGTACATTGGTTTTATGCCCTATGTGTACTGTACATTGGTTTTATGCCCTACGTTTACTGTACATTGGTTTTATGCCCTATGTGTACTGTACATTGGTTTTATGCCCTATGTGTATTGTACATTGGTTTTATGCCCTATGTTTACTGTACATTGGTTTTATGCCCTATGTTTACTGTACATTGGTTTTATGCCCTATGTGTACTGTACGTTGGTTTTATGCCCTATGTTTACTGTACATTGGTTTTATGCTCTATGTGTACTGTACATTGGTTTTATGCCCTATGTGTACTGTACATTGGTTTAATGCCCTATGTGTACTGTATATTGGTTTTATGCTCTATGTGTACTGTACATTGGTTTTATGCTCTATGTGTACTGTACATTGGTTTTATGCCCTATGTGTACTGTACATTGGTTTTATGCCCCATGTGTACTGTACATTGGTTTTATGCCCTATGTGTATTGTACATTGGTTTTATGCCCTATGTGTACTGTATATTGGTTTTATGCTCTATGTGTACTGTACACTGGTTTTATGCCCTATGTGTATTGTATATTGGTTTTATGCTCTGTTTACTGTATATTGGTTTTATGCCCCATGTTTACTGTACATTGGTTTTATGCCCTATGTGTACTGTACATTGGTTTTATGCCCTATGTGTACTGTATATTGGTTATATGCTCTATGTTTACTGTATATTGGTTTTATGCCCTATGTTTACTTTACATTGGTTTTATGCCCTATGTGTACTGTACATTGGTTTTATGCTCTATGTTTACTGTACACTGGTTTTATGCCCTATGTTTACTGTACACTGGTTTTATGCCCTATGTTTACTGTACACTGGTTTTATGCTCTATGTGTACTGTACACTGGTTTTATGCCCTATGTTTACTGTACACTGGTTTTATGCTCTATGTGTACTGTACATTGGTTTTATGCCCTATGTGTACTGTACACTGGTTTTATGCCCTATGTGTATGTCAGGTAAAACCGAGTTTATTCCGGTTGATTATATTATTTAAAGAAAACAAGAAAATCCACAACTAAATATATTTACATATAACACGATTACAGTATATAACATTAAAATACCCCCCGAAATGTAATAACAAAAATAATAAACGTCTAAATGTCTTATTGTTCGTTTCACTGATCAGTTAACACCAAGTCCAGCTTGCGCTGTTGAAACACAAAACACCAATTCTCCGTCTAAGTGACTTCTTATCCTCTGTCGTCCTAACGCACCGTCGTCCTTGCGACCATTTATACGTCGTTGTCTTCGACTTAAACACGTGGTCCATGCGACTATTTACGTGCTCCGTCGTCCAAGTGACCACCTATGCTTTGACCTGATAAAATAGTACACAACTATCAATATCAAATACTATAATGTGCCTGAATACGCACAATACAATTCTATCAACTAAAATGTAATAACTCAATGCATATTTTATGTCCGAGTACACACAGTACTACAACCTAATACATGTTATGTCCGAGTACACACAGTACTACAACCTAATACATGTTAAATGTTATATTGTGCCTGAATACGCACCAACAAATGTTTACAACGTTTTGGACTCCGTGCTTCGTTTACTAAGAAACTTTCAATCTAGCGCTATTGTATGCAATACGAAAACAATATCTCAAAATACAAGGTAAAATATTTCAACCCCAAATACGAAATTGCAAATTACATGCTTACAGAAAATATCATAGAAGCTAACTGTTTAAAATACGCAAGTATGCGTTTAACAAATAAATTTCTCACTTACCTCAGATATCGTGCGTTCTATCCAGTGGGTGCATATCGGCTGTCCTGACTATCAACTAGTCAACCCAACACTAAGAAAAACCCGTGCAACCAAGTATATATATTGACCACAAGAAACCCGTTTAACAAGTTTACGATTCTGAATATAGCTTCGGTGTGTTCGACTGAGATTAAGGCGTTGTTTACCGTAGCTATTCTAATAATTAATGAACATATATACACAAAATGTACATAACAATTATATGCTGTGAAATAGGTTCGTGACAGTGTACTGTACACTGGTTTTATGCCCTATGTTTACTGTACACTGGTTTTATGCCCTATGTGTACTGTAAATTGGTTTTATGCCGTATGTTTACTGTACATTGGTTTTATGCCGTATGTTTACTGTACATTGGTTTTATGCCCTATGTGTATAGTACATTGGTTTATGCCCTATGTGTACTGTACACTGGTTTTATTCCCTATGTGTACTGTACACTGGTTTTATGCCCTATGTTTACTGTACATTGGTTTTATGCCCTATGTGTACTGTACATTGGTTTTATGCCCTATGTGTACTGTACACTGGTTTTATGCCCTATGTGTACTGTACATTGGTTTTATGCCCTATGTGTACTGTACGTTGGTTTTATTCCCTATGTGTACTGTACATTGGTTTTATGCCCTATGTGTACTGTACATTGGTTTTATGCCCTATGTGTATTGTACATTGGTTTTATGCCCTATGTGTACTGTACATTGGTTTTATGCCCTATGTGTACTGTGCATTGGTTTTTTGCCCTATGTGTACTGTACACTGGTTTTATGCCCTATGTGTACTGTACATTGGATTTATGCCCTATTTGTACTGTACATTGGTTTTATGCCCTATATTTACTGTACATTGGTTTTATGCCCTATGTGTACTGTACATTGGTTTTATGCCCTATGTGTATTGTACATTGGTTTTATGCCCTATGTGTACTGTACATTGGTTGTATGCCCTATGTGTACTGTACATTGGTTTTATGCCCTATGTTTACTGTACACTGGTTTTATGCCATATGTTTACTGTACACTGGTTTTATGCTCTATGTGTACTGTACACTGGTTTTATGCCCTATGTGTACTGTACGTTGGTTTTATGCCCTATATTTGCTGTACATTGGTTTTATGCCCTATGTGTACTGTACATTGGCTTTATGCCCTATGTGTATTGTACATTGGTTTTATGCCCTATGTGTACTGTACATTGGTTTTATGCCCTATGTGTACTGTACATTGGTTTTATGCCCTATGTTTATTGTACACTGGTTTTATGCCCTATGTGTACTGTAAATTGGTTTTATGCCGTATGTTTACTGTACATTGGTTTTATGCCGTATGTTTACTGTACATTGGTTTTATGCCCTATGTGTACTGTACACTGGTTTTATTCCCTATGTGTACTGTACACTGGTTTTATTCCCTATGTGTACTGTACACTGGTTTTATGCCCTATGTTTACTGTACATTGGTTTTATGCCCTATGTGTACTGTACATTGGTTTTATTCCCTATGTGTACTGTACACTGGTTTTATGCCCTATGTTTACTGTACATTGGTTTTATGCCCTATGTGTACTGTACATTGGTTTTATGCCCTATATTTACTGTACATTGGTTTTATGCCCTATGTGTACTGTACATTGGTTTTATGCCCTATGTGTATTGTACATTGGTTTTATGCCCTATGTGTACTGTACATTGGTTTTATGCCCTATGTGTACTGTACACTGGTTTTATTCCCTATGTGTACTGTACACTGGTTTTATGCCCTATGTTTACTGTACATTGGTTTTATGCCCTATGTGTACTGTACATTGGTTTTATGCCCTATATTTACTGTACATTGGTTTTATGCCCTATGTGTACTGTACATTGGTTTTATGCCCTATGTGTATTGTACATTGGTTTTATGCCCTATGTGTACTGTACATTGGTTTTATGCCCTATGTGTACTGTACATTGGTTTTATGCCCTATGTTTACTGTACACTGGTTTTATGCCCTATGTTTACTGTACATTGGTTTTATGCTCTATGTGTACTGTACATTGGTTTTATGCCCTATGTGTACTGTATATTGGTTTTATGCCCTATGTGTACTGTACACTGGTGTTATGCCCTATGTTTACTGTACATTGGTTTTATGCCCTATGTGTACTGTACATTGGTTTTATGCCCTATATTTACTGTACATTGGTTTTATGCCCTATGTGTACTGTACATTGGTTTTATGCCCTATGTGTATTGTACATTGGTTTTATGCCCTATGTGTACTGTACATTGGTTTTATGCCCTATGTGTACTGTACATTGGTTTTATGCCCTATGTTTACTGTACACTGGTTTTATGCCCTATGTTTACTGTACATTGGTTTTATGCTCTATGTGTACTGTACATTGGTTTTATGCCCTATGTGTACTGTATATTGGTTTTATGCCCTATGTGTACTGTACACTGGTGTTATGCCCTATGTTTACTGTACACTGGTTTTTGTCCTATGTTTACTGTACATTGGTTTTATTCTCTATGTGTACTGTACATTGGTTTTATACCCTATGTGTATTGTACATTGGTTTTATGCCCTATGTGTACTGTACATTGGTTTTATGC
Source organism: Limnoperna fortunei (assembly GCA_944474755.1). Lineage (NCBI taxonomy): Eukaryota > Metazoa > Mollusca > Bivalvia > Mytilida > Modiolidae > Limnoperna > Limnoperna fortunei. The sequence goes on from OX104113.1 coordinate 5,873,202, forward strand.
CCTATGTGTACTGTACGTTGGTTTTATCCCCTATGTGTACTGTACATTGGTTTTATGCCCTATGTGTACTGTACATTGGTTTTATGCCCTATGTGTATTGTACATTGGTTTTATGCCCTATGTGTACTGTACATTGGTTTTATGCCCTATGTGTACTGTGCATTGGTTTTTTTCCCTATGTGTACTGTACACTGGTTTTATGCCCTATGTGTACTGTACATTAGTTTTATGCCCCATGTGTACTGTATATTGGTTTTATGCCCTATGTGTACTGTACACTGGTTTTATGCCCCATGTGTACTGTATACTGGTTTTATGCCCTATGTGTATTGTACATTGGTTTTATGCCCTATGTGTACTGTACATTGGTTTTATGCCCTATGTGTACTGTGCATTGGTTTTTTGCCCTATGTGTACTGTACACTGGTTTTATGCCCTATGTGTACTGTACATTGGTTTTATGCCCTATTTGTACTGTACATTGGTTTTATGCCCTATATTTACTGTACATTGGTTTTATGCCCTATGTGTACTGTACATTGGTTTTATGCCCTATGTGTACTGTACATTGGTTTTATGCCCTATGTGTATTGTACATTGGTTTTATGCCCTATGTGTACTGTACATTGGTTTTATGCCCTATGTGTACTGTGCATTGGTTTTTTTCCCTATGTGTACTGTACACTGGTTTTATGCCCTATGTGTACTGTACATTAGTTTTATGCCCCATGTGTACTGTATATTGGTTTTATGCCCTATGTGTACTGTACACTGGTTTTATGCCCCATGTGTACTGTATACTGGTTTTATGCCCTATGTTTACTGTACACTGGTTTTATGCCCTATGTGTACTGTACACTGGTTTTATGCCCTATGTGTACTGTACATTGGTTTTATGCCCTATGTGTACTGTACGTTGGTTTTATGCCCTATGTGCACTGTACATTGGTTTTATGCCCTATGTGTATTGTACATTGGTTTATGCCCTATGTGTACTGTACATTGGTTGTATGCCCTATGTGTACTGTACATTGGTTTTATGCCCTATGTTTACAGTACATTGGTTTTATGCCCTATGTGTACTGTACACTGGTTTTATGCCCTATGTATACTGTACACTGGTTTTATGCCCTATGTTTACTGTACATTGGTTTTATGCCCTATGTGTACTGTACATTGGTTTTATGCCCTATGTGTACTGTATATTGGTTTTCTGCCCTATGTTTACTGTACATTGGTTTTATGCCCTATGTGTACTGTACACTGGTTTTATGCCCTATGTGTACTGTATATTGGTTTTATGCCCTATGTGTACTGTACATTGGTTTTATGCCATATGTGTACTGTACATTGGTTTTATGCCCTATGTGTATTGTACATTGGTTTTATGCCCTATGTGTACTGTACATTGGTTTTATGCTCTATGTGTACTGTGCACTGGTTTTATGCCCTATGTTTACTGTACACTGGTTTTATGCTCTATGTGTACTGTACATTGGTTTTATGCCCTATGTTTACTGTACACTGGTTTTATGCCTTATGTTTACTGTACATTGGTTTTATGCCCTATGTTTACTGTACACTGGTTTTATGCCCTATGTGTACTGTACATTGGTTTTATGCCCTATGTTTACTGTACATTGGTTTTATGCCCTATGTTTACTGTACATTGGTTTTATGCCCTATGTGTACTGTACAATGGTTTTATGCCCTATGTTTACTGTACATTGGTTTTATGCCCTATGTGTACTGTACATTGGTTTTATGCCCTATGTGTACTGTACAATGGTTTTATGCCCTATGTGTACTGTATATTGGTTTAATGCCCTATGTGTACTGTACATTGGTTTTATGCCATATGTGTACTGTACATTGGTTTTATGCCTATGTGTACTGTACATTGGTTTTATGCCCTATGTTTACTGTACGTTGGTTTTATGCCCTATGTTTACTGTACATTGGTTTTATGCTCTATGTGTACTGTACATTGGTTTTATGCCCTATGTGTACTGTATATTGGTTTTATGCCCTATGTGTACTGTACACTGGTGTTATGCCCTATGTTTACTGTACACTGGTTTTATGCCCTATGTTTACTGTACATTGGTTTTATTCTCTATGTGTACTGTACATTGGTTTTATGCCCTATGTGTATTGTACATTGGTTTTATGCCCTATGTGTACTGTACATTGGTTTTATGCCCTATGTTTACTGTACATTGGTTTTATGCCCTATGTGTACTGTACATTGGTTTTATGCCCTATGTGTATTGTACATTGGTTTTATGCCCTATGTGTACTGTACATTGGTTTTATGCCCTATGTGTACTGTACATTGGTTTTATGCCCTATGTTTACTGTACACAGGTTTTATGCCCTATGTTTACTGTACATTGGTTTTATGCTCTATGTGTACTGTACATTGGTTTTATGCCCTATGTGTACTGTATATTGGTTTTATGCCCTATGTGTACTGTACACTGGTGTTATGCCCTATGTTTACTGTACACTGGTTTTATGCCCTATGTTTACTGTACATTGGTTTTATTCTCTATGTGTACTGTACATTGGTTTTATGCCCTATGTGTATTGTACATTGGTTTTATGCCCTATGTGTACTGTACATTGGTTTTATGCCCTATGTGTACTGTACATTGGTTTTATGCCCTATGTGTACTGTACATTGGTTTTATGCCCTATGTGTACTGTACATTGGTTTTATGCCCTATGTTTACTGTACATTGGTTTTATGCCCTATGTGTACTGTACATTGGTTTTATGCCCTGTGTGTACTGTGCATTGGTTTTTTTCCCTATGTGTACTGTACACTGGTTTTATGCCCTATGTGTACTGTACATTGGTTTTATGCCCCATGTGTACTGTATATTGGTTTTATGCCCTATGTGTACTGTACACTGGTTTTATGCCCCATGTGTACTGTATATTGGTTTTATGCCCTATGTTTACTGTACACTGGTTTTATGCCCTATGTGTACTGTACACTGGTTTTATGCCCTATGTGTACTGTACATTGGTTTTATGCCCTATGTGTACTGTACGTTGGTTTTATGCCCTATGTGTACTGTACATTGGTTTTATGCCCTATGTGTATTGTACATTGGTTTATGCCCTATGTGTACTGTACATTGGTTGTATGCCCTATGTGTACTGTACATTGGTTTTATGCCCTATGTTTACAGTACATTGGTTTTATGCCCTATGTGTACTGTACACTGGTTTTATGCCCTATGTATACTGTACACTGGTTTTATGCCCTATGTTTACTGTACATTGGTTTTATGCCCTATGTGTACTGTACATTGGTTTTATGCCCTATGCGTATTGTACATTGGTTTATGCCCTATGTGTACTGTACATTGGTTGTATGCCCTATGTGTACTGTACATTGGTTTTATGCCCTATGTGTACTGTACATTGGTTTTATGCCCTATATTTACTGTACATTGGTTTTATGCCCTATGTGTACTGTACATTGGTTTTATGCCCTATGTGTATTGTACATTGGTTTTATGCCCTATGTGTACTGTACATTGGTTTTATGCCCTATGTGTACTGTACATTGGTTTTATGCCCTATGTTTACTGTACACAGGTTTTATGCCCTATGTTTACTGTACATTGGTTTTATGCTCTATGTGTACTGTACATTGGTTTTATGCCCTATGTGTACTGTATATTGGTTTTATGCCCTATGTGTACTGTACACTGGTGTTATGCCCTATGTTTACTGTACACTGGTTTTATGCCCTATGTTTACTGTACATTGGTTTTATTCTCTATGTGTACTGTACATTGGTTTTATGCCCTATGTGTATTGTACATTGGTTTTATGCCCTATGTGTACTGTACATTGGTTTTATGCCCCATGTGTACTGTATACTGGTTTTATGCCCTATGTTTACTGTACACTGGTTTTATGCCCTATGTGTACTGTACACTGGTTTTATGCCCTATGTGTACTGTACATTGGTTTTATGCCCTATGTGTACTGTACGTTGGTTTTATGCCCTATGTGCACTGTACATTGGTTTTATGCCCTATGTGTATTGTACATTGGTTTATGCCCTATGTGTACTGTACATTGGTTGTATGCCCTATGTGTACTGTACATTGGTTTTATGCCCTATGTTTACAGTACATTGGTTTTATGCCCTATGTGTACTGTACACTGGTTTTATGCCCTATGTATACTGTACACTGGTTTTATGCCCTATGTTTACTGTACATTGGTTTTATGCCCTATGTGTACTGTACATTGGTTTTATGCCCTATGTGTACTGTATATTGGTTTTCTGCCCTATGTTTACTGTACATTGGTTTTATGCCCTATGTGTACTGTACACTGGTTTTATGCCCTATGTGTACTGTATATTGGTTTTATGCCCTATGTGTACTGTACATTGGTTTTATGCCATATGTGTACTGTACATTGGTTTTATGCCCTATGTGTATTGTACATTGGTTTTATGCCCTATGTGTACTGTACATTGGTTTTATGCTCTATGTGTACTGTGCACTGGTTTTATGCCCTATGTTTACTGTACACTGGTTTTATGCTCTATGTGTACTGTACATTGGTTTTATGCCCTATGTTTACTGTACACTGGTTTTATGCCTTATGTTTACTGTACATTGGTTTTATGCCCTATGTTTACTGTACACTGGTTTTATGCCCTATGTGTACTGTACATTGGTTTTATGCCCTATGTTTACTGTACGTTGGTTTTATGCCCTATGTTTACTGTACATTGGTTTTATGCCCTATGTGTACTGTACAATGGTTTTATGCCCTATGTTTACTGTACATTGGTTTTATGCCCTATGTGTACTGTACATTGGTTTTATGCCCTATGTGTACTGTACAATGGTTTTATGCCCTATGTGTACTGTATATTGGTTTAATGCCCTATGTGTACTGTACATTGGTTTTATGCCATATGTGTACTGTACATTGGTTTTATGCCTATGTGTACTGTACATTGGTTTTATGCCCTATGTTTACTGTACACTGGTTTTATGCCCTATGTTTACTGTACATTGGTTTTATGCTCTATGTGTACTGTACATTGGTTTTATGCCCTATGTGTACTGTATATTGGTTTTATGCCCTATGTGTACTGTACACTGGTGTTATGCCCTATGTTTACTGTACACTGGTTTTATGCCCTATGTTTACTGTACATTGGTTTTATTCTCTATGTGTACTGTACATTGGTTTTATGCCCTATGTGTATTGTACATTGGTTTTATGCCCTATGTGTACTGTACATTGGTTTTATGCCCTATGTGTACTGTACATTGGTTTTATGCCCTATGTGTACTGTACATTGGTTTTATGCCCTATGTGTATTGTACATTGGTTTTATGCCCTATGTGTACTGTACATTGGTTTTATGCCCTATGTGTACTGTACATTGGTTTTATGCCCTATGTTTACTGTACACTGGTTTTATGCCCTATGTTTACTGTACATTGGTTTTATGCTCTATGTGTACTGTACATTGGTTTTATGCCCTATGTGTACTGTATATTGGTTTTATGCCCTATGTGTACTGTACACTGGTGTTATGCCCTATGTTTACTGTACACTGGTTTTATGCCCTATGTTTACTGTACATTGGTTTTATGCTCTATGTGTACTGTACATTGGTTTTATGCCCTATGTGTATTGTACATTGGTTTTATGCCCTATGTGTACTGTACATTGGTTTTATGCCCTATGTGTACTGTACGTTGGTTTTATGCCCTATGTGTACTGTACATTGGTTTTATGCCCTATGTGTACTGTACATTGGTTTTATGCCCTATGTGTATTGTACATTGGTTTTATGCCCTATGTGTACTGTACATTGGTTTTATGCCCTGTGTGTACTGTGCATTGGTTTTTTTCCCTATGTGTACTGTACACTGGTTTTATGCCCTATGTGTACTGTACATTGGTTTTATGCCCCATGTGTACTGTATATTGGTTTTATGCCCTATGTGTACTGTACACTGGTTTTATGCCCCATGTGTACTGTATATTGGTTTTATGCCCTATGTTTACTGTACACTGGTTTTATGCCCTATGTGTACTGTACACTGGTTTTATGCCCTATGTGTACTGTACATTGGTTTTATGCCCTATGTGTACTGTACGTTGGTTTTATGCCCTATGTGTACTGTACATTGGTTTTATGCCCTATGTGTATTGTACATTGGTTTATGCCCTATGTGTACTGTACATTGGTTGTATGCCCTATGTGTACTGTACATTGGTTTTATGCCCTATGTTTACTGTACATTGGTTTTATGCCCTATGTGTACTGTACACTGGTTTTATGCCCTATGTATACTGTACACTGGTTTTATGCCCTATGTTTACTGTACATTGGTTTTATGCCCTATGTGTACTGTACATTGGTTTTATGCCCTATGCGTATTGTACATTGGTTTATGCCCTATGTGTACTGTACATTGGTTTTATGCCCTATGTGTACTGTACATTGGTTTTATGCCCTATGTGTACTGTACATTGGTTTTATGCCCTATGTTTACTGTACATTGGTTTTATGCCCTATGTGTACTGTACATTGGTTTTATGCCCTATGTGTATTGTACATTGGTTTTATGCCCTATGTGTACTGTACATTGGTTTTATGCCCTATGTGTACTGTACATTGGTTTTATGCCCTATGTTTACTGTACACAGGTTTTATGCCCTATGTTTACTGTACATTGGTTTTATGCTCTATGTGTACTGTACATTGGTTTTATGCCCTATGTGTACTGTATATTGGTTTTATGCCCTATGTGTACTGTACACTGGTGTTATGCCCTATGTTTACTGTACACTGGTTTTATGCCCTATGTTTACTGTACATTGGTTTTATTCTCTATGTGTACTGTACATTGGTTTTATGCCCTATGTGTATTGTACATTGGTTTTATGCCCTATGTGTACTGTACATTGGTTTTATGCCCTATGTGTACTGTACGTTGGTTTTATTCACTATGTGTACTGTACATTTGTTTTATGCCCTATGTGTACTGTACATTGGTTTTATGCCCTATGTGTATTGTACATTGGTTTTATGCCCTATGTGTACTGTACATTGGTTTTATGCCCTGTGTGTACTGTGCATTGTTTTTTTTCCCTATGTGTACTGTACACTGGTTTTATGCCCTATGTGTACTGTATATTGGTTTTATGCCCTATGTGTACTGTACATTGGTTTTATGCCATATGTGTACTGTACATTGGTTTTATGCCCTATGTGTATTGTACATTGGTTTTATGCCCTATGTGTACTGTACATTGGTTTTATGCTCTATGTGTACTGTGCACTGGTTTTATGCCCTATGTTTACTGTACACTGGTTTTATGCTCTATGTGTACTGTACATTGGTTTTACGCCCTATGTTTACTGTACACTGGTTTTATGCCCTATGTTTACTGTACATTGGTTTTATGCCCTATGTTTACTGTACACTGGTTTTATGCCCTATGTGTACTTTACATTGGTTTTATGCCCTATGTTTACTGTACGTTGGTTTTATGCCCTATGTTTACTGTACATTGGTTTTATGCCCTATGTGTACTGTACAATGGTTTTATGCCCTATGTTTACTGTACATTGGTTTTATGCCCTATGTGTACTGTACATTGGTTTTATGCCCTATGTGTACTGTACAATGGTTTTATGCCCTATGTGTACTGTATATTGGTTTTATGCCCTATGTGTACTGTACATTGGTTTTATGCCATATGTGCACTGTACATTGGTTTTATGCCCTATGTGTATTGTACATTGGTTTTATGCCCTATGTGTACTGTACATTGGTTTTATGCTCTATGTGTACTGTGCACTGGTTTTATGCCCTATGTTTACTGTACACTGGTTTTATGCTCTATGTGTACTGTACATTGGTTTTATGCCCTATGTTTACTGTACACAGGTTTTATGCCCTATGTTTTGTACATTGGTTTTATGCCCTATGTTTACTGTACACTGGTTTTATGCCCTATGTGTACTGTACATTGGTTTTATGCCCTATGTTTACTGTACGTTGGTTTTATGCCCTATGTGTACTGTACATTGGTTTTATGCCCTATGTGTACTGTACATTGGTTTTATGCCCTATGTTTACTGTACGTTGGTTTTATGCCCTATGTTTACTGTACATTGGTTTTATGCCCTATGTGTACTGTACAATGGTTTTATGCCCTATGTTTACTGTACATTGGTTTTATGCCCTATGTGTATTGTACATTGGTTTTATGCCCTATGTGTACTGTACATTGGTTTTATGCCCTATGTTTACTGGACACTGGTTTTATGCCCTATGTTTACTGTACATTGGTTTTAAGCTCTATGTGTACTGTACATTGGTTTTATGCCCTATGTTTATTGTACATTGGTTTTATGCCCTGTGTTTACTGTACATTAGTTTTATGCTCTATGTGTAGTGTACATTCGTTTTATGCTCTATGTGTATTGTACATTGGTTTATGCCCTATGTGTACTGTACATTGGTTGTATGCCATATGTGTACTGTACATTGGTTTTACGCCCTATGTTTACAGTACATTGGTTTTATGCCCTATATGTACTGTACACTGGTTTTATGCCCTATGTATACTGTACACTGGTTTTATGCCCTATGTTTACTGTACATTGGTTTTATGCCCTATGTGTACTGTACATTGGTTTTATGCCCTATGTGTACTGTATATTGGTTTTATGCCCTATGTTTACTGCACATTGGTTTTATGCCCTATGTGTACTGTACACTGGTTTTATGCCCTATGTGTACTGTACATTGGTTTTATGCCCTATGTGTACTGTGCATTGGTTTTTTGCCCTATGTGTACTGTACACTGGTTTTATGCCCTATGTGTACTGTACATTGGTTTTATGCCCTATTTGTACTGTACATTGGTTTTATGCCCTATATTTACTGTACATTGGTTTTATGCCCTATGTGTACTGTACATTGGTTTTATGCCCTATGTGTACTGTACATTGGTTTTATGCCCTATGTGTATTGTACATTGGTTTTATGCCCTATGTGTACTGTACATTGGTTTTATGCCCTATGTGTACTGTGCATTGGTTTTTTTCCCTATGTGTACTGTACACTGGTTTTATGCCCTATGTGTACTGTACATTAGTTTTATGCCCCATGTGTACTGTATATTGGTTTTATGCCCTATGTGTACTGTACACTGGTTTTATGCCCCATGTGTACTGTATACTGGTTTTATGCCCTATGTTTACTGTACACTGGTTTTATGCCCTATGTGTACTGTACACTGGTTTTATGCCCTATGTGTACTGTACATTGGTTTTATGCCCTATGTGTACTGTACATTGGTTTTATGCCCTATGTGCACTGTACATTGGTTTTATGCCCTATGTGTATTGTACATTGGTTTATGCCCTATGTGTACTGTACATTGGTTGTATGCCCTATGTGTACTGTACATTGGTTTTATGCCCTATGTTTACAGTACATTGGTTTTATGCCCTATGTGTACTGTACACTGGTTTTATGCCCTATGTATACTGTACACTGGTTTTATGCCCTATGTTTACTGTACATTGGTTTTATGCCCTATGTGTACTGTACATTGGTTTTATGCCCTATGTGTACTGTATATTGGTTTTCTGCCCTATGTTTACTGTACATTGGTATTATGCCCTATGTGTACTGTACACTGGTTTTATGCCCTATGTGTACTGTATATTGGTTTTATGCCCTATGTGTACTGTACATTGGTTTTATGCCCTATGTGTACTGTACATTGGTTTTATGCCCTATGTGTATTGTACATTGGTTTTATGCCCTATGTGTACTGTACATTGGTTTTATGCTCTATGTGTACTGTGCACTGGTTTTATGCCCTATGTTTACTGTACACTGGTTTTATGCTCTATGTGTACTGTACATTGGTTTTATGCCCTATGTTTACTGTACACTGGTTTTATGCCTTATGTTTACTGTACATTGGTTTTATGCCCTATGTTTACTGTACACTGGTTTTATGCCCTATGTGTACTGTACATTGGTTTTATGCCCTATGTTTACTGTACGTTGGTTTTATGCCCTATGTTTACTGTACATTGGTTTTATGCCCTATGTGTACTGTACAATGGTTTTATGCCCTATGTTTACTGTACATTGGTTTTATGCCCTATGTGTACTGTACATTGGTTTTATGCCCTATGTTTACTGTACAATGGTTTTATGCCCTATGTGTACTGTATATTGGTTTAATGCCCTATGTGTACTGTACATTGGTTTTATGCCATATGTGTACTGTACATTGGTTTTATGCCTATGTGTACTGTACATTGGTTTTATGCCCTATGTTTACTGTACACTGGTTTTATGCCCTATGTTTACTGTACATTGGTTTTATGCTCTATGTGTACTGTACATTGGTTTTATGCCCTATGTGTACTGTATATTGGTTTTATGCCCTATGTGTACTGTACACTGGTTTTATGCCCTATGTTTACTGTACACTGGTTTTATGCCCTATGTTTACTGTACATTGGTTTTATTCTCTATGTGTACTGTACATTGGTTTTATGCCCTATGTGTATTGTACATTGGTTTTATGCCCTATGTGTACTGTACATTGGTTTTATGCCCTATGTTTACTGTACATTGGTTTTATGCCCTATGTGTACTGTACATTGGTTTTATGCCCTATGTGTATTGTACATTGGTTTTATGCCCTATGTGTACTGTACATTGGTTTTATGCCCTATGTGTACTGTACATTGGTTTTATGCCCTATGTTTACTGTACACAGGTTTTATGCCCTATGTTTACTGTACATTGGTTTTATGCCCTATGTGTACTGTACATTGGTTTTATGCCCTATGTGTACTGTATATTGGTTTTATGCCCTATGTGTACTGTACACTGGTGTTATGCCCTATGTTTACTGTACACTGGTTTTATGCCCTATGTTTACTGTACATTGGTTTTATGCTCTATGTGTACTGTACATTGGTTTTATGCCCTATGTGTATTGTACATTGGTTTTATGCCCTATGTGTACTGTACATTGGTTTTATGCCCTATGTGTACTGTACGTTGGTTTTATTCCCTATGTGTACTGTACATTGGTTTTATGCCCTATGTGTACTGTACATTGGTTTTATGCCCTATGTGTATTGTACATTGGTTTTATGCCCTATGTGTACTGTACATTGGTTTTATGCCCTGTGTGTACTGTGCATTGGTTTTTTTCCCTATGTGTACTGTACACTGGTTTTATGCCCTATGTGTACTGTACATTGGTTTTATGCCCCATGTGGACTGTATATTGGTTTTATGCCCTATGTGTACTGTACACTGGTTTTATGCCCCATGTGTGCTGTATATTGGTTTTATGCCCTATGTTTACTGTACACTGGTTTTATGCCCTATGTGTACTGTACACTGGTTTTATGCCCTATGTGTACTGTACATTGGTTTTATGCCCTATGTGTACTGTACGTTGGTTTTATGCCCTATGTGTACTGTACATTGGTTTTATGCCCTATGTGTATTGTACATTGGTTTATGCCCTATGTGTACTGTACATTGGTTGTATGCCCTATGTGTACTGTACATTGGTTTTATGCCCTATGTTTACAGTACATTGGTTTTATGCCCTATGTGTACTGTACACTGGTTTTATGCCCTATGTATACTGTACACTGGTTTTATGCCCTATGTTTACTGTACATTGGTTTTATGCCCTATGTGTACTGTACATTGGTTTTATGCCCTATGCGTATTGTACATTGGTTTATGCCCTATGTGTACTGTACATTGGTTGTATGCCCTATGTGTACTGTACATTGGTTTTATGCCCTATGTGTACTGTACATTGGTTTTATGCCCTATATTTACTGTACATTGGTTTTATGCCCTATGTGTACTGTACATTGGTTTTATGCCCTATGTGTACTGTACATTGGTTTTATGCCCTATGTGTACTGTACATTGGTTTTATGCCCTATGTGTACTGTACATTGGTTTTATGCCCTATGTTTACTGTACACAGGTTTTATGCCCTATGTTTACTGTACATTGGTTTTATGCTCTATGTGTACTGTACATTGGTTTTATGCCCTATGTGTACTGTATATTGGTTTTATGCCCTATGTGTACTGTACGCTGGTGTTATGCCCTATGTTTACTGTACACTGGTTTTATGCCCTATGTTTACTGTACATTGGTTTTATTCTCTATGTGTACTGTACATTGGTTTTATGCCCTATGTGTATTGTACATTGGTTTTATGCCCTATGTGTACTGTACATTGGTTTTATGCCCTATGTGTACTGTACGTTGGTTTTATTCCCTATGTGTACTGTACATTGGTTTTATGCCCTATGTGTACTGTACATTGGTTTTATGCCCTATGTGTATTGTACATTGGTTTTATGCCCTATGTGTACTGTACATTGGTTTTATGCCCTGTGTGTACTGTGCATTGTTTTTTTTCCCTATGTGTACTGTACACTGGTTTTATGCCCTATGTGTACTGTATATTGGTTTTATGCCCTATGTGTACTGTACATTGGTTTTATGCCATATGTGTACTGTACATTGGTTTTATGCCCTATGTGTATTGTACATTGGTTTTATGCCCTATGTGTACTGTACATTGGTTTTATGCTCTATGTGTACTGTGCACTGGTTTTATGCCCTATGTTTACTGTACACTGGTTTTATGCTCTATGTGTACTGTACATTGGTTTTACGCCCTATGTTTACTGTACACTGGTTTTATGTCCTATGTTTACTGTACATTGGTTTTATGCCCTATGTTTACTGTACACTGGTTTTATGCCCTATGTGTACTTTACATTGGTGTTATGCCCTATGTTTACTGTACGTTGGTTTTATGCCCTATGTTTACTGTACATTGGTTTTATGCCCTATGTGTACTGTACAATGGTTTTATGCCCTATGTTTACTGTACATTGGTTTTATGCCCTATGTGTACTGTACAATGGTTTTATGCCCTATGTTTACTGTACGTTGGTTTTATGCCCTATGTGTACTGTACATTGGTTTTATGCCCTATGTGTACTGTACAATGGTTTTATGCCCTATGTGTACTGTATATTGGTTTTATGCCCTATGTGTACTGTACATTGGTTTTATGCCATATGTGCACTGTACATTGGTTTTATGCCCTATGTGTATTGTACATTGGTTTTATGCCCTATGTGTACTGTACATTGGTTTTATGCTCTATGTGTACTGTGCACTGGTTTTATGCCCTATGTTTACTGTACACTGGTTTTATGCTCTATGTGTACTGTACATTGGTTTTATGCCCTATGTTTACTGTACACTGGTTTTATGCCCTATGTTTTGTACATTGGTTTTATGCCCTATGTTTACTGTACACTGGTTTTATGCCCTATGTGTACTGTACATTGGTTTTATGCCCTATGTTTACTGTACGTTGGTTTTATGCCCTATGTGTACTGTACATTGGTTTTATGCCCTATGTGTACTGTACATTGGTTTTATGCCCTATGTTTACTGTACGTTGGTTTTATGCCCTATGTTTACTGTACATTGGTTTTATGCCCTATGTGTACTGTACAATGGTTTTATGCCCTATGTTTACTGTACATTGGTTTTATGCCCTATGTGTATTGTACATTGGTTTTATGCCCTATGTGTACTGTACATTGGTTTTATGCCCTATGTTTACTGGACACTGGTTTTATGCCCTATGTTTACTGTACATTGGTTTTAAGCTCTATGTGTACTGTATATTGGTTTTATGCCCTATGTGTACTGTACATTGGTTTTATACCCTATGTGTACTGTACATTGGTTTTATGCCCTATGTGTATTGTACATTGGTTTTATGCCCTATGTGTACTGTACATTGGTTTTATGCTCTATGTGTACTGTGCACTGGTTTTATGCCCTATGTTTACTGTACACTGGTTTTATGCTCTATGTGTACTGTACATTGGTTTTATGCCCTATGTTTACTGTACACTGGTTTTATGCCTTATGTTTACTGTACATTGGTTTTATGCCCTATGTTTACTGTACACTGGTTTTATGCCCTATGTGTACTGTACATTGGTTTTATGCCCTATGTTTACTGTACGTTGGTTTTATGCCCTATGTTTACTGTACATTGGTTTTATGCCCTATGTGTACTGTACATTGGTTTTATGCCCTATGTTTACTGTACATTGGTTTTATGCCCTATGTGTACTGTACATTGGTTTTATGCCCTATGTGTACTGTACAATGGTTTTATGCCCTATGTGTACTGTATATTGGTTTAATGCCCTATGTGTACTGTACATTGGTTTTATGCCATATGTGTACTGTACATTGGTTTTATGCCTATGTGTACTGTACATTGGTTTTATGCCCTATGTTTACTGTACACTGGTTTTATGCCCTATGTTTACTGTACATTGGTTTTATGCTCTATGTGTACTGTACATTGGTTTTATGCCCTATGTGTACTGTATATTGGTTTTATGCCCTATGTGTACTGTACACTGGTGTTATACCCTATGTTTACTGTACACTGGTTTTATGCCCTATGTTTACTGTACATTGGTTTTATTCTCTATGTGTACTGTACATTGGTTTTATGCCCTATGTGTATTGTACATTGGTTTTATGCCCTATGTGTACTGTACATTGGTTTTATGCCCTATATTTACTGTACATTGGTTTTATGCCCTATGTGTACTGTACATTGGTTTTATGCCCTATGTGTACTGTACATTGGTTTTATGCCCTATGTGTACTGTACATTGGTTTTATGCCCTATGTGTACTGTACATTGGTTTTATGCCCTATGTTTACTGTACACAGGTTTTATGCCCTATGTTTACTGTACATTGGTTTTATGCTCTATGTGTACTGTACATTGGTTTTATGCCCTATGTGTACTGTACACTGGTTTTATGCCCTATGTGTACTGTACACTGGTGTTATGCCCTATGTTTACTGTACACTGGTTTTATGCCCTATGTTTACTGTACATTGGTTTTATTCTCTATGTGTACTGTACATTGGTTTTATGCCCTATGTGTATTGTACATTGGTTTTATGCCCTATGTGTACTGTACATTGGTTTTATGCCCTATGTGTACTGTACGTTGGTTTTATTCCCTATGTGTACTGTACATTGGTTTTATGCCCTATGTGTACTGTACATTGGTTTTATGCCCTATGTGTATTGTACATTGGTTTTATGCCCTATGTGTACTGTACATTGGTTTTATGCCCTGTGTGTACTGTGCATTGGTTTTTTTCCCTATGTGTACTGTACACTGGTTTTATGCCCTATGTGTACTGTACATTGGTTTTATGCCCCATGTGTACTGTATATTGGTTTTATGCCCTATGTGTACTGTACACTGGTTTTATGCCCCATGTGTGCTGTATATTGGTTTTATGCCCTATGTTTACTGTACACTGGTTTTATGCCCTATGTGTACTGTACACTGGTTTTATGCCCTATGTGTACTGTACATTGGTTTTATGCCCTATGTGTACTGTACGTTGGTTTTATGCCCTATGTGTACTGTACATTGGTTTTATGCCCTATGTGTATTGTACATTGGTTTATGCCCTATGTGTACTGTACATTGGTTGTATGCCCTATGTGTACTGTACATTGGTTTTATTCCCTATGTTTACAGTACATTGGTTTTATGCCCTATGTGTACTGTACACTGGTTTTATGCCCTATGTATACTGTACACTGGTTTTATGCCCTATGTTTACTGTACATTGGTTTTATGCCCTATGTGTACTGTACATTGGTTTTATGCCCTATGCGTATTGTACATTGGTTTATGCCCTATGTGTACTGTACATTGGTTGTATGCCCTATGTGTACTGTACATTGGTTTTATGCCCTATGTGTACTGTACATTGGTTTTATGCCCTATGTGTACTGTACATTGGTTTTATGCCCTATGTGTACTGTACATTGGTTTTATGCCCTATGTGTATTGTACATTGGTTTTATGCCCTATGTGTACTGTACATTGGTTTTATGCCCTATGTGTACTGTACATTGGTTTTATGCCCTATGTTTACTGTACACAGGTTTTATGCCCTATGTTTACTGTACATTGGTTTTATGCTCTATGTGTACTGTACATTGGTTTTATGCCCTATGTGTACTGTATATTGGTTTTATGCCCTATGTGTACTGTACGCTGGTGTTATGCCCTATGTTTACTGTACACTGGTTTTATGCCCTATGTTTACTGTACATTGGTTTTATTCTCTATGTGTACTGTACATTGGTTTTATGCCCTATGTGTATTGTACATTGGTTTTATGCCCTATGTGTACTGTACATTGGTTTTATGCCCTATGTGTACTGTACGTTGGTTTTATGCCCTATGTGTACTGTACATTGGTTTTATGCCCTATGTGTACTGTACATTGGTTTTATGCCCTATGTGTATTGTACATTGGTTTTATGCCCTATGTGTACTGTACATTGGTTTTATGCCCTGTGTGTACTGTGCATTGTTTTTTTTCCCTATGTGTACTGTACACTGGTTTTATGCCCTATGTGTATTGTACATTGGTTTTATGCCCTATGTGTACTGTACATTGGTTTTATGCCCTATGTGTACTGTACATTGGTTTTATGCCCTATGTGTATTGTACATTGGTTTTATGCCCTATGTGTACTGTACATTGGTTTTATGCTCTATGTGTACTGTGCACTGGTTTTATGCCCTATGTTTACTGTACACTGGTTTTATGCTCTATGTGTACTGTATATTGGTTTTACGCCCTATGTTTACTGTACACTGGTTTTATGCCCTATGTTTACTGTACATTGGTTTTATGCCCTATGTTTACTGTACACTGGTTTTATGCCCTATGTGTACTTTACATTGGTGTTATGCCCTATGTTTACTGTACGTTGGTTTTATGCCCTATGTTTACTGTACATTGGTTTTATGCCCTATGTGTACTGTACAATGGTTTTATGCCCTATGTTTACTGTACATTGGTTTTATGCCCTATGTGTACTGTACATTGGTTTTATGCCCTATGTGTACTGTACAATGGTTTTATGCCCTATGTGTACTGTATATTGGTTTTATGCCCTATGTGTACTGTACATTGGTTTTATGCCATATGTGCACTGTACATTGGTTTTATGCCCTATGTGTATTGTACATTGGTTTTATGCCCTATGTGTACTGTACATTGGTTTTATGCTCTATGTGTACTGTGCACTGGTTTTATGCCCTATGTTTACTGTACATTGGTTTTATGCTCTATGTGTACTGTACATTGGTTTTATGCCCTATGTTTACTGTACACTGGTTTTATGCCCTATGTTTTGTACATTGGTTTTATGCCCTATGTTTACTGTACACTGGTTTTATGCCCTATGTGTACTGTACATTGGTTTTATGCCCTATGTTTACTGTACGTTGGTTTTATGCCCTATGTGTACTGTACATTGGTTTTATGCCCTATGTGTACTGTACATTGGTTTTATGCCCTATGTTTACTGTACGTTGGTTTTATGCCCTATGTTTACTGTACATTGGTTTTATGCCCTATGTGTACTGTACATTGGTTTTATGCCCTATGTTTACTGTACATTGGTTTTATGCCCTATGTGTATTGTACATTGGTTTTATGCCCTATGTGTACTGTACATTGGTTTTATGCCCTATGTTTACTGGACACTGGTTTTATGCCCTATGTTTACTGTACATTGGTTTTAAGCTCTATGTGTACTGTACATTGGTTTTATGCCCTATGTTTATTGTACATTGGTTTTATGCCCTGTGTTTACTGTACATTAGTTTTATGCTCTATGTGTAGTGTACATTCGTTTTATGCTCTATGTGTATTGTACATTGGTTTATGCCCTATGTGTACTGTACATTGGTTGTATGCCATATGTGTACTGTACATTGGTTTTACGCCCTATGTTTACAGTACATTGGTTTTATGCCCTATATGTACTGTACACTGGTTTTATGCCCTATGTATACTGTACACTGGTTTTATGCCCTATGTTTACTGTACATTGGTTTTATGCCCTATGTGTACTGTACATTGGTTTTATGCCCTATGTGTACTGTATATTGGTTTTATGCCCTATGTTTACTGTACATTGGTTTTATGCCCTATGTGTACTGTACACTGGTTTTATGCCCTATGTGTACTGTATATTGGTTTTATGCCCTATGTGTACTGTACATTGGTTTTATGCCATATGTGTACTGTACATTGGTTTTATGCCCTATGTGTATTGTACATTGGTTTTATGCCCTATGTGTACTGTACATTGGTTTTATGCTCTATGTGTACTGTGCACTGGTTTTATGCCCTATGTTTACTGTACACTGGTTTTATGCTCTATGTGTACTGTACATTGGTTTTACGCCCTATGTTTACTGTACACTGGTTTTATGCCCTATGTTTACTGTACATTGGTTTTATGCCCTATGTTTACTGTACACTGGTTTTATGCCTTATGTGTACTGTACATTGGTTTTATGCCCTATGTTTACTGTACGTTGGTTTTATGCCCTATGTTTACTGAACATTGGTTTTATGCCCTATGTGTACTGTACAATGGTTTTATGCCCTATGTGTACTGTACGTTGGTTTTATGCCCTATGTGTACTGTACATTGGTTTTATGCCCTATGTGTATTGTACATTGGTTTATGCCCTATGTGTACTGTACATTGGTTGTATGCCCTATGTGTACTGTACATTGGTTTTATGCCCTATGTTTACAGTACATTGGTTTTATGCCCTATGTGTACTGTACACTGGTTTTATGCCCTATGTATACTGTACACTGGTTTTATGCGCTATGTTTACTGTACATTGGTTTTATGCCCTATGTGTACTGTACATTGGTTTTATGCCCTATGCGTATTGTACATTGGTTTATGCCCTATGTGTACTGTACATTGGTTGTATGCCCTATGTGTACTGTACATTGGTTTTATGCCCTATGTGTACTGTACATTGGTTTTATGCCCTATATTTACTGTACATTGGTTTTATGCCCTATGTGTACTGTACATTGGTTTTATGCCCTATGTGTATTGTACATTGGTTTTATGCCCTATGTGTACTGTACATTGGTTTTATGCCCTATGTGTACTGTACATTGGTTTTATGCCCTATATTTACTGTACATTGGTTTTATGCCCTATGTGTACTGTACATTGGTTTTATGCCCTATGTGTATTGTACATTGGTTTTATGCCCTATGTGTACTGTACATTGGTTTTATGCCCTATGTGTACAGTACATTGGTTTTATGCCCTATGTGTACTGTACACTGGTTTTATGCCCTATGTATACTGTACACTGGTTTTATGCGCTATGTTTACTGTACATTGGTTTTATGCCCTATGTGTACTGTACATTGGTTTTATGCCCTATGCGTATTGTACATTGGTTTATGCCCTATGTGTACTGTACATTGGTTGTATGCCCTATGTGTACTGTACATTGGTTTTATGCCCTATGTGTACTGTACATTGGTTTTATGCCCTATATTTACTGTACATTGGTTTTATGCCCTATGTGTACTGTACATTGGTTTTATGCCCTATGTGTATTGTACATTGGTTTTATGCCCTATGTGTACTGTACATTGGTTTTATGCCCTATGTGTACTGTACATTGGTTTTATGCCCTATGTTTACAGTACATTGGTTTTATGCCCTATGTTTACTGTACACTGGTTTTATGCCCTATGTATACTGTACACTGGTTTTATGCGCTATGTTTACTGTACATTGGTTTTATGCCCTATGTGTACTGTACATTGGTTTTATGCCCTATGCGTATTGTACATTGGTTTATGCCCTATGTGTACTGTACATTGGTTTTATGCCCTATGTGTACTGTACATTGGTTTTATGCCCTATGTGTACTGTACATTGGTTTTATGCCCTATATTTACTGTACATTGGTTTTATGCCCTATGTGTACTGTACATTGGTTTTATGCCCTATGTGTATTGTACATTGGTTTTATGCCCTATGTGTACTGTACATTGGTTTTATGCCCTATGTGTACTGTACACTGGTTTTATGCCCTATGTGTACTGTACATTGGTTTTATGCCCTATGTTTACTGTACATTGGTTTTATGCTCTATGTGTACTGTACATTGGTTTTATGCCCTATGTGTACTGTATATTGGTTTTATGCCCTATGTGTACTGTACGCTGGTGTTATGCCCTATGTTTACTGTACACTGGTTTTATGCCCTATGTTTACTGTACATTGGTTTTATTCTCTATGTGTACTGTACATTGGTTTTATGCCCTATGTGTATTGTACATTGGTTTTATGCCCTATGTGTACTGTACATTGGTTTTATGCCCTATGTGTACTGTACGTTGGTTTTATTCCCTATGTGTACTGTACATTGGTTTTATGCCCTATGTGTACTGTACATTGGTTTTATGCCCTATGTGTATTGTACATTGGTTTTATGCCCTATGTGTACTGTACATTGGTTTTATGCCCTGTGTGTACTGTGCATTGTTTTTTTTCCCTATGTGTACTGTACACTGGTTTTATGCCCTATGTGTACTGTATATTGGTTTTATGCCCTATGTGTACTGTACATTGGTTTTATGCCATATGTGTACTGTACATTGGTTTTATGCCCTATGTGTATTGTACATTGGTTTTATGCCCTATGTGTACTGTACATTGGTTTTATGCTCTATGTGTACTGTGCACTGGTTTTATGCCCTATGTTTACTGTACACTGGTTTTATGCTCTATGTGTACTGTACATTGGTTTTACGCCCTATGTTTACTGTACACGGGTTTTATGCCCTATGTTTACTGTACATTGGTTTTATGCCCTATGTTTACTGTACACTGGTTTTATGCCCTATGTGTACTTTACATTGGTGTTATGCCCTATGTTTACTGTACGTTGGTTTTATGCCCTATGTTTACTGTACATTGGTTTTATGCCCTATGTGTACTGTACAATGGTTTTATGCCCTATGTTTACTGTACATTGGTTTTATGCCCTATGTGTACTGTACATTGGTTTTATGCCCTATGTGTACTGTACAATGGTTTTATGCCCTATGTGTACTGTATATTGGTTTTATGCCCTATGTGTACTGTACATTGGTTTTATGCCATATGTGCACTGTACATTGGTTTTATGCCCTATGTGTATTGTACATTGGTTTTATGCCCTATGTGTACTGTACATTGGTTTTATGCTCTATGTGTACTGTGCACTGGTTTTATGCCCTATGTTTACTGTACACTGGTTTTATGCTCTATGTGTACTGTACATTGGTTTTATGCCCTATGTTTACTGTACACTGGTTTTATGCCCTATGTTTTGTACATTGGTTTTATGCCCTATGTTTACTGTACACTGGTTTTATGCCCTATGTGTACTGTACATTGGTTTTATGCCCTATGTGTACTGTACATTGGTTTTATGCCCTATGTGTACTGTACATTGGTTTTATGCCCTATGTGTACTGTACATTGGTTTTATGCCCTATGTTTACTGTACGTTGGTTTTATGCCCTATGTTTACTGTACATTGGTTTTATGCCCTATGTGTACTGTACACTGGTTTTATGCCCTATGTTTACTGTACATTGGTTTTATGCCCTATGTGTATTGTACATTGGTTTTATGCCCTATGTGTACTGTACATTGGTTTTATGCCCTATGTTTACTGGACACTGGTTTTATGCCCTATGTTTACTGTACATTGGTTTTAAGCTCTATGTGTACTGTACATTGGTTTTATGCCCTATGTTTATTGTACATTGGTTTTATGCCCTGTGTTTACTGTACATTAGTTTTATGCTCTATGTGTAGTGTACATTCGTTTTATGCTCTATGTGTATTGTACATTGGTTTATGCCCTATGTGTACTGTACATTGGTTGTATGCCATATGTGTACTGTACATTGGTTTTACGCCCTATGTTTACAGTACATTGGTTTTATGCCCTATATGTACTGTACACTGGTTTTATGCCCTATGTATACTGTACACTGGTTTTATGCCCTATGTTTACTGTACATTGGTTTTATGCCCTATGTGTACTGTACATTGGTTTTATGCCCTATGTGTACTGTATATTGGTTTTATGCCCTATGTTTACTGTACATTGGTTTTATGCCCTATGTGTACTGTACACTGGTTTTATGCCCTATGTGTACTGTATATTGGTTTTATGCCCTATGTGTACTGTACATTGGTTTTATGCCATATGTGTACTGTACATTGGTTTTATGCCCTATGTGTATTGTACATTGGTTTTATGCCCTATGTGTACTGTACATTGGTTTTATGCCCTGTGTGTACTGTGCATTGTTTTTTTTCCCTATGTGTACTGTACACTGGTTTTATGCCCTATGTGTACTGTATATTGGTTTTATGCCCTATGTGTACTGTACATTGGTTTTATGCCATATGTGTACTGTACATTGGTTTTATGCCCTATGTGTATTGTACATTGGTTTTATGCCCTATGTGTACTGTACATTGGTTTTATGCTCTATGTGTACTGTGCACTGGTTTTATGCCCTATGTTTACTGTACACTGGTTTTATGCTCTATGTGTACTGTACATTGGTTTTACGCCCTATGTTTACTGTACACTGGTTTTATGCCCTATGTTTACTGTACATTGGTTTTATGCCCTATGTTTACTGTACACTGGTTTTATGCCCTATGTGTACTTTACATTGGTGTTATGCCCTATGTTTACTGTACGTTGGTTTTATGCCCTATGTTTACTGTACATTGGTTTTATGCCCTATGTGTACTGTACAATGGTTTTATGCCCTATGTTTACTGTACATTGGTTTTATGCCCTATGTGTACTGTACATTGGTTTTATGCCCTATGTGTACTGTACAATGGTTTTATGCCCTATGTGTACTGTACATTGGTTTTATGCCCTATGTGTACTGTACATTGGTTTTATGCCATATGTGCACTGTACATTGGTTTTATGCCCTATGTGTATTGTACATTGGTTTTATGCCCTATGTGTACTGTACATTGGTTTTATGCTCTATGTGTACTGTGCACTGGTTTTATGCCCTATGTTTACTGTACACTGGTTTTATGCTCTATGTGTACTGTACATTGGTTTTATGCCCTATGTTTACTGTACACTGGTTTTATGCCCTATGTTTTGTACATTGGTTTTATGCCCTATGTTTACTGTACACTGGTTTTATGCCCTATGTGTACTGTACATTGGTTTTATGCCCTATGTTTACTGTACATTGGTTTTATGCCCTATGTGTACTGTACATTGGTTTTATGCCCTATGTGTACTGTACATTGGTTTTATGCCCTATGTTTACTGTACATTGGTTTTATGCCCTATGTTTACTGTACATTGGTTTTATGCCCTATGTGTACTGTACAATGGTTTTATGCCCTATGTTTACTGTACATTGGTTTTATGCCCTATGTGTATTGTACATTGGTTTTATGCCCTATGTGTACTGTACATTGGTTTTATGCCCTATGTTTACTGTACACTGGTTTTATGCCCTATGTTTACTGTACATTGGTTTTATGCTCTATGTGTACTGTACATTGGTTTTATGCCCTATGTTTATTGTACATTGGTTTTATGCCCTGTGTTTACTGTACATTAGTTTTATGCTCTATGTGTAGTGTACATTCGTTTTATGCTCTATGTGTATTGTACATTGGTTTATGCCCTATGTGTACTGTACATTGGTTGTATGCCATATGTGTACTGTACATTGGTTTTACGCCCTATGTTTACAGTACATTGGTTTTATGCCCTATATGTACTGTACACTGGTTTTATGCCCTATGTATACTGTACACTGGTTTTATGCCCTATGTTTACTGTACATTGGTTTTATGCCCTATGTGTACTGTACATTGGTTTTATGCCCTATGTGTACTGTATATTGGTTTTATGCCCTATGTTTACTGCACATTGGTTTTATGCCCTATGTGTACTGTACACTGGTTTTATGCCCTATGTGTACTGTATATTGGTTTTATGCCCTATGTGTACTGTACATTGGTTTTATGCCATATGTGTACTGTACATTGGTTTTATGCCCTATGTGTATTGTACATTGGTTTTATGCCCTATGTGTACTGTACATTGGTTTTATGCTCTATGTGTACTGTGCACTGGTTTTATGCCCTATGTTTACTGTACACTGGTTTTATGCTCTATGTGTACTGTACATTGGTTTTACGCCCTTTGTTTACTGTACACTGGTTTTATGCCCTATGTTTACTGTACATTGGTTTTATGCCCTATGTTTACTGTACACTGGTTTTATGCCTTATGTGTACTGTACATTGGTTTTATGCCCTATGTTTACTGTACGTTGGTTTTATGCCCTATGTTTACTGTACATTGGTTTTATGCCCTATGTGTACTGTACAATGGTTTTATGCCCTATGTTTACTGTACATTGGTTTTATGCCCTATGTGTACTGTACATTGGTTTTATGCCCTATGTGTACTGTACAATGGTTTTATGCCCTATGTGTACTGTATATTGGTTTTATGCCCTATGTGTACTGTACATTGGTTTTATGCCATATGTGTACTGTACATTGGTTTTATGCCCTATGTGTATTGTACATTGGTTTTATGCCCTATGTGTACTGTACATTTGTTTTATGCTCTATGTGTACTGTGCACTGGTTTTATGCCCTATGTTTACTGTACACTGGTTTTATGCTCTATGTGTACTGTACATTGGTTTTATGCCCTATGTTTACTGTACACTGGTTTTATGCCCTATGTTTACTGTACATTGGTTTTATGCCCTATGTTTACTGTACACTGGTTTTATGCCCTATGTGTACTGTACATTGGTTTTATGCCCTATGTTTACTGTACGTTGGTTTTATGCCCTATGTGTACTGTACATTGGTTTTATGCCCTATGTGTACTGTACATTGGTTTTATGCCCTATGTTTACTGTACGTTGGTTTTATGCCCTATGTTTACTGTACATTGGTTTTATGCCCTATGTGTACTGTACAATGGTTTTATGCCCTATGTTTACTGTACATTGGTTTTATGCCCTATGTGTATTATACATTGGTTTTATGCCCTATGTGTACTGTACATTGGTTTTATGCCCTATATTTACTGGACACTGGTTTTATGCCCTATGTTTACTGTACATTGGTTTTAAGCTCTATGTGTATTGTACGTTGGTTTTATGCCCTATGTTTACTGTACATTGGTTTTATGCCCTATGTGTACTGTACAATGGTTTCATGCCCTATGTTTACTGTACATTGGTTTTATGCCCTATGTGTATTGTACATTGGTTTTATGCCCTATGTGTACTGTACATTGGTTTTATGCCCTATGTTTACTGTACATTGGTTTTATGCCCTATGTGTACTGTACAATGGTTTTATGCCCTATGTTTACTGTACATTGGTTTTATGCCCTATGTGTATTGTACATTGGTTTTATGCCCTATGTGTACTGTACATTGGTTTTATGCCCTATGTTTACTGGACACTGGTTTTATGCCCTATGTTTACTGTACATTGGTTTTAAGCTCTATGTGTACTGTACATTGGTTTTATGCCCTATGTTTATTGTACATTGGTTTTATGCCCTGTGTTTACTGTACATTAGTTTTATGCTCTATGTGTAGTGTACATTGGTTTTATGCTCTATGTGTATTGTACATTGGTTTATGCCCTATGTGTACTGTACATTGGTTGTATGCCATATGTGTACTGTACATTGGTTTTACGCCCTATGTTTACAGTACATTGTTTTTATGCCCTATATGTACTGTACACTGGTTTTATGCCCTATGTATACTGTACACTGGTTTTATGCCCTATGTTTACTGTACATTGGTTTTATGCCCTATGTGTACTGTACATTGGTTTTATGCCCTATGTGTACTGTATATTGGTTTTATGCCCTATGTTTACTGCACATTGGTTTTATGCCCTATGTGTACTGTACACTGGTTTTATGCCCTATGTGTACTGTATATTGGTTTTATGCCCTATGTGTACTGTACATTGGTTTTATGCCATATGTGTACTGTACATTGGTTTTATGCCCTATGTGTATTGTACATTGGTTTTATGCCCTATGTGTACTGTACATTGGTTTTATGCTCTATGTGTACTGTGCACTGGTTTTATGCCCTATGTTTACTGTACACTGGTTTTATGCTCTATGTGTACTGTATATTGGTTTTACGCCCTATGTTTACTGTACACTGGTTTTATGCCCTATGTTTACTGTACATTGGTTTTATGCCCTATGTTTACTGTACACTGGTTTTATGCCCTATGTGTACTGTACATTGGTTTTATGCCCTATGTTTACTGTACGTTGGTTTTATGCCCTATGTTTACTGTACATTGGTTTTATGCCCTATGTGTACTGTACAATGGTTTTATGCCCTATGTTTACTGTACATTGGTTTTATGCCCTATGTGTACTGTACATTGGTTTTATGCCCTATGTGTACTGTACAATGGTTTTATGCCCTATGTGTACTGTATATTGGTTTTATGCCCTATGTGTACTGTACATTGGTTTTATGCCATATGTGTACTGTACATTGGTTTTATGCCCTATGTGTATTGTACATTGGTTTTATGCCCTATGTGTACTGTACATTGGTTTTATGCTCTATGTGTACTGTGCACTGGTTTTATGCCCTATGTTTACTGTACACTGGTTTTATGCTCTATGTGTACTGTACATTGGTTTTATGCCCTATGTTTACTGTACACTGGTTTTAAGCCCTATGTTTACTGTACATTGGTTTTATGCCCTATGTTTACTGTACACTGGTTTTATGCCCTATGTGTACTGTACATTGGTTTTATGCCCTATGTTTACTGTACGTTGGTTTTATGCCCTATGTGTACTGTACATTGGTTTTATGCCCTATGTGTACTGTACATTGGTTTTATGCCCTATGTTTACTGTACGTTGGTTTTATGCCCTATGTTTACTGTACATTGGTTTTATGCCCTATGTGTACTGTACAATGGTTTTATGCCCTATGTTTACTGTACATTGGTTTTATGCCCTATGTGTATTGTACATTGGTTTTATGCCCTATGTGTACTGTACATTGGTTTTATGCCCTATATTTACTGGACACTGGTTTTATGCCCTATGTTTACTGTACATTGGTTTTAAGCTCTATGTGTATTGTACGTTGGTTTTATGCCCTATGTTTACTGTACATTGGTTTTATGCCCTATGTGTACTGTACAATGGTTTTATGCCCTATGTTTACTGTACATTGGTTTTATGCCCTATGTGTACTGTACATTGGTTTTATGCCCTATGTTTACTGTACATTGGTTTTATGCCCTATGTGTATTGTACATTGGTTTTATGCCCTATGTGTACTGTACATTGGTTTTATGCCCAATATTTACTGGACACTGGTTTTATGCCCTATGTTTACTGTACATTGGTTTTAAGCTCTATGTGTATTGTACGTTGGTTTTATGCCCTATGTTTACTGTACATTGGTTTTATGCCCTATGTGTACTGTACATTGGTTTTATGCCCTATGTTTACTGTACATTGGTTTTATGCCCTATGTGTATTGTACATTGGTTTTATGCCCTATGTGTACTGTACATTGGTTTTATGCCCTATGTTTACTGGACACTGGTTTTATGCCCTATGTGTACTGTACATTGGTTTTATGCCCTATGTGTACTGTACAATGGTTTTATGCCCTATGTGTACTGTATATTGGTTTTATGCCCTATGTGTACTGTACATTGGTTTTATGCCATATGTGTACTGTACATTGGTTTAATGCCCTATGTGTATTGTACATTGGTTTTATGCTCTATGTGTACTGTGCACTGGTTTTATGCCCTATGTTTACTGTACACTGGTTTTATGCTCTATGTGTACTGTACATTGGTTTTACGCCCTATGTTTACTGTACACTGGTTTTATGCCCTATGTTTACTGTACATTGGTTTTATGCCCTATGTTTACTGTACACTGGTTTTATGCCCTATGTGTACTGTACATTGGTTTTATGCCCTATGTTTACTGTACGTTGGTTTTATGCCCTATGTTTACTGTACATTGGTTTTATGCCCTATGTGTACTGTACAATGGTTTTATGCCCTATGTTTACTGTACATTGGTTTTATGCCCTATGTGTACTGTACATTGGTTTTATGCCCTATGTGTACTGTACAATGGTTTTATGCCCTATGTGTACTGTACAATGGTTTTATGCCCTATGTTTACTGTACATTGGTTTTATGCCCTATGTGTACTGTACATTGGTTTTATGCCCTATGTTTACTGTACATTGGTTTTATGCCCTATGTGTATTGTACATTGGTTTTATGCCCTATGTGTACTGTACATTGGTTTTTATGCCCTATATTTACTGGACACTGGTTTTATGCCCTATGTTTACTGTACATTGGTTTTAAGCTCTATGTGTATTGTACGTTGGTTTTATGCCCTATGTTTACTGTACATTGGTTTTATGCCCTATGTGTACTGTACATTGGTTTTATGCCCTATGTTTACTGTACATTGGTTTTATGCCCTATGTGTATTGTACATTGGTTTTATGCCCTATGTGTACTGTACATTGGTTTTATGCCCTATGTTTACTGGACACTGGTTTTATGCCCTATGTGTACTGTACATTGGTTTTATGCCCTATGTGTACTGTACAATGGTTTTATGCCCTATGTGTACTGTATATTGGTTTTATGCCCTATGTGTACTGTACATTGGTTTTATGCCATATGTGTACTGTACATTGGTTTAATGCCCTATGTGTATTGTACATTGGTTTTATGCTCTATGTGTACTGTGCACTGGTTTTATGCCCTATGTTTACTGTACACTGGTTTTATGCTCTATGTGTACTGTACATTGGTTTTACGCCCTATGTTTACTGTACACTGGTTTTATGCCCTATGTTTACTGTACATTGGTTTTATGCCCTATGTTTACTGTACACTGGTTTTATGCCCTATGTGTACTGTACATTGGTTTTATGCCCTATGTTTACTGTACATTGGTTTTATGCCCTATGTTTACTGTACATTGGTTTTATGCCCTATGTGTACTGTACAATGGTTTTATGCCCTATGTTTACTGTACATTGGTTTTATGCCCTATGTGTACTGTACATTGGTTTTATGCCCTATGTGTACTGTACAATGGTTTTATGCCCTATGTGTACTGTATATTGGTTTTATGCCCTATGTGTACTGTACATTGGTTTTATGCCATATGTGTACTGTACATTGGTTTTATGCCCTATGTGTATTGTACATTGGTTTTATGCCCTATGTGTACTGTACATTGGTTTTATGCTCTATGTGTACTGTGCACTGGTTTTATGCCCTATGTTTACTGTACACTGGTTTTATGCTCTATGTGTACTGTACATTGGTTTTATGCCCTATGTTTACTGTACACTGGTTTTATGCCCTATGTTTACTGTACATTGGTTTTATGCCCTATGTTTACTGTACATTGGTTTTATGCCCTATGTGTACTGTACATTGGTTTTATGCCCTATGTTTACTGTACGTTGGTTTTATGCCCTATGTGTACTGTACATTGGTTTTATGCCCTATGTGTACTGTACATTGGTTTTATGCCCTATGTTTACTGTACGTTGGTTTTATGCCCTATGTTTACTGTACATTGGTTTTATGCCCTATGTGTACTGTACAATGGTTTTATGCCCTATGTTTACTGTACATTGGTTTTATGCCCTATGTGTATTGTACATTGGTTTTATGCCCTATGTGTACTGTATATTGGTTTTATGCCCTATATTTACTGTACATTGGTTTTATGCCCTATGTGTACTGTACACTGGTTTTATGCCCTATGTGTACTGTATATTGGTTTTATGCCCTATGTGTACTGTACATTGGTTTTATGCCATATGTGTACTGTACATTGGTTTTATGCCCTATGTGTATTGTACATTGGTTTTATGCCCTATGTGTACTGTACATTGGTTTTATGCTCTATGTGTACTGTGCACTGGTTTTATGCCCTATGTTTACTGTACACTGGTTTTATGCTCTATGTGTACTGTACATTGGTTTTACGCCCTATGTTTACTGTACACTGGTTTTATGCCCTATGTTTACTGTTCATTGGTTTTATGCCCTATGTTTACTGTACACTGGTTTTATGCCCTATGTGTACTGTACATTGGTTTTATGCCCTATGTTTACTGTACGTTGGTTTTATGCCCTATGTTTACTGTACATTGGTTTTATGCCCTATGTGTACTGTACATTGGTTTTATTCCCTATGTGTACTGTACATTGGTTTTATGCCCTATGTGTATTGTACATTGGTTTTATGCCCTATGTTTATTGTACATTGGTTTTATGCCCTATGTTTACTGTACATTGGTTTTATGCCTTATGTGTATTGTACATTGGTTTTATGCTCTATATGTACTGTACATTGGTTTTATGCTCTATGTGTACTGTACATTGGTTTTATGCTCTATGTGTACTGTACATTGGTTTTATGCCCTATGTTTACTGTACATTGGTTTTATGCCCTATGTGTACTGTACACTGGTTTTATGCCCTATGTTTACTGTACATTGGTTTTATGCCCTATGTGTACTGTACATTGGTTTTATGCCCTATGTGTACTGTACACTGGTTTTATGCCCTATGTTTACTGTACATTGGTTTTATGCCCTATGTTTACTGTGCATTGGTTTTATGTCTTATGTGTACTGTACGTTGGTTTTATGCCCTATGTGTACTGTACATTGGTTTTATGCCCTATGTGTACTGTACATTGGTTGTATGCCCTATGTGTACTGTACACTGGTTTTATGCCCTATGTTTACTGTACATTGGTTTTATGCTCTATGTGTACTGTACATTGTTTTTATGCCCTATGTGTACTGTATATTGGTTTTATGCCCTATGTTTACTGTACACTGGTTTTATGCCCTATGTTTACTGTACATGTGTTTTATGCCCTATACATTGGTTTTATGCTCTATGTGTACTGTACAATGGTTTTATGCCCTATGTGTACTGTACATTTGTTTTATGTCATATGTTTACCTTACATTGGTTTTATGCCCTATGTGTACTGTACACTGGTTTTATGCCCCATGTGTACTGTATATTGGTTTTATGCTCTATGTGTACTGTACATTGGTTTTATGCCCTATGTGTACTGTACATTGGTTTTATGCCCTATGTGTACTGTACATTGGTTTATGCCCTATGTGTATTGTACATTGGTTTATGCCCTATGTTTACTGTACGTTGGTTTTATGCCCTATGTTTACTGTACACTGGTTTTATGCCCTATGTGTACTGTACATTGGTTTTATGCCCTATGTGTACTGTACATTGGTTTTATGCCCTATGTGTACTGTACATTGGTTTTATGCCCTATGTGTACTGTACATTGGTTTTACGCCCTATTTTTACTGTACATTGGTTTTATGCCGTATGTGTACTGTACACTGGTTTTATGCCCCATGTGTACTGTACATTGGTTTTATGCCCTATGTGTACTGTATATTGGTTTTATGCCAAATGTGTACTGTACACTGGTTTTATGCCCCATGTGTACTGTACACTGGTTTTATGCCCCATGTGTACTGTATATTGGTTTTATGCTCTATGTGTACTGTACATTGGTTTTATGCCCCATGTGTACTGTTTATTGGTTTTATGCCCTATGTGTACTGTACATTGGTTTTATGTTCTATTAGTATTGTACTTGGGTTTTAAGCTATCTAAGTACGGTACAATATGGGTTATATAATTGATTGTGTGCTATAAACAAGTTTTTGCTTCAAACTCAAATGAATTTTTTGTTACATTTCCGGCTTCCTGAACTGAAGCAATGGATGAATAGAATAGAATCGATTAGTTATGCAGCGATCTATTCATAAATGGTCGATGAGAATAATAAAATTTTATCCAATAAAATAATTTGATACACGACGGGATTGTATGTAAGTTGTGAACAAAAAGTGTGTTAGATAAGTCATCGTTATTGAGCATTAATCACAACATGCCGTCTTACATCCTACACGTTATAATGCATTGGAATATTGATATACATCAAAGCTGATACAAGTTGATTTCGATACTATAAATAGATTTAACTGTTGCTATCAAAAAAGAAATAGCTTGGCTTATATAAAATCTATTTTATTATTTCACAATAACACTAAGGCATTTCTATACATAAGCATCAAACTAATTGCATATGAGTCATCTCAGTATAGCAGTACTGCTGTAAAGCTTGTATATAAAAATAATTACAAACATTATAATAAAAACAGGTTATGAGGTATAATGTGGATGGTATATCAGGTATAGAAACAAAAAAGATACATAGAGGCACAATAGTATTGCTAAAACAGTACCCTGTAAATAGAGCGAAATAATTGACGATTTTGTCCCAAAGACGTCAAATAATTTTCTAACATGACCCAGTCCCCATAGTATATTCCTATAGTGTCCCGTATTAACAGAATGTGTTTATAAGATACATTGAGCAATAATTGCACGACTTTCCTGTTCCTGTATTAATCGATATATACAGATGGTAATAACAGCAGTTGTTGCCTAGGTAATACATTCCTGTATCAGTCGTCAACAACAATCAATGAGGTCCACCAAGGTTAACATGAACTAAATATAAAATAAATTTGTGGTTTTCTTATTTGAGTGTTTTCCACTTGAGTAATGACTAATAGTTCCGTTATGTAGGTGTGCATGACACACTACCATCTCTTTGGTGTGGCAGACATCTGTTGGTTTTTATTACGATTTAAAAAATAAGAGGAGAAATTGTTTTCTTTAAAATTGGTAAATAAACAATTAATAGATGGTTTAACATTAAACATGCAAATTTAACCTTAAATACAAATGTGTGTTATCATAGGCTAATTATCTAAATGTCCTTCCATTTTATCGGACGGTGACAGTTCGGGTAGTGGTCACCGTTCGGACCTGTGTTCCTCCTCCCGTGGTTGTCGTTCTACCAATGACAATGATTCTCCTCTCGGGAATGAGCAGGATGCCACCGACGATTGCCAAAATACCAGCAATCACACAGAGATAGAACGCCCAGCTCAGAGAACCGTTGTAGGAGGACACAAAACAAATAATCCCAATAAATACACACGCCGCTGAAATTGAAACAACACACATTACTTGATCGTTTTCAAATATTGGATAAAGACGACTTTGGATACGTTTACTCTGTTTTCTTTATGTCTAGCTAGAGTTTCTGTGTGTTAAAATTTGTGACTACTATGATCTCTTCAGATAATAATGATTTCCTTATAAAACACGCTTTTGTAAGTTTTTATGTAGACTCGGCACAAGTCCCTTTGAATTTGCTTTTAGAGAGATACTACTTCATTATCAACATTTCCTATACTATCAGCTTGTGTACACCTTTGTACACAAGTGGATAGTATAAGAAATGTTGAAATCTATCTCTCTAAAAGTAAAAAAAAAATTTCAAAGAGACTTGCGGTAAGCCTAGTTTTTATGCTGTTTATAGAATCTTACATACACGATCAACACGATTGTTTTCTCTGCTTATCAACAACAGAGTATCACTGTAATCAAAGTTTTATTTAAATATTCTGGACATGGGTCAAACACACAGTAAATTTTTTCCAATATAGAGATATTTGTTTAACATTTTGAAATTATTAATTTGTATAATAGTGTAGGATTTAGGAGTTAACTGTACTTGTATTGTAGATGTATTTGAAGATATTACGGCAACCATTGTTTATTTGATTGTATGAAATACAATTTCGTGGAGAATGAGTGTCTAATGAATTAACCAAACAATGTCGTTGTAATGTCCACTCTGAAAATCATCTGTACACACAGATTTGATTTTTGAGCCGTCAGAATCAGAATGGATCTGTTATACAGATGCGTGCATATAGTTGTTTTGATTTTCTATATAGAAATTCAAAACAACTATATGCACGCATCTGTGTAATTGCTTACAGATCCATTCTGATTGTATGAAAATCGTTGTAATTAAAGCTCAGGTCGCACAAAAACATTGTGTATGTAAATGACATGTTCAACTAAAAGTAACACTAGGCCAGTGAAACTCCGTTTTTTAGCGGACGGATCTGGTCTAGAGGTTACACATCTGTCTTTACATGCTAGGCGCAGTAGCCATAGATGTTATAAACTGACACGAGTTCAATTCCCGAGGTGGGACGGCTCAAAAATCAAATCTGTGTGTACAGATGATTTTCAGAGTGGAAATTACAACGACATTGTTTGGTTAATTCATTAGACAATTATATCCCTACTTCGCACACGCACAATTTAAACGGCTTCATTTTGAAGTTCTGATTAAAATAAAAGTCAATAAGTAAGACATACCGAGGACACGTTATGGTTGAATTGAAAAAAATCAATAAATGTTTTGTTAAATTGTATTTTGTCCACCCTTACATTACAAACTGGCTTCATAGCTTATAGGGCCCTCTTAAATCGAAAAACAGGATTTTATCATAATAGAATTGTAATAATACATTCTGGGTATAATGTTGTACTCATTTACACATGGCCTGGGCCTTTATATTCGATTTTTTTTTTATAGAAAATATGAACATAAATGCCCAGCCCATGCGTAAATGACTACAACATCATACCCAGCATGAATTATTTCTAAAAGTGATGCCGGCGAGTCTTTAAATGCATCACTGTTATCTCCATTCTAAAGCTACGCCAAAACATCTAAATTAACTGACAAAAATGGGAATTATTTATTTAACGTCGGTGCTTGCGTTAACTTCTGACATCATCAATCGTGGAATTGATGACATGATATTTATTCACGTTGTCCAATCAGTTGATTTTGATCTTGGACTTTAGACCCAATTTATTGGTTGACCTTAAAATGCTAAAATGTGAAAACTTTCACAACACTCAACTTTATAAATATTTAAAAAATCATCAGAACTTTAAAACAATCACATCATACAAATAAATAGTACAATTATCTATATGATTATTACCGTCACCCATGGGAGACGGTATACATAGTCAAATGAAGATCAGTCTTCGGAGTAAATGACTCTCTGTTACTTGATTGGGTGGTTTACTAAATCTATAAATATTTTTGTCATTTCATTGGTTTACGTCAGGATTGCACTAGTATGTGTGCTGAAATTTCGATATATTCTTAGGTTAAATCGGGGTTGTAATCAGTATTTTAGTGTAGTAATGTTACGTTCCACATACTGACTTCTATTTCATTCAATGCATTGGTCAGTGAACAATTACAAGGTAAACATTGTACCAAAATCTCACTACTTTATATAGCTGTTTAAAAAATTATATGTTCTACATCTTTATTTTCGTTAATCAGTATTTTAGTGTAGTAATCTTACGTTCCACATATTGACTTCTATTTCATTCAATGCATTGGTCAGTGAACAATTAAAAGGTAAACATTGTACCGAAATCTCCCTACTTTTTAAAGCTGTTTGGGCTAGGAAAAAATTATATGTTCTGTATCTTTATTTTCGTTCTGATATTGATGCAAATTTAACAAAACATATTTTTAACGCTAATTTTAAACATTTGTTGTTTAGGGAGTCAACTTTTGTTTAATTATTTTTTTTAAAAGCACGTGTAAAGTGACGACAGGCATTTAAATCAATCAAGCACCATTACATAATAGTTTAACGTAAACAATGTCCTTACTATGTACATTGTACATTGTTTACCTACCCTACAGATAAATTACAAAAAAAACCCAGATACTTTAATAAATCCATAAAATTTGTAATGCAGCTAAGAGACGGTTAGCTTTTTAGAAAAGCTAAACTTGTTGACAATTGCCTCGAATACCAAGGCCATATTACATAACACGTTGCTTTCCTCTTTTTTAGCCTGCAGCTCTTATTTAAATACAGTTTTATGAATAAAATGTACAAAATGCACCCAAGGCTTGCGCTATTTTGAACTCACGGTGATCGGTAGCTTTCTTTTTGCGTTATAATTTACTTTACAGTCCTGCATCTAAACCCAAAAATCCGCATCAAAATGATGTTGTGGCTCATCAGTATCATTTGGTTACAGAGCTGTATGACCAATTAAACTGTCAGTCCAATTATAATTTTTGCTGGTGATAAATACCAGATTTTTAAAAAGGTGCGAGATTGTCTAATGTTACTGTTAAATGTGCAAGATATTACAGGTACTCGTGGACAGAACCCCCGTCTTTTGTATTCTGTTGTAAGAAATCATGAAATTATATTCTCTTCTTTGTTGTATTAATTTCTAACAAAATAATTTAATAAATAAAATAATGGATTTGTTAAAGATGATTTTCCTTAAAAATATTTAAAAAAACAATGAAAATTGGACATTGTCTAATTATAAGCTATCATTTACAAACAATAATAACCAAGTGAATTCCATAATAAAATATTTGACAATTTGAAACTAATGTTTGAGAGTCATCTGGTATTTATCACCAGCAAAAATTATAATTGGACTGACAGTTTAATTGGTCATACAGCTCATGTGACCAAATGATACTGATAAGCCCCAACATCATTTTGATGCGAATTTTTGGGTTTAGATGTAAGACTGTTTATGTATTACGTCCCAACTCTTTGATCAGATCCGGGTCGTTTTATGTGCCCAACCATGCTCTTATGTATCATTTACATCTTATTATCTAACCGGTAACTTCAATCGAAATTCAAGATATGTTAACCCAACTGTTGCTATAGAAACCATTCCTTTTTCTGATACTTGATGTGAATGATAAGCACAGCTGTGCAATCACAGCATTTTACAACAAAAATAATATAACAAAGAGCCTGTAGTAAAGTCAAAGGCAAGAGCAACCTGTTACAACAAAAATCGAAGAATATTACAAGCTTAAGTAAATTACAGGTCGTTTACATTTACAGAACTACAAACTAATATGTCCCCCTTTCCCCCGTGACAAATAGAACTTCACAAAATCTATGTCAGATAAAGCATTTAGTTTTATTTATGTTTCTTACAATATTTTGTTATTTACAATTTCTATGTGTCATCAAGAAATATAGCAAAAAAATAAACAGAAAACGAGAAATAACCATTAATAGAGAAACTCTACAAACAGTCGATCGGCAATTTCTTTGTAGGGTTTGACTTAATACTTATTGAAGCTGTTTAAATTTTCAGTTAGGTGATATATATTTCAAGATAAGAAACTAAAAAGCAAAGATACACATTAAAGGGCAAAAACTCCTTCAAGACGTAGATTAACAATTTCATACACTGACTTCCTGGCTATTTACAGTTTCTCTCTATTTTAGTGTTTTAAAGATAATATCCGAAATCGCAAACAGAATTAGAAATTAAATGATGTTAACCCCTGTTAGAAGTCTTAATGGTAAGAAAGTTTTGAGCATTCGGAACATTTTTGGGCCCCGGACGATTTTCTCTATCTACAATGTTTCTTTTTTAAATATTACGCAATTACTTGCATTTTGATTATGTTCGTTTTAGCCATGGCCAGAAGAACAAGGCCCTACCTGTAATTCACGCCAAGATTGGTTTTAAAGAGATTACCAGAAAGGAGATTTTTTTTAAGGTTTACGACGACGACGTACGCAAAAAATGGCAGTAACTCGTCGAAGGGTGATGTGTATTGTTTCACTATTTTACCTGTAATGAAGCTGATAATTATAGATGCCAAGATAAGGTCAGATCGAGGACATTGACACCAATATACCAGTAGTAAGATTACCAAGATAACAAACAGGATCAGTGCTATGGCCGAAAATGCCCTGGCTGCTTTGATGGCAGTGTTAGCTGAAAAATAAACAAGCAATATGTCGATTGTACAGGATATATGTCTTGTATAAGATCGTTATACTTCTACAATTGCTTGTAGTAAATTGTTGGAAAAATTTAATTTGTGTAAAAATATATTCTCTGAACAAACTGCATGTATTTGTAATATAGATTTTATTTGTTCCCTTAAGAGGGTTATAAATCGTAAAAGTGTATTGCTATGTTTTCTATTTTCTTCCTAATAAGTAGAACTTACCACCAAATTCAACACATCTATCATTATTCCTATAAACTCGGTTAGTATCCGAGCAGTGCTGCCATAATCCAAAATTGGTGTCGTAGTAATCGTAAGACACCCAATATGGAGACGCAAATCCAATCAGCTCGAACACTAATCCAACGGTAATTAATGCAAAGGCTACTTTAAAATACACTGAGACAATAAACATTTCTGTAATATGAGGTATACTTCTTCCCGTAAAACAGTCAAGTGCACACACGATGCTTGATAACTTATGCACAGCTCTTATGTAGTGCGCTGCCTTACCGTTTAAAGAGGTACCACACAGGGACCTTAATCGATTATCAAATTGGTCGTCCGACGAGAAATATGCATCAGTTACAAACGTTTGATTTCACGCGCAGATGAAAATTTTATGTAAATACTATATCTCTTACTGGGCGATACTTCAATAACTACATGTTGAGGCACATTTGGGGATTACTACCGACAACAAACGCCCTTAAATATTTGATGTATGACTAACAAGTGTTGTGTATTTTTACTTGATCAAGAAGATAATGTTTTGGAACTTGATAACATTGTAGTTCTATATCGAGAGTTATTGCTATTATACAATAATTCTAATCATCGACCTTGATTGATTAATTGAATTTGATTTATACAGACAAACCATTCCATACACAGATACTTGTGTATCTTTACTTTGTAGGAAATCGCTTTTTTCTTACTGGTGGAATAATTGATTAATAAAATTAAGAAATACATGGGAATAAACGATAATAGTACTACATATTTTGTGTATTTCATTTAAATGTATTTAATTGTGATCACATATCAGGCAGATTTATTGATTAGTTAAATATTATTTGATGTACGTAGATTAAATATTTATATTCGGGTCGAGAACAAGTTTACAAACATCTGGTAAAGGGACACGACGGAAAAATAATTTTGACTCCACTGGAATATGCAGTTGGGTCGAGATGGAGAATTTAGCATTTCTTTGCAGGTATTATGACCCTACTCTTTTTTAAATTTACAAAAGAGATCTTTATCATGCATGGAGCTTGGTACTATTCAAACACAATATCTTTTTTCTGAAATTATAAAAAGGTCAATGTTCGCGTACTGTTGACCGGTCAATAGTTTCGACTGTTTCCCTCGCGTGCTCTGACGTCATTTTGTCAGTTTAAAATAGCAAAATGACTGTTTCCTTAATTTTTTTGACGAAATAACAGAGAAAAACAATACGAAAACATACAGACATATAAAATGTTGGCAGTGTGACATAGTTAAAAGATTGTTAAATCATGAGAAAAGTTTAATTATTAACATATTTGCAAAGCTATTTTCTTGTTCCTTTTTTTCTGCACGTACTGTTAAAACAGTAATTGATCAGGTAATAAAACAGTTATTTCATATGTAATTTGGGAACAGTTAAACAGTTTGACTGTTCCCAAATCACATATGAAATAACTGTATACTGTGAACACGTGGTTACAAACCCAAACTACCCAGATTTTTCTACTACTCACTGTGAACACTTGATTCCATCCACACGCAGATTACTCAGATATATCTACTACTTTGAAAACACAATAGTTCCAAATCAAGCGAACTTCATTTATGTATTATGTAGTTAAGTCGCCCAAAACGAAGTTTTGGCGACTTATTGCTTTTGCACCGTTTCTTATTATTAAGTCGCCAAAAACGAAGTTTTGGCGACTTATTGTTTTTGCACTGTTTCTTATTATTATTAAGTCGCCCAAAACGAAGTTTTGGCGCTTTTTTGTGCAGTTTTGCACCGTTTCTTCTTCTTCTTCTTATTATTATTAAGTCGCCCAAAACGAAGTTTTGGCGACTTATTGTTTTTGCACCGTTTCTTATTATGGCTCCCAAACGAAAGTTTGGGAGACATATTGTTTTTGCTCTGTTTCTTCTAAAGTAAAAAGTAAAAGTAAAAGTATTTTATTTAACCAATCATCGGCCCGTTAGGGCATATATAATCAAATTTGATACATACAATGTATAATATCAGGTAACTTTCACACACATGTTCTCTATTTCACTTTCGTACCTCTCATACTGATTGAAGTGATTTCTTATTAAGTCGCACAAAACGAAGTTTTGGCGACTTATTGTTTTTGCACCGTTTCTTATTATTATTATTATGTCTACCAAACGAAGTTTTGGGAGACATATTGTTTTTGTCCGGTTTCTTATTATTATTCTTCTTCTTTCTTTCTTTCTTTCTTTCTTTCTTTCTTTCTTTCTTTCTTTCTTTCTTTTTTCTTTCCGTTCAATCTTGTCCGCACATTTTCTCAGAGATGCAATGTCCAATCAAGATGAAACTTTGGGAAAATGTTAAGGGTGACCTGAAATTGTGCAATCCACTTTGAAATTTTCAAAATGGCCACCATTTTCAAAATGGTAGCCGTTAAAAAAAAATGACGGCAGTTGTCAGATCTCAGTAATGGTCGGAGCAATTTCAATGAAAATTGGTATACTGATACAGCTAACTATCCTGAGCGTTTTTGCCAAAAAAAATCTGACGCGGCCGACATTTCAAAATGTCATACGAACACCACCACCCTAAAAATGCAAAACTTTAAACGTCATCCGATTTAGACGAAATTTGGTATACAGGTAGCTTATGATACCCTTAGTGTTCCACTATTTAAAACATTTTTGTCCGACTTCCGGTTTCAAAATGGCGGCCATTTTAGTGCAGGAAAAAGTCAACTTTGTCCGATTTCAACAAAATTTGATTTCTAGGCATATTTTAATGTATTGATTTGAATGAAATACTATCCATGGGGATTATAGTGGCAATGGGGGTTCGCTTGGGAGACATTCTGTGTTGGCATCCCAACACAATCAGCACTAGTTAAGTCGCCGACCACGAAGTGTCGGGCGACTTATTGTTTTTACTCCGTTTCTTATTATTATTATTATTAAGTCGCCGACCACGAAGTCGCCGACCACGAAGTGTCGGGCGACTTATTGTTTTTACTCCGTTTCTTATTAAGTCGCCGACCACGAAGTGTCGGGCGACTTATTGTTTTTACTCCGTTTCTTCTTCTTCTTATTAAGTCGCCGACCACGAAGTGTCGGGCGACTTATTGTTTTTACTCCGTTTCTTATTATTATTATTATTATTATGTTTTCCTTTTTCCCCTCGCAATGTTGTCCGCTCGTTTTCTCGCTCATCTTTTAACCGATCGAAATGAAACTTGGCCAACTGAAAGCTCATGTTATGAAGTTGTGCTCTTGACTTTTAGTTCCCTCTACTCGGTCAAAAGTGCGGAACGGGAGGCGACTTCAACGTTTCGGGAAACGTAAATTTTAATTATTATTATTATTTTCATATTTCTTATGTTTTCCTTTTTCCCCTCGCAATGTTGTCCGCTCGTTTTCTCGCTCATCTTTTAACCGATCGAAATGAAACTTGGTCAACTGAAAGCTCATGTTATGAAGTTGTGCTCTACTCGGTCAAAAGTGCGGAACGGGAGGCGACTTCAACGTTTCGTGAAACGTAAATTTTAATTAAGTCGCCGACCACGAAGTGTCGGGCGACTTATTGTGTTTACTCCGTTTCTTATTAAGTCGCCAACCACGAAGTGTCGGGCGACTTATTGTTTTTACTCCGTTTCTTCTTCTTCTTATTAAGTCGCCGACCACGAAGTGTCGGGCGACTTATTGTTTTTACTCCGTTTCTTATTATTAAGTCGCCGACCACGAAGTGTCGGGCGACTTATTGTTTTTACTCCGTTTCTTATTAAGTCGCCCAAAAAAATTTTTTTTGGGAGACTTATTGTGTTTGCACCGTTTCTTATTATTAAGTCGCCCAAAACAAAGTTTTGGGAGACTTATTGTTTTTGCACCGTTTCTTCTTATTATTATTATTATTATTATTATTAAGTCGCCCAAAACAAAGTTTTGGGAGACTTATTGTTTTTGCACCGTTTCTTATTATTATTATTATTATTAAGTCGCCCAAAACAAGTTTTGGGAGACTTATTGTTTTTGCACCGTTTCTTATTATTATTATTATTATTATTCTTTTCCACACATTTTTCTTAATCGTGAACTTGTCCGACACATTTTTTGAAAACGCTTTGACCAATCAAGATAAAACCTGCTGAGGTGGGTGGAGGGTCACTCAGAGGTGTGCCATTCACTTTTGAAATTTTCAAAATGGCCGCCATTTTCAAAATGGCCGCCATTTTCAAAATGGCCGCCATTTTCAAAATGGCCGCCATTAAAGATTTTTGGCGACCTCTCAGATCTCGGAGATGGGTGGATGGATTTTAATGAAAATTGGTACACTGGTAGAGTTAACCATCCTGAGCAGTGTGGCGAAAAAAAATTTGATGCGAATGCCGCCATTTTAAAATCGCCGCCATTTCATCACACCCGCCCCCCAAAAATGTCAACTTTGTCCGATTTCAACGAAATTTGATTTCTAGACGTATTTTGATGTACTGTCAAGATAAAACCTGCTGAGGTGGGTGGAGGGTCACTCAGAGGTGTGCCATCCACTTTTGAAATTTTCAAAATGGCCGCCATTTTCAAAATGGCCGCCATTAAAGATTTTTGGCCCCCTCTCAGATCTCGGAGATGGGTGGATGGATTTTAATGAAAATTAGTACACTGGTAGAGTTAACCATCCTGAGCATTGTGGCGAAAACAAATTTGATGCGAAAGCCGCCATTTTAAAATGGCCGCCGTTTTACCACACCCGCCCCCCGAAAACGTCAACTTTGTCCGATTTCAACGAAATTTGATTTCTAGACGTATTTTGATGTACAGCTGTACTGATTTGCATGGAATACTATCCATGGGG
Organism: Limnoperna fortunei; assembly: GCA_944474755.1. Lineage (NCBI taxonomy): Eukaryota > Metazoa > Mollusca > Bivalvia > Mytilida > Modiolidae > Limnoperna > Limnoperna fortunei. The sequence continues at coordinate 5,916,215 of OX104113.1, forward strand.
ATTTGGGCGACTTCTGTGTTGGCATCCCAACACAATCATGTTTAATTATTATTATTAAGTCGCCCAAAACAAGTTTTGGGAGACTTATTGTTTTTGCACCGTTTCTTATTATTATTATTATTATTATTATTATTATTCTTTTCCACACATTTTTCTTAATCGTGAACTTGTCCGACACATTTTTTGAAAACGCTTTGACCAATCAAGATAAAACCTGCTGAGGTGGGTGGAGGGTCGCTCAGAGGTGTGCCATTCACTTTTGAAATTTTCAAAATGGCCGCCATTTTCAAAATGGCCGCCATTAAAGATTTTTGGCGACCTCTCAGATCTCGGAGATGGGTGGATGGATTTTAATGAAAATTGGTACACTGGTAGAGTTAACCATCCTGAGCAGTGTGGCGAAAAAAAATATGATGCGAATGCCGCCATTTTAAAATCGCCGCCATTTTATCACACCCGCCCCCCAAAAATGTCAACTTTGTCCGATTTCAACGAAATTTGATTTCTAGACGTATTTTGATGTACTGTCAAGATAAAACCTGCTGAGGTGGGTGGAGGGTCACTCAGAGGTGTGCCATCCACTTTTGAAATTTTCAAAATGGCCGCCATTAAAGATTTTTGGCCCCCTCTCAGATCTCGGAGATGGGTGGATGGATTTTAATGAAAATTGGTACACTGGTAGAGTTAACCATCCTGAGCATTGTGGCGAAAACAAATTTGATGCGAAAGCCGCCATTTTAAAATGGCCGCCGTTTTACCACACCCGCCCCCCAAAAACGTCAACTTTGTCCGATTTCAACGAAATTTGATTTCTAGACGTATTTTGATGTACAGCTGTACTGATTTGCATGGAATACTATCCATGAGGATTTGGGCGACTTCTGTGTTGGCATCCCAACACAATCATGTTTAATTAAATCCCCGACCACGAAGTGTCGGGGATTTATTGTTTTTGCACCGTTTCTTATTATTATTATTATTCTTCTTCTTCTTCTTCTTCTGGACCTAACTTTGTCCGTAGGATTTCTCGAAGACGAAAAGACATAGGTCAATGAAACTTACCAGAAAGATAGGTCACCACTAGGAAATGGTCTTTCCGATTTCGAAATTTTGAAAATGGCGGCCATCTTGGATTGGCGGCCATTTTGAATTTGAAAAAAATACAAAATTAATCATAAAAAATCACAAACAATATGGATATGAACCAAAATAGGTTTATAGGTCAATATTAAGATCCCGGACAATATGGGACCATTTTCCGAAAAATCCAAGATGGCCACCATATTCAAAATGGCCGCCAAAGTGCGAAAATTGAAAAGTTGTCCGATTTCAACGAAAATTGGCATTTAGGTCAATATTGATATTACGAACAACATGGTGACATGTTCGAACAAATCAAAGATGGCCGCCAAAGTCCAAGATGGCCGCCATATTCAAAATGGCCTCCAAAGTGCGAAAATTGAAAAGTTGTCCGATTTCAACGAAAATTGGCATTTAGGTGAATATTGATATTACGAACAACATGGTGACATGTTTGAACAAATCCAAGATGGCCGCCATATTCAAAATGGCCGCCAAAGTGCGAAAATTGAAAAGTTGTCCGATTTCAACGAAAATTGGCATTTAGGTCAATATTGATATTACGAACAACATGGCGACACTTTCGAACAAATCCAAGATGGCTGTCATATTCAAAATGGCTGCCAAAGTGCGAATATTGAAAAGTTGTCTGATTTCAACAAAAATTGGCATTTAGGTCAATATTGATATTACGAACAACATGTCGAACAAATCCAAGATGGCTGCCAAAGTCCAAGATGGCCGCCATATTCAAAATGGCCGCCAAAGTGCGAAAATTGAAAAGTTGTCCGAATTGTGACAAAAGTGGGCACGGGAGGGGATTTTTTTGTGACTTGCTTGCAATCACAATCAGCACTTGTTATTATTATTATTATTCTTTTCCACACATTTTTCTTAATCGTGAACTTGTCCGACACATTTTTTGAAAACGCTTTGACCAATCAAGATAAAACCTGCTGAGGTGGGTGGAGGGTCACTCAGAGGGGTGCCATCCACTTTTGAAATTTTCAAAATGGCCGCCATTTTCAAAATGGCCGCCGTTAAAGATTTTTGGCCCCCTCTCAGATCTCGGAGATGGCTGGATGGATTTTAATGAAAATTGGTACACTGGTAGAGTTAACCATCCTGAGCAGTGTGGCGAAAAAAAATTTGATGCGAACGCCGCCATTTTAAAATGGCCGCCGTTTTACCACACCCGCCCCCCAAAAACGTCAACTTTGTCCGATTTCAACGAAATTTGATTTCTAGACGTATTTTGATGTACTGAACCTGCTGAGGTGGGTGGAGGGTCACTCAGAGGTGTGCCATCCACTTTTGAAATTTTCAAAATGGCGGCCATTTTGAAAATGGCGGCCATTAAAGATTTTTGGCCCCCTCTCAGATCTCGGAGATGGGTGGATGGATTTTAATGAAAATTGGTACACTGGTAGAGTTAACCATCCTGAGCAGTATGGCGAAAACAAATTTGATGCAAAAGCCGCCATTTTAAAATGGCCGCCGTTTTACCACACCCGCCCCCAAAAACATCATCTTTGTCCGATTTTAACGAAATTTGATTTCTAGAGGTATTTTGATGTACTGATTTGAATGGAATACTATCCATGGGGATTTGGGCGACTTCTGTGTTGGCATCCCAACACAATCATGTTTAATTAAGTCGCCGACCACGAAGTGTCGGGCGACTTATTGTTTTTACTCCGTTTCTTATTAAGTCGCCGACCACGAAGTGTCGGGCGACTTATTGTTTTTACTCCGTTTCTTATTATTATGTCTCCCAAACGAAGTTTTGGGAGACATATTGTTTTTGTCCGGTTTCTTATTATTATTCTTCTTCTTTCTTTTTTCTTTCCGTTCAATCTTGTCCGCACATTTTCTCAGAGATGCAATGTCCAATCAAGATGAAACTTTGGGAACATGTTAAGGGTGACCTGAAGTTGTGCAATCCACTTTTGAAATTTTCAAAATGGCCGCCGCTGAAAAAAAATGACGGCAGTTGTCAGATCTCAGTAATTGCCAAAGCAATTTCAATGAAAATTGGTATACTGATACAGCTAACTATCCTGAGCATTTTTGCAAAAAAAAATTTGACGCGACCGACATTTCAAAATGGCCGCCATCCGAACACCACCCCCCTAAAAATGCAAAAAATTTAAACATCATCCGATTTCGACGAAATTTGGTACAAAGGTAGATTATGGTACCCTGAGTGTGCCACTACTTTCAAAATGTTTGTCAGACTTCCGGTTTCAAAATGGCGGCCGTTTTAAAGTTTTACAAAATGACGGCCGTTGTCAGATCTCAGTAATTGCCAAAGCAATTTCAATGAAAATTGGTATACTGGTACAGCTAACTATCCCGAGCATTTTTGCCAAAAAAAATTTGACGCGGCCGACATTTCAAAATGGCCGCCATCCGAACACCACCACCCTAAAAATGTAAAAATTTAAACGTCATCCGATTTAGACGAAATTTGGTATACAGGTAGCTTATGATACCCTAAGTGTGCCATTATTTAAAAATGTTTTGTCCGACTTCCGGTTTCAAAATGGCGGCCATTTTACTGCAGGAAAAAGTCAACTTTGTCCGATTTCAACAAAATTTGATTTCTAGGCATATTTTAATGTACTGATTTGAATGAAATACTATCCATGGGGATTATAGTGGCAATGGGGGTTCGTTTGGGAGACATTCTGTGTTGGCATCCCAACACAATCAGCACTAGTTATTATTATTTTCATATTTCTTATGTTTTCCCCTCGCAATGTTGTCCGCTCGTTTTCTCGCTCATCTTTTAACCGATCGAAATGAAACTTTGGGAACATGTTAAGGGTGACCTGAAGTTGTGCAATCCACTTTTGAAATTTTCAAAATGACCGCCATTTTTAAAATGGCCGCCGTTGAAAAAAATGACGGCCGTTGTCAGATCTCAGTAATTGCCAAAGCGATTTCAATGAAAATTGGTATACTGGTACAGCTAACTATCCCGAGCATTTTTGCAAAAAAAAATTTGACGCGGCCGACATTTCAAAATGGCCGCCATCGGAACACCACCCCCTTAAAAATGTAAAAATTTAAACGTCATCCGATTTAGACGAAATTTGGTATACAGGTAGCTTATGATACCCTAAGTGTGCCATTATTTAAAAATGTTTTGTCCGACTTCCGGTTTTAAAATGGCGGCCGTTTTAAAGTTTTACAAAATGGCGGCCGTTGTCAGATCTCAGTTATGGCCAGAGCAATTTCAATGAAAATTGGTATACTGATACAGCTAACTATCCTGAGCATTTTTGCAAAAAAAATTTTTTGTCCGACTTCCGGTTTCAAAATGGCGGCCGTTTTAAAGTTTGCTCGTTTTCTCGCTCATCTTTTAACCGATCGAAATGAAACTTGGCCAACTGAAAGCTCATGTTATGAAGTTGTGCTCTTGACTTTTAGTTCCCTCTACTCGGTCAAAAGTGCGGAACGGGAGGCGACTTCAACGTTTCGGGAAACGTAAATTTTAATTATTATTATTTTCATATTTCTTATGTTTTCCTTTTTCCCCTCGCAATGTTGTCCGCTCGTTTTCTCGCTCATCTTTTAACCGATCGAAATGAATCTTTGGGAACATAATAAGGGTGACCTGAAGTTGTGCAATCCACTTTTGAAATTTTCAAAATGGCCGCCATTTTCAAAATGGCCGCCGTTGAAAAAAAATGACGGCCGTTGTCAGATCTCAGTAATTGCCAAAGCAATTTCAATGAAAATTGGTATACTGATACAGCTCCCTATCCCGAGCATTTTCACCAAAAAAAATTTGACGCGGCCGACATTTCAAAATGGCCGCCATCCGAACACCACCCCCCTAAAACTGTAAAAATTTAAACGTCATCCGATTTAAACGAAATTTGGTATACAGGTAGCTTATGATACCCTGAGTGTGCCACTATTTTCAAAATTTTTGTCCGACTTCCGGTTTCAAAATGGCGGCCGTTTTAAAGTTTTACAAAATGGCGGCCGTTGTCAGATCTCAGTTATGGCCAGAGCAATTTCAATGAAAATTGGTATACTGATACAGCTAACTATCCTGAGCATTTTTGCAAAAAAAATTTTTTGTCCGACTTCCGGTTTCAAAATGGCGGCCGTTTTAAAGTTTGCTCGTTTTCTCGCTCATCTTTTAACCGATCGAAATGAAACTTGGCCAACTGAAAGCTCATGTTATGAAGTTGCGCTCTTGACTTTTAGTTCCCTCTACTCGGTCAAAAGTGCGGAACGGGAGGCGACTTCAACGTTTCGGGAAACGTAAATTTTAATTAAGTCGCCGACCACGAAGTGTCGGGCGACTTATTGTTTTTACTCCGTTTCTTATTAAGTCGCCGACCACGAAGTGTCGGGCGACTTATTGTTTTTACTCCGTTTCTTATTATTATTATTTTCATATTTCTTATGTTTTCCTTTTCCCCCTCGCAATGTTGTCCGCTCGTTTTCTCGCTCATCTTTTAACCGATCGAAATGAAACTTTGGGAACATAATAAGGGTGACCTGAAGTTGTGCAATCCACTTTTGAAATTTTCAAAATGGCCGCCATTTTCAAAATGGCCGCCGTTGAAAAAAAATGACGGCCGTTGTCAGATCTCAGTAATTGCCAAAGCAATTTCAATGAAAATTGGTATACTGATACAACTCCGTATCCCGAGCATTTTTGCAAAAAAAAATTTGACGCGGCCGACATTTCAAAATGGCCGCCATCCGAACACCACCCCCCTAAAACTGTAAAAATTTAAACGTCATCCGATTTAAACGAAATTTGGTATACAGGTAGCTTATGATACCCTGAGTGTGCCACTATTTTCAAAATTTTTGTCCGACTTCCGGTTTCAAAATGGCGGCCGTTTTAAAGTTTTACAAAATGGCGGCCGTTGTCAGATCTCAGTTATGGCCAGAGCAATTTCAATGAAAATTGGTATACTGATACAGCTAACTATCCTGAGCATTTTTGCAAAAAAAATTTTTTGTCCGACTTCCGGTTTCAAAATGGCGGCCGTTTTAAAGTTTGCTCGTTTTCTCGCTCATCTTTTAACCGATCGAAATGAAACTTGGCCAACTGAAAGCTCATGTTATGAAGTTGTGCTCTTGACTTTTAGTTCCCTCTACTCGGTCAAAAGTGCGGAACGGGAGGCGACTTCAACGTTTCGGGAAACGTAAATTTTAATTATTATTATTATTATTCTTTTCCACACATTTTTCTTAATCGTGAACTTGTCCGACACATTTTTTGAAAACGCTTTGACCAATCAAGATAAAACCTGCTGAGGTGGGTGGAGGGTCACTCAGAGGGGTGCCATCCACTTTTGAAATTTTCAAAATGGCCGCCATTTTCAAAATGACCGCCGTTAAAGATTTTTGGCCCCCTCTCAGATCTCGGAGATGGCTGGATGGATTTTAATGAAAATTGGTACACTGGTAGAGTTAACCATCCTGAGCAGTGTGGCGAAAAAAAATTTGATGCGAACGCCGCCATTTTAAAATGGCCGCCGTTTTACCACACCCGCCCCCCAAAAACGTCAACTTTGTCCGATTTCAACGAAATTTGATTTCTAGACGTATTTTGATGTACTGAACCTGCTGAGGTGGGTGGAGGGTCACTCAGAGGTGTGCCATCCACTTTTGAAATTTTCAAAATGGCCGCCATTTTCAAAATGGCCGCCATTAAAGATTTTTGGCCCCCTCTCAGATCTCGGAGATGGGTGGATGGATTTTAATGAAAATTGGTACACTGGTAGAGTTAACCATCCTGAGCAGTATGGCGAAAACAAATTTGATGCAAAAGCCGCCATTTTAAAATGGCCGCCGTTTTACCACACCCGCCCCCAAAAACATCATCTTTGTCCGATTTTAACGAAATTTGATTTCTAGACGTATTTTGATGTACTGATTTGAATGGAATACTATCCATGGGGATTTGGGCGACTTCTGTGTTGGCATCCCAACACAATCATGTTTAATTATTATTATTATTATTAAGTCGCCCAAAAAAAATTTTTTTGGGAGACTTATTGTGTTTGCACCGTTTCTTATTATTATTATTATTAAGTCGCCCAAAACAAAGTTTTGGGAGACTTATTGTTTTTGCACCGTTTCTTATTAAGTCGCCCAAAACAAGTTTTGGGAGACTTATTGTTTTTGCACCGTTTCTTCTTCTTATTATTATTATTATTATTATTCTTTTCCACACATTTTTCTTAATCGTGAACTTGTCCGACGCATTTTTTGAAAACGCTTTGACCAATCAAGATAAAACCTGCTGAGGTGGGTGGAGGGTCACTCAGAGGTGTGCCATTCACTTTTGAAATTTTCAAAATGGCTGCCATTTTCAAAATGGCCGCCGTTAAAGATTTTTTGCCCCCTCTCAGATCTCGGAGATGGGTGGATGGATTTTAATGAAAATTGGTACACTGGTAGAGTTAACCATCCTGAGCAGTATGGCGAAAACAAATTTGATGCAAAAGCCGCCATTTTAAAATGGCCGCCGTTTTACCACACCCGCCCCCAAAAACATCAACTTTGTCCGATTTTAACGAAATTTGATTTCTAGAGGTATTTTGATGTACTGATTTGAATGGAATACTATCCATGGGGATTTGGGCGACTTCTGTGTTGGCATCCCAACACAATCATGTTTAATTATTATTATTATTATTATTATTTCGGTTTCCACTTTTTCTAGATCGTGAACTTGTCCGACACATTTCTCAGAGACGCCTTAATAGAATCAAATGAAACTTGGCACAGTTGTAGATGGGCATATGGAGGGATGCAGTCAATAGTCAGAATTTTGATAATCGCCGCCATTTCAAAATGGCCGCCACTTGACGACACCCACCCAAAAATGGCAAAAATTTTCCCGTGGTCCGAATTCAACGAAATTTAATATGGAGGTAGATGTTAGTATTTCGAGTGAAACGGTACCTTTAAATTTGTTCTCGGACTTCCGGTTTCAAAATGGCCGCCAAAAACGTGTATAATTTTCAACGTTATGCGATCTCGATGACATTTAACGTGCTCCGATTGCAATGAAATTTGGTGTGGAGGTAAATTTAAGTGTCCCCAGTGGAACTCCACATTCGAAATTTTTTCTCGACCGTGGTTTCCAAAATGGCGGCCAAAAACGCGTCAAATTTTAAACGTTATCCGATTTGAATGAAATTTGATATGTAGGTACATCTTAATGTCCTGAGCGGAACGCAATAATATCCATGGGAATTTTGGGCGACTTCTGTGTTGGCATCCCAACACATTATTTTTAATTATTATTAAGTCGCCCAAAACAAGTTTTGGGAGACTTATTGTTTTTGCACCGTTTCTTATTATTATTATTATTATTATTATTATTATTCTTTTCCACACATTTTTCTTAATCGTGAACTTGTCCGACACATTTTTTGAAAACGCTTTGACCAATCAAGATAAAACCTGCTGAGGTGGGTGGAGGGTCACTCAGAGGTGTGCCATTCACTTTTGAAATTTTCAAAATGGCCGCCATTTTCAAAATGGCCGCCATTAAAGATTTTTGGCGACCTCTCAGATCTCGGAGATGGGTGGATGGATTTTAATGAAAATTGGTACACTGGTAGAGTTAACCATCCTGAGCAGTGTGGCGAAAAAAAATTTGATGCGAATGCCGCCATTTTAAAATCGCCGCCATTTTATCACACCCGCCCCCCAAAAATGTCAACTTTGTCCGATTTCAACGAAATTTGATTTCTAGACGTATTTTGATGTACTGTCAAGATAAAACCTGCTGAGGTGGGTGGAGGGTCACTCAGAGGTGTGCCATCCACTTTTGAAATTTTCAAAATGGCCGCCATTTTCAAAATGGCCGCCATTAAAGATTTTTGGCCCCCTCTCAGATCTCGGAGATGGGTGGATGGATTTTAATGAAAATTAGTACACTGGTAGAGTTAACCATCCTGAGCATTGTGGCGAAAACAAATTTGATGCGAAAGCCGCCATTTTAAAATGGCCGCCGTTTTACCACACCCGCCCCCCGAAAACGTCAACTTTGTCCGATTTCAACGAAATTTGATTTCTAGACGTATTTTGATGTACAGCTGTACTGATTTGCATGGAATACTATCCATGGGGATTTGGGCGACTTCTGTGTTGGCATCCCAACACAATCATGTTTAATTATTATTATTATTATTCTTTTCCACACATTTTTCTTAATCGTGAACTTGTCCGACACATTTTTTGAAAACGCTTTGACCAATCAATATAAAACCTGCTGAGATGGGTGGAGGGTCACTCAGAGGGGTGCCATCCACTTTTGAAATTTTCAAAATGGCCGCCATTTTCAAAATGGCCGCCGTTAAAGATTTTTGGCCCCCTCTCAGATCTCGGAGATGGCTGGATGGATTTGAATGAAAATTGGTACACTGGTAGAGTTAACCATCCTGAGCAGTGTGGCTAAAAAAAATTTGATGCGAACGCCGCCATTTTAAAATGGCCGCCGTTTTACCACACCCGCCCCCCAAAAACGTCAACTTTGTCCGATTTCAACGAAATTTGATTTCTAGACGTATTTTGATGTACTGAACCTGCTGAGGTGGGTGGAGGGTCACTCAGAGGTGTGCCATCCACTTTTGAAATTTTCAAAATGGCCGCCATTTTCAAAATGGCCGCCGTTAAAGATTTTTGGCCCCCTCTCAGATCTCGGAGATGGGTGGATGGATTTTAATGAAAATTGGTACACTGGTAGAGTTAACCATCCTGAGCAGTATGGCGAAAACAAATTTGATGCAAAAGCCGCCATTTTAAAATGGCCGCCGTTTTACCACACCCGCCCCCAAAAACATCATCTTTGTCCGATTTTAACGAAATTTGATTTCTAGAGGTATTTTGATGTACTGATTTGAATGGAATACTATCCATGGGGATTTGGGCGACTTCTGTGTTGGCATCCCAACACAATCATGTTTAATTATTATTAAGTCGCCCAAAACAAAGTTTTGGGAGACTTATTGTTTTTGCACCGTTTCTTATTATTATTAAGTCGCCCAAAAAAATTTTTTTTGGGAGACTTATTGTGTTTGCACCGTTTCTTATTATTATTAAGTCTCCCAAACGAAGTTTGGAGACTTATTGTTTTTACTCTGTTTCTTATTATTATTATTATTCTTCTTCTGGTTTTTCCGTAGAGATTTCCGACACTTTTCTCAGAAACCGTAAATGGGATCAATTTGAAACTTGGTAGGATGTTAGACCCTATTGGCTAGATGTGCAATCATCTTTCGGAATTTCCAAGATGGCCGCCACTTTCAAAATGGCCGCCATTTAAGTTTTCCCGCCAAAATGCAGTTCCCGGAGAACCGCCAGATGGATTTCGATGAAACTTGGTATGTAGGTTCAGCATAGTGGTCTTGATTTATTTTTGGCAAAAAATCGCGCGCGACCGGCCGCCATTTTCAAAATGGCCGCCGAATCGCCAAAAATTCAAGTTTGTCGGATTTCAACGAAAATGGGTTTTAACAGTAAATTTGGTATGCCGAGTCCAATGGTCAACTCAGAATTTTTATACGACGCGCCATTTTTTGTAAAATGGCCGCCAAAGTTGCCAAATGGGCAAAAATTCAACATTGTCATAATTCAACGAAAATAGGTTCTAAAAGTAAATTTGGTATGCCGAGTTCAACGGTACACTCAGATTTTTTATACGACCCGCCATTTTTTTAAAAATGGCCACCAAAGTCGCCAAATCGGCAAAAATTCAACATTGTCGGAACTCAATGAAAATTGGTTACTAAAGTAAATTTAGTATGTCGAGTTCAATGGTCAACTCAGAATTTTTATATGACGCGCTATTTTTTGTACAGGACTATCAGTAACTTCGTTTGGGAGACTTCACGTTTCGCGAAACGTAAATTTTAATTATTAAGTCCCCGACCACGAAGTGTCGGGCGACTTATTGTTTTTACTCCGTTTCTTATTATTATTATTATTATTATTATTATTTTCATATTTCTTATGTTTTCCCCTCGCAATGTTGTCCGCTCGTTTTCTCGCTCATCTTTTAACCGATCGAAATGAAACTTTAGGAACATGTTAAGGGTGACCTGAAGTTGTGCAATCCACTTTTGAAATTTTCAAAATGGCCGCCATTTTCAAAATGGCCGCCGTTGAAAAAAATAACGGCCGTTGTCAGATCTCAGTAATTGCCAAAGCAATTTCAATGAAAATTGGTATACTGGTACAGTTAACTATCCCGAGCATTTTTGCAAAAAAAAAATTGACGCGGCCGACATTTCAAAATGGCCGCCATCCGAACACCACCCCCCTAAAAATGTAAAAATTTAAACGTCATCCGATTTAGACGAAATTTGGTATACAGGTAGCTTATGATACCCTAAGTGTGCCACTATTAAAAATGTTTTGTCCGACTTCCGGTTTCAAAATGGCGGCCGTTTTAAAGTTTTACAAAATGGCGGCCGTTGTCAGATCTCAGTTATGGCCAGAGCAATTTCAATGAAAATTGGTATACTGATACAGCTAACTATCCTGAGCATTTTTGCAAAAAAAATTTTTTGTCCGACTTCCGGTTTCAAAATGGCGGCCGTTTTAAAGTTTGCTCGTTTTCTCGCTCATCTTTTAACCGATCGAAATGAAACTTGGCCAACTGAAAGCTCATGTTATGAAGTTATGCTCTTGACTTTTAGTTCCCTCTACTCGGTCAAAAGTGCGGAACGGGAGGCGACTTCAACGTTTCGGGAAACGTAAATTTTAATTATTATTAAGTCGCCGACCACGAAGTGTCGGGCGACTTATTGTTTTTACTCCGTTTCTTATTATTATTATTTTCATATTTCTTATGTTTTCCCCTCGCAATGTTGTCCGCTCGTTTTCTCGCTCATCTTTTAACCGATCGAAATGAAACTTTGGGAACATGTTAAGGGTGACCTGAAGTTGTGCAATCCACTTTTGAAATTTTCAAAATGGCCGCCATTTTCAAAATGGCCGCCGTTGAAAAAAATGACGGCCGTTGTCAGATCTCAGTAATTGCCAAAGCAATTTCAATGAAAATTGGTATACTGGTACAGCTAACTATCCCGAGCATTTTTGCAAAAAAAAATTTGACGCGGCCGACATTTCAAAATGGCCGCCATCCGAACACCACCCCCCTAAAAATGTAAAAATTTAAACGTCATCCGATTTAGACGAAATTTGGTATACAGGTAGCTTATGATACCCTAAGTGTGCCACTATTTAAAAATGTTTTGTCCGACTTCCGGTTTCAAAATGGCGGCCGTTTTAAAGTTTTACAAAATGGCGGCCGTTGTCAGATCTCAGTTATGGCCAGAGCAATTTCAATGAAAATTGGTATACTGATACAGCTAACTATCCTGAGCATTTTTGCAAAAAAAAATTTTTGTCCGACTTCCGGTTTCAAAATGGCGGCCGTTTTAAAGTTTGCTCGTTTTCTCGCTCATCTTTTAACCGATCGAAATGAAACTTGGCCAACTGAAAGCTCATGTTATGAAGTTGTGCTCTTGACTTTTAGTTCCCTCTACTCGGTCAAAAGTGCGGAACGGGAGGCGACTTGAACGTTTCGGGAAACGTAAATTTTAATTATTATTATTATTATTCTTTTCCACACTTTTTTCTTAATCGTGAACTTGTCCGACACATTTTTTGAAAACGCTTTGACCAATCAAGATAAAACCTGCTGAGGTGGGTGGAGGGTCACTCAGAGGTGTGCCATCCACTTTTGAAATTTTCAAAATGGCCGCCATTTTCAAAATGGCCGCCATTAAAGATTTTTGGCGACCTCTCAGATCTCGGAGATGGGTGGATGGATTTTAATGAAAATTGGTACACTGGTGGAGTTAACCATCCTGAGCAGTGTGGCGAAAAAAAATTTGATGCGAATGCCGCCATTTTATCACACCCGCCCCCCAAAAATGTCAACTGTCCGATTTCAACGAAATTTGATTTCTAGACGTATTTTGATGTACTGTCAAGATAAAACCTGCTGAGGTGGGTGGAGGGTCACTCAGAGGTGTGCCATCCACTTTTGAAATTTTCAAAATGGCCGCCATTTTCAAAATAGCCGCCATTAAAGATTTTTGGCGACCTCTCAGATCTCGGAGATGGGTGGATGGATTTTAATGAAAATTGGTACACTGGTAGAGTTAACCATCCTTAGCAGTGTGGCGAAAAAAAATTTGATGCGAATGCCGCCATTTTATCACACCCGCCCCCCAAAAATGTCAACTTTGTCCGATTTTAACGAAATTTGATTTCTAGACGTATTTTGATGTACTGTCAAGATAAAACCTGCTGAGGTGGGTGGAGGGTCACTCAGAGGTGTGCCATTCACTTTTGAAATTTTCAAAATGGCCGCCATTTTCAAAATGGCCGCCATTAAAGATTTTTGGCGACCTCTCAGATCTCGGAGATGGGTGGATGGATTTTAATGAAAATTGGTACACTGGTAGAGTTAACCATCCTGAGCAGTGTGGCGAAAAAAAATTTGATGCGAATGCCGCCATTTTAAAATCGCCGCCATTTTATCACACCCGCCCCCCAAAAATGTCAACTTTGTCCGATTTCAACGAAATTTGATTTCTAGACGTATTTTGATGTACTGTCAAGATAAAACCTGCTGAGGTGGGTGGAGGGTCACTCAGAGGTGTGCCATTCACTTTTGAAATTTTCAAAATGGCCGCCATTTTCAAAATGGCCGCCATTAAGATTTTTGGCGACCTCTCAGATCTCGGAGATGGGTGGATGGATTTTAATGAAAATTGGTACACTGGTGGAGTTAACCATCCTGAGCAGTGTGGCGAAAAAAAATTTGATGCGAAAGCCGCCATTTTAAAATGGCCGCCGTTTTACCACTCCCGCCCCCCGAAAACGTCAACTTTGTCCGATTTCAACGAAATTTGATTTCTAGACGTATTTTGATGTACAGCTGTACTGATTTGCATGGAATACTATCCATGGGGATTTGGGCGACTTCTGTGTTGGCATCCCAACACAATCATGTTTAATTATTATTAAGTCGCCCAAAAAAATTTTTTTTGGGAGACTTATTGTGTTTGCACCGTTTCTTATTATTATTAAGTCGCCGACCACGAAGTGTCGGGCGACTTATTGTTTTTACTCCGTTTCTTATTATTATTATTATTTTCATATTTCTTATGTTTTCCTTTTTCCCCTCGCAATGTTGTCCGCTCGTTTTCTCGCTCATCTTTTAACCGATCGAAATGAAACTTTGGGAACATGTTAAGGGTGACCTGAAGTTGTGCAATCCACTTTTGAAATTTTCAAAATGGCCGCCATTTTCAAAATGGCCGCCGTTGAAAAAAATGACGGCCGTTGTCAGATCTCAGTAATTGCCAAAGCAATTTCAATGAAAATTGGTATACTGGTACAGCTAACTATCCCGAGCATTTTTGCAAAAAAAAATTTGACGCGGCCGACATTTCAAAATGGCCGCCATCCGAACACCACCCCCCTAAAAATGTAAAAATTTAAACGTCATCCGATTTACACGAAATTTGGTATACAGGTAGCTTATGATACCCTAAGTGTGCCACTATTTAAAAATGTTTTGTCCGACTTCCGGTTTCAAAATGGCGGCCGTTTTAAAGTTTTACAAAATGGCGGCCGTTGTCAGATCTCAGTTATGGCCAGAGCAATTTCAATGAAAATTGGTATACTGATACAGCTAACTATCCTGAGCATTTTTGCAAAAATAATTTTGTCCGACTTCCGGTTTCAAAATGGCGGCCGTTTTAAAGTTTGCTCGTTTTCTCGCTCATCTTTTAACCGATCGAAATGAAACTTGGCCAACTGAAAGCTCATGTTATGAAGTTGTGCTCTTGACTTTTAGTTCCCTCTACTCGGTCAAAAGTGCGGAACGGGAGGCGACTTCAACGTTTCGGGAAACGTAAATTTTAATTATTATTATTATTATTCTTTTCCACACATTTTTCTTAATCATGAACTTGTCCGACACATTTTTTGAAAACGCTTTGACCAATCAAGATAAAACCTGCTGAGGTGGGTGGAGGGTCACTCAGAGGTGTGCCATTCACTTTTGAAATTTTCAAAATGGCCGCCATTTTCAAAATGGCCGCCATTAAAGATTTTTGACGACCTCTCAGATCTCGGAGATGGGTGGATGGATTTTAATGAAAATTGGTACACTGGTAGAGTTAACCATCCTGAGCAGTGTGGCGAAAAAAAATTTGATGCGAATGCCGCCATTTTAAAATCGCCGCCATTTTATCACACCCGCCCCCCAAAAATGTCAACTTTGTCCGATTTCAACGAAATTTGATTTCTAGACGTATTTTGATGTACTGTCAAGATAAAACCTGCTGAGGTGGGTGGAGGGTCACTCAGAGGTGTGCCATCCACTTTTGAAATTTTCAAAATGGCCGCCATTTTCAAAATGGCCGCCATTAAAGAATTTTGGCCCCCTCTCAGATCTCGGAGATGGGTGGATGGATTTTAATGAAAATTGGTACACTGGTAGAGTTAACCATCCTGAGCATTGTGGCGAAAACAAATTTGATGCGAAAGCCGCCATTTTAAAATGGCCGCCGTTTTACCACACCCGCCCCCCGAAAACGTCAACTTTGTCCGATTTCAACGAAATTTGATTTCTAGACGTATTTTGATGTACAACTGTACTGATTTGCATGGAATACTATCCATGGGGATTTGGGCGACTTCTGTGTTGGCATCCCAACACAATCATGTTTAATTATTATTATTATTATTCTTTTCCACACATTTTTCTTAATCGTGAACTTGTCCGACACATTTTTTGAAAACGCTTTGACCAATCAAGATAAAACCTGCTGAGGTGGGTGGAGGGTCACTCAGAGGGGTGCCATTCACTTTTGAAATTTTCAAAATGGCCGCCATTTTCAAAATGGCCGCCGTTAAAGATTTTTGGCCCCCTCTCAGATCTCGGAGATGGCTGGATGGATTTTAATGAAAATTGGCACACTGGTAGAGTTAACCATCCTGAGCAGTGTGGCGAAAAAAAATTTGATGCGAACGCCGCCATTTTAAAATAGCCGCCGTTTTACCACACCCGCCCCCCAAAAATGTCAACTTTGTCCGATTTCAACGAAATTTGATTTCTAGACGTATTTTGATGTACTGAACCTGCTGAGGTGGGTGGAGGGTCACTCAGAGGTGTGCCATCCACTTTTGAAATTTTCAAAATGGCCGCCATTTTCAAAATGGCTGCTGTTAAAGATTTTTGGCCCCCTCTCAGATCTCGGAGATGGGTGGATGGATTTTAATGAAAATTGGTACACGGGTAGAGTTAACCATCCTGAGCAGTATGGCGAAAACAAATTTGATGCAAAAGCCGCCATTTTAAAATGGCCGCCGTTTTACCACACCCGCCCCCAAAAACATCATCTTTGTCCGATTTTAACGAAATTTGATTTCTAGAGGTATTTTGATGTTCTGATTTGAATGGAATACTATCCATGGGGATTTGGGCGACTTCTGTGTTGGCATCCCAACACAATCATGTTTAATTATTATTATTATTATTATGTCGCCCCAGACTTTGTCGGGGCGACATATTGTTATTCTACTGTTTCTTTTTCACTATTATTATTATTATTATTATTATTATTATTATTATTCTTCCTCACTTTTTGTCCGGCTGATAACTCAGAGATAGCTGATTGGATTAGAACATCACATGGCATAAAGTAGAACCACTATCTGAAGTTGTGCCATCAACTTTAAAAATGGTGATATGTGGAACCATCTCCATGGAAACCAGAAAGTTATGCATGAGTGATTTTGGGCATTTTCCTTAATTTTTCGGAAACCTAGAAGCACAGAGGGACCAAACTTGGTATGATGGAAGACCATAATGAGATACAGGTTTGAGATGATTTTGGGGCGGAACGGAAAAACAAGATGGCCGCCATGGCTAAAAATAGATTTAACATGGGGCCTATGGGAAAATGATTTTTCTACAATAGCTTCACCATGGTTTGAGATATTCCAAAGATTTTTTATAGGAAGTTGGACCTCATCAACCTCGAGAAGGCAGGAAAGTTTGAAAAAAAAATTTCACACCGTGTGGCCGCAGCCACAACCGTTACGTTTGCATAGAAGCCTATGGGGACATGGAGGTTTTTTGTCACCTCCATTTCTCTGCTATGCATTGATGGATTCCAATCAAACTTTACACAAAGCACCGTCATCATTACATCTTGGAATTCACATATCAAAAAATTCTAAAATGGCCACCTTTTACAAGATGGCCGCCACGTTACATTTGCATAGAAGCCTATGGGGAAATGGAGGTTTTTTGTCGCCTCCATTTCTCCGCTATGCATTGATGGATTCCAATCAAACTTTACACAAAGCACCGTCACCATTACATCTTTGAAATTCATATTACGAAAAATTTCAAAATGGCGGCCATTTTTAAGATGGCTGCCGAGTTACGTTAAAAAATACAACATTGTCGGAATTCCATGAAAATCAACTTCTAGAGATATTTTGATGTGGGGAGCAACATGGAATCATCGATTTTGGAATTCACATGACGGAAAGAAAAAAAATTTCGGGGCGACATCTGCTATTGCTCGCAATGGCAATTCTAGTTATTATTCTTTTCCACACATTTTTCTTGATCGTGAACTTGTCCGACACATTTTTTGAAAACGCTTTGACCAATCAAGATAAAACCTGCTGAGGTGGGTGGAGGGTCACTCAGAGGGGTGCCATCCACTTTTGAAATTTTCAAAATGGCCGCCATTTTCAAAATGGCCGCCGTTAAAGATTTTTGGCCCCCTCTCAGATCTCGGAGATGGCTGGATGGATTTTAATGAAAATTGGTACACTGGTAGAGTTAACCATCCTGAGCAGTGTGGCGAAAAAAAATTTGATGCGAACGCCGCCATTTTAAAATGGCCGCCGTTTTACCACACCCGCCCCCCAAAAACGTCAACTTTGTCCGATTTCAACGAAATTTGATTTCTAGACGTATTTTGATGTACTGAACCTGCTGAGGTGGGTGGAGGGTCACTCAGAGGTGTGCCATCCACTTTTGAAATTTTCAAAATGGCCGCCATTTTCAAAATGGCCGCCGTTAAAGATTTTTGGCCCCCTCTCAGATCTCGGAGATGGGTGGATGGATTTTAATGAAAATTGGTACACTGGTAGAGTTAACCATCCTGAGCAGTATGGCGAAAACAAATTTGATGCAAAAGCCGCCATTTTAAAGTGGCCGCCGTTTTACCTCACCCGCCCCCAAAAACATCAACTTTGTCCGATTTTAACGAAATTTGATTTCTAGAGGTATTTTGATGTACTGATTTGAATGGAATACTATCCATGGGGATTTGGGCGACTTCTGTGTTGGCATCCCAACACAATCATGTTTAATTATTATGGCTCCCAAACGAAAGTTTGGGAGACATATTGTTTTTGCTCCGTTTCTTATTAAATCCCCGACCACGAAGTGTCGGGGATTTATTGTTTTTGCACCGTTTCTTATTATTAAATCCCCGACCACGAAGTGTCGGGGATTTATTGTTTTTGCACCGTTTCTTATTATTATTATTCTTCTTCTTCTTCTTCTTCTTCTTCTTCTTGAAGGGATAGGACGTGTTTTTCGGAGCTCCGCTCAAATCATTTATTTATTGGTTATTTTGTATTGTGGTTCGTAAATATTTGTATTGTTGTGTTCAGAAGAAGAAGCTCTTTCATTTTGTGGGGTGTTTTTCGTATTTATATCTCGGATTGCCGAGATTTTTTGTGGATTGTATTTTTGTTTACTGGTTTATTTTTTGTTCAAAGATGGCGTCGCCTTCGTTTTCTAGTGTTGTGGTTAATGGTAAAAGTACTCAGTTGTCGTCTGTTGTTGCCTCAGGCAATACTATGTTATGTGAGAAGGACAATAGGGACCTTAATTTAATTAAGCGAACAATGCCGTCCAAGGTAGGTGTTAAATCCTTGCCCCAGGCTAATGGTGATAATGTTGTAAAGTCGCAATTAAACCGAGAAAGTTCAAGAGCGAAAAATTCAGATTTATCAACTGAAAATATTATACCCACTGAAGGTGAAAGTTCAAGATTTGAACATGATGATATGCCATCATTCGGTCATAAGCCGTTCGGCTTTGTTTCAAGGAAACATGGTGTCAGGTTACGAAATATACAGTCCATATCAATCGAACAATATGTTGTTGCTGTTGCTAATGTGGTAAATCCAGAAAATATAGTGGCTGCATCCCGAATGAGATCTGGGGTCGTTATATTTTTGTCGAACCTTGACGATGTCGAGTTATTGTGTTCAGATGGCCTTAGCATCGGGGACGAATTCATTGAAGTTCAATGTCTTGTTAAAATTCCCAAAAAGATTACTCTGTCAAATTGTCCCCCCTTTATCCCTAATGATTTATTAGAAGATGAATTGATGCGCTATGGGCGCATCATTTCAGACATCAAACCCATACCATTAGGCATAAAAATCCCAACCCTGAAACACGTCAAGTCATTTAGACGTCAAGTTTCTCTTATTCCCCACTCTAACCAATGCTTACCAGAATACTTTGATATGCATTATCAAAGACAAAATTACAGAATCTTTTTAAACGATGATGTGGTTTGTTTTAAATGCAAACAGATTGGACACATTCAAAGCAGATGTCCAGAAAACAAAACTAAAACGGATAACAAAACATCAGTAGCAAACACACATGCCCCATATACGGCGGAACGTGTACCCCCAACTGGGACCGCCGAGCAATCTGTTGCTTCGGACTCTGGTACCAGTGCTTCTGGGAATCAAGACGATGCTTCCAACACCACAGTTGATGCTACTGTTAATAAACAAGCAGTGGAATCTACGGTCATTGTAGATGTCCACGCTCCCGTTGAAAAGGTGCAAGATCTTATGGTGCCTAAGTCTGCAATTAAACGTAAAGCAGAAAACAGCGATTCACTGATTTGTGTGAAAGCCCCTACAACCGACAAAATCACTGAATCATCTGCTCAGGATGATATCAGTATATGGGATTTACCCCCGCCATCTAATATTACTGTGAACACCACCGAAGAAGAGGATGTAGACATTGAATCTATTTCCTCGGATTTGTCAGAACAAAACGTATCCCAAATCGTCGTGGATACCGAGCAAAAATTATCGATTGAAGAGCTGGACAGACTACTTTTAGAACTTAAAAGTAACAAAAAACCTGTTGAGAAGTGTTTAGAGTACACGACCAACATACGCCAATTGTGTCAAGATTTCATTGACCGCAGAAGAAATCCTGAGTCGTCTTCTCAGTTGAAAGCCCGTTTAAACAAATTAATAAAGAAGTTAAAGGCGTATATTAAAACACATGCTTAGAAATACTTTTTATCCAAGTCAATATGATTTTTCCTATTAAGTATGCATTATTGCTCTGTTTTTTCACTACAATTTTAATGTCCGGTTTTTCATTAGTCTCACTGAACACTCAAGGTTGTCGTGACTCTTTTAAAAGATATTTTATATTAGATTCTTTGAAATCTAAATTGAATGCAGATATAGTTTTTCTCCAAGATACCCATACCATTCCTTCTGATGAAGGTATTTGGAAAATGATATGGAGAGGAGAAATAGTGTTCTCTCATCTCTCAACTATTTCTGCTGGATTAGCTATATGTTTTTCTAATAATTTAGAATATACTATTCTAGATCATAAAATTATTTTACCCGGTCGCATTTTACATGCTACTATCAAATTACAGGAGGAAACTGTTTATTTGTTGAATATCTATTCCCCTACCTGTCCCAAAGAAAAACTTGACTTTTTAAAATGTTTAAAACACCATTTGAATCAACTTGATTCTTCCTATCCAATATTTCTTGGAGGTGATTTTAATTGTACTACCAATCCTTCCTTAGATAGGACAGGAGATGTTGAACCCCACCCCCATTCTTGTAATGAATTTAAAAATATTGTTAAACGTTTCAAATTTATTGATACGTTTCGTAATATTCATCCGTATGATAAAATATATTCTTGGTCGAGAAATGACGGTGTCGCCGCAAGACTCGATCGAATTTATATCTCCAAACATTACAGTCAGTTCATCAGATCATCTGAAATAAAAGAATGTACATATTCGGATCACGATTTTGTTCGTGTTTACTTTAAAGAAATTCAAGGTAAACACAAGAGTGCATACTGGTGTTTAAATACATCTCTTTTAGAAGATAAATCGTATGTTGATATAATTAATAACTTCTGGATTTCTTGGCGATTACAGAAATCTGAGTTCAAGTGTATTCAAGATTGGTGGGATCGAGGAAAATATAAAATAAAGGAACTTTCGCAAGAATTTTCTGTTAAAAAGAGTTATGATTTTAAACGTAAATTTGATAGTTTGCAGTGCGATATTCAATTATTAAAATCAAATATTTTCGCAAACCCTGATCTCAATACCATTTTAATTGAGAAGCAGCAACAGTTATCTGAACTTGAACGAATCCAGACCCGTGGTGCTTGGGTTCGTTCAAGATTCAAATATGTTAATGATTCAGATAAACCTACAAAATTCTTTTTTGACCTTGAAAAGAAACGTGGTACAAAGAAACTATTATCCCATTTAACCTTGCCTGATGGCAGTATAACCGATTCAGATCAGGAAATAAAAACCCTTGCCAGAAATTTTTACTCCGATTTATATAGCCCCGATCCTGTTGATGAAAGTTGTCAAAATGAAATTCTGAAAGACCTCCCTACAATAAGTGAAACCCAAAAACAAACATTAGATAATGTTATAAGTTATGATGAATTGTCCTGTGCCGTTTTAAAAATGAATAATAATAAGTCCCCTGGTATTGATGGGTTGCCTAGTGAATTTTACAAAACATTTTGGAACATCGTTGGTAAGGATATGCACGAAGTTTTTGTTTCTTCTATTGAAGAAAACAGACTTCCACTTTCGTGCAGAAGAGCCGTTCTGACGATGATTCCAAAGAAAGGTGACAGTAGCTTGTTGAAAAACTGGAGACCAGTGTCTCTTCTCTGTTGCGACTATAAAATATTAACGAGAGCTTTCTCGCTAAGACTCCGTTACGTTTTACCCGATATATTAAATATCGATCAAAGTTATTGTGTTCCCGGTCGTCATATAAGTGATAATATTCGTTTTATTTCTGATGCTACGTGTTATGCTAATCAGGAAAATATCCCCCTTGCTATTGTTTCCCTTGACCAAGAGAAGGCTTTTGATCGTGTTCATCATGGTTATTTGATGAAGACATTAGAAGCCTTCGGTTTTGGAGATTATTTTATATCCTGTATAAAAACTATTTATACAGATGTACATAGTTTACTTAAAATTAATAACTCGTTATCGTCCCCTTTTCAATTTAAAAGAGGTATACGACAAGGATGTTCCTTGTCTGGTCAATTATATGCCATATGCCTTGAACCTCTTTTACACAAACTAAGGTCAAAAGACGGCTTATCAGGCCTTGAACTACCATTATTTGATGGTAAGAAAAGTTGTTTATCTGCATATGCAGATGATTTGGATACTCTGTTAACGCAGGACTCTGATTTTGATAGGTTGTCTTTCTGGTTAGATATATACCAGAAAGCTTCTAATTCAAAAATTAATTTACAAAAGTCCGAAGGTTTGTGGGTTGGAAGTTGGAAAAATAGAAATGATTGTCCACTTGGTCTCAAGTGGAATAATAAAGGTTTAAAGGTTTTAGGTACTTTTGTTGGAAACAATAGAGATTTTTATAAACAAAATTGGGAAGGGATGGAGGAGGATATTTCTGTCAAACTTGACAGGTGGAAGCCTTTTGCCCGCGGTTTGTCACTAAGAGGGCGAACACTTGTTATTAATTTACTTTCCGCGTCAAAATTGTGGCATCGATTAAATTCTGTGGCCGTGCCCGATGAAATTATTAGCGCCATACAAAATAAATTTGTTGATTTCTTATGGCAAGGAAAACATTGGGTTTCCAAAGAAATGTTATATCTTCCTGTATGTACTGGAGGACAGGGTTTGGTTCATATTTTATCTAGAATTCGTGATTTTCGAATTCAGTTTATGTACAGATTTTTGACATTAATGAATGGTGAAGAAGTTCATCCTTGTTACTATTTTTGTAAATATTTTTTGTCTACTGTTTCTAATTTGAATTATGATGTTCAATTGTTATTACTTGATGGGGATTTTCAATATACTAACATCCCAAGCTTTTATCAAGATTTAATAAAAACCTGGAAATATTTTGAATCGTCTAGAATAAAAATAGATGACATCTCAGTTGCAGACATTTTAGAAGAACCTTTGTTTTTTAACCCTTTACTAGTTAACCCTAAAACCGATGAACCTTTTTATTTTGAAAATTTTGTAATTGCCTGTATGACCAAAGTTAAAGATCTTTTTGATACTAGTTTGAAAAGAAAATTAACTGCAGCAGATCTTGTTGGCATATTAAGCATTCGTTCTGAACGCTGTATCCAACAACATCTAGATTTACTATGGTCGTCTTTTCCTCCGGAGTGGACTATATTGATTGACCGTTTTTTAAATAATGATATTGATGTTGGTGTTGTTCACCAATACATTTTTAAATTAGATGTTGACAATGCGCCTGAATTAAGTAAGGGCGTTGTTCTAGATAAATGTCCCAAGAAAGTGATTTATTTGTTATCTGTTGTTCAAAATTTTAATAATTTCCATACTAAAAAGTTAATATCCCCTTGGTGTAATATTTTACAATTAAATATTCCCCCTAATGTCATATATAGTCATGTTTATGAATATCCTCATAGCATGCATGAAGGTGACCTTAACTGGAGAATCCTTCATGGTGCTATTTCAACCGGTAAATTTTTCTGTAAAGCTGGTTATCAGCAGTCGGATGCATGTCCCTCTTGTGGTTTGCAAGAGGACTTGTATCATATTTTTGTTTCCTGTCCACGTTTACAAGGGCTTTTAAGTTATGTTCAAAATATTTTATTCAATTTAATTCCAAATGATATTAGTTCCAAAGACTCTTTAATATTTGGACCATTTACTTTTTCTAGCACTGACCAAACGCCACCTAAGGTCAGTGCAAATCGATCTCCTCCAGCTGTCCACACGCCATCCTCGGACAGCTGTCCAGTAAGGAGATCGAGTCCAGCTGATCCACCGCTACCTAGGATCAGCTGTCCAGAATTTCCAGTATCAGCCGACCACACGTCATCCAGGGTCGGCTGTCCAGAGGCTACCAGACAACCAATGATGATGAAGGACGGAACAGTCGTGTTGGGAGAATGTACCAACACGCAACGATGGACCAAGCGGTGCAGGATCCCAAGACGACTGTTCCAGTGGATTGCCACCCAGGTGAAGATGGCCACCTATGTAACCCTGCAACACCTAAAAACCAGAGGCGGAGAGACAGATCCATTCAAGGAATTTAGGTCGCGCATCCGCGCCCGGTTGGCAATAGAATTTGCATATTGTAAGTTTTTAAATAATGTTGATTTCTTTTCAGATTTTTGGTGTTTTGGTAATATATTGTGTTTCATTTCAAATGACAAGCTTTTTGTTAATATTTAATGGTAAGTTATTTTAATTGTATTTGTATTTGTATTTTTTTATTTTCTTGTCTTGTTTATATATTGTGAACCGCGATGTGTTAAAGGTTAAAACATGGACTGGCGTGTACCAGTCCATGTTGACTTTGATCATTTGGACAAAGTCATTTATAGGGTTCTTTAATTTTAATATAGGTAGGTAATAATGTTTAAAGTTTAAACTGGCTTGTATCCGTTTAAACTGACTTTGATCAGTTGGACAAAGTCTTTTATATTTCTATTGTATTTTTGTATACTTTTGGGTTTAAAGTCTATATAATTATATGTATTTTCAAAATTGTTAAATAGCTTGTCATAATAATGTATTTGTAAGGATTATATTTTATGTTACTTGAATTTTTGATACCTTGTACTACTGTGATATATTGTTTTATTTAATAAAGGGTATTGAAAATTCAATTCTTCTTCTTCTTCTTCTTCTTCTTCTTCTTCTTCTGGACCTAACTTTGTCCGTAGGATTTCTCGAAGACGAAAAGACATAGGTCAATGAAACTTACCAGAAAGATAGGTCACCACTAGGAAATGTTGTTTCCGATTTCGAAATTTTGAAAATGGCGGCCATCTTGGATTGGCGGCCATTTTGAATTTGAAAAAAATACAAAATTAATCATAAAAAATCACAAACAATATGGATATGAACCAAAATAGGTTTATAGGTCAATATTAAGGTCCCGGACAATATGGGACCATTTTCCGAAAAATCCAAGATGGCCACCATATTCAAAATGGCCGCCAAAGTGCGAAAATTGAAAAGTTGTCCGATTTCAACGAAAATTGGCATTTAGGTCAATATTGATATTACGAACAACATGGTGACATGTTCGAACAAATCAAAGATGGCCGCCAAAGTCCAAGATGGCCGCCATATTCAAAATGGCCTCCAAAGTGCGAAAATTGAAAAGTTGTCCGATTTCAACGAAAATTGGCATTTAGGTGAATATTGATATTACGAACAACATGGTGACATGTTTGAACAAATCCAAGATGGCCGCCAAAGTCCAAGATGGCCGCCATATTCAAAATGGCCGCCAAAGTGCGAAAATTGAAAAGTTGTCCGATTTCAACGAAAATTGGCATTTAGGTCAATATTGATATTACGAACAACATGGCGACACTTTCGAACAAATCCAAGATGGCTGTCATATTCAAAATGGCTGCCAAAGTGCGAATATTGAAAAGTTGTCTGATTTCAACAAAAATTGGCATTTAGGTCAATATTGATATTACGAACAACATGTCGAACAAATCCAAGATGGCTGCCAAAGTCCAAGATGGCCGCCATATTCAAAATGGCCGCCAAAGTGCGAAAATTGAAAAGTTGTCCGAATTGTGACAAAAGTGGGCACGGGAGGGGATTTTTTTGTGACTTGCTTGCAATCACAATCAGCACTTGTTATTAAGTCGCCGACCACGAAGTGTCGGGCGACTTATTGTTTTTACTCCGTTTCTTATTATTATTATTTTCATATTTCTTATGTTTTCCCCTCGCAATGTTGTCCGCTCGTTTTCTCGCTCATCTTTTAACCGATCGAAATGAAACTTTAGGAACATGTTAAGGGTGACCTGAAGTTGTGCAATTGACTTTTGAAATTTTCAAAATGGCCGCCATTTTCAAAATGGCCGCCGTTGAAAAAAATGACGGCCGTTGTCAGATCTCAGTAATTGCCAAAGCAATTTCAATGAAAATTGGTATACTGGTACAGCTAACTATCCCGAGCATTTTTGCAAAAAAAAATTTGACGCGGCCGACATTTCAAAATGGCCGCCATCCGAACACCACCCCCCTAAAAATGTAAAAATTTAAACGTCATCCGATTTAGACGAAATTTGGTATACAGGTAGCTTATGATACCCTAAGTGTGCCACTATTTAAAAATGTTTTGTCCGACTTCCGGTTTCAAAATGGCGGCCGTTTTAAAGTTTGCTCGTTTTCTCGCTCATCTTTTAACCGATCGAAATGAAACTTGGCCAACTGAAAGCTCATGTTATGAAGTTGTGCTCTTGACTTTTAGTTCCCTCTACTCGGTCAAAAGTGCGGAACGGGAGGCGACTTCAACGTTTCGGGAAACGTAAATTTTAATTATTATTATTATTTTTCTTCTCCTTTCCGCCAAAATTTTGTCCGACCGTTTTCTCGGAGACCGTACATTGGATCATTATGAAACTTCACACAAAAATAGGTCATGACTTGAAGTGGTGCCTTCAAGTTTTAAAATTTTGAAATTGGCGGCCATCTTGAAATGGCGGCCATTTTGAAAACGAAAAAAATCCTTAAAAATCCAAAAGTTAACGGATTTCAATGAAAATTGGAATATAAGTAGGGTATGTTATACCGCACCATATGACACACATGTTGACTTTTTATGGCGGCCATTTTGAATCCAAGATGGCCGCCAAAAATTCAAAATGCTCGGAATGGCACGAAACTTGGTTTTTAGATAGATTGCCATGTTGCGATCAGATGTTAGTCATCAAAATTTGAATTTGAATACGGCGGCCATCTTAAAATGGCGGCCATTTTGAAAATGAAAATAAATCATTAAAAATCTTAAAGTTAACGGATTTCGATGAAAATTGGAATATAAGTAGAGTATGTTATACCGCACCATATGACGCACATGTTGACTTTTTTGGTGGCCATTTTGAATCCAAGATGGCCGCTAAAAATTCAAAATGCTCGGATTCGAACAAAACTTGCTTTTTAGGTAGATTACCATGTTGCGATCAGATGTTAGTCATCAAAATTTGAATTTGAACATGGCGACCATCTTAAAATGGCGGCCATTTTGAAAATGAAAATAAATCCTTAAAAATCCAAAAGTTAACAGATTTCAATGAAAATTGGAATATAAGTAGAGTATGTTATACCGCACCATATGACGCACATGTGGACTTTCTACGGCGGCCATTTTGAATCCAAGATGGCCAACAAAATTAAAAAATACTCTGATTTGCACGAAACTTGGTTTCCTGGTAGATAAAGTTGCTGTGAGTGAATGTCTGAACTCCAGTGTCCACGGGGGGCGTTTGGGAGCCAGTTATGATCCATAAGATCATAATCATGTTTAATTATTATTATTAAGTCGCCCAAAACAAAGTTTTGGGAGACTTATTGTTTTTGCACCGTTTCTTATTATTATTATTATTATTATTATTATTATTATTATTATTATTATTATTATTCTTTTCCACACATTTTTCTTAATCGTGAACTTGTCCGACACATTTTTTGAAAACGCTTTGACCAATCAAGATAAAACCTGCTGAGGTGGGTGGAGGGTCACTCAGAGGGGTGCCATCCACTTTTGAAATTTTCAAAATGGCCGCCATTTTCAAAATGGCCGCCGTTAAAGATTTTTGGCCCCCTCTCAGATCTCGGAGATGGCTGGATGGATTTTGATGAAAATTGATACACTGGTAGAGTTAACCATCCTGAGCAGTGTGGCGAAAAAAAATTAGATGCGAACGCCGCCATTTTAAAATGGCCGCCGTTTTACCACACCCGCCCCCCAAAAACGTCAACTTTGTCCGATTTCAACGAAATTTGATTTCTATACGTATTTTGATGTACTGAACCTGCTGAGGTGGGTGGAGGGTCACTCAGAGGTGTGCCATCCACTTTTGAAATTTTCAAAATGGCCGCCATTTTCAAAATGGCCGCCGTTAAATATTTTTGGCCCCCTCTCAGATCTCGGAGATGGGTGGATGGATTTTAATGAAAATTGGTACACTGGTAAAGTTAACCATCCTGAGCAGTATGGCGAAAACAAATTTGATGCAAAAGCCGCCATTTTAAAATGGCCGCCGTTTTACCACACCCGCCCCCAAAAACATCATCTTTGTCCGATTTTAACGAAATTTGATTTCTAGAGGTATTTTGATGTACTGATTTGAATGGAATACTATCCATGGGGATTTGGGCGACTTCTGTGTTGGCATCCCAACACAATCATGTTTAATTATTATTCTTTTCCACACATTTTTCTTAATCGTGAACTTGTCCGACACATTTTTTGAAAACGCTTTGACCAATCAAGATAAAACCTGCTGAGGTGGGTGGAGGGTCACTCAGAGGGGTGCCATCCACTTTTGAAATTTTCAAAATGGCCGCCATTTTCAAAATGGCCGCCGTTAAAGATTTTTGGCCCCCTCTCAGATCTCGGAGATGGCTGAATGGATTTTAATGAAAATTGGTACACTGGTAGAGATAACCATCCTGAGCAGTGTGGCGAAAAAAAATTTGATGCGAACGCCGCCATTTTAAAATGGCCGCCGTTTTACCACACCCGCCCCCCAAAAACGTCAACTTTGTCCGATTTCAACGAAATTTGATTTCTAGACGTATTTTGATGTACTGAACCTGCTGAGGTGGGTGGAGGGTCACTCAGAGGTGTGCCATCCACTTTTGAAATTTTCAAAATGGCCGCCATTTTCAAAATGGCCGCCGTTAAAGATTTTTGGCCCCCTCTCAGATCTCGGAGATGGGTGGATGGATTTTAATGAAAATTGGTACACTGGTAGAGTTAACCATCCTGAGCAGTGTGGCGAAAACAAATTTGATGCAAAAGCCGCCATTTTAAAATGGCCGCCGTTTTACCACACCTGCCCCCAAAAACATCAACTTTGTCCGATTTTAACGAAATTTGATTTCTAGAGGTATTTTGATGTACTGATTTGAATGGAATACTATCCATGGGGATTTGGGCGACTTCTGTGTTGGCATCCCAACACAATCATGTTTAATTATTAAGTCGCCGACCACGAAGTGTCGGGCGACTTATTGTTTTTACTCCGTTTCTTATTAAGTCGCCGACCACGAAGTGTCGGGCGACTTATTGTTTTTACTCCGTTTCTTATTAAGTCGCCGACCACGAAGTGTCGGGCGACTTATTGTTTTTACTCCGTTTCTTATTATTAAGTCGCCGACCACGAAGTGTCGGGCGACTTATTGTTTTTACTCCGTTTCTTATTATTATTATTATTATTATTTTCATATTTCTTATGTTTTCCTTTTTCCCCTCGCAATGTTGTCCGCTCGTTTTCTCGCTCATCTTTTAACCGATCGAAATGAAACTTTCGGAACATAATAAGGGTGACCTGAAGTTGTGCAATCCACTTTTGAAATTTTCAAAATGGCCGCCATTTTTAAAATGGCCGCCGTTGAAAAAAAATGACGGCCGTTGTCAGATCTCAGTAATTGCCAAAGCAATTTCAATGAAAATTGGAATACTGATACAGCTCCCTATTCCGAGCATTTTTGCAAAAAAAAATTTGACGCGGCCGACATTTCAAAATGGCCGCCATCCGAACACCACCCCCCTAAAACTGTAAAAATTTAAACGTCATCCGATTTAAACGAAATTTAGTATACAGGTAGCTTATGATACCCTGAGTGTGCCACTATTTTCAAAATGTTTGTCCGACTTCCGGTTTCAAAATGGCGGCCGTTTTAAAGTTTTACAAAATGGCGGCCGTTGTCAGATCTCAGTTATGGCCAGAGCAATTTCAATGAAAATTGGTATACTGATACAGCTAACTATCCTGAGCATTTTTGCAAAAAAAATTTTTTGTCCGACTTCCGGTTTCAAAATGGCGGCCGTTTTAAAGTTTGCTCGTTTTCTCGCTCATCTTTTAACCGATCGAAATGAAACTTGGCCAACTGAAAGCTCATGTTATGAAGTTGTGCTCTTGACTTTTAGTTCCCTCTACTCGGTCAAAAGTGCGGAACGGGAGGCGACTTCAACGTTTCGGGAAACGTAAATTTTAATTATTATTATTATTATTATTTTCATATTTCTTATGTTTTCCTTTTTCCCCTCGCAATGTTGTCCGCTCGTTTTCTCGCTCGTCTTTTAACCGATCGAAATGAAACTTTGGGAACATGTTAAGGGTGACCTGAAGTTGTGCAATCCACTTTTGAAATTTTCAAAATGGCCGCCATTTTCAAAATGGCCGCCGTTGAAAAAAAATGACGGCCGTTGTCAGATCTCAGTAATTGCCAAAGCAATTTCAATGAAAATTGGTATACTGGTACAGCTAACTATCCCGAGCATTTTTGCAAAAAAAAATTTGACGCGGCCGACATTTCAAAATGGCCGCCATCCGAACACCACCCCCCTAAAATTGTAAAAATTTAAACGTCATCCGATTTAAACGAAATTTGGTATACAGGTAGCTTATGATACCCTGAGTGTGCCACTATTTTCAAAATCTTTGTCCGACTTCCGGTTTCAAAATGGCGGCCGTTTTAAAGTTTTACAAAATGGCGGCCGTTGTCAGATCTCAGTTATGGCCAGAGCAATTTCAATGAAAATTGGTATACTGATACAGCTAACTATCCTGAGCATTTTTGCAAAAAAAATTTTTTGTCCGACTTCCGGTTTCAAAATGGCGGCCGTTTTAAAGTTTGCTCGTTTTCTCGCTCATCTTTTAACCGATCGAAATGAAACTTGGCCAACTGAAAGCTCATGTTATGAAGTTGTGCTCTTGACTTTTAGTTCCCTCTACTCGGTCAAAAGTGCGGAACGGGAGGCGACTTCAACGTTTCGGGAAACGTAAATTTTAATTATTAAGTCGCCGACCACGAAGTGTCGGGCGACTTATTGTTTTTACTCCGTTTCTTATTATTATTATTATTTTCATATTTCTTATGTTTTCCTTTTTCCCCTCGCAATGTTGTCCGCTCGTTTTCTCGCTCATCTTTTAACCGATCGAAATGAAACTTTGGGAACATAATAAGGGTGACCTGAAGTTGTGCAATCCACTTTTGAAATTTTCAAAATGGCCGCCATTTTCAAAATGGCCGCCGTTGAAAAAAAATGACGGCCGTTGTCAGATCTCAGTAATTGCCAAAGCAATTTCAATGAAAATTGGTATACTGATACAGCTCCCTATCCCGAGCATTTTTGCAAAAAAAAATTTGACGCGGCCGACATTTCAAAATGGCCGCCATCCGAACACCACCCCTAAAACTGTAAAAATTTAAACGTCATCCGATTTAAACGAAATTTGGTATACAGGTAGCTTATGATACCCTGAGTGTGCCACTATTTTCAAAATTTTTGTCCGACTTCCGGTTTCAAAATGGCGGCCGTTTTAAAGTTTTACAAAATGGCGGCCGTTGTCAGATCTCAGTTATGGCCAGAGCAATTTCAATGAAAATTGGTATACTGATACAGCTAACTATCCTGAGCATTTTTGCAAAAAAAAATTTTGTCCGACTTCCGGTTTCAAAATGGCGGCCGTTTTAAAGTTTGCTCGTTTTCTCGCTCATCTTTTAACCGATCGAAATGAAACTTGGCCAACTGAAAGCTCATGTTATGAAGTTGTGCTCTTGACTTTTATTTCCCTCTACTCGGTCAAAAGTGCGGAACGGGAGGCGACTTCAACGTTTCGGGAAACGTAAATTTTAATTATTATTATTATTATTTTCATATTTCTTATGTTTTCCTTTTTCCCCTCGCAATGTTGTCCGCTCGTTTTCTCGCTCGTCTTTTAACCGATCGAAATGAAACTTTGGGAACATGTTAAGGGTGACCTGAAGTTGTGCAATCCACTTTTGAATATTTCAAAATGGCCGCCATTTTCAAAATGGCCGCCGTTGAAAAAAAATGACGGCCGTTGTCAGATCTCAGTAATTGCCAAAGCAATTTCAATGAAAATTGGTATACTGGTACAGCTAACTATCCCGAGCATTTTTGCAAAAAAAAATTTGACGCGGCCGACATTTCAAAATGGCCGCCATCCGAACACCACCCCCCTAAAATTGTAAAAATTTAAACGTCATCCGATTTAAACGAAATTTGGTATACAGGTAGCTTATGATACCCTGAGTGTGCCACTATTTTCAAAATTTTTGTCCGACTTCCGGTTTCAAAATGGCGGCCGTTTTAAAGTTTTACAAAATGGCGGCCGTTGTCAGATCTCAGTTATGGCCAGAGCAATTTCAATGAAAATTGGTATACTGATACAGCTAACTATCCTGAGCATTTTTGCAAAAAAAATTTTTTGTCCGACTTCCGGTTTCAAAATGGCGGCCGTTTTAAAGTTTGCTCGTTTTCTCGCTCATCTTTTAACCGATCGAAATGAAACTTGGCCAACTGAAAGCTCATGTTATGAAGTTGTGCTCTTGACTTTTAGTTCCCTCTACTCGGTCAAAAGTGCGGAACGGGAGGCGACTTCAACGTTTCGGGAAACGTAAATTTTAATTATTATTATTTTCATATTTCTTATGTTTTCCTTTTTCCCCTCGCAATGTTGTCCGCTCGTTTTCTCGCTCATCTTTTAACCGATCGAAATGAAACTTGGCCAACTGAAAGCTCATGTTATGAAGTTGTGCTCTACTCGGTCAAAAGTGCGGAACGGGAGGCGACTTCAACGTTTCGTGAAACGTAAATTTTAATTATTAAGTCGCCGACCACGAAGTGTCGGGCGACTTATTGTTTTTACTCCGTTTCTTATTAAGTCGCCGACCACGAAGTGTCGGGCGACTTATTGTTTTTACTCCGTTTCTTATTATTATTATTATTTTCATATTTCTTATGTTTTCCTTTTTCCCCTCACAATGTTGTCCGCGCATTTTTTCAGAGATGCAATGTCCAATCAAGATGAAACTTTGGGAACATGTTAAGGGTGACCTGAAGTTGTGCAATCCACTTTTGAAATTTTCAAAATGGCCGCCATTTTCAAAATGGCCGCCGTTGAAAAAAAATGACGGCCGTTGTCAGATCTCAGTAATTGCCAAAGCAATTTCAATGAAAATTGGTATACTGATACAGCTAACTATCCCGAGCATTTTTGCCAAAAAAAAATTTGACGCGGCCGACATTTCAAAATGGCCGCCATCCGAACACCACCCCCCTAAAAATGTAAAAATTTAAACGTCATCCGATTTAGACGAAATTTGGTATTCAGGTAGCATATGATACCCTGAGTGTGCCACTATTTAAAAATTTTTTGTCCGACTTCCGGTTTCAAAATGGCGGCCATTTTACTGCAGGAAAAAGTCAACTTTGTCCGATTTCAACAAAATTTGATTTCTAGGCATATTTTAACGTACTGATTTGAATGAAATACTATCCATGGGGATCAAAAGTGCGGAACGGGAGGCGACTTCAACGTTTCGGGAAACGTAAATTTTAATTTAGTCGCCGACCACGAAGTGTCGGGCGACTTATTGTTTTTACTCCGTTTCTTATTATTAAGTCGCCGACCACGAAGTGTCGGGCGACTTATTGTTTTTACTCCGTTTCTTATTATTATTATTAAGTCGCCGACCACGAAGTGTCGGGCGACTTATTGTTTTTACTCCGTTTCTTATTATTATGGCTCCCAAACGAAAGTTTGGGAGACATATTGTTTTTGCTCCGTTTCTTATTATTATTAAGTCGCCGACCACGAAGTGTCGGGCGACTTATTGTTTTTACTCCGTTTCTTATTATTATTATTATTTTCATATTTCTTATGTTTTCCTTTTTCCCCTCGCAATGTTGTCCGCTCGTTTTCTCGCTCATCTTTTAACCGATCGAAATGAAACTTTGGGAACATAATAAGGGTGACCTGAAGTTGTGTAATCCACTTTTGAAATTTTCAAAATGGCCGCCATTTTCAAAATGGCCGCCGTTGAAAAAAATGACGGCCGTTGTGAGATCTCAGTAATTGCCAAAGCAATTTCAATGAAAATTGGTATACTGGTACAGCTAACTATCCCGAGCATTTTTGCAAAAAAAAATTTGACGCGGCCGACATTTCAAAATGGCCGCCATCCGAACACCACCCCCCTAAAACTGTAAAAATTTAAACGTCATCCGATTTAAACGAAATTTGGTATACAGGTAGCTTATGATACGCTGAGTGTGCCACTATTTTTAAAATTTTTGTCCGACTTCCGGTTTCAAAATGGCGGCCGTTTTAAAGTTTTACAAAATGGCGGCCGTTGTCAGATCTCAGTTATGGCCAGAGCAATTTCAATGAAAATTGGTATACTGATACAGCTAACTATCCTGAGCATTTTTGCAAAAAAAAATTTTTGTCCGACTTCCGGTTTCAAAATGGCGGCCGTTTTAAAGTTTGCTCGTTTTCTCGCTCATCTTTTAACCGATCGAAATGAAACTTGGCCAACTGAAAGCTCATGTTATGAAGTTGTGCTCTTGACTTTTAGTTCCCTCTACTCGGTCAAAAGTGCGGAACGGGAGGCGACTTCAACGTTTCAGGAAACGTAAATTTTAATTATTATTATTATTCTTCTTCTGGTTTTTCCGTAGAGATTTCCGACACTTTTCTCAGAAACCGTAAATGGGATCAATTTGAAACTTGGTAGGATGTTAGACCCTATTGGCTAGATGTGCAATCATCTTTCGGAATTTCCAAGATGGCCGCCACTTTCAAAATGGCCGCCATTTAAGTTTTCCCGCCAAAATGCAGTTCCCGGAGAACCGCCAGATGGATTTCGATGAAACTTGGTATGTAGGTTCAGCATAGTGGTCTTGATTTATTTTTGGCAAAAAATCGCGCGCGACCGGCCGCCATTTTCAAAATGGCCGCCGAATCGCCAAAAATTCAAGTTTGTCGGATTTCAACGAAAATGGGTTTTAACAGTAAATTTGGTATGCCGAGTCCAATGGTCAACTCAGAATTTTTATACGACGCGCCATTTTTTGTAAAATGGCCGCCAAAGTTGCCAAATGGGCAAAAATTCAACATTGTCATAATTCAACGAAAATAGGTTCTAAAAGTAAATTTGGTATGCCGAGTTCAACGGTACACTCAGATTTTTTATACGACCCGCCATTTTTTTAAAAATGGCCACCAAAGTCGCCAAATCGGCAAAAATTCAACATTGTCGGAACTCAATGAAAATTGGTTCCTAAAGTAAATTTAGTATGTCGAGTTCAATGGTCAACTCAGAATTTTTATATGACGCGCTATTTTTTGTAAAATGGCCGCCGAAGTTGCCAAATCGGCAAAAAATCAACAACGTTGGAATTCAATGAAATTGGGTTCTTAAAGTTACATATTAGCATTTGTCTACATCAATTGCAATAGCATTTCAATGTTCATATGTATGCCCCTGGCGTCACGCTCCACTTACTTTATTTTTGTTATTCTCTTTTAGGCAAACGTTCATGTGGGACAGGTGAAACATGTCTGTGTCAACAGAATACCAGTAAAATTTGAAAATTTACCATTTTTTTCAATTTTATTAGAAATTTTATTATTGAAATCTAGGTGAATAGCAACCTGTAAAGTCAAATATAAGGTGATTCACAGGCTGCACAGGACTATCAGTAACTTCGTTTGGGAGACTTCACGTTTCGCGAAACGTAAATTTTAATTAAGTCTCCCAAACGAAGTTTGGAGACTTATTGTTTTTACTCTGTTTCTTATTATTATTATTATTCTTCTTCTGGTTTTTCCGTAGAGATTTCCGACACTTTTCTCAGAAACCGTAAATGGGATCAATTTGAAACTTGGTAGGATGTTAGACCCTATTGGCTAGATGTGCAATCATCTTTCGGAATTTCCAAGATGGCCGCCACTTTCAAAATGGCCGCCATTTAAGTTTTCCCGCCAAAATGCAGTTCCCGGAGAACCGCCAGATGGATTTCGATGAAACTTGGTATGTAGGTTCAGCATAGTGGTCTTGATTTATTTTTGGCAAAAAATCGCGCGCGACCGGCCGCCATTTTCAAAATGGCCGCCGAATCGCCAAAAATTCAAGTTTGTCGGATTTCAACGAAAATGGGTTTTAACAGTAAATTTGGTATGCCGAGTCCAATGGTCAACTCAGAATTTTTATACGACGCGCCATTTTTTGTAAAATGGCCGCCAAAGTTGCCAAATGGGCAAAAATTCAACATTGTCATAATTCAACGAAAATAGGTTCTAAAAGTAAATTTGGTATGCCGAGTTCAACGGTACACTCAGATTTTTTATACGACCCGCCATTTTTTAAAAAATGGCCACCAAAGTCGCCAAATCGGCAAAAATTCAACATTGTCGGAACTCAATGAAAATTGGTTACTAAAGTAAATTTAGTATGTCGAGTTCAATGGTCAACTCAGAATTTTTATATGACGCGCTATTTTTTGTACAGGACTATCAGTAACTTCGTTTGGGAGACTTCACGTTTCGCGAAACGTAAATTTTAATTATTATTATTATTCTTCTTCTGGTTTCCCCGTAGAGATTTCCGACACTTTTCTCAGAAACCGTAAATGGGATCAATTTGAAACTTGGTAGGATGTTAGACCCTATTGGCTAGATGTGCAATCATCTTTCGGAATTTCCAAGATGGCCGCCACTTTCAAAATGGCCGCCATTTAAGTTTTCCCGCCAAAATGCAGTTCCCGGAGAACCGCCAGATGGATTTCGATGAAACTTGGTATGTAGGTTCAGCATAGTGGTCTTGATTTATTTTTGGCAAAAAATCGCGCGCGACCGGCCGCCATTTTGAAAATGGCCGCCGAATCGCCAAAAATTCAAGTTTGTCGGATTTCAACGAAAATGGGTTTTAACAGTAAATTTGGTATGCCGAGTCCAATGGTCAACTCAGAATTTTTATACGACGCGCCATTTTTTGTAAAATGGCCGCCAAAGTTGCCAAATGGGCAAAAATTCAACATTGTCATAATTCAACGAAAATAGGTTCTAAAAGTAAATTTGGTATGCCGAGTTCAACGGTACACTCAGATTTTTTATACGACCCGCCATTTTTTTAAAAATGGCCACCAAAGTCGCCAAATCGGCAAAAATTCAACATTGTCGGAACTCAATGAAAATTGGTTCCTAAAGTAAATTTAGTATGTCGAGTTCAATGGTCAACTCAGAATTTTTATATGACGCGCTATTTTTTGTAAAATGGCCGCCGAAGTTGCCAAATCGGCAAAAAATCAACAACGTTGGAATTCAATGAAATTGGGTTCTTAAAGTTACATATTAGCATTTGTCTACATCAATTGCAATAGCATTTCAATGTTCATATGTATGCCCCTGGCGTCACGCTCCACTTACTTTATTTTTGTTATTCTCTTTTAGGCAAACGTTCATGTGGGACAGGTGAAACATGTCTGTGTCAACAGAATACCAGTAAAATTTGAAAATTTACCATTTTTTTCAATTTTATTAGAAATTTTATTATTGAAATCTAGGTGAATAGCAACCTGTAAAGTCAAATATAAGGTGATTCACAGGCTGCACAGGACTATCAGTAACTTCGTTTGGGAGACTTCACGTTTCGCGAAACGTAAATTTTAATTAAG
The DNA here is from genome assembly GCA_944474755.1 of Limnoperna fortunei. Lineage (NCBI taxonomy): Eukaryota > Metazoa > Mollusca > Bivalvia > Mytilida > Modiolidae > Limnoperna > Limnoperna fortunei. Next base: position 5,954,189 of record OX104113.1, read on the forward strand.
TCTCCCAAACGAAGTTTGGAGACTTATTGTTTTTACTCTGTTTCTTATTATTAAGGTCTTTCCCCTTTTCCAAGGGAAAGACCTTCTTGTCTTTCTTATGATTATTATTATTATTATTTTTCTTCTTCCGCGGAGGTTTGCCAAAAAGTGTCTGGACGTATCATTCCGATATTTGGTAACATCAATCGGTCATATCCGGAGATGACATGGCTCATGCTTTTAGACCGATCTATTTTTAGTAACAGAGTTATCTGCCCCAACACGAAAACCCTTGTTAGCAGATAAACTCAGAAACTATAAAATTTAGAGAAAAACTGAAAAGTGAGAAATGTTAAGGAACTTTTGAGACAACTTTGTGCCATAATTTGGCCAAAAAATTTTTTCGAGCGAAGGCGAGCGGTATACCTTGAATGTTTCAATCACTCCGGTCATCACCTAAACTCACAAACCGGAAGTCGAAAACACCTTGGGTCTTCACCATTTGTTGTTCTGTGATATTACCTTAAAGAAAATCTCAAGGTCAAAGTTCAGATATGACCTCGACCTTCGGCCTCCAATCTTGTTATCATAACAACTCGAAAACTGTAAAAGATAGAAGCAGACAATAAATTGGAAAAATACTCCTCTCATTGAGACCTACATTTGGTCTTTATGTCAAAAATTGTTTAATGAACCGTTTAGGAGTTATTGCCCTTGACAGGTTTCGGCTAAATTTTGTTTTCAATATAACTCAAAAACCATAAAAAATTGAAGCAAACAATATATAAGAAAAATGTTTCTCTCATTGAGATCTACATTTGATATAAATAGTTGAAAACTGTGCGACAAACCGTTTTCGAGGTTATGGCCCTTGACAGGTTTCGGCTAAATTTTGTTTTCAATATAACTCAAAAACCATAAAAAATTGAAGCAGACAATATATCAGAAAAATGTTTCTCTCATTGAGATCTACATTTGATATTAATAGTTGAAAACTGTTCGACAAACCGTTTAAGAGTTATGGCCCTTGATAGGTTTCGGCTAAATTTTGTTTTCAATATAACTCAAAAACCATAAAAAATTGAAGCAAACAATATATCAGAAAAATGTTTCTCTCATTGAGATCTACATTTGATATAAATAGTTGAAAACTGTGCGACAAACCGTTTTCGAGGTTATGGCCCTTGACAGGTTTCGGCTAAATTTTGTTTTCAATATAACTAAAAAACCACAAAAAATTGAAGCAGACAATATATCAGAAAAATGTTCCTCTCACCGAGATCTACGTTTGATATATAGTGTCAAAAACTGTGCGACAAACTGTTTTCCAGGTTATGGCCCTTGACAGGTTTCGGCTAAATTTTGTTTTCAATATAACTCAAAAACCATAAAAAATTGAAGCAGACAATATAACAGAAAAATGTTCCTCTCACCGAGATCTACGTTTGATATATAGTGTCGAAAACTGTGCGACGAACCGTTTTCCAGGTTATGGCCCTTGACACGTATCGGCTAAATTTTGTTGAGACCTTCATTTAGTACATTTGACCCGAAGCTGTGCGATGAACTGTTTTCGAGTTACAGCCCTTGACGTGTTTGGGTTAATCGGTTTTTTGGTTAAAACTTGAAAACGGTTAGAGATAATATAGTTATCATGGTCATATGTCGTGTGCGAAGAATCTGCCTAGCTTTTTGACCAATCGTACATCACTGACCAAAGCTCATGAATATTAAGGAAAACATACATCACGATAAAAAAAATACACATCTTTGCTGCAATTAATCAGACCTGTCCAGACACTAAGAAGTGTTACAATATATAAAACGTAACACATAACCAGTATCTAGAGAGTATCTTATATCTTCGAGCTCATTTGATATGAACCTGATAAGCCTTGTCGAGCGAAAAAAAAACAATTAAAAATTAATATGTATCAAGATATTAGTACTTTTTGGCTTAGAAAGGGGTAATCATATGAGACTTAAAATTTTTCAATGATGGACATTTCAAAATGGCTTAAACACTAATTTCAAATTTTAAGTACATACTAAATGTACTTTTTGTAACATAAAAAACTAACTTTTGGCAAAAATTGATAAAATAATGAACATTGAGTGAGTTCCTACAATGCGTAATTATGTGTCGAGTGAAGAAAACATGCACTTTGTTACAAAATTGCTGTATTAAACAAAAATTGATAAAATAATGAACATTGAGCGAGTTCCTACAATGCGTAATTATGTGTCGAGTGAAGAAAACATGCACTTTGTTACAAAATTGCTGTATTAAACAAAAATTGATAAAATAATGAACATTGAGTGAGTTCCTACAATGCGTAATTATGTTTTTTGTTTGTTTGATGGTGTTTAACGCCACTTTCAGCAATTTTTCAGCTATATCATGGCGTCCAGTTTTTATTGGGGGAGGAAGCCGGAGTAGCCGGAGAAAACCCCGGACCTGCGGTAGGAAAACTGGCAATCCTTGTCAATTAAGATTGGAGTCGAGTACACCCTGCCTGCAGTGAGAATCGAACCCGCAATCTCAGTGTTGACAGACCACGTGATCAATAGTAGACGAACTACCTTGACAACTCGGCCACCGAGGCCCCTGCGTAATTATGTGTCGAGTGAAGAAAACATGCACTTTGTTACAAAATTGCTGTAATAAACCAAATGTGATAATTATTAAAATGATTGAAATGATGTTAACTTGCACATTTATACAGAAATTAGCAATTTAAGTGCAATTACTTTAAAAATGGTACACTATATTCCTAGATTTTCATGAAAAAATATTCAACACTGTGACAATAGCCTAAATCGACACATTTTAAACCAATGTTAAAACAAAACCTTGTGATTTCTACAAGTTTCCCTCTTTTCCTTATTGTTTAATTATTAAATTTAAAAATATTTAAAGCTGTTGTGTCCCATTTTAGTGTGTTTCTCCATTAAAAATGAGTACAAAGTTATTTCTGAATCATAATAACAATATTGTATGGAGACAATCAATTAAAAATACCAAGATGTATGACAAAATAAGTTTGCATAAAATGTTATGTAGTTTTGTCTACTTTCATAGTGTACATTTTTTCATATACATGACCAAAACACTAAATTTAATCAACTTACTTTGTTAGGTAAAAAGAAGATACTTTCCGTTTAGAATGTGGATTTCAGTCTAAAAACGTATTTCCTCAAAGTATACGAGTCAATAAATCCTTGAAATCCCAGATTGAAGCACATGACCACCCCTCCCCCTTATTTGTAAATTTCGTCAGCTGTGATGTCCATTTCAGTTATCGTCAGTGAATCATAGTGTAAATCGTTTCTCAATAAGTTGTTCTAACTATCCGAACTGCATTTTACCTCACATTTTAATCAAATTGAAACAATTTCCGACGTGAATTTTTGTGTATTCGGTCGTCTGCTACGTGACTCGTGTCCTTATTTTCCAGCGTGAAATTCCTATAAAATAATGTGAAAAATGTCTTTAAATGGTCGTCGGCATGCTCCGTTTATAATAATCCGTGTCCTCCAGAAATAAATAATCACTTTGATTAAAGATCGAGCTTTATCTAGTATACGTCCACACAGAACGAGAGAGCAGAAGACACTGACAAAATGCAATGAACGCGAGCTTCGACGAAGACACCTCAGTGAAATGTAGTGTTCATTTAATGTGTTACTATAAATAGAGCGAAATGACTAAGAAGTATTTATTTCACACCAAAATAATGTATATGAACTTTTATAACTAGTTTAACAAATTTTTGTCACAATATTTAAATCTGCAGAGTCCCATTTTTCCGTTTTTTCTCAAAATTAGTGCAAAGCTATTTTTAAATCAATGTGAGACAATCAATTAAAAATACCAAGATGTATAACAAAATAAGTTTACATGCTGGCCCTGGTTGGGGGTCCGGGCCCTTTTTTAATAATTAGAATGTTATAGAAACAATAGAAAAGAAACCGGGGGAAGGAGGAGGTCTACGGGTATTTTACAATATAAAATAATAGATTTTTACCCTCTGGGGCTTATTGTTTGACGTTTAACGTCAGTTTTTTCTATGGAAATAGGGACAACGCAGGAAAGACCTTCGCATTTGTTCTCAGAACAAATGTCTTTTTAATTATTATTATTCTTCTTCTGGTTTTTCCGTAGAGATTTCCGACACTTTTCTCAGAAACCGTAAATGGGATCAATTTGAAACTTGGTAGGATGTTAGACCCTATTGGCTAGATGTGCAATCATCTTTCGGAATTTCCAAGATGGCCGCCACTTTCAAAATGGCCGCCATTTAAGTTTTCCCGCCAAAATGCAGTTCCCGGAGAACCGCCAGATGGATTTCGATGAAACTTGGTATGTAGGTTCAGCATAGTGGTCTTGATTTATTTTTGGCAAAAATCGCGCGTGACCGGCCGCCATTTCAAAATGGCCGCCGATCGCCAACAATTCAAGTTTGTCGGATTTCAACGAAAATGGGTTTTAACAGTAAATTTGGTATGCCGAGTCCAATGGTCAACTCAGAATTTTTATACGACGCGCCATTTTTGTAAAATGGCCGCCAAAGTTGCCCAATGGGCAAAAATTCAACATTGTCATAATTCAACGAAAATAGGTTCTAAAAGTAAATTTGGTATGCCGAGTTCAACCGGTACACTCAGATTTTTATACGACCCCGCCATTTTTTTAAAAATGGCCACCAAAGTCGCCAAATCGGCAAAATTCAACATTGTCGGAACTCAATGAAAATTGGTTACTAAAGTAAATTAGTATGTCGAGTTCAATGGTCAACTCAGACTTTTTATATGACGCGCTATTTTTTGTACAGGACTATCAGTAACTTCGTTTGGGAGACTTCACGTTTCGCGAAACGTAAATTTTAATTATTATTATTATTCTTCTTCTGGTTTCCCCGTAGAGATTTCCGACAACTTTCTCAGAAACCGTAAATGGGATCAATTTGAAACTTGGTAGGATGTTAGACCCTATTGGCTAGATGTGCAATCATCTTTCGGAATTTCCCAAGATGGCCGCCACTTTCAAAATGGCCGCCATTTAAGTTTTCCCGCCAAAATGCAGTTCCCGGAGAACCGCCAGATGGATTTCGATGAAACTTGGTATGTAGGTTCAGCATAGTGGTCTTGATTTATTTTTGGCAAAAAATCGCGCGCGAACCGGCCGCCATTTTCAAATGGCCGCCGAATCGCCAAAAATTCAAGTTTGTCGGATTTCAACGAAAATGGGTTTTAACAGTAAATTTGGTATGCCGAGTCCAATGGTCAACTCAGAATTTTTATACGACGCGCCATTTTTTGTAAAATGGCCGCCAAAGTTGCCAAATGGGCAAAATTCAACATTGTCATAATTCAACGAAAATAGGTTCTAAAAGTAAATTTGGTATGCCGAGTTCAACGGTACACTCAGATTTTTTATACGACCCGCCATTTTTTAAAAATGCCCACCAAAGTCGCCAAATCGGCACAAATTCAACTTGTCGGAACTCAATGAAAATTGGTTCCTAAAGTAAATTAGTATGTCGAGTTCAATGGTCAACTCAGAATTAATATATGACGCGCTATTTTTTGTAAAATGGCCGCCGAAGTTGCCAATCGCAAAAAAAGTTGTCTGTGTCAACAGAATACCAGTAAAATTTGAAAATTTACCATTTTTTTCAATTTTATTAGATTTGAAATCTAGGTGAATAGCAACCTGTAAGTCAAATATAAGGTGATTCACAGGCTGCACAGGACTATCAGTAACTTCGTTTGGGAGACTTCACGTTTCGCGAAACGTAAATTTTAATTATTATTATTCTTCTTCTGGTTTTTCCGTAGAGATTTCCGACACTTTTCTCAGAAACCGTAAATGAGATCAATTTGAAACTTAGGATGTTAGACCCTATTGGCTAGATGTGCAATCATCTTTCGGAATTTCCAAGATGGCCGCCACTTTCAAAATGGCCGCCATTTAAGTTTCCCGCCAAAATGCAGTTCCCGGAGAACCGCCAGATGGATTTCGATGAACTTGGTATGTAGGTTCAGCATAGTGGTCTTGATTTATTTTTGGCAAAAATCGCGCGCGACCGGCCGCCATTTTCAAAATGGCCGCCGAATCGCCAAAAATTCAAGTTTGTCGGATTTCAACGAAAATGGGTTTTAACAGTAAATTTGGTATGCCGAGTCCAATGGTCAACTCAGAATTTTTATACGACGCGCCATTTTTTGTAAAATGGCCGCCAAAGTTGCCAAATTGGCAAAAATTCAACATTGTCATAATTCAACGAAAATAGGTTCTAAAAGTAAATTTGGTATGCCGAGTTCAACGGTACACTCAGATTTTTTATACGACCGCCATTTTTTTAAAAATGGCCACCAAAGTCGCCAAATCGGCAAAAATTCAACATTGTCGGAACTCAATGAAATTGGTTCCTAAGTAAATTTAGTATGTCGAGTTCAATGGTCAACTCAGAATTTTTATATGACGCGCTATTTTTGTAAAATGGCCGCCGAAGTTGCCAAATCGGCAAAAAATCAACAACGTTGGAATTCAAAGAAATTGGGTTCTTAAGTTACATATTAGCATTTGTCTACATCAATTGCAATAGCATTTCAATGTTCATATGTATGCCCCTGGCGTCACGCTCCACTTACTTTATTTTTGTTATTCTCTTTAGGCAAACGTTCATGTGGGACAGGTGAAACAGTCTGTGTCACAGAATACCAGTAAAATTTGAAAATTTACCATTTTTTTCAATTTTATTAGAAATTTTATTATTGAAATCTAGGTGAATAGCAACCTGTAAGTCAAATATAAGGTGATTCACAGGCTGCACAGGACTATCAGTAACTTCGTTTGGGAGACTTCACGTTTCGCGAAACGTAAATTTTAATTAAGTCTCCAAACTTCGTTTGGAGACTTATTGTTTTTACTCTGTTTCTTATTATTATTATTATTCTTCTTCTGGTTTTTCCGTAGAGATTTCCGACACTTTTCTCAGAAACCGTAAATGGGATCAATTTGAAACTTGGTAGGATGTTAGACCCTATTGGCTAGATGTGCAATCATCTTTCGGAATTTCCAAGATGGCCGCCACTTTCAAAATGGCCGCCATTTAAGTTTTCCCGCCAAAATGCAGTTCCCGGAGAACCGCCAGATGGATTTCGATGAAACTTGGTATGTAGGTTCAGCATAGTGGTCTTGATTTATTTTTGGCAAAAAATCGCGCGCGACCGGCCGCCATTTTCAAAATGGCCGCCGAATCGCCAAAAATTCAAGTTTGTCGGATTTCAACGAAAATGGGTTTTAACAGTAAATTTGGTATGCCGAGTCCAATGGTCAACTCAGAATTTTTATACGACGCGCCATTTTTTGTAAAATGGCCGCCAAAGTTGCCAATGGGCAAAAATTCAACATTGTCATAATTCAACGAAAATAGGTTCTAAAAGTAAATTTGGTATGCCGAGTTCAACGGTACACTCAGATTTTTTATACGACCCGCCATTTTTTTAAAAATGGCCACCCAAAGTCGCCAAATCGGCAAAAATTCAACATTGTCGGAACTCAATGAAAATTGGTTCCTAAAGTAAATTTAGTATGTCGAGTTCAATGGTCAACTCAGAATTTTTATATGACGCGCTATTTTTTGTAAAATGGCCGCCGAAGTTGCCAAATCGGCAAAAAATCAACAACGTTGGAATTCAATGAAATTGGGTTTTGGGTTCTTAAAGTTACATATTAGCATTTGTCTACATCAATTGCAATAGCATTTCAATGTTCATATGTATGCCCCTGGCGTCACGCTCCACTTACTTTATTTTTGTTATTCTCTTTTAGGCAAACGTTCATGTGGGACAGGTGAAACATGTCTGTGTCAACAGAATACCAGTAAAATTTGAAAATTTACCATTTTTTTTCAATTTTATTAGAAATTTTATTATTGAAATCTAGGTGAATAGCAACCTGTAAAGTCAAATATAAGGTGATTCACAGGCTGCACAGGACTATCAGTAACTTCGTTTGGGAGACTTCACGTTTCGCGAAACGTAAATTTTAATTAAGTCTCCCAAACGAAGTTTGGAGACTTATTGTTTTTACTCTGTTTCTTATTATTATTATTATTCTTCTTCTGGTTTCCCCGTAGAGATTTCCGACACTTTTCTCAGAAACCGTAAATGGGATCAATTTGAACTTGGTAGGATGTTAGACCCTATTGGCTAGATGTGCAATCATCTTTCGGAATTTCCAAGATGGCCGCCACTTTAAAAATGGCCGCATTTAAGTTTTCCCGCCAAAATGCAGTTCCCGGAGAACCGCCAGATGGATTTCGATGAAACTTGGTATGTAGGTTCAGCATAGTGGTCTTGATTTATTTTTGGCAAAAAATCGCGCGCGACCGGCCGCCATTTTCAAAATGGCCGCCGAATCGCCAAAAATTCAAGTTTGTCGGATTTCAACGAAAATGGGTTTTAACAGTAAATTTGGTATGCCGAGTCCAATGGTCAACTCAGAATTTTTATACGACGCGCCATTTTTTGTAAAATGGCCGCCAAAGTTGCCAAATGGGCAAAAATTCAACATTGTCATAATTCAACGAAAATAGGTTCTAAAAGTAAATTTGGTATGCCGAGTTCAACGGTACACTCAGATTTTTTATACGACCCGCCATTTTTTTAAAAATGGCCACCAAAGTCGCCAAATCGGCAAAAATTCAACATTGTCGGAACTCAATGAAAATTGGTTCCTAAAGTAAATTTAGTATGTCGAGTTCAATGGTCAACTCAGAATTTTTATATGACGCGCTATTTTTTGTAAAATGGCCGCCGAAGTTGCCAAATCGGCAAAAAAAGTTGTCTGTGTCAACAGAATACCAGTAAAATTTGAAAATTTACCATTTTTTTCAATTTTATTAGAATTTGAAATCTAGGTGAATAGCAACCTGTAAAGTCAAATATAAGGTGATTCACAGGCTGCACAGGACTATCAGTAACTTCGTTTGGGAGACTTCACGTTTCGCGAAACGTAAATTTTAATTATTATTATTCTTCTTCTGGTTTTTCCGTAGAGATTTCCGACACTTTTCTCAGAAACCGTAAATGGGATCAATTTGAAACTTGGTAGGATGTTAGACCCTATTGGCTAGATGTGCAATCATCTTTCGGAATTTCCAAGATGGCCGCCACTTTCAAAATGGCCGCCATTTAAGTTTTCCCGCCAAAATGCAGTTCCCGGAGAACCGCCAGATGGATTTCGATGAAACTTGGTATGTAGGTTCAGCATAGTGGTCTTGATTTATTTTTGGCAAAAAATCGCGCGCGACCGGCCGCCATTTTCAAAATGGCCGCCGAATCGCCAAAAATTCAAGTTTGTCGGATTTCAACGAAAATGGGTTTTAACAGTAAATTTGGTATGCCGAGTCCAATGGTCAACTCAGAATTTTTATACGACGCGCCATTTTTTGTAAAATGGCCGCCAAAGTTGCCAAATGGGCAAAAATTCAACATTGTCATAATTCAACGAAAATAGGTTCTAAAAGTAAATTTGGTATGCCGAGTTCAACGGTACACTCAGATTTTTTATACGACCCGCCATTTTTTTAAAAATGGCCACCAAAGTCGCCAAATCGGCAAAAATTCAACATTGTCGGAACTCAATGAAAATTGGTTCCTAAAGTAAATTTAGTATGTCGAGTTCAATGGTCAACTCAGAATTTTTATATGACGCGCTATTTTTTGTAAAATGGCCGCCGAAGTTGCCAAATCGGCAAAAAATCAACAACGTTGGAATTCAATGAAATTGGGTTCTTAAAGTTACATATTAGCATTTGTCTACATCAATTGCAATAGCATTTCAATGTTCATATGTATGCCCCTGGCGTCACGCTCCACTTACTTTATTTTTGTTATTCTCTTTTAGGCAAACGTTCATGTGGGACAGGTGAAACATGTCTGTGTCAACAGAATACCAGTAAAATTTGAAAATTTACCATTTTTTTTCAATTTTATTAGAAATTTTATTATTGAAATCTAGGTGAATAGCAACCTGTAAAGTCAAATATAAGGTGATTCACAGGCTGCACAGGACTATCAGTAACTTCGTTTGGGAGACTTCACGTTTCGCGAAACGTAAATTTTAATTAAGTCTCCCAAACGAAGTTTGGAGACTTATTGTTTTTACTCTGTTTCTTATTATTATTATTATTCTTCTTCTGGTTTTTCCGTAGAGATTTCCGACACTTTTCTCAGAAACCGTAAATGGGATCAATTTGAAACTTGGTAGGATGTTAGACCCTATTGGCTAGATGTGCAATCATCTTTCGGAATTTCCAAGATGGCCGCCACTTTCAAAATGGCCGCCATTTAAGTTTTCCCGCCAAAATGCAGTTCCCGGAGAACCGCCAGATGGATTTCGATGAAACTTGGTATGTAGGTTCAGCATAGTGGTCTTGATTTATTTTTGGCAAAAAATCGCGCGCGACCGGCCGCCATTTTCAAAATGGCCGCCGAATCGCCAAAAATTCAAGTTTGTCGGATTTCAACGAAAATGGGTTTTAAAAGTAAATTTGGTATGCCGAGTCCAATGGTCAACTCAGAATTTTTATACGACGCGCCATTTTTTGTAAAATGGCCGCCAAAGTTGCCAAATGGGCAAAAATTCAACATTGTCATAATTCAACGAAAATAGGTTCTAAAAGTAAATTTGGTATGCCGAGTTCAACTGTACACTCAGATTTTTTATACGACCCGCCATTTTTTTTAAAATGGCCACCAAAGTCGCCAAATCGGCAAAAATTCAACATTGTCGGAACTCAATGAAAATTGGTTCCTAAAGTAAATTTAGTATGTCGAGTTCAATGGTCAACTCAGAATTTTTATATGACGCGCTATTTTTTGTAAAATGGCCGCCGAAGTTGCCAAATCGGCAAAAAATCAACAACGTTGGAATTCAATGAAATTGGGTTCTTAAAGTTACATATTAGCATTTGTCTACATCAATTGCAATAGCATTTCAATGTTCATATGTATGCCCCTGGCGTCACGCTCCACTTACTTTATTTTTGTTATTCTCTTTTAGGCAAACGTTCATGTGGGACAGGTGAAACATGTCTGTGTCAACAGAATACCAGTAAAATTTGAAAATTTACCATTTTTTTCAATTTTATTAGAAATTTTATTATTGAAATCTAGGTGAATAGCAACCTGTAAAGTCAAATATAAGGTGATTCACAGGCTGCACAGGACTATCAGTAACTTCGTTTGGGAGACTTCACGTTTCGCGAAACGTAAATTTTAATTAAGTCTCCCAAACGAAGTTTGGAGACTTATTGTTTTTACTCTGTTTCTTATTATTATTATTATTCTTCTTCTGGTTTTTCCGTAGAGATTTCCGACACTTTTCTCAGAAACCGTAAATGGGATCAATTTGAAACTTGGTAGGATGTTAGACCCTATTGGCTAGATGTGCAATCATCTTTCGGAATTTCCAAGATGGCCGCCACTTTCAAAATGGCCGCCATTTAAGTTTTCCCGCCAAAATGCAGTTCCCGGAGAACCGCCAGATGGATTTCGATGAAACTTGGTATGTAGGTTCAGCATAGTGGTCTTGATTTATTTTTGGCAAAAAATCGCGCGCGACCGGCCGCCATTTTCAAAATGGCCGCCGAATCGCCAAAAATTCAAGTTTGTCGGATTTCAACGAAAATGGGTTTTAACAGTAAATTTGGTATGCCGAGTCCAATGGTCAACTCAGAATTTTTATACGACGCGCCATTTTTTGTAAAATGGCCGCCAAAGTTGCCAAATGGGCAAAAATTCAACATTGTCATAATTCAACGAAAATAGGTTCTAAAAGTAAATTTGGTATGCCGAGTTCAACGGTACACTCAGATTTTTTATACGACCCGCCATTTTTTTAAAAATGGCCACCAAAGTCGCCAAATCGGCAAAAATTCAACATTGTCGGAACTCAATGAAAATTGGTTCCTAAAGTAAATTTAGTATGTCGAGTTCAATGGTCAACTCAGAATTTTTATATGACGCGCTATTTTTTGTACAGGACTATCAGTAACTTCGTTTGGGAGACTTCACGTTTCGCGAAACGTAAATTTTAATTATTATTATTATTCTTCTTCTGGTTTCCCCGTAGAGATTTCCGACACTTTTCTCAGAAACCGTAAATGGGATCAATTTGAAACTTGGTAGGATGTTAGACCCTATTGGCTAGATGTGCAATCATCTTTCGGAATTTCCAAGATGGCCGCCACTTTCAAAATGGCCGCCATTTAAGTTTTCCCGCCAAAATGCAGTTCCCGGAGAACCGCCAGATGGATTTCGATGAAACTTGGTATGTAGGTTCAGCATAGTGGTCTTGATTTATTTTTGGCAAAAAATCGCGCGCGAACCGGCCGCCATTTTCAAAATGGCCGCCGAATCGCCAAAAATTCAAGTTTGTCGGATTTCAACAAAAATGGGTTTTAACAGTAAATTTGGTATGCCGAGTCCAATGGTCAACTCAGAATTTTTATACGACGCGCCATTTTTTGTAAAATGGCCGCCAAAGTTGCCAAATGGGCAAAAATTCAACATTGTCATAATTCAACGAAAATAGGTTCTAAAAGTAAATTTGGTATGCCGAGTTCAACGGTACACTCAGATTTTTTATACGACCCGCCATTTTTTTAAAAATGGCCACCAAAGTCGCCAAATCGGCAAAAATTCAACATTGTCGGAACTCAATGAAAATTGGTTCCTAAAGTAAATTTAGTATGTCGAGTTCAATGGTCAACTCAGAATTTTTATATGACGCGCTATTTTTTGTAAAATGGCCGCCGAAGTTGCCAAATCGGCAAAAAAAGTTGTCTGTGTCAACAGAATACCAGTAAAATTTGAAAATTTACCATTTTTTTCAATTTTATTAGAATTTGAAATCTAGGTGAATAGCAACCTGTAAAGTCAAATATAAGGTGATTCACAGGCTGCACAGGACTATCAGTAACTTCGTTTGGGAGACTTCACGTTTCGCGAAACGTAAATTTTAATTATTATTATTCTTCTTCTAGTTTTTCCGTAGAGATTTCCGACACTTTTCTCAGAAACCGTAAATGGGATCAATTTGAAACTTGGTAGGATGTTAGACCCTATTGGCTAGATGTGCAATCATCTTTCGGAATTTCCAAGATGGCCGCCACTTTCAAAATGGCCGCCATTTAAGTTTTCCCGCCAAACTGCAGTTCCCGGAGAACCGCCAGATGGATTTCGATGAAACTTGGTATGTAGGTTCAGCATAGTGGTCTTGATTTATTTTTGGCAAAAAATCGCGCGCGACCGGCCGCCATTTTCAAAATGGCCGCCGAATCGCCAAAAATTCAAGTTTGTCGGATTTCAACGAAAATGGGTTTTAACAGTAAATTTGGTATGCCGAGTCCAATGGTCAACTCAGAATTTTTATACGACGCGCCATTTTTTGTAAAATGGCCGCCAAAGTTGCCAAATGGGCAAAAATTCAACATTGTCATAATTCAACGAAAATAGGTTCTAAAAGTAAATTTGGTATGCCGAGTTCAACGGTACACTCAGATTTTTTATACGACCCGCCATTTTTTTAAAAATGGCCACCAAAGTCGCCAAATCGGCAAAAATTCAACATTGTCGGAACTCAATGAAAATTGGTTCCTAAAGTAAATTTAGTATGTCGAGTTCAATGGTCAACTCAGAATTTTTATATGACGCGCTATTTTTTGTAAAATGGCCGCCGAAGTTGCCAAATCGGCAAAAAATCAACAACGTTGGAATTCAATGAAATTGGGTTCTTAAAGTTACATATTAGCATTTGTCTACATCAATTGCAATAGCATTTCAATGTTCATATGTATGCCCCTGGCGTCACGCTCCACTTACTTTATTTTTGTTATTCTCTTTTAGGCAAACGTTCATGTGGGACAGGTGAAACATGTCTGTGTCAACAGAATACCAGTAAAATTTGAAAATTTACCATTTTTTTCAATTTTATTAGAAATTTTATTATTGAAATCTAGGTGAATAGCAACCTGTAAAGTCAAATATAAGGTGATTCACAGGCTGCACAGGACTATCAGTAACTTCGTTTGGGAGACTTCACGTTTCGCGAAACGTAAATTTTAATTAAGTCTCCCAAACGAAGTTTGGAGACTTATTGTTTTTACTCTGTTTCTTATTAAGTCTCCCAAACGAAGTTTGGAGACTTATTGTTTTTACTCTGTTTCTTATTAAGTCGCCGACCACGAAGTGTCGGGCGACTTATTGTTTTTACTCCGTTTCTTATTATTATTATTATTATTATTATTATTATTTTCATATTTCTTATGTTTTCCCCTCGCAATGTTGTCCGCACGTTTTCTCGCTCATCTTTTAACCGATCGAAATGAAACTTTAGGAACATGTTAAGGGTGACCTGAAGTTGTGCAATCCACTTTTGAAATTTTCAAAATGGCCGCCATTTTCAAAATGGCCGCCGTTGAAAAAAATAACGGCCGTTGTCAGATCTCAGTAATTGCCAAAGCAATTTCAATGAAAATTGGTATACTGGTACAGTTAACTATCCCGAGCATTTTTGCAAAAAAAAATTTGACGCGGCCGACATTTCAAAATGGCCGCCATCCGAACACCACCCCCCTAAAAATGTAAAAATTTAAACGTCATCCGATTTAGACGAAATTTGGTATACAGGTAGCTTATGATACCCTAAGTGTGCCACTATTAAAAATGTTTTGTCCGACTTCCGGTTTCAAAATGGCGGCCGTTTTAAAGTTTTACAAAATGGCGGCCGTTGTCAGATCTCAGTTATGGCCAGAGCAATTTCAATGAAAATTGGTATACTGATACAGCTAACTATCCTGAGCATTTTTGCAAAAAAAATTTTTTGTCCGACTTCCGGTTTCAAAATGGCGGCCGTTTTAAAGTTTGCTCGTTTTCTCGCTCATCTTTTAACCGATCGAAATGAAACTTGGCCAACTGAAAGCTCATGTTATGAAGTTGTGCTCTTGACTTTTAGTTCCCTCTACTCGGTCAAAAGTGCGGAACGGGAGGCGACTTCAACGTTTCGGGAAACGTAAATTTTAATTATTATTAAGTCGCCGACCATGAAGTGTCGGGCGACTTATTGTTTTTACTCCGTTTCTTATTATTATTATTTTCATATTTCTTATGTTTTCCCCTCGAAATGTTGTCCGCTCGTTTTCTCGCTCATCTTTTAACCGATCGAAATGAAACTTTGGGAACATGTTAAGGGTGACCTGAAGTTGTGCAATCCACTTTTGAAATTTTCAAAATGGCCGCCGTTGAAAAAAATGACGGCCGTTGTCAGATCTCAGTAATTGCCAAAGCAATTTCAATGAAAATTGGTATACTGGTACAGCTAACTATCCCGAGCATTTTTGCAAAAAAAAATTTGACGCGGCCGACATTTCAAAATGGCCGCCATCCGAACACCACCCCCCTAAAAATGTAAAAATTTAAACGTCATCCGATTTAGACGAAATTTGGTATACAGGTAGCTTATGATACCCTAAGTGTGCCACTATTTAAAAATGTTTTGTCCGACTTCCGGTTTCAAAATGGCGGCCGTTTTAAAGTTTTACAAAATGGCGGCCGTTGTCAGATCTCAGTTATGGCCAGAGCAATTTCAATGAAAATTGGTATACTGATACAGCTAACTATCCTGAGCATTTTTGCAAAAAAAATTTTTTGTCCGACTTCCGGTTTCAAAATGGCGGCCGTTTTAAAGTTTGCTCGTTTTCTCGCTCATCTTTTAACCGATCGAAATGAAACTTGGCCAACTGAAAGCTCATGTTATGAAGTTGTGCTCTTGACTTTTAGTTCCCTCTACTCGGTCAAAAGTGCGGAACGGGAGGCGACTTCAACGTTTCGGGAAACGTAAATTTTAATTATGTCGCCCCAGACTTTGTCGGGGCGACATATTGTTATTCTACTGTTTCTTTTTCACTATTATTATTATTATTATTCTTCCTCACTTTTTGTCCGGCTGATAACTCAGAGATGGCTGATTGGATTAGAACATCACATGGCATAAAGTAGAACCACTATCTGAAGTTGTGCAATCAACTTTAAAAATGGTGATATGTGGAACCATCTCCATGGAAACCAGAAAGTTATGCATGAGTGATTTTGGGCATTTTCCTTAATTTTTCGGAAACCTAGAAGCACAGAGGGACCAAACTTGGTATGATGGAAGACCATAATGAGATACAGGTTTGAGATGATTTTGGGGCGGAACGGAAAAACAAGATGGCCGCCATGGCTAAAAATAGATTTAACATGGGGCCTATGGGAAAATGATTTTTCTACAATAGCTTCACCATGGTTTGAGATATTCCAAAGTTTTTTTATAGGAAGTTGGACCTCATCAACCTCAAGAAGACAGGAAAGTTTGAAAAAAAAATTTCACACCGTGTGGCCGCAGCCACAACCGTTATGTTTGCATAGAAGCCTATGGGGAAATGGAGGTTTTTTGTCACCTCCATTTCTCTGCTATGCATTGATGGATTCCAATCAAACTTTACACAAAGCACCATCATCATTACATCTTGGAATTCACATATCAAAAAATTCCAAAATGGCCACCTTTTCCAAGATGGCCGCCACGTTACATATGCATAGAAGCCTATGGGGAAATGGAGGTTTTTTGTCGCCTCCATTTCTCTGCTATGCATTGATGGATTCCAATCAAACTTTACACAAAGCACCGTCACCATTACATCTTGGAATTCATATTACGAAAAATTTCAAAATGATGGCCATTTTTAAGATGGCTGCCGAGTTACGTTAAAAAATACAACATTGTCGGAATTCAATGAAAATCAACTTCTAGAGATAATTTGATGTGGGGAACAACATGGAATCATCGATTTTGGAATTCACATGAAATCATAAAAAAATGTCAGGGCGACATCTGCTATTGCTCGCAATGGCAATTCTAGTTATTATTATTATTCTTCTTCTGGTTTTTCCGTAGAGATTTCCGACACTTTTCTCAGAAACCGTAAATGGGATCAATTTGAAACTTGGTAGGATGTTAGACCCTATTGGCTAGATGTGCAATCATCTTTCGGAATTTCCAAGATGGCCGCCACTTTCAAAATGGCCGCCATTTAAGTTTTCCCGCCAAAATGCAGTTCCCGGAGAACCGCCAGATGGATTTCGATGAAACTTGGTATGTAGGTTCAGCATAGTGGTCTTGATTTATTTTTGGCAAAAAATCGCGCGCGACCGGCCGCCATTTTCAAAATGGCCGCCGAATCGCCAAAAATTCAAGTTTGTCGGATTTCAACGAAAATGGGTTTTAACAGTAAATTTGGTATGCCGAGTCCAATGGTCAACTCAGAATTTTTATACGACGCGCCATTTTTTGTAAAATGGCCGCCAAAGTTGCCAAATGGGCAAAAATTCAACATTGTCATAATTCAACGAAAATAGGTTCTAAAAGTAAATTTGGTATGCCGAGTTCAACGGTACACTCAGATTTTTTATACGACCCGCCATTTTTTTAAAAATGGCCACCAAAGTCGCCAAATCGGCAAAAATTCAACATTGTCGGAACTCAATGAAAATTGGTTCCTAAAGTAAATTTAGTATGTCGAGTTCAATGGTCAACTCAGAATTTTTATATGACGCGCTATTTTTTGTACAGGACTATCAGTAACTTCGTTTGGGAGACTTCACGTTTCGCGAAACGTAAATTTTAATTATTATTATTATTCTTCTTCTGGTTTTTCCGTAGAGATTTCCGACACTTTTCTCAGAAACCGTAAATGGGATCAATTTGAAACTTGGTAGGATGTTAGACCCTATTGGCTAGATGTGCAATCATCTTTCGGAATTTCCAAGATGGCCGCCACTTTCAAAATGGCCGCCATTTAAGTTTTCCCGCCAAAATGCAGTTCCCGGAGAACCGCCAGATGGATTTCGATGAAACTTGGTATGTAGGTTCAGCATAGTGGTCTTGATTTATTTTTGGCAAAAAATCGCGCGCGAACCGGCCGCCATTTTCAAAATGGCCGCCGAATCGCCAAAAATTCAAGTTTGTCGGATTTCAACGAAACAGTAAATTTGGTATGCCGAGTCCAATGGTCAACTCAGAATTTTTATACGACGCGCCATTTTTTGTAAAATGGCCGCCAAAGTTGCCAAATGGGCAAAAATTCAACATTGTCATAATTCAACGAAAATAGGTTCTAAAAGTAAATTTGGTATGCCGAGTTCAACGGTACACTCAGATTTTTTATACGACCCGCCATTTTTTTAAAAATGGCCACCAAAGTCGCCAAATCGGCAAAAATTCAACATTGTCGGAACTCAATGAAAATTGGTTCCTAAAGTAAATTTAGTATGTCGAGTTCAATGGTCAACTCAGAATTTTTATATGACGCGCTATTTTTTGTAAAATGGCCGCCGAAGTTGCCAAATCGGCAAAAAAAGTTGTCTGTGTCAACAGAATACCAGTAAAATTTGAAAATTTACCATTTTTTTCAATTTTATTAGAATTTGAAATCTAGGTGAATAGCAACCTGTAAAGTCAAATATAAGGTGATTCACAGGCTGCACAGGACTATCAGTAACTTCGTTTGGGAGACTTCACGTTTCGCGAAACGTAAATTTTAATTAGTATTATTCTTCTTCTGGTTTTTCCGTAGAGATTTCCGACACTTTTCTCAGAAACCGTAAATGGGATCAATTTGAAACTTGGTAGGATGTTAGACCCTATTGGCTAGATGTGCAATCATCTTTCGGAATTTCCAAGATGGCCGCCACTTTCAAAATGGCCGCCATTTAAGTTTTCCCGCCAAAATGCAGTTCCCGGAGAACCGCCAGATGGATTTCGATGAAACTTGGTATGTAGGTTCAGCATAGTGGTCTTGATTTATTTTTGGCAAAAAATCGCGCGCGACCGGCCGCCATTTTCAAAATGGCCGCCGAATCGCCAAAAATTCAAGTTTGTCGGATTTCAACGAAAATGGGTTTTAACAGTAAATTTGGTATGCCGAGTCCAATGGTCAACTCAGAATTTTTATACGACGCGCCATTTTTTGTAAAATGGCCGCCAAAGTTGCCAAATGGGCAAAAATTCAACATTGTCATAATTCAACGAAAATAGGTTCTAAAAGTAAATTTGGTATGCCGAGTTCAACGGTACACTCAGATTTTTTATACGACCCGCCATTTTTTTAAAAATGGCCACCAAAGTCGCCAAATCGGCAAAAATTCAACATTGTCGGAACTCAATGAAAATTGGTTCCTAAAGTAAATTTAGTATGTCGAGTTCAATGGTCAACTCAGAATTTTTATATGACGCGCTATTTTTTGTAAAATGGCCGCCGAAGTTGCCAAATCGGCAAAAAATCAACAACGTTGGAATTCAATGAAATTGGGTTCTTAAAGTTACATATTAGCATTTGTCTACATCAATTGCAATAGCATTTCAATGTTCATATGTATGCCCCTGGCGTCACGCTCCACTTACTTTATTTTTGTTATTCTCTTTTAGGCAAACGTTCATGTGGGACAGGTGAAACATGTCTGTGTCAACAGAATACCAGTAAAATTTGAAAATTTACCATTTTTTTCAATTTTATTAGAAATTTTATTATTGACATCTAGGTGAATAGCAACCTGTAAAGTCAAATATAAGGTGATTCACAGGCTGCACAGGACTATCAGTAACTTCGTTTGGGAGACTTCACGTTTCGCGAAACGTAAATTTTAATTAAGTCTCCCAAACGAAGTTTGGAGACTTATTGTTTTTACTCTGTTTCTTATTATTATTATTATTCTTCTTCTGGTTTTTCCGTAGAGATTTCCGACACTTTTCTCAGAAACCGTAAATGGGATCAATTTGAAACTTGGTAGGATGTTAGACCCTATTGGCTAGATGTGCAATCATCTTTCGGAATTTCCAAGATGGCCGCCACTTTCAAAATGGCTGCCATTTAAGTTTTCCCGCCAAAATGCAGTTCCCGGAGAACCGCCAGATGGATTTCGATGAAACTTGGTATGTAGGTTAAGCATAGTGGTCTTGATTTATTTTTGGCAAAAAATCGCGCGCGACCGGCCGCCATTTTCAAAATGGCCGCCGAATCGCCAAAAATTCAAGTTTGTCGGATTTCAACGAAAATGGGTTTTAACAGTAAATTTGGTATGCCGAGTCCAATGGTCAACTCAGAATTTTTATACGACGCGCCATTTTTTGTAAAATGGCCGCCAAAGTTGCCAAATGGGCAAAAATTCAACATTGTCATAATTCAACGAAAATAGGTTCTAAAAGTAAATTTGGTATGCCGAGTTCAACGGTACACTCAGATTTTTTATACGACCCGCCATTTTTTTAAAAATGGCCACCAAAGTCGCCAAATCGGCAAAAATTCAACATTGTCGGAACTCAATGAAAATTGGTTCCTAAAGTAAATTTAGTATGTCGAGTTCAATGGTCAACTCAGAATTTTTATATGACGCGCTATTTTTTGTACAGGACTATCAGTAACTTCGTTTGGGAGACTTCACGTTTCGCGAAACGTAAATTTTAATTAAGTCGCCGACCACGAAGTGTCGGGCGACTTATTGTTTTTACTCCGTTTCTTATTATTATTATTATTTTCATATTTCTTATGTTTTCCTTTTTCCCCTCGCAATGTTGTCCGCTCGTTTTCTCGCTCATCTTATAACCGATCGAAATGAAACTTTGGGAACATGTTAAGGGTGACCTGAAGTTGTGCAATCCACTTTTGAAATTTTCAAAATGGCCGCCATTTTCAAAATGGCCGCCGTTGAAAAAAATGACGGCCGTTGTGAGATCTCAGTAATTGCCAAAGCAATTTCAATGAAAATTGGTATACTGGTACAGCTAACTATCCCGAGCATTTTTGCAAAAAAAAATTTGACGCGGCCGACATTTCAAAATGGCCGCCATCCGAACACCACCCCCCTAAAAATGTAAAAATTTAAACGTCATCCGATTTAGACGAAATTTGGTATACAGGTAGCTTATGATACCCTGAGTGTGCCACTATTTTCAAAATTTTTGTCCGACTTCCGGTTTCAAAATGGCGGCCGTTTTAAATTTTTACAAAATGGCGGCCGTTGTCAGATCTCAGTTATGGCCAGAGCAATTTCAATGAAAATTGGTATACTGATACAGCTAACTATCCTGAGCATTTTTGCAAAAAAAAATTTTTGTCCGACTTCCGGTTTCAAAATGGCGGCCGTTTTAAAGTTTGCTCGTTTTCTCGCTCATCTTTTAACCGATCGAAATGAAACTTGGCCAACTGAAAGCTCATGTTATGAAGTTGTGCTCTTGACTTTTAGTTCCCTCTACTCGGTCAAAAGTGCGGAACGGGAGGCGACTTCAACGTTTCGGGAAACGTAAATTTTAATTATTATTATTATTCTTCTTCTGGTTTCCCCGTAGAGATTTCCGACACTTTTCTCAGAAACCGTAAATGGGATCAATTTGAAACTTGGTAGGATGTTAGACCCTATTGGCTAGATGTGCAATCATCTTTCGGAATTTCCAAGATGTTCGCCACTTTCAAAATGGCCGCCATTTAAGTTTTCCCGCCAAAATGCAGTTCCCGGAGAACCGCCAGATGGATTTCGATGAAACTTGGTATGTACGTTCAGCATAGTGGTCTTGATTTATTTTTGGCAAAAAATCGCGCGCGAACCGGCCGCCATTTTCAAAATGGCCGCCGAATCGCCAAAAATTCAAGTTTGTCGGATTTCAACGAAAATGGGTTTTAACAGTAAATTTGGTATGCCGAGTCCAATGGTCAACTCAGAATTTTTAGACGACGCGCCATTTTTTGTAAAATGGCCGCCAAAGTTGCCAAATGGGCAAAAATTCAACATTGTCATAATTCAACGAAAATAGGTTCTAAAAGTAAATTTGGTATGCCGAGTTCAACGGTACACTCAGATTTTTTATACGACCCGCCATTTTTTTTAAAAATGGCCACCAAAGTCGCCAAATCGGCAAAAATTCAACATTGTCGGAACTCAATGAAAATTGGTTCCTAAAGTAAATTTAGTATGTCGAGTTCAATGGTCAACTCAGAATTTTTATATGACGCGCTATTTTTTGTAAAATGGCCGCCGAAGTTGCCAAATCGGCAAAAAAAGTTGTCTGTGTCAACAGAATACCAGTAAAATTTGAAAATTTACCATTTTTTTCAATTTTATTAGAATTTGAAATCTAGGTGAATAGCAACCTGTAAAGTCAAATATAAGGTGATTCACAGGCTGCACAGGACTATCAGTAACTTCGTTTGGGAGACTTCACGTTTCGCGAAACGTAAATTTTAATTATTATTATTCTTCTTCTGGTTTTTCCGTAGAGATTTCCGACACTTTTCTCAGAAACCGTAAATGGGATCAATTTGAAACTTGGTAGGATGTTAGACCCTATTGGCTAGATGTGCAATCATCTTTCGGAATTTCCAAGATGGCCGCCACTTTCAAAATGGCCGCCATTTAAGTTTTCCCGCCAAAATGCAGTTCCCGGAGAACCGCCAGATGGATTTCGATGAAACTTGGTATGTAGGTTCAGCATAGTGGTCTTGATTTATTTTTGGCAAAAAATCGCGCGCGAACCGGCCGCCATTTTCAAAATGGCCGCCGAATCGCCAAAAATTCAAGTTTGTCGGATTTCAACGAAACAGTAAATTTGGTATGCCGAGTCCAATGGTCAACTCAGAATTTTTATACGACGCGCCATTTTTTGTAAAATGGCCGCCAAAGTTGCCAAATGGGCAAAAATTCAACATTGTCATAATTCAACGAAAATAGGTTCTAAAAGTAAATTTGGTATGCCGAGTTCAACGGTACACTCAGATTTTTTATACGACCCGCCATTTTTTTAAAAATGGCCACCAAATTCGCCAAATCGGCAAAAATTCAACATTGTCGGAACTCAATGAAAATTGGTTCCTAAAGTAAATTTAGTATGTCGAGTTCAATGGTCAACTCAGAATTTTTATATGACGCGCTATTTTTTGTAAAATGGCCGCCGAAGTTGCCAAATCGGCAAAAAAAGTTGTCTGTGTCAACAGAATACCAGTAAAATTTGAAAATTTACCATTTTTTTCAATTTTATTAGAATTTGAAATCTAGGTGAATAGCAACCTGTAAAGTCAAATATAAGGTGATTCACAGGCTGCACAGGACTATCAGTAACTTCGTTTGGGAGACTTCACGTTTCGCGAAACGTAAATTTTAATTATTATTATTCTTCTTCTGGTTTTTCCGTAGAGATTTCCGACACTTTTCTCAGAAACCGTAAATGGGATCAATTTGAAACTTGGTAGGATGTTAGACCCTATTGGCTAGATGTGCAATCATCTTTCGGAATTTCCAAGATGGCCGCCACTTTCAAAATGGCCGCCATTTAAGTTTTCCCGCCAAAATGCAGTTCCCGGAGAACCGCCAGATGGATTTCGATGAAACTTGGTATGTAGGTTCAGCATAGTGGTCTTGATTTATTTTTGGCAAAAAATCGCGCGCGACCGGCCGCCATTTTCAAAATGGCCGCCGAATCGCCAAAAATTCAAGTTTGTCGGATTTCAACGAAAATGGGTTTTAACAGTAAATTTGGTATGCCGAGTCCAATGGTCAACTCAGAATTTTTATACGACGCGCCATTTTTTGTAAAATGGCCGCCAAAGTTGCCAAATGGGCAAAAATTCAACATTGTCATAATTCAACGAAAATAGGTTCTAAAAGTAAATTTGGTATGCCGAGTTCAACGGTACACTCAGATTTTTTATACGACCCGCCATTTTTTTAAAAATGGCCACCAAAGTCGCCAAATCGGCAAAAATTCAACATTGTCGGAACTCAATGAAAATTGGTTCCTAAAGTAAATTTAGTATGTCGAGTTCAATGGTCAACTCAGAATTTTTATATGACGCGCTATTTTTTGTAAAATGGCCGCCGAAGTTGCCAAATCGGCAAAAAAAGTTGTCTGTGTCAACAGAATACCAGTAAAATTTGAAAATTTACCATTTTTTCAATTTTATTAGAATTTGAAATCTAGGTGAATAGCAACCTGTAAAGTCAAATATAAGGTGATTCACAGGCTGCACAGGACTATCAGTAACTTCGTTTGGGAGACTTCACGTTTCGCGAAACGTAAATTTTAATTATTATTATTCTTCTTCTGGTTTTTCCGTAGAGATTTCCGACACTTTTCTCAGAAACCGTAAATGGGATCAATTTGAAACTTGGTAGGATGTTAGACCCTATTGGCTAGATGTGCAATCATCTTTCGGAATTTCCAAGATGGCCGCCACTTTCAAAATGGCCGCCATTTAAGTTTTCCCGCCAAAATGCAGTTCCCGGAGAACCGCCAGATGGATTTCGATGAAACTTGGTATGTAGGTTCAGCATAGTGGTCTTGATTTATTTTTGGCAAAAAATCGCGCGCGCGACCGGCCGCCATTTTCAAAATGGCCGCCGAATCGCCAAAAATTCAAGTTTGTCGGATTTCAACGAAAATGGGTTTTAACAGTAAATTTGGTATGCCGAGTCCAATGGTCAACTCAGAATTTTTATACGACGCGCCATTTTTTGTAAAATGGCCGCCAAAGTTGCCAAATGGGCAAAAATTCAACATTGTCATAATTCAACGAAAATAGGTTCTAAAAGTAAATTTGGTATGCCGAGTTCAACGGTACACTCAGATTTTTTATACGACCCGCCATTTTTTTAAAAATGGCCACCAAAGTCGCCAAATCGGCAAAAATTCAACATTGTCGGAACTCAATGAAAATTGGTTCCTAAAGTAAATTTAGTATGTCGAGTTCAATGGTCAACTCAGAATTTTTATATGACGCGCTATTTTTTGTAAAATGGCCGCCGAAGTTGCCAAATCGGCAAAAAATCAACAACGTTGGAATTCAATGAAATTGGGTTCTTAAAGTTACATATTAGCATTTGTCTACATCAATTGCAATAGCATTTCAATGTTCATATGTATGCCCCTGGCGTCACGCTCCACTTACTTTATTTTTGTTATTCTCTTTTAGGCAAACGTTCATGTGGGACAGGTGAAACATGTCTGTGTCAACAGAATACCAGTAAAATTTGAAAATTTACCATTTTTTTCAATTTTATTAGAAATTTTATTATTGAAATCTAGGTGAATAGCAACCTGTAAAGTCAAATATAAGGTGATTCACAGGCTGCACAGGACTATCAGTAACTTCGTTTGGGAGACTTCACGTTTCGCGAAACGTAAATTTTAATTAAGTCTCCCAAACGAAGTTTGGAGACTTATTGTTTTTACTCTGTTTCTTATTATTATTATTATTCTTCTTCTGGTTTTTCCGTAGAGATTTCCGACACTTTTCTCAGAAACCGTAAATGGGATCAATTTGAAACTTGGTAGGATGTTAGACCCTATTGGCTAGATGTGCAATCATCTTTCGGAATTTCCAAGATGGCCGCCACTTTCAAAATGGCCGCCATTTAAGTTTTCCCGCCAAAATGCAGTTCCCGGAGAACCGCCAGATGGATTTCGATGAAACTTGGTATGTAGGTTCAGCATAGTGGTCTTGATTTATTTTTGGCAAAAAATCGCGCGCGACCGGCCGCCATTTTCAAAATGGCCGCCGAATCGCCAAAAATTCAAGTTTGTCGGATTTCAACGAAAATGGGTTTTAACAGTAAATTTGGTATGCCGAGTCCAATGGTCAACTCAGAATTTTTATACGACGCGCCATTTTTTGTAAAATGGCCGCCAAAGTTGCCAAATGGGCAAAAATTCAACATTGTCATAATTCAACGAAAATAGGTTCTAAAAGTAAATTTGGTATGCCGAGTTCAACGGTACACTCAGATTTTTTATACGACCCGCCATTTTTTTAAAAATGGCCACCAAAGTCGCCAAATCGGCAAAAATTCAACATTGTCGGAACTCAATGAAAATTGGTTCCTAAAGTAAATTTAGTATGTCGAGTTCAATGGTCAACTCAGAATTTTTATATGACGCGCTATTTTTTGTACAGGACTATCAGTAACTTCGTTTGGGAGACTTCACGTTTCGCGAAACGTAAATTTTAATTATTATTATTATTCTTCTTCTGGTTTCCCCGTAGAGATTTCCGACACTTTTCTCAGAAACCGTAAATGGGATCAATTTGAAACTTGGTAGGATGTTAGACCCTATTGGCTAGATGTGCAATCATCTTTCGGAATTTCCAAGATGGCCGCCACTTTCAAAATGGCCGCCATTTAAGTTTTCCCGCCAAAATGCAGTTCCCGGAGAACCGCCAGATGGATTTCGATGAAACTTGGTATGTAGGTTCAGCATAGTGGTCTTGATTTATTTTTGGCAAAAAATCGCGCGCGAACCGGCCGCCATTTTCAAAATGGCCGCCGAATCGCCAAAAATTCAAGTTTGTCGGATTTCAACGAAAATGGGTTTTAACAGTAAATTTGGTATGCCGAGTCCAATGGTCAACTCAGAATTTTTATACGACGCGCCATTTTTTGTAAAATGGCCGCCAAAGTTGCCAAATGGGCAAAAATTCAACATTGTCATAATTCAACGAAAATAGGTTCTAAAAGTAAATTTGGTATGCCGAGTTCAACGGTACACTCAGATTTTTTATACGACCCGCCATTTTTTTAAAAATGGCCACCAAAGTCGCCAAATCGGCAAAAATTCAACATTGTCGGAACTCAATGAAAATTGGTTCCTAAAGTAAATTTAGTATGTCGAGTTCAATGGTCAACTCAGAATTTTTATATGACGCGCTATTTTTTGTAAAATGGCCGCCGAAGTTGCCAAATCGGCAAAAAATCAACAACGTTGGAATTCAATGAAATTGGGTTCTTAAAGTTACATATTAGCATTTGTCTACATCAATTGCAATAGCATTTCAATGTTCATATGTATGCCCCTGGCGTCACGCTCCACTTACTTTATTTTTGTTATTCTCTTTTAGGCAAACGTTCATGTGGGACAGGTGAAACATGTCTGTGTCAACAGAATACCAGTAAAATTTGAAAATTTACCATTTTTTTCAATTTTATTAGAAATTTTATTATTGAAATCTAGGTGAATAGCAACCTGTAAAGTCAAATATAAGGTGATTCACAGGCTGCACAGGACTATCAGTAACTTCGTTTGGGAGACTTCACGTTTCGCGAAACGTAAATTTTAATTATTATTATTATTATAATTTTCATATTTCTTATGTTTTCCTTTTTCCCCTCGCAATGTTGTCCGCTCGTTTTCTCGCTCATCTTTTAACCGATCGAAATGAAACTTTGGGAACATAATAAGGGTGACCTGAAGTTGTGCAATCCACCTTTTCAAAATGGCCGCCGTTGAAAAAAAATTACGGCCGTTGTCAGATCTCAGTAATTGCCAAAGCAATTTCAATGAAAATTGGTATACTGATACAGCTCCGTATCCCGAGCATTTTTGCAAAAAAAAATTTGACGCGGCCGACATTTCAAAATGGCCGCCATCCGAACACCACCCCCCTAAAACTGTAAAAATTTAAACGTCATCCGATTTAGACGAAATTTGGTATACAGGTAGCTTATGATACCCTAAGTGTGCCACTATTTAAAAATGTTTTGTCCGACTTCCGGTTTCAAAATGGCGGCCGTTTTAAAGTTTCACAAAATGGCGGCCGTTGTCAGATCTCAGTTATGGCCAGAGCAATTTCAATGAAAATTGGTATACTGATACAGCGAACTATCCTGAGCATTTTTGCAAAAAAAATTTTTTGTCCGACTTCCGGTTTCAAAATGGCGGCCGTTTTAAAGTTTGCTCGTTTTCTCGCTCATCTTTTAACCGATCGAAATGAAACTTGGCCAACTGAAAGCTCATGTTATGAAGTTGTGCTCTTGACTTTTAGTTCCCTCTACTCGGTCAAAAGTGCGGAACGGGAGGCGACTTCAACGTTTCGGGAAACGTAAATTTTAATTAAGTCGCCGACCACGAAGTGTCGGGCGACTTATTGTTTTTACTCCGTTTCTTATTATTATTAAGTCGCCGACCACGAAGTGTCGGGCGACTTATTGTTTTTACTCCGTTTCTTATTATTATTATTATTATTTTCAT
Organism: Limnoperna fortunei; assembly: GCA_944474755.1. Lineage (NCBI taxonomy): Eukaryota > Metazoa > Mollusca > Bivalvia > Mytilida > Modiolidae > Limnoperna > Limnoperna fortunei. Next base: position 5,982,291 of record OX104113.1, read on the forward strand.
ATTTCTTATGTTTTCCTTTTTCCCCTCGCAATGTTGTCCGCTCGTTTTCTCGCTCATCTTTTAACCGATCGAAATGAAACTTTGGGAACATAATAAGGGTGACCTGAAGTTGTGCAATCCACTTTTGAAATTTTCAAAATGGCCGCCATTTTCAAAATGGCCGCCATTTTCAAAATGGCCGCCGTTGAAAAAAAATGACGGCCGTTGTCAGATCTCAGTAATTGCCAAAGCAATTTCAATGAAAATTGGTATACTGATACAGCTCCCTATCCCGAGCATTTTTGCAAAAAAAAATTTGACGCGGCCGACATTTCAAAATGGCCGCCATCCGAACACCACCCCCCTAAAACTGTAAAAATTTAAACGTCATCCGATTTAAACGAAATTTGGTATACAGGTAGCTTATGATACCCTGAGTGTGCCACAATTTTCAAAATTTTTGTCCGACTTCCGGTTTCAAAATGGCGGCCGTTTTAAAGTTTTACAAAATGGCGGCCGTTGTCAGATCTCAGTTATGGCCAGAGCAATTTCAATGAAAATTGGTATACTGATACAGCTAACTATCCTGAGCATTTTTGCAAAAAAAGTTTTTTGTCCGACATCCGGTTTCAAAATGGCGGCCGTTTTAAAGTTTTCTCGTTTTCTCGCTCATCTTTTAACCGATCGAAATGAAACTTGGCCAACTAAAAGCTCATGTTATGAAGTTGTGCTCTTGACTTTTAGTTCCCTCTACTCGGTCAAAAGTGCGGAACGGGAGGCGACTTCAACGTTTCGGGAAACGTAAATTTTAATTATTATTACTATTATTATTTTCATATTTCTTATGTTTTCCCCTCGCAATGTTGTCCGCTCGTTTTCTCGCTCATCTTTTAACCGATCGAAATGAAACTTTGGGAACATGTTAAGGGTGACCTGAAGTTGTGCAATCCACTTTTGAAATTTTCAAAATGGCCGCCATTTTCAAAATGGCCGCCGTTGAAAAAAATGATGGCCGTTGTCAGATCTCAGTAATTGCCAAAGCAATTTCAATGAAAATTGGTATACTGGTACAGCTAACTATCCCGAGCATTTTTGCAAAAAAAAATTTGACGCGGCCGACATTTCAAAATGGCCGCCATCCGAACACCACCCCCCTAAAAATGTAAAAATTTAAACGTCATCCGATTTAGACGAAATTTGGTATACAGGTAGCTTATGATACCCTAAGTGTGCCACTATTTAAAAATGTTTTGTCCGACTTCCGGTTTCAAAATGGCGGCCGTTTTAAAGTTTCACAAAATGGCGGCCGTTGTCAGATCTCAGTTATGGCCAGAGCAATTTCAATGAAAATTGGTATACTGATACAGCGAACTATCCTGAGCATTTTTGCAAAAAAAATTTTTTGTCCGACTTCCGGTTTCAAAATGGCGGCCGTTTTAAAGTTTGCTCGTTTTCTCGCTCATCTTTTAACCGATCGAAATGAAACTTGGCCAACTGAAAGCTCATGTTATGAAGTTGTGCTCTTGACTTTTAGTTCCCTCTACTCGGTCAAAAGTGCGGAACGGGAGGCGACTTCAACGTTTCGGGAAACGTAAATTTTAATTATTATTATTATTTTCATATTTCTTATGTTTTCCCCTCGCAATGTTGTCCGCTCGTTTTCTCGCTCATCTTTTAACCGATCGAAATGAAACTTTGGGAACATGTTAAGGGTGACCGGAAGTTGTGCAATCCACTTTTAAAATTTTCAAAATGGCCGCCATTTTCAAAATGGCCGCCGTTGAAAAAAATGATGGCCGTTGTCAGATCTCAGTAATTGCCAAAGCAATTTCAATGAAAATTGGTATACTGGTACAGCTAACTATCCCGAGCATTTTTGCAAAAAAAAATTTGACGCGGCCGACATTTCAAAATGGCCGCCATCCGAACACCACCCCCTAAAAATGTAAAAATTTAAACGTCATCCGATTTAGACGAAATTTGGTATACAGGTAGCTTATGATACCCTAAGTGTGCCACTATTTAAAAATGTTTTGTCCGACTTCCGGTTTCAAAATGGCGGCCGTTTTAAAGTTTTACAAAATGGCGGCCGTTGTCAGATCTCAGTTATGGCCAGAGCAATTTCAATGAAAATTGGTATACTGATACAGCTAACTATCCTGAGCATTTTTGCAAAAAAAATTTTTTGTCCGACTTCCGGTTTCAAAATGGCGGCCGTTTTAAAGTTTGCTCGTTTTCTCGCTCATCTTTTAACCGATCGAAATGAAACTTGGCCAACTGAAAGCTCATGTTATGAAGTTGTGCTCTTGACTTTTAGTTCCCTCTACTCGGTCAAAAGTGCGGAACGGGAGGCGACTTCAACGTTTCGGGAAACGTAAATTTTATTATTATTATTTTCATATTTCTTATGTTTTCCTTTTTCCCCTCGCAATGTTGTCCGCTCGTTTTCTCGCTCATCTTTTAACCGATCGAAATGAAACTTTGGGAACATAATAAGGGTGACCTGAAGTTGTGCAATCCACTTTTGAAATTTTCAAAATGGCCGCCGTTGAAAAAAAAATGACGGCCGTTGTCAGATCTCAGAAATTGCCAAAGCAATTTCAATGAAAATTGGTATACTGATACAGCTCCCTATCCCGAGCATTTTTGCAAAAAAAAATTTGACGCGGCCGACATTTCAAAATGGCCGCCATCCGAACACCACCCCCCTAAAACTGTAAAAATTTAAACGTCATCCGATTTAAACGAAATTTGGTATACAGGTAGTTTATGATACCCTGAGTGTGCCACTATTTTCAAAATTTTTGTCCGACTTCCGGTTTCAAAATGGCGGCCGTTGTCAGATCTCAGTTATGGCCAGAGCAATTTCAATGAAAATTGGTATACTGATACAGCTAACTATCCTGAGCATTTTTGCAAAAAATTTTTTTGTCCGACTTCCGGTTTCAAAATGGCGGCCGTTTTAAAGTTTGCTCGTTTTCTCGCTCATCTTTTAACCGATCGAAATGAAACTTGGCCAACTGAAAGCTCATGTTATGAAGTTGTGCTCTTGACTTTTAGTTCCCTCTACTCGGTCAAAAGTGCGGAACGGGAGGCGACTTCAACGTTTCGGGAAACGTAAATTTTAATTATTATTATTATTTTCATATTTCTTATGTTTTCCTTTTTCCCCTCGCAATGTTGTCCGCTCGTTTTCTCGCTCATCTTTTAACCGATCGAAATGAAACTTGGCCAACTGAAAGCTCATGTTATGAAGTTGTGCTCTTGACGGTCAAAAGTGCGGAACGGGAGGCGACTTCAACGTTTCGGGAAACGTAAATTTTATTAAGTCGCCGACCACGAAGTGTCGGGCGACTTATTGTTTTTACTCCGTTTCTTATTATTATGGCTCCCAAACGAAAGTTTGGGAGACATATTGTTTTTGCTCCGTTTCTTATTATTATTATTATTATTTTTCTTCTCCTTTCCGCCAAAATTTTGTCCGACCGTTTTCTCGGAGACCGTAAATTGGATCATTATGAAACTTCACCCAAAAATAGGGTATGACTTGAAGTGGTGCCTTTCAGGTTTAAAATTTTTAAATTGGCGGCCATCTTGAAATGGCGGCCATTTTGAAAATGAAAAAAATCCTTAAAAATCCAAAAGTAAACGGATTTTGATGAAAATTGGAATATAAGTAGAGCATGTTATACCGCACCCTATGGCGCACATGCCGACTTTTTATGGCGGCCATTTTGAATCCAAGATGGCCGCCAAAAATTCCAAATGCTCGTAATCGCACGAAACTTGGTTTTTAGGTAGATAACCATGTTGCGATCAGATGTTAGTCATCGAAAGTTGAATTTGAACTCGGCGGCCATCTTAAAATGGCGGCCATTTTGAAAATGAAAATAAATCCTTAAAAATCCAAAAGTTAACGGATTTCAATGAAAATTGGAATATAAGTAGGGTATGTTATACCGCACCATACGACGCACATGTTGTCTTTTTGTGGCGGCCATTTTGAATCCAAGATGGCCGCCAAAAATTCAAAATGCTCGTAATCACACGAAACTTGGTTTTTAGATAGATTACCATGTTGCGATCAGATGTTAGTCATCAAAATCTGAATTTGGTCATGGCGGCCATATTTAAATGGCGGCCATTTTGAAAATGATAATAAATCCTTAAAAAATCCAAAAGTTAACGGATTTCGATGAAAATTGGAATGTAAGTAGGGTATGTTATACCGCACCATATGCCCCACATGTCGACCTTTTTGGCAACCATTTTGAATCCAAGATGGCCGCCAAAATTTCAAAATGATCGGAATCGCACGAAACTTGGTTTTTAGGTAGATTACCATGTTGCGATCAGATGTTAGTCATCAAAATCTCAATTTGATCATGGCCGCCATCTTAAAATGGCGGCCATTTTGAAAATGAACATAAATCCTTAAAAATCCAAACGTTAACGGATTTCGCTGAAAATTGGAATATAAGTAGATTATGTTATACCGCACCATATGACGCACATGTTGACTTTTTATGGCAGCCATTTTGAATTCAAGATGTCCGACAAAATTGGAAAATGCTACGATTTGCACGAAACTTGGTTTCCAGGTAGATCAAGTTGCTGTGAATGGACGTCTGAACACGTGTGTCCAAAGGGGGTCGTTTGGGAGCCAGTTATGATCCATAAGATCATAATCATGTTTAATTATTATTATTTTCATATTTCTTATGTTTTCCTTTTTCCCCTCGCAATGTTGTCCGCTCGTTTTCTCGCTCATCTTTTAACCGATCGAAATGAAACTTTGGGAACATAATAAGGGTGACCTGAAGTTGTGCAATCCACTTTTGAAATTTTCAAAATGGCCGCCATTTTCAAAATGGCCGCCATTTTCAAAATGGCCGCCGTTGAAAAAAATGACGGCCGTTGGCAGATCTCAGTAATTGCCAAAGCAATTTCAATGAAAATTGGTATACTGATACAGCTCCCTATCCCGAGCATTTTTGCAAAAAAAAATTTGACGCGGCCGACATTTCAAAATGGCCGCCATCCGAACACCACCCCCCTAAAACTGTAAAAATTTAAACGTCATCCGATTTAAACGAAATTTGGTATACAGGTAGCTTATGATACCCTGAGTGTGCCACTATTTTCAAAATTTTTGTCCGACTTCCGGTTTCAAAATGGCGGCCGTTTTAAAGTTTTACAAAATGGCGGCCGTTGTCAGATCTCAGTTATGGCCAGAGCAATTTCAATGAAAATTGGTATACTGATACAGCTAACTATCCTGAGCATTTTTGCAAAAAAAATTTTTTGTCCGACTTCCGGTTTCAAAATGGCGGCCGTTTTAAAGTTTGCTCGTTTTCTCGCTCATCTTTTAACCGATCGAAATGAAACTTGGCCAACTGAAAGCTCATGTTATGAAGTTGTGCTCTTGACTTTTAGTTCCCTCTACTCGGTCAAAAGTGCGGAACGGGAGGCGACTTCAACGTTTCGGGAAACGTAAATTTTATTAAGTCGCCGACCACGAAGTGTCGGGCGACTTATTGTTTTTACTCCGTTTCTTATTATTATTATTATGTCTCCCAAACGAAGTTTTGGGAGACATATTGTTTTTGTCCGGTTTCTTATTATTATTCTTCTTCTTTCTTTCTTTCTTTCTTTTTTCTTTCCGTTCAATCTTGTCCGCACATTTTCTCAGAGATGCAATGTCCAATCAAGATGAAACTTTGGGAACATGTTAAGGGTGACCTGAAGTTGTGCAATCCACTTTTGAAATTTTCAAAATGGCCGCCATTTTCAAAATGGCCGCCGTTGAAAAAAATGACGGCCGTTGTCAGATCTCAGTAATTGCCAATGCAATTTCAATGAAAATTGGTATACTGATACAGCTAACTATCCCGAGCATTTTTGCAAAAAAAAATTTGACGCGGCCGACATTTCAAAATGGCCGCCATCCGAACACCACCCCCCTAAAAATGTAAAATTTTAAACGTCATCCGATTTAGACGAAATTTGGTATACAGGTAGCTTATGATACCCTGATTGTGCCACTATTTAAAAATTTTTTGTCCGACTTCCGGTTTCAAAATAGCGGCCATTTTACTGCAGGAAAAAGTCAACTTTGTCCGATTTCAACAAAATTTGATTTCTAGGCATATTTTAATGTACTGATTTGAATGAAATACTATCCATGGGGATTATAGTGGCAATGGGGGTTCGTTTGGGAGACATTCTGTGTTGGCATCCCAACACAATCAGCACTAGTTATTATTATTTTCATATTTCTTATGTTTTCCTTTTTCCCCTCGCAATGTTGTCCGCTCGTTTTCTCAGAGATGCAATGTCCAATCAAGATGAAACTTTGAGAACGTGTTAAGGGTGACCTGAAGTTGTGCAATCCACTTTTGAAATTTTCAAAATGGCCGCCATTTTCAAAATGGCCGCCGTTGAAAAAAATGACGGCCGTTGTCAGATCTCAGTAATTGCCAAAGCAATTTCAATGAAAATTGGTATACTGGTACAGCTAACTATCCCGAGCATTTTTGCAAAAAAAAATTTGACGCGGCCGACATTTCAAAATGGCCGCCATCCGAAAACCACCCCCCTAAAAATGTAAAAATTTAAACGTCATCCGATTTAGACCAAATTTGGTATACAGGTAGCTTATGATGCCCTAAGTGTGCCACTATTTAAAAATGTTTTGTCCGACTTCCGGTTTCAAAATGGCGGCCGTTTTAAAGTTTTACAAAATGGCGGCCGTTGTCAGATCTCAGTTATGGCCAGAGCAATTTCAATGAAAATTGGTATACTGATACAGCTAACTATCCTGAGCATTTTTGCAAAAAAAATTTTTTGTCCGACTTCCGGTTTCAAAATGGCGGCCGTTTTAATGTTTGCTCGTTTTCTCGCTCATCTTTTAACCGATCGAAATGAAACTTGGCCAACTGAAAGCTCATGTTATGAAGTTGTGCTCTTGACTTTTAGTTCCCTCTACTCGGTCAAAAGTGCGGAACGGGAGGGGACTTCAACGTTTCGGGAAACGTAAATTTTAATTATTATTCTTTTCCACACATTTTTCTTAATCGTGAACTTGTCCGACACATTTTTTGAAAACGCTTTGACCAATCAAGATAAAACCTGCTGAGGTGGGTGGAGGGTCACTCAGAGGTGTGCCATTCACTTTAGAAATTTTCAAAATGGCCGCCATTTTCAAAATGGCCGCCATTAAAGATTTTTGGCGACCTCTCAGATCTCGGAGATGGGTGGATGGATTTTAATGAAAATTGGTACACTGGTAGAGTGAACCATCCTGAGCAGTGTGGCGAAAAAAAATTTGATGCGAATGCCGCCATTTTAAAATCGCCGCCATTTTATCACACCCGCCCCCCAAAAATGTCAACTTTGTCCGATTTCAACGAAATTTGATTTCTAGACGTATTTTGATGTACTGTCAAGATAAAACCTGCTGAGGTGGGTGGAGGGTCAATCAGAGGTGTGCCATCCACTTTTGAAATTTTCAAAATGGCCGCCATTAAAGATTTTTGGCCCCCTCTCAGATCTCGGAGATGGGTGGATGGATTTTAATGAAAATTGGTACACTGGTAGAGTTAACCATCCTGAGCATTGTGGCGAAAACAAATTTGATGCGAAAGCCGCCATTTTAAAATGGCCGCCGTTTTACCACACCCGCCCCCCGAAAACGTCAACTTTGTCCGATTTCAACGAAATTTGATTTCTAGACGTATTTTGATGTACTGTCAAGATAAAACCTGCTGAGGTGGGTGGAGGGTCACTCAGAGGTGTGCCATCCACTTTTGAAATTTTCAAAATGGCCGCCATTAAAGATTTTTGGCCCCTTCTCAGATCTCGGAGATGGGTGGATGGATTTTAATGAAAATTGGTACACTGGTAGAGTTAACAATCCTGAGCATTGTGGCGAAAACAAATTTGATGCGAAAGCCGCCATTTTAAAATGGCCGCCGTTTTACCACACCCGCCCCCCGAAAACGTCAACTTTGTCCGATTTCAACGAAATTTGATTTCTAGACGTATTTTGATGTACAGCTGTACTGATTTGCATGGAATACTATCCATGGGGATTTGGGCGACTTCTGTGTTGGCATCCCAACACAATCATGTTTAATTATTAAGTCGCCCAAAACAAAGTTTTGGGAGACTTATTGTTTTTGCACCGTTTCTTATTATTATTATTAAGTCGCCGACCACGAAGTGTCGGGCGACTTATTGTTTTTACTCCGTTTCTTATTATTATTATTATTAAGTCGCCGACCACGAAGTGTCGGGCGACTTATTGTTTTTACTCCGTTTCTTATTATTATGTCTCCCAAACGAAGTTTTGGGAGACATATTGTGTTTGTCCGGTTTCTTATTATTATTCTTCTTCTTTCTTTCTTTCTTTCTTTCTTTTTTCTTTCCGTTCAATCTTGTCCGCACATTTTCTCAGAGACGCAATGTCCAATCAAGATGAAACTTTGGGAACATGTTAAGGTTGACCTGAAGTTGTGCAATCCACTTTTGAAATTTTCAAAATAGCCGCCATTTTCAAAATGGCCGCCGTTGAAAAAAAATGACGGCCGTTGTCAGATCTCAGTAATTGCCAAAGCAATTTCAATGAAAATTGGTATACTGATACAGCTAACGATCCTGAGCATTTTTGCAAAAAAACATTTGACGCGACCGACATTTAAAAATGGCCGCCATCCGAACACCCCCCCTAAAAATGCAAAAATTTAAACGTCATCCAATTTAGACGAAATTTGGTATACAGGTAGCTTATGATACCCTGAGTGTGCCACTATTTAAAAATTTTTTGTCCGACTTCCGGTTTCAAAATGGCGGCCATTTTACTGCAGGAAAAAGTCAACTTTGTCCGATTTCAACAAAATTTGATTTCTAGGCATATTTTAATGTACTGATTTGAATGAAATACTATCCATAAGGATTATAGTGGCAATGGGGGTTCGTTTGGGAGACATTCTGTGTTGGCATCCCAACACAATCAGCACTATTATTATTATTTTCATATTTCTTATGTTTTCCCCTCGCAATGTTGTCCGCTCGTTTTCTCGCTCATCTTTTAACCGATCGACATGAAACTTTGGGAACGTGTTAAGGGTGACCTGAAGTTGTGCAATCCACTTTTGAAATTATCAAAATGGCCGCCATTTTCAAAATGGCCGCCGTTGAAAAAAATGACGGCCGTTGTCAGATCTCAGTTATTGCCAAAGCAATTTCAATGAAAATTGGTATACTGGTACAACTAACTATCCCGAGCATTTTTGCAAAAAAAAATTTGACGCGGCCGACATTTCAAAATGGCCGCCATCCGAACACCACCCCCCTAAAACTGTAAAAATTTAAACGTCATCCGATTTAGACGAAATTTGGTATACAGGTAGCTTATGATACCCTAAGTGTGCCACTATTTAAAAATGTTTTGTCCGACTTCCGGTTTCAAAATGGCGGCCGTTTTAAAGTTTTACAAAATGGCGGCCGTTGTCAGATCTCAGTTATGGCCAGAGCAATTTCAATGAAAATTGGTATACTGATACAGCTAACTATCCTGAGCATTTTTGCAAAAAAAATTTTTTGTCCGACTTCCGGTTTCAAAATGGCGGCCATTTTACTGCAGGAAAAAATCAACTTTGTCCAATTTCAACAAAATTTGATTTCTAGGCATATTTTAATGTACTGATTTGAATGAAATACTATCCATAAGGATTATAGTGGCAATGGGGGTTCGTTTGGGAGACATTCTGTGTTGGCATCCCAACACAATCAGCACTAGTTAAGTCGCCGACCACGAAGTGTCGGGCGACTTATTGTTTTTACTCCGTTTCTTATTATTATTAAGTCGCCGACCACGAAGTGTCGGGCGACTTATTGTTTTTACTCCGTTTCTTATTATTATTAAGTCGCCGACCACGAAGTGTCGGGCGACTTATTGTTTTTACTCCGTTTCTTATTATTATTATTATGTCTCCCAAACGAAGTTTTGGGAGACATATTGTTTTTGTCCGGTTTCTTATTATTATTCTTCTTCTTTCTTTCTTTTTTCTTTCCGTTCAATCTTGTCCGCACATTTTCTCAGAGACGCAATGTCCAATCAAGATGAAACTTTAGGAACATGTTAAGGGTGACCTGAAGTTGTGCAATCCACTTTTGAAATTTTCAAAATGGCCGCCATTTTCAAAATGGCCGCCGTTGAAAAAAAATGACGGCAGTTGTCAGATCTCAGTAATTGCCAAAGCAATTTCAATGAAAATTGGTATACTGATACAGCTAACTATCCTGAGCATTTTTGCAAAAAAAAATTTGACGCGACCGACATTTCAAAATGGCCGCCATCCGAACACCACCCCCCTAAAAATGCAAAAATTTAAACGTCATCCGATTTAGACGGAATTTGGTATACAGGTAGCTTATGATACCCTGAGTGTGCCACTATTTAAAAATTTTTTGTCCGACTTCCGGTTTCAAAATGGCGGCCATTTTACTGCAGGAAAAAGTCAACTTTGTCCGATTTCAACAAAATTTGATTTCTAGGCATATTTTAATGTACTGATTTGAATGAAATACTATCCATAAGGATTATAGTGGCAATGGGGGTTCGTTTGGGAGACATTCTGTGTTGGCATACCAACACAATCAGCACTAGTTAAGTCTCCCAAACGAAGTTTGGAGACTTATTGTTTTTACTCTGTTTCTTATTATTATTATTCTTCTTCTGGTTTCCCCGTAGAGATTTCCGACACTTTTCTCAGAAACCGTAAATGGGATCAATTTGAAACTTGGTAGGATGTTAGACCCTATTGGCTAGATGTGCAATCATCTTTCGGAATTTCCAAGATGGCCGCCACTTTCAAAATGGCCGCCATTTAAGTTTTCCCGCCAAAATGCAGTTCCCGGAGAACCGCCAGATGGATTTCGATGAAACTTGGTATGTAGGTTCAGCATAGCGGTCTTGATTTATTTTTGGCAAAAAATCGCGCGCGAACCGGCCGCCATTTTCAAAATGGCCGCCGAATCGCCAAAAATTCAAGTTTGTCGGATTTCAACGAAAATGGGTTTTAATAGTAAATTTGGTATGCCGAGTCCAATGGTCAACTCAGAATTTTTATACGACGCGCCATTTTTTGTAAAATGGCCGCCAAAGTTGCCAAATTCTGGTTTCCCCGTAGAGATTTCCGACACTTTTCTCAGAAACCGTAAATGGGATCAATTTGAAACTTGGTAGGATGTTAGACCCTATTGGCTAGATGTGCAATCATCTTTCGGAATTTCCAAGATGGCCGCCACTTTCAAAATGGCCGCCATTTAAGTTTTCCCGCCAAAATGCAGTTCCCGGAGAACCGCCAGATGGATTTCGATGAAACTTGGTATGTAGGTTCAGCATAGTGGTCTTGATTTATTTTTGGCAAAAAATCGCGCGCGAACCGGCCGCCATTTTCAAAATGGCCGCCGAATCGCCAAAAATTCAAGTTTGTCGGATTTCAACGAAAATGGGTTTTAACAGTAAATTTGGTATGCCGAGTCCAATGGTCAACTCAGAATTTTTATACGACGCGCCATTTTTTGTAAAATGGCCGCCAAAGTTGCCAAATGGGCAAAAATTCAACATTGTCATAATTCAACGAAAATAGGTTCTAAAAGTAAATTTGGTATGCCGAGTTCAACGGTACACTCAGATTTTTTATACGACCCGCCATTTTTTTAAAAATGGCCACCAAAGTCGCCAAATCGGCAAAAATTCAACATTGTCGGAACTCAATGAAAATTGGTTCCTAAAGTAAATTTAGTATGTCGAGTTCAATGGTCAACTCAGAATTTTTATATGACGCGCTATTTTTTGTAAAATAGGTGAATAGCAACCTGTAAAGTCAAATATAAGGTGATTCACAGGCTGCACAGGACTATCAGTAACTTCGTTTGGGAGACTTCACGTTTCGCGAAACGTAAATTTTAATTAAGTCTCCCAAACGAAGTTTGGAGACTTATTGTTTTTACTCTGTTTCTTATTATTATTATTATTCTTCTTCTGGTTTCCCCGTAGAGATTTCCGACACTTTTCTCAGAAACCGTAAATGGGATCAATTTGAAACTTGGTAGGATGTTAGACCCTATTGGCTAGATGTGCAATCATCTTTCGGAATTTCCAAGATGGCCGCCACTTTCAAAATGGCCGCCATTTAAGTTTTCCCGCCAAAATGCAGTTCCCGGAGAACCGCCAGATGGATTTCGATGAAACTTGGTATGTAGGTTCAGCATAGTGGTCTTGATTTATTTTTGGCAAAAAATCGCGCGCGAACCGGCCGCCATTTTCAAAATGGCCGCCGAATCGCCAAAAATTCAAGTTTGTCGGATTTCAACGAAAATGGGTTTTAACAGTAAATTTGGTATGCCGAGTCCAATGGTCAACTCAGAATTTTTATACGACGCGCCATTTTTTGTAAAATGGCCGCCAAAGTTGCCAAATGGGCAAAAATTCAACATTGTCATAATTCAACGAAAATAGGTTCTAAAAGTAAATTTGGTATGCCGAGTTCAACGGTACACTCAGATTTTTTATACGACCCGCCACAGGCTGCACAGGACTATCAGTAACTTCGTTTGGGAGACTTCACGTTTCGCGAAACGTAAATTTTAATTATTATTATTTTCATATTTCTTATGTTTTCCTTTTTCCCCTCGCAATGTTGTCCGCACATTTTCTCAGAGATGCAATGTCCAATCAAGATGAAACTTTGGGAACATGTTAAGGGTGACCTGAAGTTGTGCAATCCACTTTTGAAATTTTCAAAATGGCCGCCATTTTCAAAATGGCCGCCGTTAAAAAAAAATGACGGCCGTTGTCAGATCTCAGTAATTGCCAAAGCAATTTCAATGAAAATTGGTATACTGATACAGCTAACTATCCCGAGCATTTTTGCAAAAAAAAATTTGACGCGGCCGACATTTCAAAATGGCCGCCATCCGAACACCACCCCCTAAAAATGTAAAAATTTAAACGTCATCCGATTTAGACGAAATTTGGTATTCAGGTAGCTTATGATACCCTGAGTGTGCCACTATTTAAAAATTTTTTGTCCGACTTCCGGTTTCAAAATGGCGGCCATTTTACTGCAGGAAAAAGTCAACTTTGTCCAATTTCAACAAAATTTGATTTCTAGGCATATTTTAATGTACTGATTTGAATGAAATACTATCCATGGGGATTATAGTGGCAATGGGGGTTCGTTTGGGAGACATTCTGTGTTGGCATCCCAACACAATCAGCACTAGTTAAGTCGCCGACCACGAAGTGTCGGGCGACTTATTGTTTTTACTCCGTTTCTTATTAAGTCGCCGACCACGAAGTGTCGGGCGACTTATTGTTTTTACTCCGTTTCTTATTATTATTATTATTATTTTCATATTTCTTATGTTTTCCTTTTTCCCCTCGCAATGTTGTCCGCTCGTTTTCTCGCTCATCTTTTAACCGATCGAAATGAAACTTGGCCAACTGAAAGCTCATGTTATGAAGTTGTGCTCTTGACTTTCAAAAGTGCGGAACGGGAGGCGACTTCAACGTTTCGTGAAACGTAAATTTTAATTAAGTCGCCGACCACGAAGTGTCGGGCGACTTATTGTTTTTACTCCGTTTCTTATTATTATTATTATTTTCATATTTCTTATGTTTTCCCCTCGCAATGTTGTCCGCTCGTTTTCTCGCTCATCTTTTAACCGATCGAAATGAAACTTTGGGAACCTGTTAAGGGTGACCTGAAGTTGTGCAATCCACTTTTAAAATTTTCAAAATGGCCGCCATTTTCAAAATGGCCGCCGTTGAAAAAAATGATGGCCGTTGTCAGATCTCAGTAATTGCCAAAGCAATTTCAATGAAAATTGGTATACTGGTACAGCTAACTATCCCGAGCATTTTTGCAAAAAAAAAATTTGACGCGGCCGACATTTCAAAATGGCCGCCATCCGAACACCACCCCCCTAAAAATGTAAAAATGTAAACGTCATCCGATTTAGACGAAATTTGGTATACAGGTAGCTTATGATACCCTAAGTGTGCCACTGTTTAAAAATGTTTTGTCCGACTTCCGGTTTCAAAATGGCGGCCGTTTTAAAGTTTTACAAAATGGCGGCCGTTGTCAGATCTCAGTTATGGCCAGAGCAATTTCAATGAAAATTGGTATACTGATACAGCTAACTATCCTGAGCATTTTTGCAAAAAAAATTTTTTGTCCGACTTCCGGTTTCAAAATGGCGGCCGTTTTAAAGTTTGCTCGTTTTCTCGCTCATCTTTTAACCGATCGAAATGAAACTTGGCCAACTGAAAGCTCATGTTATGAAGTTGTGCTCTTGACTTTTAGTTCCCTCTACTCGGTCAAAAGTGCGGAACGGGAGGCGACTTCAACGTTTCGGGAAACGTAAATTTTAATTATTATTATTTTCATATTTCTTATGTTTTCCTTTTTCCCCTCGCAATGTTGTCCGCTCGTTTTCTCGCTCATCTTTTAACCGATCGAAATGAAACTTTGGGAACATAATAAGGGTGACCTGAAGTTGTGCAATCCACTTTTGAAATTTTCAAAATAGCCGGCATTTTCAAAATGTCCGCCGTTGAAAAAAAATGACGGCCGTTGTCAGATCTCAGAAATTGCCAAAGCAATTTCAATGAAAATTGGTATACTGATACAGCTCCCTATCCCGAGCATTTTTGCAAAAAAAAATTTGACGCGGCCGACATTTCAAAATGGCCGCCATCCGAACACCACCCCCCTAAAACTGTAAAAATTTAAACGTCATCCGATTTAAACGAAATTTGGTATACAGGTAGCTTATGATACCCTGAGTGTGCCACTATTTTCAAAATCTTTGTCCGACTTCCGGTTTCAAAATGGCGGCCGTTTTAAAGTTTGCTCGTTTTCTCGCTCATCTTTTAACCGATCGAAATGAAACTTGGCCAACTGAAAGCTCATGTTATGAAGTTGTGCTCTTGACTTTTAGTTCCCTCTACTCGGTCAAAAGTGCGGAACGGGAGGCGACTTCAACGTTTCGGGAAACGTAAATTTTAATTATTATTATTATTTTCATATTTCTTATGTTTTCCTTTTTCCCCTCGCAATGTTGTCCGCTCGTTTTCTCGCTCATCTTTTAACCGATCGAAATGAAACTTGGCCAACTGAAAGCTCATGTTATGAAGTTGTGCTCTTGACGGTCAAAAGTGCGGAACGGGAGGCGACTTCAACGTTTCGGGAAACGTAAATTTTATTATTATTATTATTTTCGTATTTCTTATGTTTTCCTTTTTCCCCTCGCAATGTTGTCCGCACATTTTCTCAGAGATGCAATGTCCAATCAAGATGAAACTTTGGGAACATGTTAAGGGTGACCTGAAGTTGTGCAATCCACTTTTGAAATTTTCAAAATGGCCGCCATTTTCAAAATGGCCGCCGTTGAAAAAAATGACGGCCGTTGTCAGATCTCAGTAATTGCCAAAGCAATTTCAATGAAAATTGGTATACTGGTACAGCTAACTATCCCGAGCATTTTTGCAAAAAAAAATTTGACGCGGCCGACATTTCAAAATGGCCGCCATCCGAACACCACCCCCTAAAAATGTAAAAATTTAAACGTCATCCGATTTAGACGAAATTTGGTATACAGGTAGCTTATGATACCCTAAGTGTGCCACTATTTAAAAATGTTTTGTCCGACTTCCGGTTTCAAAATGGCGGCCGTTTTAAAGTTTTACAAAATGGCGGCCGTTGTCAGATCTCAGTTATGGCCAGAGCAATTTCAATGAAAATTGGTATACTGATACAGCTAACTATCCTGAGCATTTTTGCAAAAAAAATTTTTTGTCCGACTTCCGGTTTCAAAATGGCGGCCGTTTTAAAGTTTGCTCGTTTTCTCGCTCATCTTTTAACCGATCGAAATGAAACTTGGCCAACTGAAAGCTCATGTTATGAAGTTGTGCTCTTGACTTTTAGTTCCCTCTACTCGGTCAAAAGTGTGGAACGGGAGGCGACTTCAACGTTTCGGGAAACGTAAATTTTAATTATTATTATTATTTTCATATTTCTTATGTTTTCCTTTTTCCCCTCGCAATGTTGTCCGCACATTTTCTCAGAGATGCAATGTCCAATCAAGATGAAACTTTGGGAACATGTTAAGGGTGACCTGAAGTTGTGCAATCCACTTTTGAAATTTTCAAAATGGCCGCCATTTTCAAAATGGCCGCCGTTAAAAAAAAATGACGGCCGTTGTCAGATCTCAGTAATTGCCAAAGCAATTTCAATGAAAATTGGTATACTGATACAGCTAACTATCCCGAGCATTTTTGCAAAAAAAAATTTGACGCGGCCGACATTTCAAAATGGCCGCCATCCGAACACCACCCCCTAAAAATGTAAAAATTTAAACGTCATCCGATTTAGACGAAATTTGGTATTCAGGTAGCTTATGATACCCTGAGTGTGCCACTATTTAAAAATTTTTTGTCCGACTTCCGGTTTCAAAATGGCGGCCATTTTACTGCAGGAAAAAGCCAACTTTGTCCGATTTCAACAAAATTTGATTTCTAGGCATATTTTAATGTACTGATTTGAATGAAATACTATCCATGGGGATTATAGTGGCAATGGGGGTTCGTTTGGGAGACATTCTGTGTTGGCATCCCAACACAATCAGCACTAGTTAAGTCGCCGACCACGAAGTGTCGGGCGACTTATTGTTTTTACTCCGTTTCTTATTAAGTCGCCGACCACGAAGTGTCGGGCGACTTATTGTTTTTACTCCGTTTCTTATTATTATTATTATTATTTTCATATTTCTTATGTTTTCCTTTTTCCCCTCGCAATGTTGTCCGCTCGTTTTCTCGCTCATCTTTTAACCGATCGAAATGAAACGTGGCCAACTGAAAGCTCATGTTATGAAGTTGTGCTCTTGACGGTCAAAAGTGCGGAACGGGAGGCGACTTCAACGTTTCGGGAAACGTAAATTTTAATTAAGTCTCCCAAACGAAGTTTGGAGACTTATTGTTTTTACTCTGTTTCTTATTAAGTCTCCCAAACGAAGTTTGGAGACTTATTGTTTTTACTCTGTTTCTTATTATTATTATTATTCTTCTTCTGGTTTTTCCGTAGAGATTTCCGACACTTTTCTCAGAAACCGTAAATGGGATCAATTTGAAACTTGGTAGGATGTTAGACCCTATTGGCTAGATGTGCAATCATCTTTCGGAATTTCCAAGATGGCCGCCACTTTCAAAATGGCCGCCATTTAAGTTTTCCCGCCAAAATGCAGTTCCCGGAGAACCGCCAGATGGATTTCGATGAAACTTGGTATGTAGGTTCAGCATAGTGGTCTTGATTTATTTTTGGCAAAAAATCGCGCGCGAACCGGCCGCCATTTTCAAAATGGCCGCCGAATCGCCAAAAATTCAAGTTTGTCGGATTTTAACGAAAATGGGTTTTAACAGTAAATTTGGTATGCCGAGTCGAATGGTCAACTCAGAATTTTTATACGACGCGCCATTTTTTGTAAAATGGCCGCCAAAGTTGCCAAATGGGCAAAAATTCAACATTGTCATAATTCAACGAAAATAGGTTCTAAAAGTAAATTTGGTATGCCGAGTTCAACGGTACACTCAGATTTTTTATACGACCCGCCATTTTTTTAAAAATGGCCACCAAAGTCGCCAAATCGGCAAAAATTCAACATTGTCGGAACTCAATGAAAATTGGTTCCTAAAGTAAATTTAGTATGTCGAGTTCAATGGTCAACTCAGAATTTTTATATGACGCGCTATTTTTTGTACAGGACTATCAGTAACTTCGTTTGGGAGACTTCACGTTTCGCGAAACGTAAATTTTAATTATGTCGCCCCAGACTTTGTCGGGGCGACATATTGTTATTCTACTGTTTCTTTTTCACTATTATTATTATTCTTCCTCACTTTTTGTCCGGCTGATAACTCGGAGATGGCTGATTGGATTAGAACATCACATGGCATAAAGTAGAACCACTATCTGAAGTTGTGCAATCAACTTTAAAAATGGTGATATGTGGAACCATCTCCATGGAAACCAGAAAGTTATGCATGAGTGATTTTGGGCATTTTCCTTAATTTTTCGGAAACCTAGAAGCACAGAGGGACCAAACTTGGTATGATGGAAGACCATAATGAGATACAGGTTTGAGATGATTTTGGGGCGGAACGGAAAAACAAGATGGCCGCCATGGCTAAAAATAGATTTAACATGGGGCCTATGGGAAAATGATTTTTCTACAATAGCTTCACCATGGTTTGAGATATTCCAAAGTTTTTTTATAGGAAGTTGGACCTCATCAACCTCAAGAAGACAGGAAAGTTTGAAAAAAAAATTTCACACCGTGTGGCCGCAGCCACAACCGTTACGTTTGCATAGAAGCCTATGGGGAAATGGAGGTTTTTTGTCACCTCCATTTCTCTGCTATGCATTGATGGATTCCAATCAAACTTTACACAAAGCACCGTCATCATTACATCTTGGAATTCACATATCAAAAAATTCTAAAATGGCCACCTTTTACAAGATGGCCGCCACGTTACATTTGCATAGAAGCCTATTGGGAAATGGAGGTTTTTTGTCGCCTCCATTTCTCTGCTATGCATTGATGGATTCCAATCAAACTTTACACAAAGCACCGTCACCATTACATCTTGGAATTCATATTATGAAAAATTTCAAATGGCGGCCATTTTTAAGATGGCTGCCGAGTTACGTTAAAAATTACAACATTGTCGGAATTCAATGAAAATCAACTTCTAGAGATATTTTGATGTGGGGAGCAACATGGAATCATCGATTTTGGAATTCACATGACGGAAAAAAAAAATTTCGGGGCGACATCTGCTATTGCTCGCAATGGCAATTCTAGTTATTATTATTATTCTTCTTCTGGTTTTTCCGTAGAGATTTCCGACACTTTTCTCAGAAACCGTAAATGGGATCAATTTGAAACTTGGTAGGATGTTAGACCCTATTGGCTAGATGTGCAATCATCTTTCGGAATTTTCAAGATGGCCGCCACTTTCAAAATGGCCGCCATTTAAGTTTTCCCGCCAAAATGCAGTTCCCGGAGAACCGCCAGATGGATTTCGATGAAACTTGGTATGTAGGTTCAGCATAGTGGTCTTGATTTATTTTTGGCAAAAAATCGCGCGCGAACCGGCCGCCATTTTCAAAATGGCCGCCGAATCGCCAAAATTCAAGTTTATCGGATTTCAACGAAAATGGGTTTTAACAGTAAATTTGGTATGCCGAGTCGAATGGTCAACTCAGAATTTTTATACGACGCGCCATTTTTTGTAAAATGGCCGCCAAAGTTGCCAAATGGGCAAAAATTCAACATTGTCATAATTCAACGAAAATAGGTTCTAAAAGTAAATTTGGTATGCCGAGTTCAACGGTACACTCAGATTTTTTATACGACCCGCCATTTTTTTAAAAATGGCCACCAAAGTCGCCAAATCGGCAAAAATTCAACATTGTCGGAACTCAATGAAAATTGGTTCCTAAAGTAAATTTAGTATGTCGAGTTCAATGGTCAACTCAGAATTTTTATATGACGCGCTATTTTTTGTACAGGACTATCAGTAACTTCGTTTGGGAGACTTCACGTTTCGCGAAACGTAAATTTTAATTATGTCGCCCCAGACTTTGTCGGGGCGACATATTGTTATTCTACTGTTTCTTTTTCACTATTATTATTATTCTTCCTCACTTTTTGTCCGGCTGATAACTCGGAGATGGCTGATTGGATTAGAACATCACATGGCATAAAGTAGAACCACTATCTGAAGTTGTGCAATCAACTTTAAAAATGGTGATATGTGGAACCATCTCCATGGAAACCAGAAAGTTATGCATGAGTGATTTTGGGCATTTTCCTTAATTTTTCGGAAACCTAGAAGCACAGAGGGACCAAACTTGGTATGATGGAAGACCATAATGAGATACAGGTTTGAGATGATTTTGGGGCGGAACGGAAAAACAAGATGGCCGCCATGGCTAAAAATAGATTTAACATGGGGCCTATGGGAAAATGATTTTTCTACAATAGCTTCACCATGGTTTGAGATATTCCAAAGTTTTTTTATAGGAAGTTGGACCTCATCAACCTCAAGAAGACAGGAAAGTTTGAAAAAAAAATTTCACACCGTGTGGCCGCAGCCACAACCGTTACGTTTGCATAGAAGCCTATGGGGAAATGGAGGTTTTTTGTCACCTCCATTTCTCTGCTATGCATTGATGGATTCCAATCAAACTTTACACAAAGCACCGTCATCATTACATCTTGGAATTCACATATCAAAAAATTCTAAAATGGCCACCTTTTACAAGATGGCCGCCACGTTACATTTGCATAGAAGCCTATTGGGAAATGGAGGTTTTTTGTCGCCTCCATTTCTCTGCTATGCATTGATGGATTCCAATCAAACTTTACACAAAGCACCGTCACCATTACATCTTGGAATTCATATTATGAAAAATTTCAAATGGCGGCCATTTTTAAGATGGCTGCCGAGTTACGTTAAAAATTACAACATTGTCGGAATTCAATGAAAATCAACTTCTAGAGATATTTTGATGTGGGGAGCAACATGGAATCATCGATTTTGGAATTCACATGACGGAAAAAAAAAATTTCGGGGCGACATCTGCTATTGCTCGCAATGGCAATTCTAGTTATTATTATTATTCTTCTTCTGGTTTTTCCGTAGAGATTTCCGACACTTTTCTCAGAAACCGTAAATGGGATCAATTTGAAACTTGGTAGGATGTTAGACCCTATTGGCTAGATGTGCAATCATCTTTCGGAATTTTCAAGATGGCCGCCACTTTCAAAATGGCCGCCATTTAAGTTTTCCCGCCAAAATGCAGTTCCCGGAGAACCGCCAGATGGATTTCGATGAAACTTGGTATGTAGGTTCAGCATAGTGGTCTTGATTTATTTTTGGCAAAAAATCGCGCGCGAACCGGCCGCCATTTTCAAAATGGCCGCCGAATCGCCAAAATTCAAGTTTATCGGATTTCAACGAAAATGGGTTTTAACAGTAAATTTGGTATGCCGAGTCGAATGGTCAACTCAGAATTTTTATACGACGCGCCATTTTTTGTAAAATGGCCGCCAAAGTTGCCAAATGGGCAAAAATTCAACATTGTCATAATTCAACGAAAATAGGTTCTAAAAGTAAATTTGGTATGCCGAGTTCAACGGTACACTCAGATTTTTTATACGACCCGCCATTTTTTTAAAAATGGCCACCAAAGTCGCCAAATCGGCAAAAATTCAACATTGTCGGAACTCAATGAAAATTGGTTCCTAAAGTAAATTTAGTATGTCGAGTTCAATGGTCAACTCAGAATTTTTATATGACGCGCTATTTTTTGTACAGGACTATCAGTAACTTCGTTTGGGAGACTTCACGTTTCGCGAAACGTAAATTTTAATTATGTCGCCCCAGACTTTGTCGGGGCGACATATTGTTATTCTACTGTTTCTTTTTCACTATTATTATTATTCTTCCTCACTTTTTGTCCGGCTGATAACTCGGAGATGGCTGATTGGATTAGAACATCACATGGCATAAAGTAGAACCACTATCTGAAGTTGTGCAATCAACTTTAAAAATGGTGATATGTGGAACCATCTCCATGGAAACCAGAAAGTTATGCATGAGTGATTTTGGGCATTTTCCTTAATTTTTCGGAAACCTAGAAGCACAGAGGGACCAAACTTGGTATGATGGAAGACCATAATGAGATACAGGTTTGAGATGATTTTGGGGCGGAACGGAAAAACAAGATGGCCGCCATGGCTAAAAATAGATTTAACATGGGGCCTATGGGAAAATGATTTTTCTACAATAGCTTCACCATGGTTTGAGATATTCCAAAGTTTTTTTATAGGAAGTTGGACCTCATCAACCTCAAGAAGACAGGAAAGTTTGAAAAAAAAATTTCACACCGTGTGGCCGCAGCCACAACCGTTACGTTTGCATAGAAGCCTATGGGGAAATGGAGGTTTTTTGTCACCTCCATTTCTCTGCTATGCATTGATGGATTCCAATCAAACTTTACACAAAGCACCGTCATCATTACATCTTGGAATTCACATATCAAAAAATTCTAAAATGGCCACCTTTTACAAGATGGCCGCCACGTTACATTTGCATAGAAGCCTATTGGGAAATGGAGGTTTTTTGTCGCCTCCATTTCTCTGCTATGCATTGATGGATTCCAATCAAACTTTACACAAAGCACCGTCACCATTACATCTTGGAATTCATATTATGAAAAATTTCAAATGGCGGCCATTTTTAAGATGGCTGCCGAGTTACGTTAAAAATTACAACATTGTCGGAATTCAATGAAAATCAACTTCTAGAGATATTTTGATGTGGGGAGCAACATGGAATCATCGATTTTGGAATTCACATGACGGAAAAAAAAAAATTTCGGGGCGACATCTGCTATTGCTCGCAATGGCAATTCTAGTTATTAAGGCTTTCCACTTTCCAGTGGAAAGACTTATTGCATTTTGTCTGTTTCTTATTATTATTATTAAGGCTTTCCACTTTCCAGTGGAAAGCCTTCTTGTTATTCTTCTGTTTCTTATTATTATTATTCTTATTTTTTTCCGCCAAGTTTTCTTTTCCCATTATAAATTTTGTTTCGCGACATGTCGTAAAGACATTTTGTACTATGGATGTATGAGACATTACGCTTTCGCAGTTGACCCTGTCACACCGAACACTTGTTCTTTACGGAGTTATCTCCCCTGTTACAGAAAAGCTTGTGTGCAGATAAACTATGAAACCGTAAAAGATTTCGCAATAAAAGTTGTTGCAAAATGGTCAGCTATGGATTGCGACAATTTGTTACATATCGCGCAAAGTATTTTGACGACTCCTTGTAGGAGTTATTTCCCCTTTTTTATTGAAAGTAAATTTTGTACCATTGTAACTCATGAACCAGAGATGTTAGAGACTAGATATTGCACAGTTGGTCATCATTGACCTTGACCTTGAAAAAGGTCACAAGGTCAAAGGTCAAGGTCAAGTTCTAATTTTTGACATTGTGTTGTGTGCAGATCTCCTCCTTTACTATAATAGATAGAGAACTGAAACCTTTACCAAAATGTGTATCATATTAAGATCTTGAATCGTCACTTTTTTTATTTGACATTTTTATTAGAGTTATCTCCCCTAGACCAATAAAATGTATTGTGAATTGCATTATATCAATATATCTCAGTAACTATAACAGATATATATATGAAACCTTATATCATTGGTCATCATTGACCTTGACCTTGAAAATGGACACAAGGTCAAAGGTCAAGGTCACGTTTGAAATTTTGGCATTGTCTTGTCATCGCTATTCCTTTGAAACGGTAAAAGATAGGCTATAAGTTATAATGGATAAAATGTTGGTCTCGTAAAGGCGCAACTTTTTCCTATTTGGAGGGAAAGGATCCGGCTTCATCTTATAGGAGTTATCCCCCATTACAACCATCGATAATTATTTTTTCATTAATTACTTATCAACTATTGATAGTAGAGGCATGGGGTCTTCACTCTGGATCATTAGGACCCTTGACCTTGAAAACAATACAAGGTCAAAGGTCAAGGTCATTTTCTAATTTTTTGTATATATTATAAGTAGTCATATCTCAATGACTATGAGAGATATTGGCATAGAATCTTCAATGTTGATCACTGTTGACCTTCAGCATGGTCAAGGTCATGCTGTAAAACTCAAGGTCAAAGTCATTTTTAAATCTTTTTCATGGTA
This sequence comes from Limnoperna fortunei, assembly GCA_944474755.1. Taxonomy (NCBI): domain Eukaryota; kingdom Metazoa; phylum Mollusca; class Bivalvia; order Mytilida; family Modiolidae; genus Limnoperna; species Limnoperna fortunei. The sequence goes on from OX104113.1 coordinate 6,006,125, forward strand.
CTATGTATTTTGAATGGCTTCTTCTTTTAATGCTATTGTCTATAAGTAATATTTACGTAGATTAAAAGATCAGTTGTCAAGGTCATTCAAGTTTTCTTACGTCCTATTTAATGACCTTTCTTATTTTTAAAGATATCTAAATAGTTTTTTAATAATTTTTGTTCTTATTAATTGCTATAGACAAATTACGTATGTTTCTTAGCTTTCTGGTTTCAAGGTCATTTATTTAAGGGTCTTCTTTTGAAGTGGAAAGCCTATTAATCGTTCTTTAGAACGATTGAACCTATATTTATTCTTATTATTCTTCCGCCAAGTTTTGTTATCCCATTATAAATTTTGTTTCGCGACATGTCGTAAAGACATTTTGTACTATGAATGTATGAGACATTACGCATTGGCAGTTAACCCTGTCACACCGAACACTTTTTCTTTACGGAGTTATTTCCCCTGTCATAAAAATCTTGTGTGCAGATAAACTTTTAAACCGTAAAAGATTTCGCAATGAAAGTTGTTGCAAAATGCTCAGCTATTGATCGCGACAATTTGTTACATATCGCGCAAAGTATTTTGACGACTCCTTGTAGGAGTTATTTCCCCTTATTTATTGGAAGTACATTTTGTACCATAGTAACTCATGAACCAGAGATGACAGTGACTAGATATTTCACAGTTGGTCATCATTGACCTTGACCTTGAAAAAGGTCACAAGGTCAAAGGTCAAGGTCACATTCTAAATTTTGACACTGTGGTGTGTGCGATTCTCCTCCTGAACCATAAGAGATACAGAAATAAATCTTTTACCAAAATGTGTATCATATTAAGGTCTTGAAAGGTCACTATAAATGATTTGACTTTTGAAAGAGTTATCTCCCCTGGATCAATTAAATATAGTGTATATAGCGTTATCTCAGTAACTATGACAGATATTTATATGAAACCTTATATCATTAGTCATCATTGACCTTGACCTTGAAAATGGACACAAGGTCAAAGGTCAAGGTCACGTTTGAAATTTTGACATTATCTTGTCATCGCTATTTCTTTGAAACGGTAAAAGATAGCTTATAACTTATAACTGATAAAATGTCGGCCTCATAAATGCGCAACTTTTTTCTATTTAAAGGAAAAGGATTTGACTTCATCTTATAGGAGTTATCTCCCATTACAACCATTGATATTTACTTTTTCATTGATAACTTATTAACTATTGATAGTAGAGGCATGGGGACTTCACCAAAGACCATTATGACCCTTGACCTTGAAAATAGAAACAAGGTAAAAGGTCAAGGTCATCTTATAAATTTGGGTATTTATGATAAATACGCATTTCTTCATAATTATAAGACATATTGACAAAGGATCTTCACTGTTGGTCCTTTATTGACCCTCAGCATGGTCAAGGTCATATTGACAGCAGTCAAGGTCAAATAATATTTTTTGGAAATTCTGCTTTTTCGTGTATATAAAATGGTAAATACAAGTAAATGATTTGTTTTTAAAGCATTGAATATGCAAATATCAAACACTTGGTAGTCAAGGTCATTTATCACAATTAACGTCCTATTTTTTGACCTTTTTTATTTCAAAAGATATACGAATGGTTTTTCTTTCTTTTGTTTATTTTGAAAAGAAGATTCAATTTCCATATAGGCAAAGTCAATGTCAAGGTCATTTATGCAATAAGTGGAAAGCCTCTCATTTGTTCGGTAGAACCAATGAACTTATATTTATTATTATTCTTCTTCTGGTTTTTCCGTAGAGATTTCCGACACTTTTCTCAGAAACCGTAAATGGGATCAATTTGAAACTTGGTAGGATGTTAGACCCTATTGGCTAGATGTGCAATCATCTTTCGGAATTTTCAAGATGGCCGCCACTTTCAAAATGGCCGCCATTTAAGTTTTCCCGCCAAAATGCAGTTCCCGGAGAACCGCCAGATGGATTTCGATGAAACTTGGTATGTAGGTTCAGCATAGTGGTCTTGATTTATTTTTGGCAAAAAATCGCGCGCGAACCGGCCGCCATTTTCAAAATGGCCGCCGAATCGCCAAAATTCAAGTTTATCGGATTTCAACGAAAATGGGTTTTAACAGTAAATTTGGTATGCCGAGTCGAATGGTCAACTCAGAATTTTTATACGACGCGCCATTTTTTGTAAAATGGCCGCCAAAGTTGCCAAATGGGCAAAAATTCAACATTGTCATAATTCAACGAAAATAGGTTCTAAAAGTAAATTTGGTATGCCGAGTTCAACGGTACACTCAGATTTTTTATACGACCCGCCATTTTTTTAAAAATGGCCACCAAAGTCGCCAAATCGGCAAAAATTCAACATTGTCGGAACTCAATGAAAATTGGTTCCTAAAGTAAATTTAGTATGTCGAGTTCAATGGTCAACTCAGAATTTTTATATGACGCGCTATTTTTTGTACAGGACTATCAGTAACTTCGTTTGGGAGACTTCACGTTTCGCGAAACGTAAATTTTAATTATTATTATTATTATTATTTCATATTTCTTATGTTTTCCTTTTTCCCCTCGCAATGTTGTCCGCTCGTTTTCTCGCTCATCTTTTAACCGATCGAAATGAAACTTTGGGAACATAATAAGGGTGACCTGAAGTTGTGCAATCCACTTTTGAAATTTTCAAAATGGCCGCCATTTTCAAAATGGCCGCCGTTAAAAAAAAATGACGGCCGTTGTCAGATCTCAGTAATTGCCAAAGCAATTTCAATGAAAATTGGTATACTGATACAGCTCCCTATCCCGAGCATTTTTGCAAAAAAAAATTTGACGCGGCCGACATTTCAAAATGGCCGCCATCCGAACACCACCCCCCTAAAACTGTAAAAATTTAAACGTCATCCGATTTAAACGAAATTTGGTATACAGGGAGCTTATGATACCCTAAGTGTGCCACTATTTTCAAAATTTTTGTCCGACTTCCGGTTTCAAAATGGCGGCCGTTTTAAAGTTTTACAAAATGGCGGCCGTTGTCAGATCTCAGTTATGGCCAGAGCAATTTCAATGAAAATTGGTATACTGATACAGCTAACTATCCTGAGCATTTTTGCAAAAAAAATTTTTTGTCCGACTTCCGGTTTCAAAATGGCGGCCGTTTTAAAGTTTGCTCGTTTTCTCGCTCATCTTTTAACCGATCGAAATGAAACTTGGCCAACTGAAAGCTCATGTTATGAAGTTGTGCTCTTGACTTTTAGTTCCCTCTACTCGGTCAAAAGTGCGGAACGGGAGGCGACTTCAACGTTTCGGGAAACGTAAATTTTAATTAAGTCGCCGACCACGAAGTGTCGGGCGACTTATTGTTTTTACTCCGTTTCTTCTTCTTATTATTATTATTATTATTATTATTTTCATATTTCTTATGTTTTCCCCTCGCAATGTTGTCCGTTCGTTTTCTCGCTCATCTTTTAGCCGATCGAAATGAAACTTTGGGAACATGTTAAGGGTGACCTGAAATTGTGCAATCCACTTTTGAAATTTTCAAAATGGCCGCCATTTTCAAAATGGCCGCCGTTGAAAAAAATGACGGCCGTTGTCAGATCTCAGTAATTGCCAAAGCAATTTCAATGAAAATTGGTATACTGGTACAGCTAACTATCCCGAGCATTTTTGCAAAAAAAAATTTGACGCGGCCGACATTTCAAAATGGCCGCCATCCGAACACCACCCCCCTAAAAATGTAAAAATGTAAACGTCATCCGATTTAGACGAAATTTGGTATACAGGTAGCTTATGATACCCTAAGTGTGCCACTATTTAAAAATGTTTTGTCCGACTTCCGGTTTCAAAATGGCGGCCGTTTTAAAGTTTTACAAAATGGCGGCCGTTGTCAGATCTCAGTTATGGCCAGAGCAATTTCAATGAAAATTGGTATACTGATACAGCTAACTATCCTGAGCATTTTTGCAAAAAAAATTTTTTGTCCGACTTCCTGTTTCAAAATGGCGGCCGTTTTAAAGTTTGCTCGTTTTCTCGCTCATCTTTTAACCGATCGAAATGAAACTTGGCCAACTGAAAGCTCATGTTATGAAGTTGTGCTCTTGACTTTTAGTTCCCTCTACTCGGTCAAAAGTGCGGAACGGGAGGCGACTTCAACGTTTCGGGAAACGTAAATTTTAATTATTAAGTCGCCGACCACGAAGTGTCGGGCGACTTATTGTTTTTACTCCGTTTCTTATTATTATTATTTTCATATTTCTTATGTTTTCCTTTTTCCCCTCGCAATGTTGTCCGCTCGTTTTCTCGCTCATCTTTTAACCGATCGAAATGAAACTTTGGGAACGTAATAAGGGTGACCTGAAGTTGTGCAATCCACTATGAAATTTTCAAAATGGCCGCCGTTGAAAAAAAATGACGGCCGTTGTCAGATCTCAGTAATTGCCAAAGCAATTTCAATGAAAATTGGTATACTGATACAGCTCCCTATCCCGAGCATTTTTGCCAAAAAAAATTTGACGCGGCCGACATTTCAAAATGGCCGCCATCCGAACACCACCCCCCTAAAACTGTAAAAATTTAAACGTCATCCGATTTAAACGAAATTTGGTAAACAGGTAGCTTATGATACCCTGAGTGTGCCACTATTTTCAAAATTTTTGTCCGACTTCCGGTTTCAAAATGGCGGCCGTTTTAAAGTTTTACAAAATGGCGGCCGTTGTCAGATCTCAGTTATGGCCAGAGCAATTTCAATGAAAATTGGTATACTGATACAGCTAACTATCCTGAGCATTTTTGCAAAAAAAATTTTTTGTCCGACTTCCGGTTTCAAAATGGCGGCCGTTTTAAAGTTTGCTCGTTTTCTCGCTCATCTTTTAACCGATCGAAATGAAACTTGGCCAACTGAAAGCTCATGTTATGAAGTTGTGCTCTTGACTTTTAGTTCCCTCTACTCGGTCAAAAGTGCGGAACGGGAGGCGACTTCAACGTTTCGGGAAACGTAAATTTTAATTATTATTATTTTCATATTTCTTATGTTTTCCCCTCGCAATGTTGTCCGCTCGTTTTCTCGCTCATCTTTTAACCGATCGAAATGAAACTTTGGGAACATGTTAAGGGTGACCTGAAGTTGTGCAATCCACTTTTGAAATTTTCAAAATGGCCGCCGTTGAAAAAAATGACGGCCGTTGTCAGATCTCAGTAATTGCCAAAGCAATTTCAATGAAAATTGGTATACTGGTACAGCTAACTATCCCGAGCATTTTTGCAAAAAAAAATTTGACGCGGCCGACATTTCAAAATGGCCGCCATCCGAACACCACCCCCTAAAAATGTAAAAATTTAAACGTCATCCGATTTAGACGAAATTTGGTATACAGGTAGCTTATGATACCCTAAGTGTGCCACTATTTAAAAATGTTTTGTCCGACTTCCGGTTTCAAAATGGCGGCCGTTTTAAAGTTTTACAAAATGGCGGCCGTTGTCAGATCTCAGTTATGGCCAGAGCAATTTCAATGAAAATTGGTATACTGATACAGCTAACTATCCTGAGCATTTTTGCAAAAAAAATTTTTTGTCCGACTTCCGGTTTCAAAATGGCGGCCGTTTTAAAGTTTGCTCGTTTTCTCGCTCATCTTTTAACCGATCGAAATGAAACTTGGCCAACTGAAAGCTCATGTTATGAAGTTGTGCTCTTTACTTTTAGTTCCCTCTACTCGGTCAAAAGTGCGGAACGGGAGGCGACTTCAACGTTTCGGGAAACGTAAATTTTAATTATTATTATTATTTTCATATTTCTTATGTTTTCCCCTCGCAATGTTGTCCGCTCGTTTTCTCGCTCATCTTTTAACCGATCGAAATGAAACTTTGGGAACATGTTAAGGGTGACCTGAAGTTGTGCAATCCACTTTTGAAATTTTCAAAATAGCCGCCATTTTCAAAATGGCCGCCGTTGAAAAAAATGATGGCCGTTGTCAGATCTCAGTAATTGCCAAAGCAATTTCAATGAAAATTGGTATACTGGTACAGCTAACTATCCCGAGCATTTTTGCAAAAAAAAATTTGACGCGGCCGACATTTCAAAATGGCCGCCATCCGAACACCACCCCCCTAAAAATGTAAAAATGTAAACGTCATCCGATTTAGACGAAATTTGGTATACAGGTAGCTTATGATACCCTAAGTGTGCCACTGTTTAAAAATGTTTTGTCCGACTTCCGGTTTCAAAATGGCGGCCGTTTTAAAGTTTTACAAAATGGCGGCCGTTGTCAGATCTCAGTTATGGCCAGAGCAATTTCAATGAAAATTGGTATACTGATACAGCTAACTATCCTGAGCATTTTTGCAAAAAAAATTTTTTGTCCGACTTCCGGTTTCAAAATGGCGGCCGTTTTAAAGTTTGCTCGTTTTCTCGCTCATCTTTAAACCGATCGAAATGAAACTTGGCCAACTGAAAGCTCATGTTATGAAGTTGTGCTCTTGACTTTTAGTTCCCTCTACTCGGTCAAAAGTGCGGAACGGGAGGCGACTTCAACGTTTCGGGAAACGTAAATTTTAATTTTTAATTATTATTATTATTTCGGTTTCCACTTTTTCTTGATCGTGAACTTGTCCGACACATTTCTCAGAGACAACTTAATAGAATCAAATGAAACTTGTCACAGTTTTAGATCGGCATATGGAGGTGTGCAGTCAATAGTCAGAATTTTTATAATGGCCGCCATTTCAAAATGGCCGCCACTTGACGACACCCACCCAAAGATAACAAAAATTTTCCCGTGGTCCGATTTCAACGAAATTTGGTATGGAGGTAGATGCTAGTATTTCGAGTGAAACGCTACCTCTAAATTTTTTCTCCGAAGTCGGGTTTCAAAATAGCCGCCAAAAACGTGTATAATTGTCAACGTTATGCGATCTCGATGACATTTAACGTGCTCCGATTGCAACAAAATTTGGTGTGGAGGTGGATTTAATTGTATCGAGTGGAAATCTAAACTCAGAAATTTTTTTTTCCACCTGGCGTTTCAAAATGGCCGCCAAAAACGCATCAAATTTTAAACGTGGTCCGATTTGAATGAAATTTGGAATGCAGGTACATCTTAATGTTCTGAGTAGAACGCAATACTATCTATTGGGATTTTGGGCAACTTCTGTGTTGGCATCCCAACACATTATTTTTAATTATTATTTCGGTTTCCACTTTTTCTAGATCGTGAACTTGTCAGACACATTTCTCAGAGACGCCTTAATAGGGTCAAATGAAACTTGGCAAATTTGTAGATAGACATATTGAGTGGTGCAGTCAATAGTCAGAATTTCGATAATGGCCGCCATTTTAAAATGGCCGCCACTTGACGACACCCACCCAAAAATAGCAAAATTTGTCCCGTGGTCCGATTTCAACGAAATTTGATTTGGTATGTAGGTAGATGTTAGTATTTCGAGTGAAACGCTACCTTTAAATTTTTTCTCCGACGTCGGGTTTTAAAATGGCCGCTAAAACGTGAATAATTTTCAACGTTATGCGATCTCGATGACATTTTACGTGCTCTGATTGCAACAAAATTTGGTGTGGAGGTGGATTTAAGTGTATCGAGTTGAAATCCAATTTCAGATTTTTTTTCCACCTGGCGTTTCAAAATGGCCGCCAAAAACGCATCAAATTTTAAACGTTGTCCGATTTGAATGAAATTTGATATGTAGGTACATCTAACGTCCAGAGTGGAACGCAATACTATCCATGGGGATTTTGGGCGACTTCTGTATTGGCATCCCAACACATTATTTTTAATTATTATTTGTTTTTACTATTTTATATGGTTTCGACTTCATTCATTCCTCACAGTTATACTTGATTGGTATTAAATCAAATTAATCACTTTAAGGTAAGTGTTAAATGGACTTGTAAGATATTTCGCGCGGAAATATCTGCACGAGCACAGATGATATATAAGGTGATTTTACCAGTAATTAGCACTGGACGTTTAGATGACGAACATGTCGGAGTTATACATGTAGTTCACTTTGATAAGTACTCGGGATTGTCAGTACAGGACATGGGGTTTCTCTCCAATGATGTGAATTGATGTATTATAACCCAGGTAAGTGGTTTTATTTATTTTTTGCAATTTTCTGCGTGAAAATTGGTTCGCTCATTGAGATATTGTCGCGTTCAGTCTCATTCGGGTTTAAGTCATTAGAAAACCGGGTTATTAGTTCATTTTGGTAAATTTGGGATACTTTTGTTTATTTCAGGGTATTTTTTATTCTCCTTTATTAGCCAGAGATGAGATTTGGTACTTAGATGAAATTTACGGATAACCATGTTTCCTGTCCGTTAGTACCAGTCACTGTACGATAGGATGTACAGACATTTTCGTTATATTTTAAGATATCCGTTTAATTTATTTTCAATCCGGAAAATTTCGGCTTTAAATGTTGGAGTATTTCCGTCGGAACACAGTCCGTTGGACTACAGTCTATCATTTAGTCCCTTAGGATACCGGAAATTCAAGATGTCTCTTCTATAAATGAAACTGTCTAAATTTGTGAAGTCCGTGTATCTGTTTACCAAGAGATTCTTTATCAGATTCGTTTATTCCTATATTTGAAGTCCGTTGGACCGTTATAGAGAAAAATTGTCTTATATATTTTCCAGTTGGATAACCAAATTACTGTCAGTTAGCTATTTTGTGAAGTTCGGGATATTTCCAATTGCAACAAGTCATGCTACTGGATCTTGGCCGCTGATGTGTGGAAAGTCAATTCAGTTTTTCAAATATTTTGTTATTTTGTTTATTCAGTTTTATTACTATTTTTTTCTTCTGTTCAGAACTTACTTTTGATGATTTGAAGTTTTGTTCCTGATTTGTATTTAGTTTGAACTTTTATTTTTTGATTGTTTAAAACATTTTTCAAGATTTAGTTTCCTGTATGTTGTGATCTCATTTTGGAATTTAGTTATATTTTGTTTGTACTTTTCTTTTGTTTTGATTTTATATTTTATTCATATTTTTTGTTTTGTTCTTTAAGTAAAATATTTTGTTTTACCTTATTTGTTTTTCTATAAATCTTGGCCATACAAACAATCCCGACTACCCAACCTCGTTACAACTATCCAGATATATTGTGAACACATAGTTACAAATAGAACGAATAATCGTACCCTCGCTTTTTTGGCGAGGGTACGAATTTAGTCCCATTACTCGTAATGTAGCAGAGCGGGAGTGAATCACTCCGGGCACTTTGATGTCCAAAGGAAGTTGCATATACAATCAGACATGGTCGATCTTGATATTTTTCGACAGTGTCACCATTTTTTATCGGTTTCTTGTTTAAAATCGATCATTATTGATACGTGATGATAGTTACTGCCGTTTTTAATAACCCGCTGTGCATTTTGTATTTATTAACATTCGCGTCTCTTTTTACTTACGTTTACTACATGAAAAACTGAGAAACCCGAAACTGAAAGGCGTGTAGCATCTTGGGTAATACATAATTTATGTAAATGACTGGATTCTTATTACGAAATGGTTGTTATAGTTTGCAAATTAGCACGTTTATAATAAAATTAGGTCACAATATCCATATACGGAAAAATTATCAACAAAGCATTTTCCACGTGCATCTTCAAAGACGAAAAAAAGAAATTTCTTCAATAAAGATCGTTTCCCGTCAGTTTCGCAATGCCTAAAGCTTTAATAACGTAAAGAAGATGAATATTATGTTTGAATTTTGTATAAAAAGACCGAACTTACAATTTTTTTATTTCCTACATAACGAGCAATAGGGCTGAATTCTGCCGTAAATCCGACAAATCACAAAACTAACTTCGGATTATAACGGCAGTAAAATTCGGCCCAAGTTACAAACACGTGCTACCCAGATATATCTACTACTGAGAAATCGTAGTTCCAAATTCAGACTACCCCGATATATCTACTTCTGTGAATACATGGTTCCAAACCAAGACTTTGCAGAAATTTCTTCTACTGTGAAGACATTGTTCCAAGCCCAGACAACTTAATTGCATGTCTACTACTGTGACGAAATGGGTTAAAAACCCATATATTTACAACACAAAGGAAATACATTTTGTCAAGCTTGTTTAAATCTCGATTTGTCCTCATATCGCAATCCTTCCTTGTGAAAACAATTATTAACATAGCGGTTTTATTCCTGTCTTTTCGTCGTGCATATTAGTCAATTAAATTCATGTTAAATTTAAATGAATGGTAATCGTTATATTCTTGAGCCTAACACTTTCGTATGTTTTTCCCCCATTTTTGTCTTGTTAACCAGTTAAGGAAATTTGCAGTGTTTTATAATGATTAGTTAACTTAACAATTCATATGGCTTTCCCATTAAATTCTTGCACAAAGTACCCGGTGTACCATGCTCATGTTTTGGTGTACGTTACAGTACAGGAGTACGGTAGAAGTTCAAGACGGGAAAATCTCAAGCACCCAAGATTCAAAAGAAATCTGATTTGATTTCTCACAAACTGGTAAATAAAAACGGTGTTGTTTTTGGAAAATATCAACAAATAGAGTTATCTACCCTGATTTGATGTCCCGGTGTGGCTAGGAAGTAGATGTCACTGTGTATACGGTACAGTAGACGTCCCGTTGTAAGGTACAGTAGATGTCTCGTGATACCTAGGCGGTACATGTAGATGTCCCGATGTAAGGTACAGATGATGTCTCGTGATACCTAGTCAGTAGATGTCCCGATGTATGGTACAGATGATGTCCCGGTGAACCTAGGCAGTAGATGTCCCGATGTATGGTACAGATGATGTCCCGGTGAACCTAGGCAGTAGATGTCCCGATGTATGGTACAGATGATGTCCCGGTGAACCTAGGCAGTAGATGTCCCGGTGTATGGTACAGATGATGTCCCGGTGAACCTAGGCAGTAGATGTCCCGATGTATGGTACAGATGATGTCCCGGTGAACCTAGGCAGTAGATGTCCCGATGTATGGTACAGATGATGTCCCGGTGAACCTAGGCAGTAGATGTCCCGATGTATGGTACAGATGATGTCCCGGTGAACCTAGGCAGTAGATGTCCCGATGTATGGTACAGATGATGTCCCGGTGAACCTAGGCAGTAGATGTCCCGATGTATGGTACAGATGATGTCCCGGTGAACCTAGGCAGTAGATGTCCCGATGTATGGTACAGATGATGTCCCGGTGAACCTAGGCAGTAGATGTCCCGATGTATGGTACAGATGATGTCCCGGTGAACCTAGGCAGTAGATGTCCCGATGTATGGTACAGATGATGTCCCGGTGAACCTAGGCAGTAGATGTCCCGATGTATGGTACAGATGATGTCCCGGTGAACCTAGGCAGTAGATGTCCCGATGTATGGTACAGATGATGTCCCGGTGAACCTAGGCAGTAGATGTCCCGATGTATGGTACAGATGATGTCCCGGTGAACCTAGGCAGTAGATGTTCCGATGTATGGTACAGATGATGTCCCGGTGAACCTAGGCAGTAGATGTCCCGATGTATGGTACAGATGATGTCCCGGTGAACCTAGGCAGTAGATGTCCCGATGTATGGTACAGATGATGTCCCGGTGAACCTAGGCAGTAGATGTCCCGATGTATGGTACAGATGATGTCCCGGTGAACCTAGGCAGTAGATGTCCCGATGTATGGTACAGATGATGTCCCGGTGAACCTAGGCAGCTGATGTCCCGATGTATGGTACAGATGATGTCCCGGTGAACCTAGGCAGCTGATGTCACTGTGTAAGTGACAGTAGATGTCATCTTTATTACCACTGTGTCTGCCATAGTAAGGCAGCCATGGTTACCTCGATACTAGTTACTGTTGTAAGTTGTGCCACAATTAGACTTTAGGTCAATTGTTGTATGGGCTAATCAGACCATTTGAAGGACCAGTCCTAGATATGGCAAGGTTATTATGGCTTGTTTGTCAGTGATTAAAACTACAATAAGGCGGGTTTGGGAAATTGTTGGTGATCGATGAACATTATACAATACACAGAACCATTAAGTGGAATTATGGTAGTAAGTATGTTTATTATTATCACAATTCACATTATAACATTTCAATATTGAACCTGCTTTCTAAAAATGAGAAGATGGTGAATGACGTGTTCAAATTTAATTAATTAACCCGTGACAATTATAATACTGTCAGTAGGTCCTACTCGGATAACCTCGTTGCACTTAAGTAGCTTGATTCGGTTGTTACAATTGTTCAGTAATTTTGTCCATGGTTAACAGGGCGGTACATTTAGTTTCCACTACAAAACTTTCGTTAAAAGATAGTCTTTTATGAAACTGCTTCATTGTCTGTTTGTATATGGTCGTCAGTGCATTGAATGTATCGTTCACTAATCAAGAACAGAACAGAAACAGGAGGAAATATCATTCCTAAAATCGCTAGTCCAAAACACCATGATAAATTGTACTGTAGAAAAGGTCCACTGCCCATTGTCCAGCAGAAAACACCACATACAGCTGTGATCTCTGTAAACAAACAATATAACATTTACAATAATCAAACAATATCGTTTACATGGTAGGTAATTTTTGAAAATACAGAACAGTCAATAGAAACCCGCCCTGAATCACTACTGGCTAACAAAATGACTGTTAATACCAGTTGCAGTCGTTTTTCGTCTGTCACTGACTGTGATTGACTGCAAATGACTGTAAAAATGTCTGTAAAAGACTGCAAACGTTGTGTCAGACAATAATTTTTACTGTCATTTTATGCCTGTCACAGACATATTTTGTCCGTCACAGACATTTTGTCCGTTGGCGCAGTCATTTTATGTCTGTTACAACGGCGTATCCGTTGTATCAGTCAAAAAATATCTGTCGCAGTCATTTTTTCCGTTGACTCAGTCGAAAATCGTCTGTTACAACGGCGTTACCGTTGTATCAGTCAAAAAATGTCTGTCACAGACATTTTCTCCTGGTAATTATTATTGTTAATTTATTAACTGCGGTCGATTAATATTTTTTATTTCACTTGTTTTATGAAAATGTTCTGAATTAAACAAAAAATATCTCTATTTGGAAATTGTACGTTCGCACAATTACGATAACAAATGTTATTTAAATAGTAATGTTAAAGATAAATGTATGTTTAAATAAATGCGTTTCTAAAAAATGAAGACTGCTGAAAATGTTAGCATTTGTTCTGTCCTTATTAATAATTATTAAACTGAATTTATCAATAGTTTACTTACACATCTTTTAAAAATTAAACCGCATTTAAGCCATAATAACGATTGCCTTTGATACATTTGTACAATAATGTTTTCTTAAAACACAGACAACGTTATAAAAATACATATAATAAAATCGCCAATTTCTTTAATTATGACGAAACTGTTAGTATTTTTTTTTAGTACGGATACATACATTAAATTGTGACATTTTAGTCGTTATATTTTTTCTGTCTTTCAATATTAAATATTAAAAAAAACCTTAAAATAATGTTTGTTTTCTAAGCTGCATCTATTGTTGTTGGGGCCTCGGTGGCCGAGTGGTCAAGGTAGTTCGTTTACTATTGATCACGTGGTCTGTCAACACTGAGATTGCGGGTTCGATTCTCACTGCAGGCACGGTGTACTCTACTCCAATCTTAATTGACAAGGATTGCCAGTTTTCCTACCGCAGGTCGGGGGTTCTCTCCGGGTACTCCGGCTTCCTCCCCCAATAAAAACTGGACGCCATGAAATAGCTGAAAAATTGCTGAAAGTGGCGTTAAAACACCATTCAAACAATCTACTGTTGTTTAAATGGATCTGGTAATTTAGTTAGGACTATAAAATTGTACATGTACAATTTAAAGAATGATACATGTTGTTAATTAGGTTACAGGTAATCTCGCCTCGCCGCCTCGCTGATCAAAGATGTGTCTAATACATTTTGCGACACCATCCGGTGTTTTTACGCGACCATGCAGAACAAGGGTTGATATTGTGTAATATAATAATGTAATAAATACATTTATAGGTATGGATGAATGGGTACTGTCTTCTAAAATATATGTTCCTACCCCCTCCCCCCGTGGTAAATTATGAACTTTGTACACACAAAACACTAATTGTAAATGTGTATTTTTCTTATTGTCAACTTTGACAAGCAATAGAGATCATTAAAATTATTCCCAAGAAATTCCCCGGAAAGACCCGACGATCTGTATAATATATAGCATGCAACTGAATCGAGTGCGCCGTTTGCTTTTAGTCGTACAATATTCTTTCAAGCACGAAACATAATAAGCAAGAGAATTAAACTACACAGGGACTTTAAAATTACTAGCCCATCGGTATAGTTTAATAAGAAAATGAAATTATTACTTCAAAATAATTTAAAAAATGTATTTTTGAAAAAGTTGTACACGTTGTTGATACAATTATTTCTACTTGCAGTGGAGACCCTCTAGTTGTAATGTTAGTTTTAGGGTTAGGTCATCATACGGAAAGCCTGACAGCTGACCGTAGTGGGTAACGTGTTTGAAGATTGCCACTCCCCTAGCACGATTGATACGATGCTTTATGTCCGACATTTTCTTTTTGTCCGACGTCGCTTTTTATCCGATAATTTTGCTTTTCGTCCGAACTTTTGCTTTTTGTCCGTCAACCTTTTATCCGATTAGCTTTTTGTCCGAAATTTTTTCTTTTTGTCCGATTTTTTGCCTTTTGTCCGAAATTTTGTATCCGATTAGCTTTTTGTCCGATTTTTTTGCTTTTTGTCCGATATGAGTACTAGCATTCGTCAGATTTTCTTACACCGAGTTTATTTTTATGTGAAAGAAAGAAAAAAGGCCTTGCATCATTGGGCCTGTGGTCCACGGGAATGGGTCAAGTCTGTCGAAATTGTGTATGTGTGTGACCCCCAATTTTTTAGGCATTTTTTCAATGTTTTTTTTATGAAATTTTAATTCTGAAAATTTCTTTTAAAATCTTATGGAATTTGCTTATATCCCGGAACCACCTTAAATTCGCTGTGAAATAAAACAACAAAATACGTGTAAATTCCTAATTCAAATGCTTAGTTCCAGTAAGGGCATATTTTTTTAAAAATTAGACTGAGTTGAAGATTATGTATTTTAATATCAACCCAAAATGGTTGCATTGAAGCCCGTTTTAACATGTCTGCATATAATCCACAAATTACACCATCTAAATATGCAAAATTTGTCATTATTCAACACGCGTGTGGCCACTGCTAAATCAGTCCAAGATATGTAAACATTAGGCGTTTTTCATTAATTTTGACTAATTAATTCAAGTTTGAGTATTCCTTACAGAATTAAGCCCAAAACTTGATCGTTCATGGATGTACGAACGGATATCTCGGACCTTACAAACTGAATGAAAGGCCGAAGGCTGAAATATCTTATTAAATATCAATAAAAAACGTTATTTTAAAAAAGAAAACCCAGAGATTATACGTAATTTTTAGATTCCAGGCATTTCATGTATTGACCAAAGATTTCGTTTTATTTCTTTAAAAATGGGTCTACGCAAATTTCTTGTCGTATAATTATGCCATAAATAACAAAAATCCGATGACAAATTAGATAAAAAATAGCATACAGTCGTTAAGTTTCCGTCATTAATTTTTTTTCAATACCATTTCTATCACTAAGTTGATCGCAAATTCACTTAAGAGGTTTTGAGATTTGAACAAAACTTTCGGGTTTCTCTTCCTTTATCCATTCAAACCCATGCTTCTCTATTATATCATGTAGCACCTATTTTCTTTTCAAAATTTCGTACATTTTAGTTCGAAGTTTAATTATTGCTGTGTTTTTGGAAAGGAAAATGAAAGTAATGATAAACCTATAAAAAAGGCAGAGAAATATCATTTCCTGCCAAAACTTCAACTGCTTATATAATCATATAACTATGGATATTTTTTCGCTTAATGATCCTTCCAAATATAAATATACAAATTTTCACGAAGATTCAATTATATGACTTTCAGGTGTGTATCTCCTTTAGTGTTGCGTGCTTTGCAACACGGGGAACTTGAGGTGCATATACCTTCGAATTACTGATTCGTGGCGACATGAACAGTTTATTGCAAAACTGGCTTTAGTAGTCAACCCGTTTTGCAATAAAGTGTTTTTGGGACAGAAATTTAACTGATGAAACTACAGAATGTTCCTAATAATGTTTTGGTTTATCTTTGAACTATTGCGAATATAAATATATATCAGCACAAACAGATACCATCGGATTACTGTTACATCCCGAGATAAAAAGTTTATTGCAAAATGGGTTGGCGCAGTCAACCCGTTTTGAAATAAAATCGCATTTGGCAATAACCAGTTTTGCAATAAGGGAAACCTAAGCCAAGAACACATTAACGGAAAGGGAATAATTACACGAACGTCAAGTTAAGCACGGTCTTGTCTAAATAGAGATGGATTAACCACATGCAGCTATCAATTAATTCAAGGCAACGGACATAAAACTGAAGGAATATCATCAACCTATTTACAAGCGCCTGTTTGAGAGGTTCAATAGTCAACTTGGCACTCCGGTTAAGCACATAGCAAAATCTAGTATAACGAATAAGTTGTAATTACCATACCGGACTGCTGGAGTATTTCAATCGCTATACCGGAAGTTAGCATTTGGAAAGTTGAAGTCGATCATCACGTTTGTCTACAGTCCATTTTGTAGTTCTGTCTCTATTTCCAGAATAAGTTTTTAGTATTAAAATCTGAAGAATTACACTAAATACGGAAATATTGGATCGAATTTGATCATCTTAAAAGGGAAGAAAAGTTAAAGGAAAAAAATCGCTTCATTTATCATATGCTCGTATACTACTTACTTTCAACCTGTGTAGACCTACGGTACAGAACAGGACTGGCCTTTCAATACCTTCGCTATTGTGTGTGTTTCTTATATATATAGGCACAATGTAACTGTTATTTTAATATATTATACTGGCCATAATGACTAACTCAGTTCAAAATGTATCAGCAGCAAAGCGTCAATACAATAAAGTAAATTTACTATAAAAGGTGGCCAAACCTAAGTATAATTTCAGAATCATTCGTAACAGGGTTAAAAGTAGGCTGAAAAGAGTTGGAAGCTGCGCTGCTTCAAAAAAATACGACTCAATTTCCATCACTTGCAGCGAGGTCGTGCGATGTTACGGCCTCAGAGCCACGATGTCTGGCTCTGCACCTGCAGTCTCAGATAAACAAAAGCATGCTACTATTTTGAGAGTTAACACAATTATATCAATTTGTTGGATGTTTGCTCTATGTCCAGCGAGCAATATTTTAGCTATATCCAGGACGAGAACGAGTTAAAAAATAAATCAATGTGAAAAAGGGATGGAAAATATTTGACTGCGAAAAATTGAGTATGGGCTGGGACGGAGAATTTAACCTTTTGTAGCGGCTACAATGAACATACTCTTTTTCAGATCTATAAAAGAGGTCTTTATCGTTCAAGGAGCGTGGCACTCTCCAAACACATCACCTACCACGGTCCGCGACCAGGCTTTCCGTATTATGACCAGACAACCCCCAACGAGAGGGTCTCCCCTATCCGCCATCCGGGGCTGCTGTGTCTAATTGTTTACATTACTAAATGTGACAAATTTATATAATTAACACTAGCATATATGACCAAAGTAAGTGACATTATTTGTCGATCAATTGAATCATTGGACAAACACCCTCATTATGGCAAAAGCACTGTTCATACCTTAACCAACCTACCACGATCACTGGTTGACGTTATTTTTATTAAGTAGAGTATAATTAAAACTTGTCAACAAAAACACTAATTTGATAATTTGTTCAAAATGCTATCAAGCCCGACTCTTATTTAATAAAGTACACACGTTTTACGCAAAAAAACTTTAAAGATAAACTTTATAAAATTACAGACAAATGCAAAAATATACTTAAAATATAAATATAATAAATGTAATAAATATTGAATAAATATTTTTTAAATGTAACCGTGGTTGGGGTTTTTTGTTTGTGTTTTGTTTGTTTTTAGTTTTCAATAATAAGTAGGGTTCCTAGTTTCAAGTTTGTTCCCAGGGTGTTGATCAACAGACAAAGATGGCCGCTGTTACTAAAAATAGAACATGGGTGTCAACATAGGTTTTTGATAATTATCTCAAACATTATAATAGCTATAGAGAAAACCGTTACTTCAAATTGTTCAGCACATTAAGGTCTACAATAGTTGCTATAAGTGTGAAGTTGTGTATTGGCTCCTTGTATGAGTTATTGCCCTTTATTGAGGATTTTTGACAAAATGTTTGGTATTTACAATATAACTTGAAAACTATAAGAGGTAGAGTAAAACTGTAAATAGCAAAAATGATATAATAAAAGCCCTACAATTCACTTGATTGGTTTGAAATTGTCAGATGACTCCTTATATGAGTTATTGCCCTTAAATGACAATTTTTTATGAAATTTTACCTATTTGTCCCGCAACTTAAAAACAATAACAACTGTAAATATCAAAAATGATCAGCAATACAAGCCCTACAATTCACTGTATAGTCTGAAATTGTCAGATGACTCCTTATAGGAGTTGTTGCCCTTAAATTGCAATTTTTTATGACATTTTCCGTTTTTGTCCTGTAACTTGAAAACTATAACAGCTAGATTGAAACTGTAAATTGCACAAATGATCAGTAATAAAGGCCATACAATTCACTTGATTTGTCTGAAATTGTCAGAGAATTCCTTATATTAGTTATTGCCCATAAATGGCAATTTTTTATGAAATTTTCTGTTTTCGTCCTGTACATGTAACTTAAAAACTGTAACAGCTAGAGTGAGACTGTAAATAGCAAAAATGATCAGCAATAAAAGCCCTAAAATTCACTTAATTGGTCTGAAGTTCTCAGATGACTCCTTATAGGAGTTATTGCCCTTAAATGACAATTTTAAAGAAATTTTCCCTATTTGTCCCGTAACTTAAAAACTATAACAGCTAGAGTAAAACTGTAAATGGCAAAAAAATGATCAGTAATACAAGCCCTACAATTCACTGTATTAGTCTGAAATTGTCAGATGACTCCTTATAGGAGTTATTGCCCTTCAATGGCAATTTTTGATGAAATTTTCCGTTTTTGTCCTTAAACTTGAAAACTATAGCAGCTAGATTGAAACTGTAAATTGCAAAAATTATCAGCAATAAAAGTCCTACACATGATTGCTTAGTCCAAAATTGCAAGATGACTCTTTATAGGAGTTATTATCCTTTAATTATGAATTTGGACAAATGAAAAAATTTTGTATTATAAATTAGTCTATAACACACCTAGAGTACAACTGTAAATTTCTAAATTTCCATGAAGGACAAGGCCTACAAAACCATTTAATTTTCAGAAATTGTCTGATTGCACCTTATAGGAGTTATTCTACTTAACTAAAATTTTTGAAGAAATGTTTAGTTTTTGCACAGTAACTTAAAAGCTATAACAACTAGACTGAAACTGTTAATTTAAAAAAATTAAATATAGTTGAAGTCATTTGGGTTCCAGGGGAGCGATTACAGGCTCCTGGGAGCCTCTAGTTTATTTCTTATTCAGGTTGTAAACAAAGAAAGTAACACCCAGAAAAAATATTATAATAGTACATCGTTATATTAGTACTTGTGTATAGATAATCCACAATCTATCCACAACATCATAAAGAACAATTTGTATATATTTGGCAATTTTATTGCGAAACGGGTTATTGCAAAACGGGTTGACTACTCCAATCCGTTTGCAAAAAACTTCTGATGTTGAAAAAAAACTAGAGGCTCTTAAGAGCCTGTATCGCTCACCTGACTTACTAATAAATTTTAAGAGACATTAGTTTTCTATTAATTTTGATATTAAATGCTCAAGATTTTACATGATGATGCTGTTTCTATGAATGTTGCCATGTTTCAAATCAATCTGCATGCGGTTTGTAAAAAGAAGTTTTTTGAAATTTCAGCCAATTAGAACCCATTAGTGGCCATAGAAGCCATGTTCAATTTGAAATTGGCTCGAAAAAGATAAATATCAAACCATAATTTCTTCATATTTTGTCCTCATTGTTTGGAACAGTTTCTGAGAAGAAGTTGTTTGTTTGTTTTTTCGAATAGGGTCCTATGTTATACTAAGTCCTGCAATGGCGGCCATCTTGGATTTTGGATCGGCACTTAAATCTCAAACTTTGTAGAGGACCATCTAAGGTACATATCTGCAATATTTCAAATCAATCTGCCAAACGGTTTATGAGAAGAAGAATTTTGAAATTCATCCAATCAGAACGCATTAGTGGCCCTGGAAGCGATGTTGAAGTTGCAATTGTCTCGATAAAATCAAAATATTTAGATAACAATCCAACCTTCATTACTGCATTTCTTTGGCTTCATTGTGTGGAACTGTTTCCAAAAAGAAATTGTTTGTATGTTTTACCCATAGGGTCCTGTGTTAAACAAAGTCCTGCGATGGTGGCCATCTTGGTTTTTGGATTGGCACAAAGAACTCAAACTTTGTAGAGGACCATCTAAGGTACACATCTACGGATTTTCAAATCAATCAGCCAAATGGTTTATGAGAAGTAGAATTTTGAAATTCAGCCAATCAGAACGCATTATTGGACCTTGAAGCCATGTTCAATTTGCATTTGCCTCGAAAAACACAAATTAAGAAAATTATCCAACCTTCATTTCTTTATAATTTGGCTTCATTATGTGGAACAGTTTCTGAAAAGAAGTTGTATGTTTGTTTGTTTTTCCATAGGGTCCTATGTTAAATTATGTCCTGCGATGGCGGCCATCTTGGATTTTGGATTGGCACAAAAAACTAAACCTTTGTAGAAGACCATCTAAGGTACATTTCTGCAATATTGCAAATCAATCTGACAAGCGGTTTATGAGGAGAAGATTTTTGAAATTTAGCCAATCAGAACGCATTTAAGGCTCTGGCAGCTATGTTTAATATTTGATCAGCACCAAAAACTCAAACTTTGGGTCAGGTGAGCTACAAAAATGAAACATAATATATATTTAAAATAGTATATCGTTGTACTTGTGTATAGATAATCCTCAAAATATTCACAACATCATGAAGAACGATTTGTACATGTTTGACATTTTTATTGCAAAACGGGTTATTACAAAATGCGTTCTTATTGCAACTGCTAAAGTAGAAAAATATGATAAAAAAGGATATATACTTATAATAGTATATCGTTATATTTGTACTTGAGCATAGAAAACTAACAACATCATTACAAACAATTTGTACACCTTTTAAAATTTTATTGCAAAACGGGTTGTTACAATTGTATTATCTTTAATTTGATCCCTATCATTTAGCATTCATTGTATATTGCCTTTATCACAAGGACTGCAAAAAGAAGATTCTGGTACAACTCAACGGAAAAGAGCCAGCAGCCTTAATTGTCACCAATGTTAACAAATAGGAGTATGGAAGAAAATGTACGCAACTTAACCCACATAAACAATGAAATTACAAACTCCAAAACGGGAATGAGACAGCAGCCTTTAATGTCACTCAAGGGCGCTGCTTGCTGGAACAAAATATCATGCATACTACTCAAATCCGATCCAAAAATGTCAAACAATGATCCCCTGCTGAACATAGAACATTTAACATGAAAAAGACAAAATGTTCCGGGGTGGGGTCACTACCTATATATTGGTATGTACAGACGTGCGGCTGAAATGGGTCTACTTTTTCGGGTCTAAAGGTATATGATTAGGTATACTTTTTTCGGTAATATTAAGTATATTTTTGGGTAGAAAATTCAAAATGAGAATATTGTATTTGCATAGGTACATTTCCACAGAATTGATACTGGTGTAAGTATTCCTTAATTATCTAAGCATACTGACACTCATTTATTCAATTTAAGTAATGTTTATACAATAAAATTGCAGGTACAGGAATGGGTGGGTTTTCCCAAACTCCAGCCGCACGTATAGTAACAGCCCGACAAGAATTGGTTACAGACGGACAACTATAATGAGACAGCCAAATTTTGTGGCAGGGATATAATTAGCCATTTACGAGTTAGAATTTTGAAAATAAGAGTTATTGATGAGCCTCGCCATATGTTTCTTGATTACTGGAGCATTTTAAGGTGATTACTTGATTACAAGGGTCATTTTTAGTGATTACTTGATTTTAAACACCTCCTTCTTGATGACTCGATTACCACTTTTTGAAAATTTGTTAAATGACGTAATATTCAGAAAATGATTAATGATTACCAAAGCAAAAACTGAATGATTACTTTAAACCCAGATACCCCCTGGTTAGCTTAAAAAAGAATGGACATTACCTTTGGAGAGTATTATAACAGTCAAACGCAATAAGTGAACAAAAATATCATATGGTCACCAAATACAACTGATTTCGGACAAAAAGCAAAGCAATCGGGCAAAAAGCTAATCGGATACACAATTTCGGACAAAAGGCAAAAAATCGGACAAAAAGCAAAAATATCGGACAAAAAGCCAATCGGATAAAAGGTTGGCGGACAAAAAGCAAAAGTTCGGACAAAAAGCAAAATTATCGGACCAAAAGCGACGTCGGACAAAAAGAAAATATCGGACATAAAGCATCGTATCACACGATAAAGCCCATTTTGCAGATTTGAAAAAAAGAGTAGGCTCATTGTAGCCGCTACAAAAGGCTAAATTCTCCGCCCCTACACAAAACTTTATACTTTTCCAGTGGCAGTCTAAATTGTGTTACTTGTGTCCCACCCCACCTCCTTTTTCCGTTGATTAATTGTTTGTTTACTTAGTCTTGTCCTGAATATCGCTGAAATACCACTCGATAGACGTAAAGCAAACATCCGATCAAACTTATCTGTCTATTTCGGTAAGAATTGGATATCACATCGTTTAGTTTGAATTCTAACACATTATTTATGCGATTTCATTACCACACTTGAACTATTGATTTATTAAAAACAAACCTTTAATATATTTGAAACGTGTAAGTTTTCATAAAGTATTGTAATACACGCTAAATATGTATTGTTTCTTTTTTTGTTTGTTTGAATGTTGTTTAACGCCACTTTCAGCAATTTTTCAGCTATTTCATGGCGTCCAGTTTTAATTCGGGGAGGAAGCCGGAGTACCCGGAGAAAACCCCCGACCTGAGGTAGGAAAACTGGCAATCCTTGTCAATTAAGATTGGAGTCGAGTACACCCTGCCTGCAGTGAGAATCGAACCCGCAATCTCAGAGTTGACAGACCACGTGATCAATTGTAGACGAACTACCTTGACCACTCAGCCACCGAGGTCCCCTAAATATTTATTAAAGAAATTAAAAGACCGTGTGCACAATAATATACTTTAGTTTTTTTTAAATTTCAGTTCTGATTATCTTTTTTTAAAATCTGAACTACAGAATTACAATAACCGAATACAATACAGGTCGTGTATATGTCTATGAAGTGTATTTATAACTTGTGTACATATGCGCAGGGACAATGTTAGTGGTGAACTCGAACCAGTAAAAACTAAAGGAAGTCTGATTTTCAAATTCCTTTATTCAAATATATAATGGTTTATTTCGTTTTATGATGTAAAAACCTTATACACTTCTCGATAGAATAAACGAAAAACGCTACCATGCAAGCTGGAGAAACCATGCTTCAGTGTTACTTACTGGCTGAATATGTATTGATTCTAGGTTGGATGTATAGGTCCCGAGACCCGTAGTGTCCAGGGCCAATACGACTGACCGATAATCGATAAAAAGCCAATACAGACGCCAGTTCGTAACAATTTTATTTAAATAAAGTAAAAGTCGTTTCGCTAGCCTGTATGAACAGTCCGTATGACTAGCCAATCTAACATATGCTGGAAGGAGTCACGAAATAGATTACTGGTCAAGAAGACCGGAGGTGAGATAGTATCGGGTAATACAGCTTTCCGTATGGCCCTGCGGTTTGAACGATAAAAAGTTATTAACCTTTTTATATTAGTACAGTGATCAAATATTAATCATCCCTATATTAATAAATTAGGGCCGATTTTACGTATTATTTAATGATATATGTTCTACGATAGAAAAACGATTTACGTTTAACCATCTACTAACGATGTACGAACGATGCACGAACGTCGTACGAACAATAAATGCCCGATGTACTAACGATAATATCGTTTACTTATGTCATGTATGTTAGCACGCAAATTTGCAAATAAAATCGTACAACATTTGGGGAAAGCTTTCGGAAAGGAAACGATTTGTATATTTATTTTAGAAAGCATAAACTTTAACTGTGTGTTGCCTAAAATTTCCGATTTCTTTTTACAGAGACACCGAAACTGTCAAACACAGTTATGTATGTCAACTTTGTACGAAACAGCGCACTCGATTCAGTTTCATCCGATAAAGTGTGTCCGTTATTTGTTCTGTGGCACTTTGCCTTTCTATGGTATGATTTTAGAGTCAATGTAGACAATTAAAAAGTAATACCTTTAAAATTGGAGACTTGATCTGGATTAACGTTAAACATCAAATGTTTCATACACGTGAACTTTGATCAGCGAGGCTGGATTACCTGTAACATTATTAACCACATGTGTCCTTCTTTAAATCGGAAGCGCCCCGTGGACATCAACAACTTTATTATGTTTACTGAATTACCTGATATTTTAAACAATAGAAAACAAACATTATTTGATTTTTTAAAATTAAATATTGTATTTAAAATAGCTAAACATATTTATACTAACTATAATTGTAAAATAATTTTCGACATAACTTAATAAATAAAAGCGATGTCATCATATTTTGTTTAACTTTGTTTGCAGAAAATATTATTATAAAAATGTAGAAGATAATCAAATTTCCAATAGATGATTTTTGTTGAATTCCGAACATTTTCATAAAATAACTTGACATTTAGAAAATTAATCGACTGTTGTGACAACAATAAAAACAATAATTACCAGGCGTTAAAACATTTGTAAACGTAAGTGTGCTAGAGATCAATTTCCAAATATATATTTTTTTTGTTTAATTCCGAATATTTTCATAAAAGAAATTAAAACTTAAAAAATAAATCGGCCGCTGTTAATAAATTAACGATAATAATTACCAGGCGTTGTGACAGTCGTATTTTGTCTGATACAACGGAGAAAATGTCTGTGACAGACATTTTTTGACTGATACAACGGTAACGCCGTTGTAACAGACGATTTCCGACTGAGTCAACGGAAAAAATGACTGCGACAGACATTTTTTGACTGATACAACGGATACGCCGTTGTTACAGACAAAAAAATGACTGCGCCAACGGACAAAATGTCTGTGACGGACAAAATATGTCTGTGACAGGCATAAAATGACTGTCACAGTAAAAATTATTGACTGACACAACGTTTGCAGTCTTGTACAGACATTTTTGCAGTCATTTGCAGTCAATCTCAGTCAGTGACAGACGAAAAACGACTGCAACTGGTATTTACAGTCATTTTTTTAGCCAGTAGTGAATCGATCCAGATTCCTGTCTTTAGTTTATTTAGTTATTTCTCATTCCCTTTGATTTTATTTAAAAGCTTGATTAAGCCATGACCTTTTGAGATTGCCCCCGATATACCAATATTCACAAGAATGGCTAATATATAGCATTTGTTTAAACATTAACTGTAAATTAAGGGTATGTTTAAGAAGACACGTAACCCTCTTGTCGCTTACCAAGCGTTATATGGGGAAGGAATCACATGTGTAACTCTATATGTACATACACCGTATCCTTTTCTTTAAAAAAAGAGAATAAAAAACTACCTGTAGTAATTAATTGTGATATTGTTACTGAAAACATTCATTTACCTGTTACACATATTGTTAATATACTTAGAGTAAGTATTCCGTCCCTATGGCTTTGGCAAAAATAGGATACAAATAGCGATGCCATGCTTAAAACATAGCCTAACATACACACGCACTCGAAGAATCTGCTGGCCAACATTCCTTTTATTACTGAAAAAGATAAATTCGCTTCTGAAACATGTACAGGATAATTGTCAATTTTTCTCATTTTGTGAGTTTTATAAAAGAACATAAATAAAAATAAATAAATAATATAATAAATAAATAAATAAATAAATAAATAAATAAATAAATAAATAAATAAATAAATAAATAAATAAATTGATATCATTTTAAGGTAGTTTGGAACATTGTTCTCTTATTTTGTTATAATTTTCAACCCAATTGTAAATAACAAGTCTGAGTGTTCATAATATACTTTACATAAAGGAAAACCGTACTTTGTAAAACATTTGACAGCTTTTATCACAAGTATTTTGTGGTATTCTTATATTAAAAGGATATCCGCCTATTTCCGTTGATTCAGACTTAACAGTCAGACTTGCAATACCGAGTTTATGTAGTCATGGCAGTTTCTGAAGTGTAATTGTTAATAAAACGCTTTAAGTTATTTTACATTTATCCGAAATATGAAAATTCGTGTATAGCTGCAACCTTATTACATTACATTTGGTAGTTAAACAAAGATACGCTATGATAACTTTGTTTTAAAATATATTTTAAGGAATAATCTTTTACATACGCTTTATATAACATAAAATTGTTCGTGATAAATACACATTACATACATTATGTGTAGTTAGGTACGGGGGGGGGGGGGGGGGTGGGTAACTAAGGATACTTTTAGGTACAGGTCTGCGGACGGAGATTTGAAAACCAACCCTATTCATATATTTTCAGATGTTTTAAACGGGACCCAATCATATATTTAATTATTTAGTCAGACCTATTCATATATTTTATTACTGCACATCCCCACTGACAAAATAGTACATTCACTACCAAAATGATCAAGTGATGTTAATGGAACACTTATTTTGTAAAATAATTGTGGTTTACATAGGCTTAACATGCTCAATATGAGAATTGATGATTGGATATATTTAGATAATTTACAACTATTCCCGTTGATATATTTTTCAATGAAAAAAGCTATCCTTTCATACATTTTGGAGAGGTAAAAAAGTGAACCATTCGGGCCGCACTTCCGTATTACCCTATATATACCCCCTTTGGTACAACTACCTGTATCACGTCGAGACAGTTATGTACATTCGTTCACTACGAGACGCGTAGCGTCGAGTTGTGATATGCAACTGTCGAGACGTGACACATTACATACATTATGTGTAGTTAGGTACGGGGGGGGGGGGGGGGGGGTGGGTAACTAAGGATACTTTTAGGTACAGGTCTGCGGACGGAGATTTGAAAACCAACCCTATTCATATATTTTCAGATGTTTTAAACGGGACCCAATCATATATTTAATTATTTAGTCAGACCTATTCATATATTTTATTACTGCACATCCCCACTGACAAAATAGTACATTCACTACCAAAATGATCAAGTGATGTTAATGGAACACTTATTTTGTAAAATAATTGTGGTTTACATAGGCTTAACATGCTCAATATGAGAATTGATGATTGGATATATTTAGATAATTTACAACTATTCCCGTTGATATATTTTTCAATGAAAAAAGCTATCCTTTCATACATTTTGGAGAGGTAAAAAAGTGAACCATTCGGGCCGCACTTCCGTATTACCCTATATATACCCCCTTTGGTACAACTACCTGTATCACGTCGAGACAGTTATGTACATTCGTTCACTACGAGACGCGTAGCGTCGAGTTGTGATATGCAACTGTCGAGACGTGACACATTACATACATTATGTGTAGTTAGGTACGGGGGGGGGTGGGTAACTAAGGATACTTTTAGGTACAGGTCTGCGGACGGAGATTTGAAAACCAACCCTATTCATATATTTTCAGATGTTTTAAACGGGACCCAATCATATATTGAATTATTTAGTCAGACCTATTCATATATTTTATTACTGCACATCCCCACTGACAAAATAGTACATTCACTACCAAAATGATCAAGTGATGTTAATGGAACACTTATTTTGTAAAATAATTGTGGTTTACATAGGCTTAACATGCTCAATATGAGAATTGATGATTGGATATATTTAGATAATTTACAACTATTCCCGTTGATATATTTTTCAATGAAAAAAGCTATCCTTTCATACATTTTGGAGAGGTAAAAAAGTGAACCATTCGGGCCGCACTTCCGTATTACCCTATATATACCCCCTTTGGTACAACTACCTGTATCACGTCGAGACAGTTATGTACATTCGTTCACTACGAGACGCGTAGCGTCGAGTTGTGATATGCAACTGTCGAGACGTGACACATTACATACATTATGTGTAGTTAGGTACGGGGGGGGGGGGGGTGGGTAACTAAGGATACTTTTAGGTACAGGTCTGCGGACGGAGATTTGAAAACCAACCCTATTCATATATTTTCAGATGTTTTAAACGGGACCCAATCATATATTGAATTATTTAGTCAGACCTATTCATATATTTTATTACTGCACATCCCCACTGACAAAATAGTACATTCACTACCAAAATGATCAAGTGATGTTAATGGAACACTTATTTTGTAAAATAATTGTGGTTTACATAGGCTTAACATGCTCAATATGAGAATTGATGATTGGATATATTTAGATAATTTACAACTATTCCCGTTGATATATTTTTCAATGAAAAAAGCTATCCTTTCATACATTTTGGAGAGGTAAAAAAGTGAACCATTCGGGCCGCACTTCCGTATTACCCTATATATACCCCCTTTGGTACAACTACCTGTATCACGTCGAGACAGTTATGTACATTCGTTCACTACGAGACGCGTAGCGTCGAGTTGTGATATGCAACTGTCGAGACGTGATACATGTAGCTGTACCTGCACTTAAATGTATGTAATAAGTTTATCTAAAATTTAGAAGTATAAAAAATTCAAAACAAAACTTAATGTTTAAATTTTTAGAATTTTAATGTTGAAAGAGGCATTTTTACATAAAATATAGTCCAAAACCTCACACGCATTATGACGTCCATTTTCATTCATAGAATGAGAGTTACAACTGCTGTTTATATGGAATCATTGGTTATAACATTCATTATGACGTCAAAAAGTAGTCCGACAAAAGTACATCTTGTATCACATATATAGATTATATAAGGTTTTGTATCACACAGGTTGTATTAGATTTTAACAAAATTGCATACTTTATTTTTAATAAAACATCAATTTATATTGAATAAAGATGTCAAAATGTCATGTAAACAAATATACGATTAATGACACGAATATAAAATACTGTTAATTTTGACGTGTTGTAATAAATACAAACAACAACGTCCAATTCTGAAATGAAATAAAGAATTACCTCTGTATCTATCACATCGACTGACCATTTCCTTGATTACCATTGTATCATTGATTACATTGTATTCCTAAAACTACTGCCTGTCTCCTTGATAACCTTTTTTCCCTGACACCAATGACTATCTACTTGAATACCTGTGTATCCCTGACACCACTGACTATCTCCTTTATCACCTGTGTATCCCTGACACTAATGACTATCTCCTTGATTACCTTGTATTCCTGACACCACTATCTATCTCCTTGATTACCTGCGAATGCCTGACACCACTGCCTATCTCCTTGATTATCTGTTTATGCCTGACATCACTGCCTATCTCCTTGATTACCTGTGTATGCCTGACACCAATGACTATCTCCTGATTATCTGTTTATGCCTGACATCACTGCCTATCTCCTTGATTACCTGTGTATGCCTGATACCAATGACTATCTCCTTGATTACCTTGTATTCCTGACATCACTTCCTATCTCCTTGATTACCTGTGTATCCCTGACACCACTATCTCCTTGATTACCTGTGTATGCCTGGCACCACTGCCTATCCTCTTGATTACCTGTGTATCCCTGACACCACTGCCTATCCTCTTGATTACCTGTGTATCCTTGACACCACTATCTCCTTGATAACCCGTGTTTGCCTGACACCACTGGCTATCTCCTTGATTACCGTGTATTCCTGACACCACTATCTCCTTGATTACCGTGTATTCCTGACACCACTGACTATCTCCTTGATTACATGTGTATGCCTCACACCAATGCCTATCCTCTTGATTACCTGTGTATCCCTGACACCACTATCTCCTTGACTACCGTGTATTCCTGACACCACGGACTATCTCCTTGATTACATTTGTATCCCTGTCACCACTTCCTATCTCCTTGATTACCTTGATTGACGCTAATGACCATCTCCTTGATTACCCCGTATTCCTGACACCACTTCCTATCTCCTTGATTACCTGTGTATGCTTGACACCACTGACTATCTCCTTGATAACCTGTGTATCCCTGACACAACGGCCTATCCTCTTGATTACCTGTGTATCCCTGACACCACTATCTCCTTGATTACCGTGTATTCCTGACACCAATGACTATCTCCTTTATCACCTGTGTATCCCTGACACTAATGACTATCTCCTTGATTACCTTGTATTCCTGACACCACTATCTATCTCCATGATTACCTTGTATTCCTGACATCACTTCCTATCTCCTTGATTACCTGCGTATGCCTGACACCACTGCCTATCCTCTTGATTACCTGTGTATCCCCGACACCACTATCTATCTCCTTGATTACCTTGTATTCCTGACATCACTTCCTATCTCCTTGATAACCTGCGTCTGCCTGACACCACTGCCTATCCTCTTGATTACCTGTGTATCCCTGACACCACTGCCTATCCTCTTGATTACCTGTGTATCCCTGACACCACTGCCTATCTCCTTGAATACCTGTGTATGCCTGTCACCACTGACTATCTCCTTGATTACCTGTGTATGCCTGACACCACTGCCTATCCCCTTGATTACCTGTGTTTGCCTGTCACCACTTCCTATCTCCTTGATTACCTTGATTGACACTAATGACTATCTCCTTGATTACCTTGATTACCTGACATCACTGCCTATCTTCTTGATTACCTGTGTATGCCTGACACCACTGACTATCTCCTTGATTACCTGTTTATGCCTGACACCACTGACTATCTCCTTGATTACCTGTGTATGCCTGACACCACTGACTATCTCCTTGATAACCTGTTTATGCCTGACACCACTGACTATCTCCTTGATTACCTGTGTATGCCTGACACCACTGACTATCTCCTTGATAACCTGTTTATGCCTGACACCACTGACTATCTCCTTGATTACCTGTGTATGCCTGACACCACTGACTATCTCCTTGATTACCTGTGTATCCCTGACACCACTATCTATCTCCTTGATTACCGTGTATTCCTGACACCACTGACTATCTCCTTGAATACCTGTGTATGCCTGACACCACTGCCTATCCCCTTGAAT
Organism: Limnoperna fortunei; assembly: GCA_944474755.1. NCBI lineage: Eukaryota > Metazoa > Mollusca > Bivalvia > Mytilida > Modiolidae > Limnoperna > Limnoperna fortunei. The sequence goes on from OX104113.1 coordinate 6,037,468, forward strand.
ACCTGTGTATGCCTGACACCACTGCCTATCCCCTTGATTACCTGTGTATGTCTGACACCACTGCCTATCCCCTTGATTACCTGTGTATGCCTGACACCACTGACTATCTCCTTGATTACCTGTGTATGCCTGACACCACTGCCTATCCCCTAGATTACCTGTGTATGCCTGACACCACTGCCTATCCCCTTGTATTCCTGACACCATATCTTCTTGATTACCGTGTATTCCTGACACCAATGACTATCTCCTTAATTACCTGTGTATGCCTGACACCACTGCCTATCCCCTTGATTACCTGTGTATCCCTGACACCACTGCCTATCTCCTTGAATACCTGTAACTGCCTGACACCACTGCCTATCTCCTTGATTACCTGTGTATTCGTGTATTCCTGACTTTACTGCTTATCCCCTTGATTACCTTGTATTCCTGACAACACTACATATCTCTTTGATTACCCATGTATAACTGACACCACTGCCTATCTTCTTGATTACCTGTGTATTCCTGACACTACTGACAATCTCCTTGGATACCCGTGTATACCTGACACCACTGACTACTAGTATCTCCTTGATTACCTGTGTATGCCTGAAACCACAGCCTATCACCTTGATTACCTGTAACTGCCTGACACCACTGCCTATCTCCTTGGTTATCTGTCTTTGCCTGACACCACTGCCTATATCCTTGATTACCTGTCTTAACCTGACACCGCTGCCTATCTCCTTGATTACCTGTCTGCCTGACACCACTGCCTATCTTCTTGATTACCTGTCTTTGCCTGACACCACTGCCTATCTCCTTGGTTACCTGTCTTTGCCTGATACCACTACCTATCTCCTTGATTACCTTTCTTTACCTGACACCACTGCATATCTCCTTGGTTACCTGTCTTTGCCTGACACCACTGCCTATCTCCTTGATTACCTGTGGACCCCTGACACCACTTACTATCTCCTTGGTTACCCATGTATACTTGACATGACTTGCTATCTCCTTGATTACCTGTGAATCCCTGACACCACCGCTTCTCTCCTTGAGTTAAACATGCCTGCCAAAGACCAATACTTCTCAATCTGAACGACCCAGTCTGACTGTCATTGTCTGCAAAATAGTTCCAGAATGGAAAAGCGAATGCAGTAAGATTGACGAAGAAACCCATACATAAACATCCAAGACACAATTTTACGTTTTTTGTCAAAGCCATTTTTAATAATTATGTAAACAGTCATTCGGAAGTTATAACGATTACGTCAATTCCGACAAGTTTTTCTTAGTTAAAAGAGATTAAATTTGAAACTTTAACACATGTTAAAAGGTTTTATCTCTGCTTATTGTATAGAGCTGATCAGATTTGTTTTTAACATTGGTAAATGCTGTCTGACGAAAAGCAAAACAAACTGGATAGTGACGTTTATGAACATGATCGACCCAACCTGACAATGAACAGGGTTTCTTCGTCATTCCTGTTTCTGCAGCTAGAGGACCACGTTGAATATATATATATATATAGCAGTGGAGCGATAAAAAGCCGATATATATAATCATTATTGTCAGGGCTAAAAAATCAAATAGGTTGTTGCAAAATATCACTGGTTTTTGTTTTGTTTGTTTGTTTGATGTTGTTTAACGCCACTTTCAGCAATTTTTCAGCTATTTCATGGCGTCCAGTTTTTATTTGGGAAGGAAGCCGGAGTACCCGGAGAAAAACCCCCGGCCTGCGGTAGGAAAACTAGCAATCCGTGTCAATTAGGATTGGAGTCGAGTACACCCTGCCGGCAGTGAGAATCGAACCCGCAATCTCAGTGTTGACAGACCACGTGATCAATAGTAGAAGAATTACATTGACCACTCGGCCACCGAGGCCCCTCACTGGTTTTTAGATGTTATGAGATTCATAAGATAATGATAAGTTATAGGACTTGCTTAATATAGTTTTCAGAAAAAGCGTTTTGTTTATAAAATTCTGTCTGTTTGATGTGGTCGCTAAGTCTATTAATCTTACATTCATGCAATTAATCAATCAATTATTTTTATTCAATTTTAAATTTATTTATTATCATCTCCAACATGACAAAACTGAAACCTGTTTTACGAAGTACAGGTTGATTTAAAACCAACGAACGAAGAAATATACAAAGATTCATAGGTCAGTTCTCAGGGGGGGGGGGGAATAACAAAGAACAGTGTCCTATTATAAATAACTAAACAAACTACGCTCAAAATCATGTGACGGTCGATAAAAACGATAACAGGTCTTACAAGAAATAGCATATTTGAATGACGAACATGAAGTAAGAGAGATAACTCATATCTGGCTATAGGTAATACGTTTACATGCATTAATTGAATGCTCTTGTATACACCGCATGATTGTATACTTAAGATATGGGTAGAGGCATGATAGAAATCACCGTTGTTATCATTTCGCATTGACTGTGAAATTAAGTATAGCAAATTCCCTTTTTGTATTAGTCAAATCATTTGAACTTCTGCGAAAAGGAAACTAGTGTAAACATCGAATAAGAGGTTCTGTGTTGTTCGTATAAAAATAAACAAAAGGTACTGTAGCTTTTGCTGTGTTCACTATAAGAAAAACGTTAAGAATGGTTTTATTGTATTTTTCTGTATATTTTTAAACACTGTTTTCACTGTTTATGGTGTATTGATTGGTCTGCAGCCTAGCTGTGTACGTTTCCCTGGTATTTAGGTTTCCATGTCTATACCTATACCGATTCCAAAAAGATGTCTGCCTGCTCAGCTTGTCTGAAAAAAGGTGATTTTTATTTAAAATTCAGGTTATACATAATACATAACAGATAACACAAGTTTTCATCGTATGTCATAACTAGACGATAATAATATTATAAATATGGCACAATGTGACATATGTTAAGTATTTGCTATTAAAGCAAACAGTACAACAAGCAAACAAACAAAACACGATGAACGCGGCAACAATGATGTCCTTTTGGCTCGTATTGGTTACCCCGTATCCCATACCCCCGCCCCGAACCCCAAAGAAAAACAAACAAAACCATTTTCTATGTCCACTTAACTGTGAATTTATTTGGTACAGCCATAGAGACGTTTATCAGTACAGATATCTCATCATATCGTAACTGTGTACCATTATGTATCGTACTTGTTTCGTTTTATCTTTTCTTTGCTTAAAATGCACATACATTGTTTGCTACTCCTGACAAGTGAATATGTATGGTTTATAAGTAACCAATAGAGTTACAACCAAACTACATGTATGTAAGATTGTATGTAAAAGACAGAACATTACAATTTTCGAAAATTCTACAACGTACTTATGGAAATCGCTAAGGTAAGAACCTAAAATTTATTTATTATTTTCTATGTGAAAGATAAGGTCAATATATTTGAAGCATACTATTTAATAATTTATAAGAAAATATAATAAACATAAAATCAATGCCTAATTTAGAAGATTTATTCCGATTGGGAACAAAGTTAAAATTAAATAACACGAACATGTACCAAAACATCTTTTTTCTTTTTACTTCAACTAACAATATACAAATATTATTTTCATTAAAATAATTTTTGACATAATTTTTTACTTCTTTTCCTCAATATTAACACAACTATTTTTGAAATTTATTACCGAAACAAAAACCACACTAGTTTTTCGTCGGTATGTATTGCCAGGAAATATATAATTTATTTGTTAATATAGAAACAGGAAGAAAATCAAAGTAATGCCATTTTAAAAATGTTCCTGTATATGGATCGTTGTCAACTGTAAAAAAACCCCAAAACAATCGCCAACTTTGTTACTTGAAGATCATTCTATCATCTTACCACGACCATTATATCATCTTACCACGACCATTCTATCATCTTACCACGATCATTCTATCATCTTACTACGATCATTCTATCATCTTACCACGACCATTCTATCATCTTACCACGACCATTCTATCATCTTACCACGACCATTCTATCATCTTACCACGATCATTCTATCATCTTACTACGATCATTCTATCATCTTACTACGATCATTCTATCATCTTATCACGATCAATCTATCATCTTACCACGACCATTCTATCATCTTACCACGACCATTCTATTTTCTTACCACGATCATTCTATGTTCTCAACTTTGTTTGTTTCTACTTAAAATAAAGTTCAATTTTCAACATAGATGGACGAAGGCCGCCAAAAATACATTGAAACAAACGGCCCTTTTTAATCATTGTTAACTTAAATTAATATCAGAAATACAGCGCTTTGAGTATTATTTTGTATATATGGGGCGCTTTATAATAATAATAATAATAATAATAATAATAATAATAATAATAATAATAATAATAATAATAATAATAATAATAATAATAATAATAATAATATTCGTATGCGCGAAGAATAAAACTAACATTTTTTGTGCAATTTATACGAAATCTTAGCCAAACACGAAACATTTAAAGCTGCAATATTGATATTGTCCTCGAGTTAGTACAGAGCACATTTTCTGTGTAATACGCCATTTTGAAATTTAATTGGGTAATTGTTGACATCATTTTATTTCGAATTTTGCTAATTGTGTCAGGTCAATTATGTCATCTGCGGAAATCATCAATAACAATAACACTAACATTAATTTAAAACAAACAAGTGGATACTTGAACTCCATGACTTTTCAAGAGGATTGTTTCCAGAATTTGCAGTACAAAATAACGTATAACTGGTATAACAAAAAAATACAAAAAATCTTCGAATATTACCCCTTCACTGAATAAACTATTCTACGCAAGATGGTGCTACAGAGAAGAGATGGATTTAGACATCAATATTACCATCCTAACACGGAAATCTATTTTGGAAAGTCAGTTCAGTGACTAGTAGATGTTCTAATTACCAATACATGGTACATAATTTATGTCTACAATCTTACTTGTGTAAACCAATACCAGATGTTTATAAAAAATGTATAACCAAGCTAAGGCTGAGTAGTCATACTCTAGCCATTGAGTGCGGACGGTTTTCTGCAATATCAAGAAACAGCAGATTATGTATATTTTGTAAAAATTACATCGAAGATGAGATGCATTTTGTATTAAAATGTCCTGTGTATCAGGGGTTCAGATCATATTTTATCAAACCGTATTACTGGAAGAAACCTTCAATGTTTAAATATGTACAATTAATGAGTTCGTGTAATAGGAAAGAGTTGTGTAATTTAGGGAATTTTATATTTCGTGCTATGAAGTTACGATCTGATATGTTATAATTTACACAATGCCTTCTGCTTATTATTATTATGTATTTACTTTGTGTTTGTACGATCTTTACAATTTTGTAACCTATAGTTGTTATTGACTTTGGTTAATAAAGATATGTATTATAGACTTGAGATTGAAAATTTGCATATGTTCTTAAAGAAGGGATATGTCTGCCGATCAAAAAGACGTTATTTAAGTTATTTTGTTTCTGTATATGGATTGTTTTGGGCTGTAAAACAATTGACAACCTTGTTACTTTGGAACTGACAAGCTATCATTGTTAGATCCCACTAGATTTTGCTAAACATAATGCTCAAAAATCAACATAGTTAGACGAAAATCCGAAAGGGCACGTAAATGAACAATGACGTTTCTCCATCTCTTAAAAAATGATGAGAAAAAATGACAAAAAACTCTAACGAATCAAACCTAGATTAATAACAATTTGTGAGATTTTGTACGAAAACAAATTTCTGGGTAATACGCCATTTTAAAATTTATTGAGCCAATTTGTTGCCTTTATTGTATTGTGAACGTTGCTCGTAGTGTCACGATGATTAGTTTCCTATTTAATTATCATTTGCGGAAATCGTCTAAACCATAACAACATAAAATTTAAACAAACAATGGATACTTGAAATCTATGGCTTTTCAAGAGGATTGTTTCCAAGAATTTGCAGTAAAAATAACTTATTTTCTGTATTGCTAAGTTCATTGTCAATATTACATTTCAATAAACTGATCTTCACGCGTACTTTCAATTCATAATTGTGTGCAAGATGGGATATTGTTATATTTTCCTACAGGTCTGGAATGTAGTACAGGACACGAAGTATGATATGTATAATGTGCTACATGTCAGAACAAGGAAGATATTAAATCTACTCTAATGGTGCTGGAGAACTTGCTATCCCAACTTGCGCCAAACATCACCAATTGAAAAACGTCGTATAGATTATTTTCGGATGATATTTTTTAAGGAAGTATTATGCACATGGTTTGAAACATTTTAAAAGAGCGAGAAAGGATGTCGCCTTATCTGTTTATAATTGGTGTCAAATTACTAGCTCTAAAAATTAAAAAAAAATCCAAATTTAAAAAGAATCAGTATAAAAGCCGGAAAACCAACTTTCATTCATATAGAATGAATAATCGTACACTCGTTAATACGGCAAATCACAAAACTAACATGGGATGATAACGACAGTTAATATCGACCTATCATTCAATATGAGAACGATACAAGTCTGTTGCTAGATGGCAAAGAGTCTTGGGTTTGAAGGCTATTTCTAGAGAAAAACTGTGATTGGCAATATACATTAAAACTAAACTTACAAATTTTAAAGTCTTTCAGCCTTTAAATTATCAAAGGTTATTGAAAATCTTTTTAAGATGTGTTTATACTTTATCAATTTCCAAGCCAAATCTGAAACTTGACAAGATAAAACAATGTTTGTCTATAATCTTTATTGTCTACAAGATGATTTTCATTTTTTGTACAATAAAAATGCTGGTATAAGTAGAAGAAACTCGTCCCGTGATACAGAGACCTCCCCATCACGTTTAGAGAATGCACGATATCACCGCCATCAACGAGGCACTGCTTACAACCAGAACAAAATCCTAGGCACTACAGCGTTTGGCGGTGGTGGTGTTACAGTGTGTGTGTGTGGGTGCTTTTCATACGATTGTAAACTGAATATGTATGTGGTTGATGGGACAATGACAGGGCAGAAATATCGAAATGACGTCATTAAGGCTATTATTGTGCCACATTTTAACAATCATGCACTTGGTAACAGACCCATCTTTATGGATGACAACGCAAGACCTCACCGAGCAGCAATTGTACATGATTTATCGAAAGGGAAGCTATAGAGCATCTTCCATAGCCATCCATGACACCCAATATGAATCCAATTGAACATTTGTGGGATATCATTGGCCTTAAAATCAATAACAGAGCACCTGCTTGTCAAATATTCTACGTGTTGCTATTCTAAATGAATGGCAGAATTTACCACATGTTACACGTCTTCGTTTAGTCAACAGCATGAAGAGGAGAGTTAATGAACTGTACAGTAAGCGTGGTGGTTACACGACTTACTTCGTATTTGTGCGTTTAACACATTTCAAAGTGACCTTTCTTTCCCTAAACCTTGATCTGCGACGAAATTCACATGAAGTTCATGAAATTGAAGAATGCAATCAAATTTTTTGACCAATGGAAGTTATATTTGCACTGTTTTTTTATATCTTTGCTTTCAACATGTTTTCATCAAACAATAAGTAAAGCGACTGTAAACACGTTTTGTGTATGTTTCATTTGTCATTAATGTTCAATAAATTGTCATTTCTTTAAAAAATATTAAACTACATAAAATCTTAAATGAATCCCTGGAAAAAAAGTGTGTTGCCTAACTTATGGCGAGTTGTTTATAATGTTATCAGATACTGCTCTCGGATAACCAATATACTATTAGTTGTCAAGCTTTACTTAAGATATCATGTAAACAATCTAGACGACACAACATTAGTCCAGCAGACAATTCGTTTGCAAACACTTGTTAACAAAGCAAGTTTGTGATACTTGTATGCCAGTCTAGTCAAAATCAGTGTTATCTTCCACTTAAAACAATTTTTAAGTGGGAGATTGATCTGTAGTTAGATATTCCAGCTGATCAAATTTATTTTAAACAAGTGTCTCTGTGAGCGAATTCTCATTATTGATACCCCTCCAAAACGTATTCGGCGAACAGGAAGTAGATGACCAAGGAGCATGAAATCGGTATACACTTGATAGCACTGTAGTAAAAAGCAATATAGTTGCTTAGAAAAACCTACGACATGAATATTTGTTACGGACGGAAGAAGGCCTGTACGAACGAACGGATCGATGGTCAAGGGTAAAACAGTATACCCCCTCTTCTTCCAAATGTTGGTATAATTAATAAAAAGTGCTTGAAAGATACAAATCTATTCAATCTGCAGTATTTTGGAATAAAAGGGTTTAAAAAAACCCAGATATATTTTACAGAAAAAACTAAATTTATTAAATAAATAAATATTAATATCAATATTAGTACTTAATATAAAAAAATGTGTTAAAACATTTTACATATATATCAATAATAGTTTACAATGAGTCAGATATACAATATAACAGAGAGATTCAGAAATCTAGATGCATTGCACAATTAACCATTTAAGGAATACTTCAAATTTCTGAACAGATTATACGATATAATATGGTTTGGGTCTGTTTACGCCTAATAAACCGCGAAGCGGTTTATGAATGGTGTAAACAGACCCAAACCATATTATATCGTATAATCTGTTCAGAAATTTGAAGTATTCCTTATAATTTCATTTTAACTATAAATCTTATCAATTTTTGCGGTAAAAGCGTCGATGACGTCGTGGAACTATTTGAATTTTAACGGCGTTAGAATAAGTCAAAGGTCACGCAAGTTATTTCTTATAATATGGTTTGCCCGATTTGAATTGACCAATCAGATTTCAGCTTACAAAGCAAATTAAATTATTATTTCATAACAAATACAAGTGTTAAACTATTTCAAATAATGTAAAACAATTTATATATGCTGTACATACTGAGTGAGAGTGGAAAATCACAAAATATCAACTCGAGTAATATAATACCTATAGAAATTGCATAAAGACAGTCGACATCGTGCCATTTTCAACTCTTCCGAGTTATGAAGAATTTTCCTCTTATTAATACAGATATCCCAATCAGAATGCGTTAAAAGTGATACACAATGGACGATCAACCAATCAGACGAGTATACTGTCCTTTTTTCATATCAAATCGTCTAGGGCCTGAAATCGAAAAACACACAGTCGTTCGGGAAAATGATAAAATATCATAAGAAAATTATTACAAACACATATTTCTAGAGCAATAACGCTCCAAATACGGCTTAACATTAATACATATTGCTGTCCACAAAGTAAACTGCACTTAACATTGAGACCACAGACCTCCGAGAAAGATGCCGTTATGGGTTTGTAAAACATAACATGGATAGATTTGAAACTGGCATATTTTGTGCAGACTGAGCATGACAACCCGAGATATAAAGGATAGATTACGAACCGGACATTGTTAATGAGAGAGCACATAGCCACAGTGGTAAATTAAGCGGCAATTTTCAAACTTTAAGAGACATGAAACTATCACATCACATGTTTAAAAAATACATTCTATTTGGTAATGATTGTGGGTATTTGCTTTCAATAATTACTTTACCATATAACACAATTCACATTATACATATTTCACATGCTATCTGCACTGCACTTGACCATAAAGTCGGCTTGTGGTTTTTCCAATGCAAAACGAGAAATGATTATTTCACGGGAAAATAACAGAAGAACAAATGATATGTAAATATAATATATTGATATTACATGTTTTTTCCAGTCGAAGGGAAATAAACTTGACCCTGACATATCTATTTTGAACCTTTAATAGTGGTACTTTTAATTCCAATAACATATTCTCTAAAAATAGTGTAAATGTATTTTGTAATAAAGCCAGGCAATAGTAAATAAAATTAGTTTAAACATCACTTTATGCAAACTTATTTAAACACATGTAAATTAAATTAATTATATGTAACAATGACCAATGAATAGTATTCCCAGATATCAACGGCAACCCACTCCCCCCTTGATTTTGGGCAATTATTTATCAAAGCAGTTGCTGAATAAATATAAGATATATCAATGCATGTCTTGTATTTGGTCAGCAACTGCCTCTGTAATAAATATAATCTGCCGAGTGTCCTTAAACATCGCAATTCAAGCAAAATCATTTTTATTCTGTGTTTACATATTGACACTGTATAAAATATACTAACTATATTTATAAAATATGAGGACACACATTTACGTCAATTAAAAAATCCAGCACGCTGATTCTTTCAGGCGGTAAGATATTTATATGAAAATGCACAGAAGAGAAACAATTATTTTTTGATAAAATATAATAGAAATTACATCATTTTAAACTATTATATGTCTTTATCATTATAAAGATAAACAAGACTTTTTTTCATTTCAGGAAATACAATTAAAAATAAATACATGCAAAAATATATAAACAGCTGTAAATTTAAATAAGTTATTAGTTTGTTGTACAGATACTAGCTACACAAATAAAATAATAATAATAATAATAATAATAATAATAATAATAATAATAATAATAATAATAATAATAATAATAATAATAATAATAATAAATAAAGAAAATTAAAAAAAAGAAAAAAATCGGTTAATGCATTAATAGATAGTCACTGACAAAATATTTTGATAAATTTTTTGTTATTTGTAATGATAAAATGTCATGAAAGAGAATAGAATAGATTTTGTTTTTCTGATAAAATTTGCTTTTACAATGTCTCTCAAGATTTCAACAATATAGGCAAAATGTTAAATGAGTAATAACTACTATAAAAAAATCACCTAACAATTTGGGCAAATAAATTGAAGGTAAGTTTTTGCCTTCTGAACATCAATTTTAACGGATAAAAACAGACGCCGAGTGTTGTCCTGCAGCACTGACTGTCCAACGAGAAATAACAGACGTGTTAATCTCTGTCGTTATACCAACACTTAATGAAAAATTAGATCGTTCATACAACCCATTCAAAAACATCGCATTAGTGCAAATACCCTAACAGTTTGGGTAATTAAAAAATATTAGTAACAGATAAAATCGTAGGAAAGTAAACGAACACACAAACATAATTGAATCATATAAACACATTTGGTTATCTATATGCAGAGTTTTGTGTTCAAAGAAAAAACTCATAAATTTTAATTTTTTTTTACCAAAGCAATCTATGTGATTTCAATTTGTATTTCTGTTGAATTACAAAAAACAGTCATTAGAACTATTATTGAAATATTTGACAAGTGGTTCTAAAGGTTTCCGAAAGTTGTCACTTATTAACTTCCCGGATTTGTACTATAGTAACATGAACGTTGAAAATGAAATATGTTTGAAAATGTAATATATATTATATAGTAACTACATCATAAAAAGGAGGTTAAAAGGAAGGTAGCAATATTCGTTTACATGAAACGAAATATAATTTTGTCAATTTGAATTGGTAAAGGGGTAGTAGGGTGGGGCCGTAGGGCTCAGGGAAAACTATATATTTTGTCAGGATATAAATGAAATATGCGGAAATATAGCCCCTTCAAATAACAAGTTTCTTTTTTTAGAACGTATTTTACACATTATGTTACAAGTATGAGGAGATATGTTGCTTCAAAATTCTGTTTATAATTTAGATTTTACATCTAGTGGCGACTTTTGTAACATTGAGAGTGTTTTAAGGGAGCGATCTTAGGTAGATAAGAGATATTTTCAAAAAAGAACTACCGGTATTTTGCCGTAGGCGATATGACGTAAATTCCATTCAAGTCTTTATCACATGATTAGTTAGGTCTAGATAATTTGTATTAGCAAAATGAAATGGTGATGATAATACACACGACTAGAGGATTTTTAGATGCAATTATGATAAATAATTATCCTGTGAAATATTTATAAATATGTAATACGAACATAGAAAAAACTGCATATAGAATAAGTAAACATTTCCTAAGCTACAATTTTTTCCTATATGAATTATTTTATGAAATTTTAAGTAAATAAATATTTTGTTAACTTAATACAGAGTAAGGAAATATAAATTCACCGAACTCTTGAAAATATTGTTTCTTGTTAGTTTGAATTTGCTAAATTCATAATTATTGAAAATACTTGAAAGTTACACGCCTACTAACCTACTGGTAAAAACAATTATGGCATTAATCTAGATGCATAGTCTTATATGTACATTGTATTCGTGTATAAATATTTGGTAATTTCCGCTGATGTTTTCGAGAAAACAAAAACCAGAGGAATGACGCAGCATTAGTGGGAACATATAACATAGATACATTTACACTGTTTAAATTGATATCGCTTATTCATCGAAGGTGAACAACTTCTTTCCAAAGACTGCGTCTGAGTAGTTGCTAACACACGGCTTTTGACTTCCAGGAGTGTGTCGTGGTCCCATTATATTCAAATGGTTGTAGCCTTCGGTGTCAGACTGAGGACATTCATCATTCGGTATACTGATATCCCCCAACTCGTCTGTGGCAACCAGTCTTGACAAAACTTGGGAATCACGTATTACGGCATATGGTTCTTCATCCTCGAAGCTGTCGCTGTCAAACTCGTCTTCTATAGAAATCTTTGTATTTTTATACGTTCCATAAATGTTTGATTTCCTTTCATACGGCTCGACTTTGTTTCCTACATTAAAAAAAAATAATACCAGTGTGTTATTAACAAAACACGTCATCTTTTTGAAATTTACATTGCAATTATATTTTACGTATTCTGTACATAAAGCGTCAGAAGATCTCCGAAAATCTGCATGTTTTAAAGCAAAGTTTCATAACAGTAATGTAAAAATCTACCAATGATATTGTTTGGTTTTTTTTGTTTGAATGCTGTTCAGCACTTTTTCAGCTATATCATGGCGAAAACCCTCGACCTTGATATTAAATGTTATGGAAACATCAATCAATAATCAATACAATTCTGCACGTTTATATTTAGTTTGTTGATTGTTTTCCTCAGATATTTTAAATAATCTTAAAAAAGAAAGGACAGAAACCCATGTGTTTTCAGCATATAATTAACAATAGATAAATTATTTTCACAATTGCATATAACCATTTATAAATTAGTTTGTACGCTAAGCATACGTGTTTTTCATGATTAAATAATGCATGAAAATGCGATACAGAAATTTCAAATTACTTGTCCATCCCTCAATTCATTAAAGTATATATTAAACATATTTAATAATAAAGGAATCTAACTTATTGTGAAAAGTCTATTTACAAACAAAGCTTACTTACGTGTTGTTTGTGTAAAACTTCTATGTTTAACAATATTTCTGTAGCTAAATATAAAACGAGAGCATTTACTGAGGAAATATTGTATTTAATTACGTACTTATTATGCTCATTTAATTTCGCCAAAAGTCTCAAACTACCATAATTGTCGTATTAAGATTGAAATTTTCACGGGGACTCTGGTATTTTAGTGTTTTGCCATGGTTTGTCAATATATGTCTCTTTGTAACCTATGGCTTTTGCTTTACATACATGAACAGCCAGTGTTAAATATAGAAATTTACTAAGTGTAAACAATTAAAATTGTGTTTTACTTATGGCTTGAGAAAGATCAAAGTATAAGAACGAAAACTTTTTGAATTTTTCGAACGTAAGGAATTTATCATATATAAAAATATATCATTTACCAACATTTAAATCCATAAAAACGACAAAATTTGGACGCGACGAAGAATTTAAAATTTAACCTACCATTTAGTTACACCAGTAATCATGACAACCAACAGAGCAAATGCAGCTATGGTAATGCTCATGACTGTGATAGTGCTTGATCCCTGATTTTCGACTGATCCTATACAAGGTCAATATATCATTAAATATTAAAATAGAATTGATATGTTAACAAGAAACAACAATACCAGTCAGATTTTATCTAGTGGAATACATATTACATACAACTAACATAAATGGGTAACTTCCAATGTTTTAGCAACAGCGCCATGTGAGGTTTTTAATTGTCGTCCTACTTTATAATAATAAGGTTCATATTAACAATCTTCATAGAACAAAGCGTTGAACTTGAATGCCAGCAATCTTGTTTTAATAAAATATATACCATCTCAAAGTTTAAAACATCAACACCTCGCCATCATTAAAGCAACACCTACAATGTTTTTATATAATTTCAAAAATCTGAATGAATATTAACTTTGTGTTATTTATGTACTAAAGCCATCATTCGAGCCCGGGAAAGTTACTTTAATTATCATCGCAGGTAAATCATTAAATAGCAAAACCAGTTTGTCAAACGGTAGTCGAGCACGCCTAAAAGCCTTTGTTTTGCTTAACAATTTAGTGCTCATCGCCTGGTCTAATTCGACTCCATCTTTACATTTTTACAATGCCTAGACGGAAATTAGGTGAAGCTGAGAAGTGGCAAATCGTTGGAATGCGTAATATTGGACAGGGCTTGTGTCAGATAGCACAACACTTTGGCATTCACTTTAGTAGTGTATCCTGGCTACTGAAACGTCATCGAGATGATGGAACTATTCAGGAACGTCCCAGGTCAGGTCGACCACCAAAAACATCTGAAAGGGAGGACAGAGCACTCGTTCGTGAAGCAAAACGCGAACCGTTTGCCACTGCAATATATCTTCGTGACTATTGGAATATTGCAACCAGACTCGTCGTTCGAACAGTTAACAGGCGCCTAAACAATGCAAGATTGAGAATTGAGAACTCGTCGTCCGTTGAAACGTCCACTGTTGACACAGAGTTACCAAGCACGTTTAGAGTGGGGACGATATCTCCGCCATTGGTAAATTTGAAGCTGGCGTCGTATACACTGGACCGACGAAAGCAGATTCCTTCTCCGTCATATTGATGGGCACATGCGCGTTCGGAGACAACGAGGCACTGCTTACAACCATAACAGCATCCTAGGCACTACAGCTTTTGGCGGTGGTGGTGTTACAGTGGGCGGAGGCTTTTCATACGACTGTAAACTGAATCTGTATGTGGCTGATGGGACAATGACAGGGCAGAAATATCGAAATGATGCAATTAACGCTCTTATTGTGCCACATTTTAACAATCATGCACTTGGTAACAGACCCATCTTTAAAGATGACAACGCAAGACCTCACCGAAGTGACTTTTCTTTCCCTGAACGTTGACCTGTGATGATGTGTTTACTTTAAGTTCATGAAATTGAAGTATGCGATCAAACTTATTTTTTGACTAATGAAAGTTATTTTTGCACTGTTTGTCTTATATCTTTTCTTTGAACATTTTTCATCAAACAGTAAGTAAAGCGACTGTAAACATGTTTTTTGTATGTTTCATTTGTCATTAAAGTTCAATAAAGTTTCATTTCTTTAAAATATTAAAATATAAAATATCTGAAATGAATCTCTTCAGGCGAGGTGTATTGGATCAGAAATGTCTTTTGCTGCATGTCAATTGCATGTCGTAGTTCACACAGATCTAAGCGATTTGTGTAAGCACTTTTAATGGATAAAAATGCTAAATATCTTATTCTTGAAACCTACACAAATGATTTCAAACGAAACTGTTAATTACGTTTCTGTATTAAATCTTTAAGATAAGAAATCCAAGACGGCCAGCGCCATAATGACGTTAAGAAAGTGAACAAATTTGTAGTAAAATCCTATTAAAGAAAATCATGCGATGTAGTAATAATGCCTTTGAATAATGTGAACAATTATATGAGATACCACAATGATATTGTGAGAATCTGTAGTTATTTTAAAACATATATAGGATTTTTTTTTTATTTGTTAAATAAATTTGTTATTTTATTTTTTTAAAATGTATGATCCTTTTTATGCTTACCATATGACTGTAGCTGTTTGCCACAATAGACAAACAATACATATATAAAGAGTTTAGTCTAAGGAACAGTTCTGATCCTTTAAATAAGTGTCGAGTTTTGTGAATTGGTAAAAAATGTATAGGACCTACAGAAACATTCATAAACAGTTTCGATGCAATAGTGAACTTTGTATGATATAAATAAATACAAATTTAAACCAAAAATACAAAATAAATAAATTTAAACACAAAATAATTTAAACTATATTTACCTCTATGCTGTCGAAAGGTTTGCTTGCTTGTTGACAAATCTATTGTAAAAATGTGTTATTTTTTTTATTTTATAAGTGTTTTTGTTAGATTTTTTATCTGAGAAATTTAAGTTTGCAAAAATAACTGCGTGCTGCAATTTTTAAAATAGACTGTTTATTTTAAAACTCTGACATTTTAAAGGTAACCTCGGAAATATATTGCATTCTTTTCACATTTTTCAATTGGAAATACATATCTCTATTTACATGAAGCGAAACAGGTAAAACATAAAACGATATTAAAGAAATTTCAAGGGATAGTCTTATTGAGTTGAGGAAAATGTAAGATAAACCAATCAGTACAGCGTACGTAACTGTATATACTGGTCTCTTGTGTAGATAGCCTATTGAAGCGCTTTTTTGCTGGAAACTGAATCCAAACTTGGGAGAACTATTTAATGAATGGCAAACTACAAAATGTTTTCAATTGTTTGATCATTCAGCTGAGTCAAAGGTATTTCTTCCTATTCCTGTATTTGACTTTTCAAAGACATGACAATGAGTAACCCGACGGGTGTCTGATTATTGGCAGCCACTGCTTACTTGTCTGGAGCACCTGAGTGCACCCGTGGTTTTTATTGGGTTTTGGTTACTATTTTATTATAAAAAGTTTGCTATATTTATCTTGTTGCCACCACATAAACATTGTTAAACTATCTAAAAATACATTACCTGTAGTTACAATAGCTATGCATCCATATTCATGGTGGCATCTGCAAATCAAATAGTCATAACACAACATATTACATTTTTTCAGTAAGAAATCCATACAGGCGCTTTTTATAGTGTCTATGGAGTTGCAAGTTTGGAGTTTTAATTATACTTTAGTATTGCATGTTGAATTTGTTTACAATTGGTGTTAATAATAACCCGATATATTTGCTAGGATAAAGATTGTAAGTTATCGAAACGAATTCAGTAGATATGCAGTAAAAGAGGGGCCAGTAAATAAACGAACCCGACAGTCGATAAGATGTAGAGAATTGGACGCATAATCTTCAGTTATATATACCCTTTTTAAGAGAATATATGTCTGACAGCAAAAAATAAATAAATCATTCTTACTCTTGACTGTTAATGCAGTTACAGGTTTGAAGACATCGGTATCCATAGGACAGTGGCGGACAATTGGTACAGGTAGTACCATTAATAGATACAGTACCATAAGGACAGTCTGAATGACAATATTTAAATTATAAAAAATACACGTTTTCATTTTCTTCATAATGTTATAAGTTATAGTCAAATCAATATTATCGTATACTTTTGATCAGGGCATTCTGCAAAGCCTGCTTGGTAGTATGTTTCCTGCTTATATTATTGAATTTTCCTTGTTTACAGTGTGGGGCCTCCCCAAATAAAAACTGATGGCATGATATAGCTGAAAAATTGCTGAAAGTGGCGTTAAACAGCATTTAAACAAACAAACAATTGTTTAGAGTGGATCGTTATTTGTTCAAACACGTTACTTTTCGTTTTCCGAACGCAACACATGGTCAAAAATATACAAGATTTTTTTACCAGACTAAACCAAACAGTTATCCTAAAAAAATGACGATTTTACAGATTTGACATATATAGCTCATTTCAATATTTAAAACCCTTGTTTGCTGTAACTGAGGGACAAATAAAAATCCAGCAAAGTATTTTAAAAATTGTTTCTCATTTGTTACTAATAAAAAACTGTGGATAAAATGTTAACTATACAATTACAAGAAAGATTTGTTGAACAATTATAACATTCCAGCTATAAGGATAGAAAAAATCATTCCGCAAAATAATATTTTATGAATGAAAACTACAACTATTCGTTAATAAAAAGAAATCGCTAAACGGATAAAATTATTTTTAATGAACTCATGTACCGGAACATGTATTACCTATGCATTTTCCGTCTTTTTCTACATAAGGTTTACAACACTCAAGGGTGGGTACTTTTCTGCAAAAAAATACATCTGCTTTTAGGCGCACTTATAACCTGAAAATTTTCCATGTTAAATAACGCCCATTGTAAATTGTAAAGAATTACAACTTGATAAAAAAAGGGAAAATCATCGCTGTCATCGAATATATTAAAGAGAATTAATCGATGTGTCATACGTTATTGCATCATATATTTGTTAAACTGTGATTTCTTTTATACAATTATTAAGTTCATTGCATCGTTGAAAGACATAACAAAAATGTATACTAAAAACCCAAAACCACAAAAATAATAACGGAAACAACAAACATACATGCACCCAAAACACTTAGTACCATAAAATTGTATGTGTCCCGGATTAACCAATTAATTCATAGTTCCATAAACATTAATATACCCGTTTTTTTTTAAAATAAAAGTAGATCTATTATTTAAAAAGCGAGATTATAAAGTATACAGCACAATTTTCAACTTTAGTTTAAACATATTTTATTTGAAATCTTACAATTGAAACAGCTTATATCAGTTCATCTCCTAAACAAATATATACACATAAAGTAAAAGCTCATAACAGTTATTTGCATGCATGTGATTTCAACGTATATTAATTATTAAAATCACAAAAAATAAAAACATTGGGGTGTTGGATAAAATGTATGCAACTTTAAAATTATTTTCTAGAGAAGTGCATTTTAAAATAAACTTCCCAGTCGGGTTCCTACGTAGTAATAATATGGAGGCTTTGACACGTTTACTGATTCGGTGTTTGAAGATATTTAACGACGTAGAATGTCTAGTATGCAGGGGTAATCTGTTCAATAATTTTACGGTCCGTGGCAGAAAATATTTCGATTAAAAATTCGTTCTTGTACGGACCTCCATATATTATTTTGTGATTGACGGGTATAATGTGTATGCGTATTGTCAATTGACAAGGTACCAATTCCCGCAAATAATCTAGGGTTTAGAAGTTAATCATTTTGTAAAATAATATAAGTTTATGGGCCTGTCTGAAAGCCATTCCCATCCCGTTTCTTCATATAATTTTTCAAAAAAAGTTCATTTAGTACCTCCAGTTACAATTCTCATAGCTTCTATTTTAACATTTGCAATTTTATTGACTAAACTTTTATTAGTTTTGTCCAATATTAAATGCCAATATTCCAACAAAGGTGTAATAAAAGAAAGGTATTTTTTTCTAAAACATGCCTATCAAGACAAAGTCGAAATGTACGCAGAATATTTATTCTAGTATACACCTTTTTCACTAAATAATCAATGTGTTCGTGTATGTCATAATTATTCATAACATAGAAGGATGTACGAGTTTCACTAGCTTACGAGAAAGTATTAAGTTTCTGTCTTCTGTGGATTGAAGTTGACGAGCCATTTAATTGAACCACTCGTGTATTTTGTCAGATCACTGTTAAGTAATCTCGCATCTTTTTCAAGGGTATCGACAATTAAATATAAACTTGTATCATCGTTAAATAGTTTGATGTTGGCACCGACTCAGTGACTGTCTTTATTAAATAAAATGAACAAGAGTGGATCTAATTTATACCCTTGGGGATCCCCGCCTTAATTGGCTTCCATGCAGAGCAACTGCCATTTGAACCAGTTTAGTAAGTTTCCTGAAATTCCATAATTTTGTAATCACATAATACCACTCTTATTTTTTAACCACTGTCTAGGACCCTGGCGAAATCATTTGAAATATTAATAAGTTAGTTTATTTCCTTTAGTAAACCCCGAATGATATGGCGAAATAATTGTAGCTTTAGCAGGATTTAGAATTTATAACACATGATTTTCTGAAATCACAAAATTACTTAAATTGTGCTTAGGAGTTAAAGGGTTTTGGAAGTTCAACTCGAGAGTCGTCAGCTCGGTTTGCAATATAAAAAAGTCGTTTAACTCATTTGTCTTATCAGTATCTTCAAATTGGTGTCGTTTATTAGTAAAGGAGAAATGCCTGATTTTTTTGTCGGCTTTATACCAGAAATCCGTTTCCACGAAGATGTGGACAACGATTCTACATTGAACAATTGATTGACGAGTTTAGCTTGATATGTATCGCGTATTTCCTGCACTACAGACGTAACTTTGTTTCTTATATGTCGAAATTTATTCCAGTCTAAAGGATTATTATTAAGTTTGGCTTTCGAATGGGCCCGATTTATTTTCTTATATTTTCTTCTTATATCATTAGTAAGCCGGTTTGGGTCAGATTTACGTATGGTTACTATTTTATTAGAAACTGTCTTTTAAGCAACACGAATTATGTTACTGGAGAAAACTAGGGTGATTTCGTCAATATTATCACTACTAAATATATCCCAATGTACTACGGCTAGATTCTGTGTAAACTCTTTAAAATTACCTTTATTATATAACCATACCTTACGCTTAAAGGATTTACAAACGGGTTTGGGGTGTTTAAGAATCCTACAACAATGTCTGCATGTTACTATTCGGTGGTATGTAGAAAGTGCCGTATAGTACCCGTTTACGGTTTATGTTATGATTAATTGAACCCATAAAGCTACTATGCCCAAGGGTTCCAAATCGTTACGTCTTGTGGGATGAATATTATATCGCACATAAACATTGACCCCACCGCCATTTTTGTTATTCGTCTTGTCTTTACGGAAGGGTTTATGGTAATTATGGAGTTCGATAAAATCATCTGTAGTATTTGAATTTAACAAGGTTTCAGTAAATGAAAAAAAAAATATATCAAAATCTTTATAATCAGAAGATATCAAGTCAAATTTTGGCAATAGGCTTTGTACATTAAGATGTATAAATGAAATAGGGGTATGAAATTTCTCACTAATACTACTAATATCTGACTCTGTTGTTGCGCTAATACTTGATTGGTCATCCTCAGTTGGACCAGGGTTTATTTCCACACCGCTTATAATTGACAAAGTCATAACTACAAGTAATATATAAAATGCACTTACGATTCAACAGATTTGATAAAAATATTGATAAATCACTCTAAAATGTCACTAAGTCTTACTGTAAACGAGGTGTTTTTCAGAAAGGTTTTTTTCAAGTGTTCATTTATTGTAGAGAAATATAACCAAAACACGAAAAAACATTCCGGAAGCAAAAGTTTTATTTTTAACCTATGTGACAAGGCCTACTCTCAAACGATATTGCTCAATACTAATACCTATCAAGTTACACCTGACTGATCGACTTAATATTGAGAGTGGCATAGAAACAGTACAATTTGATAATTCGGTCTACAGTATAGATATGTAAAATAGAGCTCATACTCGTGTATTATACGGCATGTTACAGTGGGAAGCATAAACATTCCATCCATTAAACACTGCAGAGATAACATAGACATATACACTGAAAGTACATGTAATTGCATAGATGAAAAGATCGTGTATTGAAGGCATACTTCGTGTACAAAAGGGAAACGTTAGTATTAATTCTGAATATAATTGTCTGTAACTTTCATTGAAATGTTTGAGAAGCGTTTTAAGATTTAATCAATAATACGGATGCATATATACTATAAACAATGAGGTGTTCAGATCTCTTATTAAAAACACATGCTTATATATATATATATATATCTATATTTCAGATAAAAGAGGCTTATTCGGACCACTTTTTTGGAAAAAATGTTTATATTGCCTTTAAACACTTTTGCCATTAGACACAATCCATTACGTTTAAAGGCTCAACTTTATCAAAAAGCAAAAAGTATTGCGTTTAAACGCAATAATTATACTTGTAAATATAATTAAAAATAATGTGTTGGGATGCCAACACAGAAGTCGCCCAAAATCCCCATGGATAGTATTGCGTTCCACTCAGGACATAAAGATGTACCTAAATATTAAATTTCATTCAAATTGGACAACGTTTAAAATTTGACGTGTTTTTGGCGGCCATTCTGAAACGCCAGGTGGGAAAAAAAATTCTGAATTTGGATTTCAACTCGATACAATTAAATCCACCTCCACGCTAAATTTTGTTGCAATCGGAGCACGTTTAATGTCATCGAGGTCGCATAACGTTGAAAAGTATACACATTTTGGCGGCCATTTCGAAACCCGACGTCGGAGAAAAAATGTAAAGGTAGCGTTTCACTCCAAATACTAACATCTACCTCCATACCAAATTTCATTGAAATCGGACCACGGGAAAATTTTTGCTATTTTTGGGTGGGTGTCGTCAAGTGGCGGCCATTTTAAAATGGTGGCCACTATAAAAAATCTAACTATTGACTGCACCCCTCCATATGTCGATCTACAACTGTGCCAAGTTTCATTTGATTCTATTAAGGCGTCTCTGAGAAATGTGTCGGACAAGTTCATGATCTAGAAAAAATGGAAACCGCAATAATAATAATAATAATAATAATTAAACATGATTATGATCTTATGGATCATAACTGGCTCCCAAACGCCCCCCCCCCCCCCCGTGGACACTGGAGTTCAGACATTCACTCACAGCAGCTTTATCTACCAGGAAACCAAGTTTCGTGCAAATCAGAGTATTTTTTAATTTTGTTGGCCATCTTGGATTGAAAATGGCCGCCGTAGAAAGTCCACATGTGCGTCATATGGTTCGGTATAACATACTCTACTTATATTCCAATTTTCATTGAAATCTGTTAACTTTTGGATTTTTAAGGATTTATTTTCATTTTCAAAACGGCTGCCATTTTAAGATGGTCGCCATGTTTAAATTCAAATTTTGATGACTAATATCTGATCGCAACATAGTAATCTACCTAAAAATCAAGTTTTGTGCGAATCCGAGCATTTTGAACTTTTAGCGGCCCTCTTGTATTCAAAATGGCCACCAAAAAAGTTAACATTTGCGTCACATGGTGCAGTATAACATACTCTACTTATATTCCAATTTTCATCGAAATCCGTTAACTTTAAGATTTTTAATGATTTATTTTCATTTTCAAAATGGCCGCCATTTAAAGATGGCCGCCGTGTTCAAATTCAAATTTTTATGACTAACATCTGATCGCAACATGGCAATCTACCTAAAAACCAAGTTTCGTGCGATTCCGAGCATTTTGAATTTTTGGCGGCCATCTTGGATTCAAAATGGCCACCATAAAAAGTCAACATGTGTGTCATATGGTGCGGTATAACATACCCTACTTATTTTCCAATTTTCAGGGAAATCCGTTAACTTTTGGATTTTCAAGGATTTTTTTCGTTTTCAAAATGGCCGCCATTTCAAGATGGCCGCCAATTTCAAACTTTTAAAAGTTGAAGGCACCACTTCAAGTCATGACCTATTTTTGGGTAAAGTTTCATAATGATCCAATTTACGGCCTCCGAGAAAACGGTCGGAAAAAAATTTGGCGGAAAGGAGAAGAAAAAAAAATAAAAATAAGAAACGGAGCAAAAACAATATGTCTCCCAAACTTTCGTTTGGGAGCCATAATAATAACTAGTGCTGATTGTGTTGGGATGCCAACACAGAATGTCTCCCAAACGAACCCTCATTGCCACTATATTCTTGTTCATGTTGAAAACCCCCAAATAGACATGATATTCTTAGTTTGTGGATTAAAATCTACCTACATATCGAATTTCGTTGCAATCCGACTAAGTTGATGTTTGGGGGGAGTGTGGTGAAACGGCTGCCATCAGAAAATGGTGTCATTCGCATCTATTTTTTTTGGCAAAAATGCTCAGGATAGTTAGCTGTATCAGTATACCAATTTTCATTGAAATTGCTCTGGCCATTACTGAGATCTGACAACGGCCGCAATTTTGTAAAACTTTAAACGGCCGCCATTTTGAAACCGGAAGTCGGAAAAAATTGTGAAAGTAGTGGCACACTCAGGGTACCATAATCTATCTGTGTACCAAATTTTGTTAAATCGGATGACGTTTAAATTTTTGAATTTTTAGGGGTGGTGTTCCCATGGCGGCCATTTTAAAATGGCGGCCGCGTCAAATTTTTTTTGGCAAAAATGCTCAGGATAGTTAGCTGTATCAGTATACCAATTTTCATTGAAATTGCTCTGGCAATTACTGAGATCTGACAACGGCCGTCAATTTTTTTTAACGGCGGCCATTTTGAAAATGGCGGCCATTTGTAAAATTTCAAAAGTGGATTGCACAACTTCAGGTCACCCTTAACATGTTCCCTAAGTTTCATCTTGATTGGACATTGCATCTGTGAGAAAATGTGCGAACAAGATTGAACGGAAAGTAAAAAGAAAGAAAGAAAGAAGAAGAATAATAATAAGAAACCGGACAAAAACAATATGTCTCCCAAAACTTCGTTTGGGAGACATAATAATAATTAAAAATGATGTGTTGGGATGCCAACACAGAAGTCGCCCAAAATCCCCATGGATAGTATTGCGTTCCACTCAGGACATTAAGATGTACCTACATATCAAATTTCATTCAAATCGGACAACGTTTAAAATTTGACGCATTTTTGGCGGCCATTTTGAAACGCCAAGTGGAAAAAAAAATTCTGAATTTGGATTTCCACTCGATACACTTAAATCCTCCACACCAAATTTTGTTGCAATTGGAGCACGTTAAATGTCATCGAGATCGCATAACGTTGAAAATTATACACGTTTTTTGCGACCATTATCAAAATTCTGACTATTGACTGCACCCCTCCATATGTCGATCTACAACTGTGCCAAGATTCATTTGATTCTATTAAGGCATATCTAAGAAACATGTCGGACAAGTTCACGATCTAGAAAAAGGATAAACCGGAATAATAATAATAATAATGAAAATTTACGTTTCCCGAAACGTTGAAGTCGCCTCCCGTTCCGCACTTTTGACCGAGTAGAGGGAACTAAAAGTCAAGAGCACAACTTCATAACATGAGCTTTCAGTTGGCCAAGTTTCATTTCGATCGGATAAAAGATGAGCGAGAAAACGAGAGGACAACATTGCGAGGGGAAAAAGGAAAACATAAGAAATATGAAAATAATAATAATTAAAATTTACGTTTCGCGAAACGTGAAGTCTCCCAAACGAAGTTACTGATAGTCCTGTGCAGCCTGTGAATCACCTTATATTTGACTTTACAGGTTGCTATTCACCTAGATTTCAAATTCTAATAAAATTGAAAAAAAATGGTAAATTTTCAAATTTTACTGGTATTCTGTTGACACAGACATGTTTCACCTGTCCCACATGAACGTTTGCCTAAAAGAGAACTCGCCATAACAAATTTACTTTAAGAACCCAATTTCATTGAATTCCAACGTTGTTGATTTTTTTGCCGATTTGGCAACTTCGGCGGCCATTTTACAAAAAATAGCGCGTCATATAAAAATTCTGAGTTGACCATTGAACTCGACATACTAAATTTACTTTAGGAACCAATTTTCATTGAGTTCCGACAATGTTGAATTTTTGCCGATTTGGCGACTTTGGTGGCCATTTTTAAAAAAATGGCGGGTCGTATAAAAAATCTGAGTGTACCGTTGAACTCGGCATACCAAATTTACTTTTAGAACCTATTTTCGTTGAATTATGACAATGTTGAATTTTTGCCCATTTGGCAACTTTGGCGGCCATTTTACAAAAAATGGCGCGTCGTATAAAAATTCTGAGTTGACCATTGGACTCGGCATACCAAATTTACTGTTAAAACCCATTTTCGTTGAAATCCGACAAACTTGAATTTTTGGCGATTCGGCGGCCATTTTGAAAATGGCGGCCGGTTCGCGCGCGATTTTTTGCCAAAAATAAATCAAGACCACTATGCTGAACCTACATACCAAGTTTCATCGAAATCCATCTGGCGGTTCTCCGGGAACTGCATTTTGGCGGGAAAACTTAAATGGCGGCCATTTTGAAAGTGGCGGCCATATTGGAAATTCCGAAAGATGATTGCACATCTAGCCAATAGGGTCTAACATCCTACCAAGTTTCAAATTGATCCCATTTACGGTTTCTGAGAAAAGTGTCGGAAATCTCTACGGGGAAACCAGAAGAAGAATAATAATAATAATAATAAGAAACAGAGTAAAAACAATAAGTCTCCAAACTTCGTTTGGGAGACTTAATAATAATAATAATAATAAGAAACGGAGTAAAAACAATAAGTCGCCCGACACTTCGTGGTCGGCGACTTAATAATAAGAAACGGAGTAAAAACAATAAGTCGCCCGACACTTCGTGGTCGGCGACTTAATAATAATAAGAAACGGAGTAAAAACAATAAGTCGCCCGACACTTCGTGGTCGGCGACTTAACTAGTGCTGATTGTGTTAGGATGCCAACACAGAATGTCTCCCAAACGAACCCCCATTGCCACTATAATCCCCATGGATAGTATTTCATTCAAATCAGTACATTAAAATATGCCTAGAAATCAAATTTTGTTGAAATCGGACAAAGTTGACTTTTTCCTGCAGTAAAATGGCCGCCATTTTGAAACCGGAAGTTGGACAAATAATTTTTAAAAAGTGGCACACTCAGGGTATCATAAGCTACCTGAATACCAAATTTCGTCTAAATCGGATGACGTTTAAATTTTTACATTTTTAGGGGTGGTGTTCGGATGGCGGCCATTTTAAAATGTCGGCCGCTTCAAATTTTTTTTCGCAAAAATGGTTGGGATAGTTAGCTGTATCAGTATACCAATTTTCATTGAAATTGCTTTGGCAATTACTGAGATCTGACAAAGGCCGTCATTTTTTTTCAACGGCGGCCGTTTTGAAAATGGCGGCCATTTTGAAAATTTCAAAAGTGGATTGCACAACTTCAGGTCACCCTTAACATGTTCCCAAAGTTTCATCTTGATAGGACATTTTATCTCTGAGAAAATGTGCGGACAACATTGCGAGGGGAAAAAGGAAAACATAAGAAATATGAAAATAATAATAACAAGTGCTGATTGTGATTGCAAGCAAGTCACAAAAAATCCCCTCCCGTGCCCACTTTTGTCACAATTCGGACAACTTTTCAATTTTCGCACTTTGGCGGCCATTTTGAATATGGCGGCCATCTTGGACTTTGGCAGCCATCTTGGATTTGTTCGACATGTTGTTCGTAATATCAATATTGACCTAAATGCCAATTTTTGTTGAAATCAGACAACTTTTTAATATTCGCACTTTGGCAGCCATTTTGAATATGACAGCCATCTTGGATTTGTTCGAAAGTGTCGCCATGTTGTTCGTAATATCAATATTCACCTAAATGCCAATTTTCGTTGAAATCGGACAACTTTTCAATTTTCGCACTTTGGCGGCCATTTTGAATATGGCGGCCATCTTGGACTTTGGCGGCCATCTTGGATTTGTTCAAACATGTCACCATGTTGTTCGTAATATCAATATTCACCTAAATGCCAATTTTCGTTGAAATCGGACAACTTTTCAATTTTCGCACTTTGGAGGCCATTTTGAATATGGCGGCCATCTTGGACTTTGGCGGCCATCTTTGATTTGTTCGAACATGTCACCATGTTGTTCGTAATATCAATATTGACCTAAATGCCAATTTTCGTTGAAATCGGACAACTTTTCAATTTTCGCACTTTGGCGGCCATTTTGAATATGGTGGCCATCTTGGATTTTTCGGAAAATGGTCCCATATTGTCCGGGACCTTAATATTGACCTATAAACCTATTTTGGTTCATATCCATATTGTTTGTGATTTTTTATGATTAATTTTGTATTTTTTTCAAATTCAAAATGGCCCCCAATCCAAGATGGCCGCCATTTTCAAAATTTCGAAATCGGAAACAACATTTCCTAGTGGTGACCTATCTTTCTGGTAAGTTTCATTGACCTATGTCTTTTCGTCTTCGAGAAATCCTACGGACAAAGTTAGGTCCAGAAGAAGAAGAAGAAGAAGAAGAAGAATTGAATTTTCAATACCCTTTATTAAATAAAACAATATATCACAGTATTACAAGGTATCAAAAATTCAAGTAACATAAAATATAATCCTAACAAATACATTATTATGACAAGCTATTTAACAATTTTGAAAATACATATAAATATATTAACTTTAAATCCAAAAATATATAAAGATACGACATAAAATAATTAAAGACTTTGTCCAAACGATCAAAGTCGGTTTAAACTGAAACAATCAGTTTAAACCTTAACGTTTACCTTTATAACCTACCTACAGTTTAAAATTAAAGAAACCTATAAAAGACTTTGTCATAATGATCAAAGTCAACATGGACTGGTCAACGCCAGTCCATGTTTTGACCTTTAACTCATCGCGGTTTACAATATATATAAGCAGGAAAAAAATAAATACATATATAATCAACTTACCATTAAATATTTACAATAAGCTTGTCATTTGAAATGAAACACAATACATTATCAAAACACCAAAAATCTGAAAAGAAATCAACATTATTAACAAACTTACAATAGGCAAATTCGATTGCCAACCGGGCGCGGATGCGCGACCTGAATTCCACGAGTGGGTTCGTCTGTCCTCCTCCGGTCCTCAGGTGCTGCAAGGTGACGTATGTGGCCATCTTCGCCTGGGTGGCAATCCACTGGAACAGTCGTCTTGGGATCCTGTACCGCTTGGTCCATCGTTGCGTGTTGGTACATTCTCCCAACACGACTGTTCCGTCCTTCATCATTGGTTGTCTGGTAGTCTCTGGACAGCCGACCCTGGATGACGTGTGGTCGGCTGATACTGGAAATACTGGACAGCTGATCCCAGGTGGCGGTGGATCAGCTGGACTCGATCTCCTTACTGGACAGCTGTCCGAGGATGGCGTGTGGACAGCTGGAGGAGATCGATTTGCACTGACCTTAGGTGGCGTTTGGTCAGTGCTAGAAAAAGTAAATGGTCCAAATATTAAAGAGTCTTTCGAACTAACATCATTTGGAATTAAATTGAATAAAATATTTTGAACATAACTTAAAAGACCTTGTAAACGTGGACAGGAAACAAAAATATGATACAAGTCCTCTTGCAAATCACAAGAGGGACAAGCATCCGACTGCTGATAACCAGCTTTACAGAAAAATTTACCGGTTGAAATAGCACCATGAAGGATTCTCCAATTAAGGTCACCTTCATGCATGCTATGAGGATATTCATAAACATGACTATATATGACATTAGGGGGAATATTTAATTGTAAAATATTACACCAATGGGACATTAACTTTTTAGTATGGCAAGAATTAAAATTTTGAACAACAGATAACAAATAAATCACTTTTTTGGGACATTTATCTAGAACAACGCCCTTACTTAATTCAGGCGCATTGTCAACGTCTAATTTAAAAATGTATTGGTGAACAACACCAACATCAATATCATTATTTAAAAAACGGTCAATCAATATAGTCCACTCCGGAGGAAAAGACGACCATAGTAAATCAAGATGTTGTTGGATACAGCGTTCGTAACGAATGCTTAATATGCCAACAAGATCTGCTGCAGTTAATTTTCTTTTCAAACTAGTATCAAAAAGATCTTTAACTTTGGTCATACAGGCAATTACAAAATTTTCAAAATAAAAAGGTTCATCAGTTTAAGGGTTAACTAATAAAGGGTTAAAAAACAAAGGTTCTTCTAAAATGTCTGCAACTGAGATGTCATCTATTTTTATTCTAGACGATTCAAAATATTTCCAGGCTTTTATTAAATCTTGATAAAAGCTTGGGATGTTAGTATATTGAAAATCCCCATCAAGTAATAACAACTGAACATCATAATTCAAATTAGAAACAGTAGACAAAAATATTTACAAAAATAGTAACAAGGATGAACTTCTTCACCATTCATTAATGTCAAAAATCTGTACATAAACTGAATTCGAAAATCACGAATTCTAGACAAAATATGAACCAAACCCTGTCCTCCAGTACATACAGGAAGATATAACATTTCTTTGGAAACCCAATGTTTTCCTTGCCATAAAAAATCAACAAATTTATTTTGAATGGCACTAATAATTTCATCGGGCACGGCCACAGAATTTAATCGATGCCACAATTTTGACGCGGAAAGTAAATTAATTACAAGCGTTCGTCCTCTAAGTGACAAACCACGAGCAAATGGTTTCCACCTGTCTAGTTTGACAGTAATATCCTCCTCCATCCCTTCCCAATTTTGTTTATAAAAATCTCTATTGTTTCCAACAAAAGTGCCCAAAACTTTAAGACCTTTATTATTCCACTTGAGACCAAGTGGACAATCATTTCTGTTTTTCCAACTTCCCACCCACAAACCTTCGGACTTTTGTAAATTAATTTTTGAATTGGAAGCTTTCTGGTATATATCTAACCAGAAAGACAACCTATCAAAATCAGAGTCCTGCGTTAAAAGAGTATCCAAATCATCTGCATAAGCAGATAAACAACTTTTCTTACCATCAGATAATGGTAGTTCAAGACCTGATAAGCCGTCCTTTGACCTTAGTTTGTGTAAAAGAGGTTCAAGGCATATGGCATATAATTGACCAGACAAGGAACATCCTTGTCGTATACCTCTTTTAAATTGAAAAGGGGACGATAACGAGTTATTAATTTTAAGTAAACTATGTACATCTGTATAAATAGTTTTTATACAGGATATAAAATAATCTCCAAAACCGAAAGCTTCTAATGTCTTCATCAAATAACCATGATGAACACGATCAAAAGCCTTCTCTTGGTCAAGGGAAACAATAGCAAGTGGGATATTTTCCTGATTAGCATAACACGTAGCATCAGAAATAAAACGAATATTATCACTTATATGACGACCGGGAACACAATAACTTTGATCGATATTTAATATATCGGGTAGAACGGTACGGCGTCTTAGCGAGAAAGCTCTCGTTAATATTTTATAGTCGCAACAGAGAAGAGACACAGGTCTCCAGTTTTTCAACAAACTACTGTCACCTTTCTTCGGAATCATCGTCAGAACGGCTCTTCTGCACGAAAGTGGAAGTTTGTTTTCTTCAATAGAAGTAACAAAAACTTCGTGCATATCTTTCCCAACGATGTTCCAAAATGTTTTGTAAAATTCACTAGGCAGCCCATCAATACCAGGAGACTTATTGTTATTCATTTTTAAAACGGCAGAGGACAATTCATTATAACTTAGAACACTATCTAATGTTTGTTTTTGGGTTTCATTTAATGTAGGAAGGTCTTTCAAAATCTCATTTTGACAACCTTCATCTACAGGATCGGGGCTATACAAGTCTGTGTAAAAATTTCGGGCAAGGGTTTTTATTTCCTGATCAGAATCAGTTATACTGCCATCAGGCAAGGTTAAATGGCATAATAATTTTTTTGTACCACGTTTCTTTTCAAGGTCAAAGAAATATTTTGTTGGTTTATCTGAATCATTAACATATTTGAATCTTGAACGAACCCAAGCACCACGGGCCTGGATTCGTCCAAGTTCAGATAACTGATTTTGCTTCTCAATTAAAATGGCATTGAGATCAGGGTTTGTTGTAATATTTGATTTTAATAATTCAATATCGGATTGTAAACCATCAAATTTACGCTTAAAATCATAATTCTTTTTAATGGAAAATTCTTGCGAAAGTTCCTTTATTTTGTATTTTCCACGATCCCACCAATCTTGGATACACTTAAACTCAGATTTCTGTAATTGCCAGGAAAGCCAAAAGTTATTTATCATGTCAACATACAATTTATCATCTAAAAGAGATGTTTTTAAACACCAGTAAGCACTCTTGTGTTTACTTGGTATTTCTTTAAAATAAACACGAACGTAATCATGATCAGAATATGAACATGGTTTTATTTCTGAGGATCGAATAAACTGACTATAGTGTTTAGATATATAAATTCGATCGAGTCTTGCGGCGACACCGTCATTTCTCGACCAGGAATAAGTTCTATCGTACGGGTGAATATTGCGAAACGTATCAATAAATTTGAAACGTTTAACAATAGTTTTAAATTCATTACAAGAATGAGGGTGGGGTTCAATATCTCCTGTCCGATCGAGGGAAGGATTAGTAGTACAATTAAAATCACCTCCAAGAAATATTGGAATGGACGAATCAAGTTGATTCAAATGGTGTTTTAAATATTTCAAAAAGTCTAGTTTTTCTTTGGGACAAGTGGGGGAATAAACATTCAACAAATATACAATTTGTTCCTGTTGTTTGATAGTTGCATGTAAAATGCGACCGGGTAATATAACTTTATGATCTAGAATAGTATATTCTAAATTATTTGAAAAACATATCGCTAATCCAGCAGAAAGAGTCGAGAGATGAGAGAACACAATTTCTCCTCTCCATATCATTTTCCATATACCTTCATCAGAAGGAATGGTATGGGTATCTTGAAGAAACACTATATCTGCATTTAATTTAGATTTCAAAGAATCTAATATAAAATATCTTTTAAAAGAGTCACGACAACCTTGAGTGTTCAGTGAAACTAACGAAAAACCGGACATTACAATTGTAATTGTAATAAAAATACAGAACAAAAACGCATAATTAAGTGGACAATACATATTGACTTAGATATATTTTATCTCTAAGCATGAGTTTTCAGGTAGGTTTTTAATTTCTTTATCAATTTATTTAAACGGGCTTTCATCTGGGAAGAGGACTCAGGGTTTCGTCGAAGGTCAATAAAATCTTGACATAGTTGCCTGAGGTTGGTGGTATACTCTTGGCATTTTTCAACTGGCTTTTTATTACTTTTAAGTTCCACAAGTAGTCTATCCAGCTCCTCACTGGATAATTTGTGCTCAGTATCTACTACTATTTGTGACAAGTTTTGTTCTGACAAATCAGAGGATATAGACTCAATGTCTATATCCTCGTCTTCATTAGCGTTAAGAATGCAAAGGAGTGGTGGGGGTAAATCCCATATACTTGTATTAGTTTCCCCAGCTACATCTGCAATTGTAGCCGTTGTAGGGGTTTTGGTACTTATAATAGAGTCATTATGGTCTACTGCTTTCCTCTTAACTGCAGATTTAGCTGGCAGTTGATCATTCTCCAATTTTCCAACAGGGGTGTGAAGATCAACAATGACATTGGCAAGAGTAGATTGCCCAGACTTTGCCATTGTAGTAACATTGGCTGTGGTGTTAGATGCAGAGTCATGGACTATAGCATCTAAGGTAACAGACTGCCCCGCTGTCCCAGTTTGCGGAACTGGTTCAGCCGTAAATGGGACATCTGTACTTGATTCTGACTTGTTGTTATCAGCTGTAGATTTGTTTTCTGGACATCTGCTCTGAATATGTCCAGTATGCTTACATTTAAAACAAACTACATCGTCATTAAGAAATATTCTGTAGTTTTGTCTTTGGTAAAACATATCAAAATATTCTGGTAACACTACACTGGGTTGGGGAATAAGGGAAACTTGTCTTCTAAAAGACTTTACATGTTTAAGAGCCGGTATTTTGATGCCTAGTGCAATAGGCTTAATGTCAGAAATGATGCGGCCATAACGCATCAATTCATCTTCCAATAAGTCATTAGGAATAAAAGGGGGACAGTTGGACAAAGTTACTTTTTTGGGGATCTTAACTAAACATTGAACATTAATAAATTCATCACCTATACTAAGGCCATTTGAACACAAGAGTTCAACATCTTCAAGGTTGGATAGAAACACTACAACCCCGGACCTCATACGAGAGGCAGCCACTATATATTCAGGCTTTACAATAGTAGCAATAGCAACAACATATTGCTCAATAGAGATCGACTGTATGTTGGTTAACTTTACGCCATGTTTCCTTGAAACGAACCCAAACGGTTTATGTCCAAATGACGGCGTGTCATCGTTCTGTTCAGATCCTACATTTTCTCGAACAGACTCTATATTATTACCAGTTGACAAAGGTGAACTTTTTAATCTTGAACTTTCTCCGTTTGAATTTACAAAAGTACTAACATTAGCCTGGGGTGCGGATTTTACACCTACCTTGGTTGGCATTGTCCTCTTAATTAAATTAAGGTCCCTATTGTCCTTATCGTTTAACAAAGAATTGCTCGAGGCAATTACATTTGACAACTGAGTACTTTTACCCGTGACTACAACACTTGAAAATGAAGGAGACGCCATCTTTAAACAAAAATAAACCAGTAAACCAAAAAACAATCCACCAAAAATCTCGGCAATCCGAGAATAAATAACGAAAATAACCCCACAAAATGAAAGAACTTCTTCTTCTGAACACAACAATACAAATATTTACGAACCACAATACAAAATAACCAATAAATAAATGATTTGAGCGGAGCTCCGAAAAACACGTCCTATCCCTTCAAGAAGAAGAAGAATTGAATTTTCAATACCCTTTATTAAATAAAACAATCAATCACAGTTTAACAAGGTATCAAAAATTCATATTACATAAAATATAAACCTAACAATACATTATTTGACAAGCTACATTACCAATTTTGAATATACATATAAATAATAACTTTAAATCCAAAAGTATATGAAAATACAATAGAAAAAATAAAAGACTTTGTCCAACTGATCAAAGTCAGTTTAAATTGATACAAGTCAATTCAAACATTAACATTTTAACCTACCTATCGTTAAAATTAAAGAGCCCTATAAATGACTTTGTCCACATGATCAAAGTCAACATGGACTGGTACACGCCAGTCCATGTTTTAACCTTTATTTCATCGCGGTTTACAATATATATAAACAGAACTGAAAAAGATACAAAAACAAAAACAATCAACTTACCATTATATATTTACAATAAGCTTGTCATTAGAAATATAACATAAAACATTGTTAAGACTCCAAAAATCTGAAAAAGAATCAATATTGTTAATAAACTTACAATATGAAAACTCGATTGCCAGTCGGGCGTGGATGCGCGACCTGAATTTCTGGAGTGGGTCTGTTGGTCCGCCTCCCGTCCTCAGGTGCTGCAGGGTCACGTAGGTGGCCATCTTCGCCTGGGTGGCAATCCACTGGAACAGTCGTCTTGGGGTCCTGTACCGCTTCATCCATCGTTGCGTGTTGGTACATTCTCCCAACACGACTGTTCCGTCCTCCATCACCATTGGCTGTCTGTTCGTCTCTGGACAGCCGACACTGTATGACGTGTTGTTGGCTGGTACTGTGATGTCTGGACAGCTGATCCAAGATGGCGGTTGATCAGCTGGACTAGATTTCCTAACTGGACAGCTGTCCGATGTTGGCGTGTGGACAGCTGGAGGAGATCGATTTGCCCTGACCTTAGGTGGCGTTAGGTCAGTGCTAGTAAAAGTAGAAGGTCCAAATATAAATGATTCTATTGAACCTACATTATTTGTGCTTAATTTACACAGAATATTATGAACGTTATTTAATAAAACACTAATACGGGGACAAGCTATAAAAATGTGATGTAAGTCCTCTTGCAAACCACAAGAGATACAAACATCAGACTGCTGATAACCACCTTTACAATAAAATTTACTAGTTGCAATAGCACCATGAAGGATTCTCCAGTTAAGGTCACCTTCATGCATGCTATGGGGATATTCATAAACATGACTATATATAACATTAAGGGGAACATTAGATCGTAAAATATTACACCAAGGGGACAGTAACTTTTTAGTATGGGAACTATTAAAATTCTGAACAACAGATAACAAATAAATCATTTTCTTGGGACATTTATCGAGAACAACGCCCTTACTTAATTCAGGAGCACTGTCAATATCTAATTTAAAAATGTATTGGTGAACAACACCAATATCAATATCATTATTTAAAAAACGGTCAATCAATATACTCCACTCCGGAGGAAAAGACGACCACAGTAAAACCAGATGTTGTTGGATACAGCGTTCGTAACGAATGCTTAATATGCCAACAAGATCTTCTGCAGTAAACTTTCTTTTTAGACTAGTATCGAAAAGATCTTTAACTTTGGTCATACCGGCAATTACAAAATTTTCAAAATAAAAAGGTTCATCAGTTTTGGGGTTAACTAATTAATTCAAGAAGAAGAAGAAGAAGAAGAATAATAAGAAACGGTGCAAAAACAATAAATCCCCGACACTTCGTGGTCGGGGATTTAATAATAATAATTAAAATTTGCGTTTCACGAAACGTTGAAGTCGCCTCCCGTTCCGCACTTTTGAAAGTCAAGAGCACAACTTCATAACATGAGCTTTCAGTTGGCCAAGTTTCATTTCGATCGGTTCAAAGATGAGCGAGAAAACGAGCGGACAACATTGCGAGGGGAAAAAGAAAAACATAAGAAATATGAAAATAATAATAATAATAATAAGAAACGGAGTAAAAACAATAAGTCGCCCGACACTTCTTGGTCGGCGACTTAATAATAAGAAACGGATTAAAAACAATAAGTCGCCCGACACTTCGTGGTCGGCGACTTAACTAGTGCTGATTGTGTTGGGATGCCAACACAGAATGTCTCCCAAACGAACCCCCATTGCCACTATAATCCTTATGGATAGTATTTCATTCAAATCAGTACATTAAAATATGCCTAGAAATCAAATTTTGTTGAAATTTAACAAAGTTGACTTTTTCCTGCAGTAAAATGGCCGCCATTTTGAAACCGTTTTGAAATTGCTCTGGCCATAACTGAGATCTGACAACGGCCGCCATTTTGTAAAACTTTAAAACGGCCGCCATTTTGAAACCGGAAGTCGGACAAAACATTTTTAATAGTGGCACACTTAGGGTATCATAAGCTACCTGTATACCAAATTTTGTCTAAATCGGATGACGTTTAAATTTTTACATTTTTAGGGGGGTGGTGTTCGGATGGCGGCCATTTTGAAATGTCGGCCGCGTCAAATTTTTTTTTGCAAAAATGCTCGGGATAGCTGTACCAGTATACCAATTTTCATTGAAATTGCTTTGGCAATTACTGAGATCTGACAACGGCCGTCATTTTTTTCAACGGCGGCCATTTTAAAAATGGCGGCCATTTTGAAAATTTCAAAAGTGGATTGCACAACTTCAGGTCATCCTTAACATGTTCCTAAAGTTTCATTTCGATCGGTTAAAAGATGAGCGAGAAAACGAGCGGACAACATTGCGAGGGGAAAACATAAGAAATATGAAAATAATAATAATAATAATTAAAATTTACGTTTCCCGAAACGTTGAAGTCGCCTCCCGTTCCGCACTTTTGACCGAGTAGAGGGAACTAAAAGTCAAGAGCACAACTTCATAACATGAGCTTTCAGTTGGCCAAGTTTCATTTCGATCGCTTAAAAGATGAGCGAGAAAACGAGCAAACTTTAAAACGGCCGCCATTTTGAAACCGGAAGTCGGACAAAAAAATTTTTTTGCAAAAATGCTCAGGATAGTTAGCTGTATCAGTATACCAATTTTCATTGAAATTGCTCTGGCCATAACTGAGATCTGACAACGGCCGCCATTTTGTAAAACTTTAAAACGGCCGCCATTTTGAAACCGGAAGTCGGACAAAACATTTTTAAATAGTGGCACACTTAGGGTATCATAAGCTACCTGTATACCAAATTTCGTCTAAATCGGATGACGTTTAAATTTTTACATTTTTAGGGGGGTGGTGTTCGGATGGCGGCCATTTTGAAATGTCGGCCGCGTCAAATTTTTTTTTGCAAAAATGCTCGGGATAGTTAGCTGTACCAGTATACCAATTTTCATTGAAATTGCTTTGGCAATTACTGAGATCTGACAACGGCCGTCATTTTTTTTCAACGGCGGCCATT
This sequence comes from Limnoperna fortunei, assembly GCA_944474755.1. NCBI lineage: Eukaryota > Metazoa > Mollusca > Bivalvia > Mytilida > Modiolidae > Limnoperna > Limnoperna fortunei. The sequence goes on from OX104113.1 coordinate 6,075,172, forward strand.
TTAAAAATGGCGGCCATTTTGAAAATTTCAAAAGTGGATTGCACAACTTCAGGTCACCCTTAACATGTTCCCAAAGTTTCATTTCGATCGGTTAAAAGATGAGCGAGAAAACGAGCGGACAACATTGCGAGGGGAAAAAGGAAAACATAATAATAATAAGAAACGGAGTAAAAACAATAAGTCGCCCGACACTTCGTGGTCGGCGACTTAATAACTAGAATTGCCTTTGCGAGCAATAGCAGATGTCGCCCCGAATTTTTTTTTTCCGTCATGTGAATTCCAAAATCGATGATTCCATGTTGCTCCCCACATCAAAATATCTCTAGAAGTTGATTTTCATTGAATTCCGACAATGTTGTAATTTTTAACGTAACTCGGCAGCCATCTTAAAAATGGCCGCCATTTGAAATTTTTCGTAATATGAATTCCAAGATGTAATGGTGACGGTGCTTTGTGTAAAGTTTGATTGGAATCCATCAATGCATAGCAGAGAAATGGAGGCGACAAAAAACCTCCATTTCCCCATAGGCTTCTATGCAAATGTAACGTGGCGGCCATCTTGTAAAAGGTGGCCATTTTAGAATTTTTTGATATGTGAATTCCAGGATGTAATGATGACGGTGCTTTGTGTAAAGTTTGATTGGAATCCATCAATGCATAGCAGAGAAATGGAGGTGACAAAAAACCTCCATTTCCCCATAGGCTTCTATGCAAACGTAACGGTTGTGGCTGCGGCCACACGGTGTGAAATTTTTTTTTCAACATTTTCTGTCTTCTTGAGGTTGATGAGGTCCAACTTCCTATAAAAAAACTTTGGAATATCTCAAACCATGGTGAAGCTATTGTAGAAAAATCATTTTCCCATAGGCCCCATGTTAAATCTATTTTTAGTCATGGCGGCCATCTTGTTTTTCCGTTCCGCACCAAAATCATCTCAAACCTGTATCTCATTATGGTCTTCCATCATACCAAGTTTGGTCCCTCTGTGCTTCTAGGTTTCCGAAAAATTAAGGAAAATGCCCAAAATCACTCATGCATAACTTTCTGGTTTCCATGGAGATGGTTCCACATATCACCATTTTCAAAGTTGATTGCACAACTTCAGATAGTGGTTCTACTTTATGCCATGTGATGTTCTAATCCAATCAGCCATCTCCGAGTTATCAGCCGGACAAAAAGTGAGGAAGAATAATAATAATAGTGAAAAAGAAACAGTAGAATAACAATATGTCGCCCCGACAAAGTCTGGGGCGACATAATAATAATAATAAGAAACGGAGTAAAAACAATAAGTCGCCCGACACTTCGTGGTCGGCGACTTAACTAGTGCTGATTGTGTTGGGATGCCAACACAGAATGTCTCCCAAACGAACCCCCATTGCCACTATAATCCTTATGGATAGTATTTCATTCAAATCAGTACATAAAAATATGCCTAGAAATCAAATTTTGTTGAAATCGGACAAAGTTTACTTTTTCCTGCAGTTAAATGGCCGACATTTTGAAACCGGAAGTCAGACAAAAAATTTGTAAATAGTGGCACACTCAGGGTATCATAAGCTACCTGTATACCAAATTTCGTCTAAATCGGATGACTTTTAAATTTTTGCATTTTTAGGGGGGTGGTGTTCGGATGGCGGCCATTTTGAAATGTCGGTCGCGTCAAATTTTTTTTTGCAGAAATGCTCAGGATAGTTAGCTGTATCAGTATACCAATTTTCATTGAAATTGCTTTGGCAATTACTGAGATCTGACAACGGCTTTCGTTTTTTTCAACGGCGGCAATTTTGAAAATGGCGGCCATTTTGAAAATTTCAAAAGTGGATTGCACAACTTCAGGTCACCCTTAACATGTTCCCAAAGTTTCATTTCGATCGGTTAAAAGATGAGCGAGAAAACGAGCGGACAACATTGCGAGGGGAAAAAGGAAAACATAATAATAATAAGAAACGGAGTAAAAACAATAAGTCGCCCGACACTTCGTGGTCGGCGACTTAATAACTAGAATTGCCATTGCGAGCAATAGCAGATGTCGCCCCGAATTTTTTTTTTCCGTCATGTGAATTCCAAAATCGATGATTCCATGTTGCTCCCCACATCAAAATATCTCTAGAAGTTGATTTTCATTGAATTCCGACAATGTTGTAATTTTTAACGTAACTCGGCAGCCATCTTAAAAATGGCCGCCATTTGAAATTTTTCGTAATATGAATTCCAAGATGTAATGGTGACGGTGCTTTGTGTAAAGTTTGATTGGAATCCATCAATGCATAGCAGAGAAATGGAGGCGACAAAAAACCTCCATTTCCCCATAGGCTTCTATGCAAATGTAACGTGGCGGCCATCTTGTAAAAGGTGGCCATTTTAGAATTTTTTGATATGTGAATTCCAGGATGTAATGATGACGGTGCTTTGTGTAAAGTTTGATTGGAATCCATCAATGCATAGCAGAGAAATGGAGGTGACAAAAAACCTCCATTTCCCCATAGGCTTCTATGCAAACGTAACGGTTGTGGCTGCGGCCACACGGTGTGAAATTTTTTTTTCAACATTTTCTGTCTTCTTGAGGTTGATGAGGTCCAACTTCCTATTAAAAAACTTTGGAATATCTCAAACCATGGTGAAGCTATTGTAGAAAAATCATTTTCCCATAGGCCCCATGTTAAATCTATTTTTAGCCATGGCGGCCATCTTGTTTTTCCGTTCCGCACCAAAATCATCTCAAACCTGTATCTCATTATGGTCTTCCATCATACCAAGTTTGGTCCCTCTGTGCTTCTAGGTTTCCGAAAAATTAAGGAAAATGCCCAAAATCACTCATGCATAACTTTCTGGTTTCCATGGAGATGGTTCCACATATCACCATTTTTAAAGTTGATTGCACAACTTCAGATAGTGGTTCTACTTTATGCCATGTGATGTTCTAATCCAATCAGCCATCTCCGAGTTATCAGCCGGACAAAAAGTGAGGAAGAATAATAATAATAGTGAAAAAGAAACAGTAGAATAACAATATGTCGCCCCGACAAAGTCTGGGGCGACATAATAATAATAATAAGAAACGGAGTAAAAACAATAAGTCGCCCGACACTTCGTGGTCGGCGACTTAACTAGTGCTGATTGTGTTGGGATGCCAACACAGAATGTCTCCCAAACGAACTCCCATTGCCACTATAATCCTTATGGATAGTATTTCATTCAAATCAGTACATTAAAATATGCCTAGAAATCAAATTTTGTTGAAATCGGACAAAGTTTACTTTTTCCTGCAGTAAAATGGCCGACATTTTGAAACCGGAAGTCAGACAAAAAATTTGTAAATAGTGGCACACTCAGGGTATCATAAGCTACCTGTATACCAAATTTCGTCTAAATCGGATGACGTTTAAATTTTTGCATTTTTAGGGGGGTGGTGTTCGGATGGCGGCCATTTTGAAATGTCGGTCGCGTCAAATTTTTTTTTGCAAAAATGCTCAGGATAGTTAGCTGTATCAGTATACCAATTTTCATTGAAATTGCTTTGGCAATTACTGAGATCTGACAACGGCCTTCATTTTTTTCAACGGCGGCAATTTTGAAAATGGCGGCCATTTTGAAAATTTCAAAAGTGGATTGCACAACTTCAGGTCACCCTTAACATGTTCCCAAAGTTTCATCTTGATTGGACATTGCATCTCTGAGAAAATGTGCGGACAAGATTGAACGGAAAGAAAAAAGAAAGAAAGAAGAAGAATAATAATAAGAAACCGGACAAAAACAATATGTCTCCCAAAACTTCGTTTGGGATACATAATAAGAAACGGAGTAAAAACAATAAGTCGCCCAACACTTCGTGGTCGGCGACTTAATAATAAGAAACGGAGTAAAAACAATAAGTCGCCCAACACTTCGTGGTCGGCGACTTAATAATAAGAAACGGAGTAAAAACAATAAGTCGCCCGACACTTCGTGGTCGGCGACTTAATAAGTCGCCCGATACTTCGTGGTGGGCGACTTAACTATTGCTGATTGTGTTGGGATGCCAACACAGAATGTCTCCCAAACGAACCCCAATTGCCACTATAATCCCCATCGATAGTATTTCATTCAAATCAGTACATTAAAATATGCCTAGAAATCAAATTTTGTTGAAATCGGACAAAGTTGACTTTTTCCTGCAGTAAAATGGCCGCCATTTTGAAACCGGAAGTCGGACAAAAAATTTTTAAATAGTGGCACACTCAGGGTATCATAAGCTACCTGAATACCAAATTTCGTCTAAATCGGATTACGTTTAAATTTTTACATTTTTAGGGGGGTGGTGTTCGGATGGCGGCCATTTTGAAATGTCGGCCGCGTCAAATTTTTTTTTGCAAAAATGCTCGTGATAGTTAGCTGTATCAGTATACTAATTTTCATTGAAATTGCTTTGGCAATTACTGAGATCTGACAACGGCCGTCATTTTTTTCAACGGCGGCCATTTTAAAAATGGCGGCCATTTTGAAAATTTCAAAAGTGGATTGCACAACTTCAGGTCACCCTTAACATGTTCCCAAAGTTTCATTTCGATCGGTTAAAAGATGAGCGAGAAAACGAGCGGACAACATTGCGAGGGGAAAACATAAGAAATATGAAAATAATAATAATAAGAAACGGAGTAAAAACAATAAGTCGCCCGACACTTCGTGGTCGGCGACTTAATAATAAGAAGAAACGGAGTAAAAACAATAAGTCGCCCGACACTTCGTGGTCGGCGACTTAATTAAACACGATTGTGTTGGGATGCCAACACAGAAGTCGCCCAAATCCCCATGGATAGTATTCCATGCAAATCAGTACAGCTGTACATCAAAATACGTCTAGAAATCAAATTTCGTTGAAATCGGACAAAGTTGACGTTTTTGGGGGGCGGGTGTGGTAAAACGGCGGCCATTTTAAAATGGCGGCTTTCGCATCAAATTTGTTTTCGCCACAAGGCTCAGGATGGTTAACTCTACCAGTGTACCAATTTTCATTAAAATCCATCCACCCATCTCCGAGATCTGAGAGGGGGCCAAAAATCTTAAATGGCGGCCATTTTGAAAATGGCGGCCATTTTGAAAATTTCAAAAGTGGATGGCACACCTCTGAGTGACCCTCCACCCACCTCAGCAGGTTTTCTCTTGACAGTACATCAAAATACGTCTAGAAATCAAATTTCGTTGAAATCGGACAAAGTTGACATTTTTTTTTGGGGGGGGTGTGATAAAATGGCGGCGATTTTAAAATGGCGGCATTCGCATCAAATTATTTTTCGCCACACTGCTCAGGATGGTTAACTCTACCAGTGTACCAATTTTCATTAAAATCCATCCACCCATCTCCGAGATCTGAGAGGTCGCCAAAAATCTTTAATGGCGGTGATTTTGAAAATTTCAAAAGTGAATGGCACACCTCTGAGTGACCCTCCACCCACCTCAGCAGGTTTTATCTTGATTGGTCAAAGCGTTTTCAAAAAATGTGTCGGACAAGTTGACGATTAAGAAAAATGTGTGAAAAAAAATAATTATTAAACATGATTGTGTTGGGATGCCAACACAGAAGTCGCCCAAATCCCTATGGATAGTATTCCATTCAAATCAGTACATCAAAATACCTCTAGAAATCAAATTTCGTTAAAATCGGACAAAGTTGATGTTTTTGGGGGCGGGTGTGGTAAAACGGCGGCCATTTGAAAATGGCGGCTTTTGGATCAAATTTGTTTTCGCCATACTGCTCAGGATGGTTAACTCTACCAGTGTACCAATTTTCATTAAAATCCATCCACCCATCTCCGAGATCTGAGAGGGGGCCAAAAATCTTTAATGGCGGCCATTTTGAAAATTTCAAAAGTGGATGGCACACCTCTGAGTGACCCTCCACCCACCTCAGCAGGTTCAGTACATCAAAATACGTCTATAAATCAAATTTCGTTGAAATCGGACAAAGTTGACGTTTTTGGGAGGCGGGTGTGGTAAAACGGCGGCCATTTTAAAATGGCGGCGTTCGCATCAAATTGTTTTTCGCCACACTGCTCAGGATGGTTAACTCTACCAGTGTACCAATTTTCATTAAAATCCATCCAGCCATCTCCGAGATCTGAGAGGGGGCCAAAAATCTTTAACGGCGGCCATTTTGAAAATTTCAAAAGTGGATGGCACCCCTCTGAGTGACCCTCCACCCACCTCAGCAGGTTTTATCTTGATTGGTCAAAGCGTTTTCAAAAAATGTGTCGGACAAGTTCACGATTAAGAAAAATGTGTGGAAAAGAATAATAATAATAATAATAATAATAATTAAACATGATTGTGTTGGGATGCCAACACAGAAGTCGCCCAAATCCCCAATGGATAGTATTCCATTGAAATCAGTACATCAAAATACCTCTAGAAATCAAATTTCGTTAAAATCGGACAAAGTTGATGTTTTTGGGGGCGGGTGTGGTAAAACGGCGGCCATTTTAAAATGGCGGCTTTTGCATCAAATTTGTTTTCGCCACACTGCTCAGGATGGTTAACTCTACCAGTGTACCAATTTTCATTAAAATCCATCCACCCATCTCCGAGATCTGAGAGGGGGCCAAAAATCTTTAACAGCGGCCATTTTGAAAATGGCGGCCATTTTGAAAATTTCAAAAGTGGATGGCACACCTCTGAGTGACCCTCCACCCACCTCAGCAGGTTCAGTACATCAAAATACGTCTAGAAATCAAATTTCGTTGAAATCGGACAAAGTTGACGTTTTTGGGGGGCGGGTGTGGTAAAACGGCGGCCATTTTAAAATGGCGGCGTTCGCATCAAATTTTTTTTCGCCACACTGCTCAGGATGGTTAACTCTACCAGTGTACCAATTTTCATTAAAATCCATCCAGCCATCTCCGAGATCTGAGAGGGGGCCAAAAATCTTTAACGGCGGCCATTTTGAAAATGGCGGCCATTTTGAAAATGGCGGCCATTTTGAAAATTTCAAAAGTGGATGGCACCCCTCTGAGTGACCCTCCACCCACCTCAGCAGGTTTTATCTTGATTGGTCAAAGCGTTTCCAAAAAATGTGTCGGACAAGTTCATGATTAAGAAAAATGTGTGGAAAAGAATAATAATAATTAAAATTTACGTTTCCCGAAACGTTGAAGTCGCCTCCCGTTCCGCACTTTTGACCGAGTAGAGGGAACTAAAAGTCAAGAGCACAACTTCATAACATGAGCTTTCAGTTGGCCAAGTTTCATTTCGATCGGTTAAAAGATGAGCGAGAAAACAAGCAAACTTTAAAACGGCCGCCATTTTGAAACCGAAAGTCGGACAAACAATTTTTTTTGCAAAAATGCTCAGGATAGTTAGCTGTATCAGTATACCAATTTTCATTGAAATTGCTCTGGCCATAACTGAGATCTAACAACGGCCGCCATTTTGTAAAACTTTAAAACGGCCGCCATTTTGAAACCGGAAGTCGGACAAAAATTTTGAAAATACTGGCACACTCAGGGTATCATAAGCTACCTGTATACCAAATTTCGTCTAAATCATATGACGTTTAAATTTTTACATTTTTAGGGGGGTGGTTTTCGGATGGCGGCCATTTTGAAATGTCGGCCGCGTCAAATTTTTTTTTGCAAAAGTGCTCGGGATAGTGAGCTTTACCAGTATACCAATTTTCATTGAAATTGCTTTGGCAATTACTGAGATCTGACAACGGCCGTCATTTTTTTCAACGGCGGCCATTTTGAAAATGGCGGCCATTTTGAAAATTTCAAAAGTGGATTGCACAACTTCAGGTCACCCTTAACATGTTCCCAAAGTTTCATTTCGATCGGTTAAAAGATGAGCGAGAAAACGAGCGGACAACATTGCGAGGGGAAAACATAAGAAATATGAAAATAATAATAACTAGTGCTGATTGTGTTGGGATGCCAACACAGAATGTCTCCCAAACGAACCCCCATTGCCACTATATTTTTGTGCATGTTGAAAACCCCCAAATAGACATGATATTCTTAGTTTGTGGATTAAAATCTACCTACATATCAAATGTCGTTGCAATCGGACTAAGTTGACGTTTGGGGGGGAGTGTGGTGAAACGGCTGCAATCACAAAATAGTGTCATTCGCATCCAATGTTTTGGCAAAAATGCTCAGGACAGTTAGCTGTATCAGTATACCAATTTTCATTGAAATTGCTCTGGCCATTACTGAAATCTTACAATGGCCGCCATTTTTTAAAACTTTAAAACGGCCACCATTTTGAAACCGGAAGTCGGACAAAAATTTTTTTTTGCAAAAATGCTCAGGATAGTTAGCTGTATCAGTATACCAATTTTCATTGAAATTGCTCTGGCCATTACTGAGATCTGACAACGGCCGCCATTTTGTAAAACTTTAAAACGGCCGCTATTTTGAAACCGGAAGTCGGACAAAAATTTTTTTTTGCAAAAATGCTCAGGATAGTTAGCTGTATCAGTATACCAATTTTCATTGAAATTGCTCTGGCCATAACTGAGATCTGACAACGGCCGCCATTTTGTAAAACTTTAAAACGGCCGCCATTTTGAAACCGGAAGTCGGACAAAAATTTTGAAAATAGTGGCACACTCAGGGTATCATAATCTAGCTGTGTACCAAATTTCGTCGAAATCGGATGAAGTTTAAATTTTTGTATTTTTAGGGGGGTGGTGTTCGGATGGCGGCCATTTTGAAATGTCGTTCGCGTCCATTTTTTTTTGGCAAAAATGCTCAGGATAGTAAGCTGTATCAGTATACCAATTTTCATTGAAATTGCTCTGGCAATTACTGAGATCTGACAACGGTCGCCATTTTTTTATACGGCGGCCATTTTTAAAATGGCGGCAATTTAAAAAATTTCAAAAGTGGATTGCACAATTTCAGGTCACCCTTAACATGTTCCCAAAGTTTCATCTTGATTGGACATTTCGTCTCAGAGAAAATGTGCGGACAAGATTGAACGGAAAGAAAAAAGAAAGAAAGAAAGAAGAAGAATAATAATAAAATTTACGTTTCCCGAAACGTTGAAGTCGCCTCCCGTTCCGCACTTTTGACCGTCAAGAGCACAACTTCATAACATGAGCTTTCAGTTGGCCAAGTTTCATTTCGATCGGTTAAAAGATGAGCGAGAAAACGAGCGGACAACATTGCGAGGGGAAAACATAAGAAATATGAAAATAATAATAATAATAATAATAATAATAAGAAACGGAGTAAAAACAATAAGTCGCCCGACACTTCGTGGTCGGCGACTTAATAATAATAATAATAATAATAATAATAATAATAATAATAATAATAATAATAATAATAATAATAAGAAACGGTGCAAACACAATAAGTCTCCCAAAAAAAATTTTTTTGGGCGACTTAATAATAATAATAAGAAGAAGAAGAAGAAGAAACGGTGCAAAAACAATAAGTCTCCCAAAACTTGTTTTGGGCGACTTAATAATAATAATAAGAAACGGTGCAAAAACAATAAGTCTCCCAAAACTTGTTTTGGGCGACTTAATAATAATAATAATAATAAGAAACGGTGCAAAAACAATAAGTCTCCCAAAACTTGTTTTGGGCGACTTAATAATCATAACTAGTGCTGATTGTGTTGGGATGCCAACACAGAATGTCTCCCAAACGAACCCACATTGCCACTATATTCTTGTGCATGTTGAAAACCTCCAAATAGACATGATATTCTTAGTTTGTGCATTAAAATATACCTACATATGAAATTTCGTTGCAATCGGACTAAGTTGACGTTAGGGGGGGGGGAGTCTGATGAAACGGCTGCCATCACAAAATGGTGTCGTTCGCATCCAATTTTCTTTTTGGCAAAAATGCTCAGGATCTGTTATCTGATATGCTGTATCAGTATACCAATTTTCATTGAAATTGCTGTGGCCATTACTGAGATCTGACAATGGCCGCCATTTTTGAAAACTTTAAAACGACCGCCATTTTGAAACCGAAAGCCGGACAAAAAATTTAAAAGTAGTGGCACACTTAGGGTACCATAATATACCTGTGTACCAAATTTCGTCGAAATCGGATGACGTTTAAATTTTTGCATTTTTAGGGGGTGGTGTTCGGATGGCGGCCATTTTGAAATGTCGTTCGCGTCCATTTTTTTTTTGGCAAAAATACTCAGGATAGTCAGCTGTATCAGTATACCAATTTTCATTGAAATTGCTCTGGCCATTACTTAGATCTGACAACGGCCGCCATTTTTTCAAACTTTAAAACTGCCGCCATTTTGAAACCGGAATTCGGAAAAAATTTCTTTTTGGCAAACATGCTCAGGATAGCTGTATCAGTATACCAATTTTCATTGAAATTTGTCTGGCCGTTACGGAGATCTGACAACGGCCGCCATTTTTTAAAACTTTGAAACGGTCGCCATTTTGAAACCGGAAGTCGGACAAAAATTTTGAAAGTAGTGGCACACTCAGGGTGCCATAGTCTACCTGTGTACCAAATTTCGTCGAAATCGGATGACATTTAAATTTTTGCATTTTTAGGGGGCAGGTGTTCGGATGGCGGCCATTTTTGAAGGAATGTCGCGCGCGTCTATTTTTGTTTTTGGTAAAAATGCTCAGGATAGTTAGCTGTATCAGTATACCAATTTTCATTGAAATTGCTCTGGCCATTACTGAGATCTGACAATGGTCGCCATATTTTTTCAATGGCGGCCATTTTGAAAATAATAATAAGAAACGGTGCAAAAACAATAAGTCGCCAAAACTTCGTTTTGGGCGACTTAATAATAATACGAATAAATGCAATAATTTGTGCGAATACACACAAGTAACAACAAGTTTTGATTTTAATCGCAATAGTGTTTGCGTTTTATCGCAATATTTTGTGTTTAAAGACATGATTTTTTTTCAAAAAGTAGTCCGAATTAGCTCTCATAGAAATTGTTTACCTTGATATATATATAGAAACAGATAAATTCGCTAAGTGTATACACATTAGACACATTTTTCATCTTCAATATTACTACAAATACACGAACCAGATGTGGATATATCTACCTTTACTCCAATAAAGATCGTATTTTAACATCAGTATACAAGAGTGTTTATATTCGATGCTTGAAATAAATTTCAAATTATAAATCAACATACGATAAATTTTGGCACACATTGGCTCCAGTTAAAGCATAAACCTCTTGCCAACAGACAAACCATGTTGCAATAATATGAACTAACATCACTAAACTCTGATGGAGATCTAAGCTACATACAGTGAAAAATGAGGAAATTTAGAATTTGTATTGTATTGTCATACACGTACGTTCAACCTTTAGGTCACAAACATGTCAAATCAGAACTGTTAATAAGGATGAATCATTTTATAGACATAGATATTCCTCATACAACGACTAAATGTTTCCTTATACAACTTAAATTGTGTTTAGTGATCTATATTTTTATGTATGCTCAATTGTCCTAATACGGAAATGCGAAATCGTGAAAACAAAAATAGTTTCCCGTTTATGAGTTTTCATTTTTTGACGTTTTGCTCGGTCAAAATATAATCTTGTGGTCACAAGACCCTATGCCGTGTCATTTATGTAATCATAATTTTACATCAAATACGGTTGATCAAATAAACAGACTATAAGAACAACAGATTTCAGTCTTTCAAACGTAGTCCTCCTATTCCAAAAATTCGAGACATAGCTTTACTAAGCAAACGAATAATAGATTTTGATTCTCAAAATGGTATCTACGATTTTGACAATTTAAATCTTGTGTGTTTAGTTTAAACATATTTTATTTGTACAATGAACAAACAGGATCAGACACAAAGGAATACATACTTATGAAGTCTTCTCCGTTTAAAATATGATACAAGTAATATATGGACATGGTGACATAACATGAATTACATTCAATTACACAAAGAATAAAGAAAGAATCAATTATACAAAAACAAAGAACAATGACAGGAAAAGGATAAGGAATAAAAGAGTTGTAGAAGAATTGATGACGCTTCGTGTGTTGTTGTCGCTAGATGATATGGTTATTCAACAAGGAATCGTTTAGATTTCTGTATAAATTCATAAACATTAGTAAATATCATTTCATTTTCGTCTTGTAAAAGTTCATTGCTGCCGTTTAATAAGTGGATTAAGTTGACTGCTGTATTGTTTGGTAACCAGTTTAAGCCGGTAAGTAAGTCTCTTCTCAGATCCGTATACTCTGTACATTCAAAGAAAAAAAAAGACTGTTTCCACATTTACAGGAAGGGTTTGATATAATGTTAACAGTGTACAAATCATAGTTTAAGGACGCATTACATCTCATCTGAGTTAGTATAATATTTAGTTTTCTTGGGCCAAAATGGTAATGAGGAGGTACATTGTTTTTAACACTGTTACATTTAAGAATCGATTTAAATTTTGAAACTGAATCTACATTTCTGATAGAGGAGTCCAGTTTGTTCCATTCAAGTATTGTAGAGGGAATAAAAGAATCAATAGTTAGAGATAATCTACAGAATGGAACAATAATGTCTTCTCCGTTTCTTAGAGAATAGTCAGTTATACTTTGAATTGAGGGGGGAATAAGCTCACATAAGTATGGAGGGGCAATCTTTTGGGTAATAGTATAAAACATTTGAAGTTTTCTTCTATTCCTTCTATCTTTTAAAGTCTCCCACCCTACTTCATAATAAATTCTTTCGGTTTTTGTAAATAAGGGTAACCCTGTGACAATTCTAGCCGCCTATAACTGAATTCTTTCTAGTTTATTTGTATAAATTGTACCACAATTGTCCCAAAATTCACATGCATATTCTAAAATTGGTCTAATATACACCAAATATAAAGTTTCTAGAGTCTTTCTACTAATTTGAAATTTTAACTTCCTCATAATATTGAGGTGACGTGCAGCACTTGATAAGATGTTATCTATATGCGAATTCCATTTTCCATCACAACTGAAAATAACTCCTTGTTGTTTATGGGTATTTACTACGGGTATATCTTGTTCGTTCAAACTGAATTCTAGATTGGGGGGGTTCTCTATTAGAAATCATTAAGACTTCAGTTTTATTCGGATTAAAACTCGTCAGCCATTTTTGGACCATAGATCTAACTCTTTTAAATCATGATCAATGACGTACTTGATCTGTTGTGGGTCATAATGGGAGTAACCAAACGATATATCTTCAGCAAATAGTCTCGTGAGGGATATGAGATTTTCAGATATGTCATAAATAAATAAAATAAATAGTAATGGTCCAAGTACAGACTGATAGGAGATGAAGCATTTTTGATGATAACTTTTTGTTGTCTTCCATTAAGATAGCTTTCAAACCATTTCAGTAGATTTCCGTTTACCCCATAAGCTTTCATTTTGTGCAATAGGCCTTTATGCCAAACTTTATCAAAGGCTTTGGAAAAGTCACAGAATACGAAGAAGTTGATTTCTTTCTTTTCAAGTGCGTTAAGTGTACAATTGTAAAGTTCTAGTAATTGGTGAACAGTCGAATTTTTGGGACGAAATCCTGACTGATATTCATAAATTAGATTTTTCATTGCCAAATGGTTATAAACATGTTTATAAACTATTCTTTCCATAACCTTTCCAATACAACTAATGAGGGAAATGGGCGATAATTTGATGGTAGTGAAGATTCTCCTTTCTTGAAGATCGGAATCACGTTTGCAGTCTTCCAGCAGGAGGGAAATTTACATTGTGAAAGTGACTTGTTAAATAAATTTGTAGAGGTATAGCAATTTTATATGGACTAATTTTTAACATTTTATGACTAAAAGTATCAGGTCCTGATGCCTTTTTTGGGTTTCAAAACATTGATTATATCAATAATTTCTACATTAATATTACAGATTCCTTTATCAGTTTTTATCTCATACTCTGGAGTTTTGTCGTTGTCGTCATCAAGTTTTGAAATGGAACAAAAGTACTGATTTAAAATCGCACATTTCTCGTTGTCCTAGTATGCCATTTCACCAAGCGGTTGGTCATTTATAGTATTCTTGATTGGTGGAATATTATAAGAGCTTTTTCAGATTTTATCAACATTTTCATGATTTTCCAATATATTTTTGGATTAGAGGCATTTTCCAGAATAAAAATTGTCTATGTTATTATGAAATTCTTCTCTTGCAGCTTTTTTCATGTTATTAACCTGATTTCTTTGTGTTTTTATATTTTAGAGTAGCGATTATTCTATTATATTTGATAACTTTCTTACGAAGTCTATATCTTATTCGGATTTCTTTCCTCATTTCATTGTTGAACCATGGTTTATCATGACCTCTTATGGTGACCTTTTTTGATGGTATACATTCTTGAATTATATTATTAAAACAGTTATAGAATATACCACACATTTCATCAATATCATCAGCAGCCCCCAAAAGTGCATTCGAATCAACCGAGTCCACCATATCATAAAATTTGCTTAAATCAGTTTTATCATATAACCAAACGTTTCTTTAAAATGACGTTGACATGGAATTTGCACACTTTAAGAACATAATAGAAGCGTCGTGGTCACTAACGGATCTTGGTATTTGTAAAACGTCTGCAATTTAGTTTGTCACTTATTATTACTGGATCAAGAAGTGTTTTAGTTCTTCCGCTGGATCTTGTGGGTTTATTAATTACATTTTTTAGATTAAATAAGGTCATAATGTCAAATAATTTGTTTTTTGCCATCACAAATAAGTCAGCATTCATGTCACCCGTCAGAACTATATTTTCATTCATTTGAATACCAGTATCAATAGCATGAGAATGTCGTGCCCAATATATTGACCATCTGACCAATCCGATCTGTAAGTGCCACAGAGGAGAAAGCTAGTACCCTTGACACGTGCTTCTACCCATAATGTTTCGTCAAGCTCATGCTCAAGTTCAATTTTATGCGATAAACTTACCGACTCTTTCGCATATTTGAGAAGACCACCACCAAAATTATTTTTATCTTTGCGGATTATATTTGGAAAGTCGTCGATTTTTAAATCATTTGTATCAACACTTTGATCCAGATGAGTCTCTGTAATTGAGATTACGTCATATTCTTCAAAGAAGTGATAAAGAAATTCAAGTTTGTGTCGGATGCTTCTTATGTTTATGTTACAAATTGATATTGATGACTCAGCAGAATTTAAATGGACAATTGAAGTTTCGTTCAATTCCGGACCAGGATTTTGTTCAACATTTGCGATGATCAAAACAAAACATAATACATACAAGAGGAAAACTATATCGATATTAGGATTAATACTCTGGAGAAATGTTAACTGGACAACGAGAAATGTTCATTTCAGGTTAGTAAGTAATATATTTAAAAAAGTTTCTTGATATTTAAGAGTAGATACATGTCCCAGTATTCGTAGGCTTCCATGTTGTGAATAGAATACACCTATGGCAGCCCTGTAATCACTGATGTCAATACCCATAAGGTCCCAGCAAACACATGACGTAAATCTAACGTTACGTATAAGTTGTGAGAATGTCGGACCTGGCGTTACTTATCTACAACGACAATGCAACGTTGTTGTTACGTTGTTTATTTGTAAAGTAATTAAGCACGTTAAACTGACGTTGTTAAAACGTTGTCAAAAATAGCAACGTTTGTATAACATTGCGAAGACGTTGTTAAATTACGTGAAACATAACGTTAATTCAACGTGTTTTGCACGTTACAATAAACTTTAGCGAACATATTTGCAACGTCTTTGTAACGTTTATTAGTGTTCGATTTTTTAAGAACCCATGAACGGCAATATACGCTTTTTTGAAAAATTGTTTGTTGGGTTGGGAATTATTTATAAATATTTTACAGTTTGACACGTTTGTTTTAAAATACAAGAATATAGTTTAAATATTTAAAATAATTTATATTAAGCATTTATTCTACTTTCTTTCAACACCTTTCCTGGATTGAGAAGGGTGGGAGGGTTTTGACGTAATAGATACTTTACATTTTAATAAAGTAATGAATTTGCACAAGAGTTTAATTAGCATGTTTCTCCTCAATCTGTTTTGCTTTAAATCGAAGTAAATCTCTTACATTGGTTTTTTGTTCCCTGCTTGGCGATTTACGGGGTGTGATTGCAACATAGATACTTGACATTGTATCAAATTTTACGAATTTCCAACAGAATTTAATTAACATTTTCCCGTCATTTTCTTTCTCTTTATTTGTCTGTATATCTCTTATAGACGTTTCTTGTTCTTGCCGATCTAATGTAAATAGCAAGGGTCATGAAATAACACAAGGCTTGTAAAATCACACGTGCACGCGTAATTTGATATCTTGTGAGGGTTATTTGAACAAAGAAAACTGGGTCATTCGTCACATGGAAAGAAAAGACACAGCTCAAAGTAAGTACTATGATATATAGGAAATACTAGACAAAATTCATTAGAACAGGTTTTAAACATATTTTTGAAATGTAATTAAGTTAAACTCTTCTTTTAATTCTTTTAAGAACACGACTTTAAATATTGTATATGTCTCGCTGCAACATTCACAATTAAATTCCTTTTCCTCAAAATCGCGTTCGGATATTTAAGGTTAACAACACACGACCTATGTCCTGTTAGCGTTTTCTATCGTTTAATTGGAAACAAGAATGAGTAGGAATAGGTATATTTTACAATATATATCTTTATATAACTCGTATTGACCTTTTCGAAATCCCATAGTCACGTGGTTCTGTGTGGGAGCGGGTGAGGTCGAGAGTTATCGTGTCTTTCCGTCGAGCATCGTAGGAAGATCAAACGCACAAAATACCGACACAATTTCCATTTAACTATTGTTAACAGTAGTTAAAATTGTGTCAAATGATTTGCACAATTACACGTATTCCTAACGGAAAACTAAGTCATATGCATAAAAATGGTTAAGAATTACTAATATTTTCAGAATTTAAAATAAACATCAAGAAAAAAATGTTAGAAGAGCCGTATTTTTGCAAAACAATCCATATGAAATAATTGAACTTTTGTGATTTTTTTACAACTAAATTAGCTGTTGATGACATTTTTTTAATTAACTGAATTATTTTTTTGTATTATGACATTTTTCAAAATTTCTAAATATAACTTGAACTTTTTTACAACATAACTGTTTTTATAATGTAAATTTCGTATAAAAATCATAATCTAAATTTACATTTTCGCGGCTTCTTATATCGGTCTTTTATCGGTCTTTTATTGGTCTTTCATTTTTACCTTTCATCAACCATAAGTGTCAGGTAATAAATAAGCAATTAACGAATAAACAAATAACATTTAATATACAATTACATCACAGAAACAACTCTTACCCCCTCCCCCCACTCCTCGTTCTTTGCGAATCTCATGCGCGAGATTTTGGGATTTCTAAATCGTCCATAAGTAAGACACTAAGTACGCAAATCGTATACCTCATTTTAAATAATAAATGTAAAACTTCCCTCTCGTTTGTCGTAGGATACAGACCACAACACGCCTAACCCCTCCCTAATCCCCACTAAATCACCATTTTTAAGCTAAAAAATGCAATAAGGTTGTCATTTTTTATTTAAAATTATTAGATTTCTATGTGCATACTTTTGTGCAACGATTCATTACGTTTTTAGAAATTAGGCGAATCTTACTATTATTTCAGTATGGATGAATTGCAAAACAGACGAAAAAGCAAATTAGAATATAACAAAAAATGGAAAAAAGCTAAAAGATCTTTAAATCGTGAAGTATCAAATAATGTGGACAATACTTGCACGCAAACCACTAATGAGCTTTCATTAACGAGTAACAATGTGTGTCCCACAAATATTAGTTTTGACGAGAACAATGGCATTGTTAAGTCTCCCAATAAATATGGGAATTTAGATGGATGTTTTAACTGGGATAATATTGACGACCATATTATTTTGTCTTCTGAGAGTGAAAGAGAAGAAATATCATGTGATGAGGCATTAGGTGAAAGTTTAGTGTCGTGGGTAAATGAGTGCCAAATTCCACATAATGCTGTTGACAAACTGTTGCAGATTTTACAAAATCACGGTCATAGCAATCTCCCGCGTACTGCGAGAACGCTGCTTAAAACTAATAGAGAAGTAAATATTGAAAAAAAATCTGGAATGGACTATATATATTTTTCTCTTGAGGAAGAATTAAAGAAACAACTAGTGTGTTATTCACTAGACAATTTAGCAGCTATTGAAATTTCTTTCAATATTGATGGGTTACCCCTTTTTAAAAGTTCGCCAAAGACAGTTTGGCCAGTTTTATGCGCATTGCATCTAGATCTAGTATCCGTTTTTCCAGTAATACTTACGTATGGTGATACCAAACCCAGCGATCTTTCTTTTTTGAACGACGTTATAATGGATTTAGGGAATATCATGGAAAACGGAATACAGTACAATGATAATTTGATACAAATTAAACTTCGATGTATCGTCTGCGATGCTCCTGCTAAATGTTTAGTTAAAGGTGTAAAATTATACTCGGGGTATTTCGGTTGTGATCGTTGCGAACAGAAAGGCACATATTTAGGTAGAATGACTTATCAAGAAACTGAAAACTTAAAAATACGCACGAATGAATCTTTTCGACAACAAACAAACGATGACCATCATAATCAGTATTCTCCATTTTGCAACATTCCAATAGACATGATTAATCAATTTCCGATCGATTACATGCACCAATGTTGCCTTGGTGTGACAAAAAGGTTGATTTTAATTTGGTTAAGAGGAAAGAAAGAGGTAAAGATATCGTCAATGCAAGCAGCACAAATAAGTTCTAGACTGACAGATATCAAAAGATTCATTCCTTCCGAGTTTGTAAGAAAACCAAGGGGGTTTAGTGAAATTGATAGATGGAAGGCTACCGAATATAGACAATTTATGTTATATACGGGTAAAATAGTGCTTAAAGGAATATTACGTGAAGATTTGTACATGCATTTTTTGACATTTAGCATACTTGTTTCAAAAAACTTGGTGACAAATTTCCATCAGTATGCGCACCAACTTCTTAAATACTTTGTAGAAAAGGGCCGTGAATTGTATGGACCTGAGTTTCTAGTTTATAATGTTCACGCGCTGTTGCATCTTGCAAATGATGCTGTGCAGTATGGGGGTTTGGATGCTTTCTCTGCATTTATTTTTGAAAATTATCTGCAAAAATTAAAACGTATGGTTAGATCTGGTAAAAGCCCTCTAGTCCAAATAGTAAAAAGGATATCGGAAAAAGAAACAGTCTCATCAGTTGATCACACATCAAAGCCAAAGCACTCAACAAGAAGACCAAATAATGCTTATATAATAAATTCCACTACATGTTGTGAAATAGTGGACACAACAAATGTACGAGATGACCATAGTGATAGTAAATTAATGTGTCGGGTATACGAAAATTGTGACCCTTTATTTGAAAATCCGTGTAGTTCTACCATTATTTTGGCCTTAAAAGGCAAAGACAGAAACACAGAAATGAAATTACTGTCTCAATCGATAATAAAGCATAAAGCAATACTGATTGAAAGAGACCACGGAGTGAAAATTTTTCTTGCGTTGCTTCATGAGATGTAATGGTATGTGATGTCATAAAAAACAATAGACAAATTAGAAAATTATATATGCATATCGTACTATTTTATATTATATATATTAAATTTAGATGATGGATTACGTGGTTGTCGAATTTGTAGATGAGAATATGAATGATGTTGTACACAAGAGTTGGATTGAAAGCAGAGAAAATGTAAGTTTAAAATAAAAAGTAAATCAGCAGTATTAGACATATTATGTACTATCTAAACCTATTACTTAGTACAAAAACCTTTTCCTATCATATGTGTTGTCTAGCCCTACTACACCGTTAAATATATTTATTTAATATATGTCGTAATCCACTATCTTCCCTTAAAAGTTGATAAATTAATGAATATTAACTAGCCCATCGCGTGTTTACTATTATTGTTGTGTCGAAAGTCGGAAGCTAAATGGGAATACCTGAATTTTAAAAATGTGGCTAAATGGGATGACACCTAAAATTTATATCTCTTTTCAAAATTTTTCTGTTTCAGGAAATGTATTGCTACTGGCCAAAGCTAGGTGCTTCTAAAAAAGCTAAGCAAGGAGTATTGCCTGACAAAGAGAAGTGGTCATTATATAAAATTCGCATATTATCGTATACGGGTAAACATTTTTGTTTAAAATTTATTTCACATTTATTACTTTAGGCAAAGTTGGCCATTTTACAGTTGTTTTTATACAAAAACATCAATGATTATTTAACATTTGCCAATTAAATTTTATTTCTGATTTTAAGATTATTTTAAATAGTGCATCATAAAATAAAGTATATTAAGCATGACATTTTGTTGAATTTTCTTTTTATCAAACTTTATGTTGTGAAATTATCAATATTTTTAGAGGATCATGCAACTGCTTTACGCAGATCGCAAATGGCCGAAAATACCTCAAATATAGAGTCCACAGAAGAGGGTGATGTACGAAGGAGAAAACGCCCTAACAGATTTGAAGACGAAAGTTCAGGTTGATACATGTATGAAATACAGCCACTTTGTGGAAATCTATATTACAACACAGCTAATATATTTTTCAATCATTTAAAGCTTATGGAAAAGTCAGGTGATATATTTGTCACCAGCATGATCAGTCGAAGTCATTTTAATTCCTTGTGCGTCGTTTGAATCCTTTCAGAATTTTTATCGTATTCTCTGAAACCACTTGGGCTCATTTTAATCAACACGCGCAAAAATGGTGTAGTGTATAATAGGTTTTCCATAAACGTTACATATTAGTCAAGATTAGACAAACAACATGGCCATCATGTCCGATTCTTGCTGAAACTAAACAACTTCTCGGAATATAAAGTTTTATTTTATGTTTTTCAGCAATATCGTATGGCACACTTGCTAAAATGTTAATTTTTATAAATATGAAGTAATTTCACTTTTAGAAGAGGAATATGGAAGATGATTTGTAATATGAATAAAAAGCTACTTTTTTCATAATAGATGATGAATACGAATATTCAGATAAAAGATCTGGATCAGCTAAAAGACGCATTGAAATTCCTGAACCACCTTTTCAGGTCAGACCAATGGAAATTCCAATACCAGGTACTTCCGTCAATATTATAAACAATTACACTAAGTGCGGCCACGTTAACTACCGGAAAACGGTAAAACAAACTGAACATGTTTTATAATACTAGAAGACCCATCTTCATTCATGATTCGTTTGGCAAAGAATAAAGGGCCATTTTTATTTGACATGTTATCGTTATGTGTTTCGCATTGGCCATCCTAGCTTAATTTATGTTAATCATTTTCGACACATCGGTGTTTTCCAGACAAAAATGTCTGGTTTAAATTTCCAAAATCTCCAGGATATACCATTTTACAAACAAAACAAGTAACTGTCTAATTTAACTTGTAGTAGAAAAATCATTGTTCATTATTACATTGTAGAAATAGCGTTGACGATAAAACTGAAAATAGTTATTGATAATAACATTTCAGAGTCCATATCACCCATGCCTTCCATTATTAGTTCATCCACACCTTTCAATAGCAGGACATCCACACCTTTGAACACTTCAGCTATGGATTTATCAGTTGAACTTCCAATGTTGCGTCATACTACTCGTAAAGATCGGAATGATGTTAACATAATGATAAAACTTGATGAAATTCTTGAATCGCAAAAGGAACAATTGTCTCTGTTGCGTATGCTGATTGCTAAACCTGGACAATCTGAAAACACTGAAGTGACCGTTTTGGAATTCCAACAGTTACAAATTCAGTCCGAGATGACAGAGTTTTGCGAAAAACTAGAAAGTGACAAGGAATTCAACACAAAAATGGTAATTAAATAAATATTTTACTTTTACAATCATGCTCAAGTACTTACTTTAAACATCAACGATACAAAATACATATAAAATACAGAAATATTTCAGACTTAATCATTTGGGTCTTAGAATGTATTTAAAGTGGATCTTATTTCGTGAAATATGTCCAAAACGCATTTCAGCCGGTCGATATTATGTGCATTTGGACCCAAAACTGAATTATTAAGTAAAAAAAGGTTATACTGTAAAGAATCGGAAGTCTTTTATTTTTAAAAATATTTCAGGAGGATTAAGATTATATGTATATTAAATCATTTTTTTTTATCGTACAGCTCAAGCTGCTTACTTCTCTGGGAGGTAGCTCTGGTGGGGACTCCATACGTCGTATGATGAAGAAAATTGGCAGCAATGCCTTGTGGTCTGATTACAGCTTAAGAGGAAAAAAGGGAAAACTGCCATTACTTAATCTCTCTGTGTGTCAGCTGATGATACGTAAGTAATCTTGCTAAAACATTGTATTATAAATGAATAATCAGCAAAACAGGATTGTTACTTGTTACATGATAATGACAATGTATACATAGAGGCTTATTTAAAAGGAAGAGCAAAAGTCTTTGTCAACACTTTTAAATCATTATTATTTGGACCAATATGAAGCTGTAAACTCTGAACAATTTTTGCAAATGACCAAATAATTGAAATGCAACTACTGTTAACCAAATGACATGAAAATTACCGAAAGATTTATTAATTTTCTTTTTCTACAGAAAAAATCATCCGTCTGCCACAGAAAAGGATGCGAAGGAACTTATAGGGGAATGCTTAAAACATGCCCCTAATAAGCCAGGGGGATCCAGATATAAGGTAAGTTTAATAATTGCTAACTTATGGAAAACGAAATTATAATGTATTCAGAACACAGATTGTCTCAAAACTTTTTCAGATTTGTTTTTTTTTCCATTGTGGTTGACGCAACTTTCAGCAGCAAGTTTTCAGCTGTATCGTTATTTCTGGGCTTTATTGCGGAAGGAATATCCGGTAGAAAGCCCGAACAGACCTAAATCATTTTCAATTTAGAATTCGAGCACCCCTGCCCGTCGTAAGGCGCGAACATGAAAGCGCAGTGTTAACAGTCACATGGTCAATAGAAGATGACTACCGTAACCACTCAGCCACCGAAGCCATTAAATTGTTTCAAATATCAGCGTACAGAGACACACTAATATAAATAGTTAACTTTTGACCTGGACCAAAATTTATAAAATTACAGTATATTTTTAACATTTGTTTGTAGGACTTTACACACACAATCTTGACCACCTCTACAGTGTCGTATAAAGAATGGTTAAAGTATAATGTTATAGTTGGTTAAAAAGAGTCAGATAAAGAAATGTTATTTCCTTTAATTCTAATGAAAAATATGGGAAGATGCAAGACATCAAATGAAATTTACTTATTTATTTATTTATTTTTAGCTGCCAGAATCCAGACATCCACCAATACAATTGTAACTGTATAGCAGAACTGTACAAACTTTAACAAATTTGATTGTTTATTACAAAATCCTAATATCTGAATGTTCTGAGATCTGTGTTGTGAACAATTTGCTTTTGTATTTTGTTTTTGCTCTCTCTACAACAATAATTGTTATTTATTTCCTTTGTGTATTGGCTGTAAGTAATTGTTGAACATATGTTTTAATATGTATCGATTGTGTGTTTTAATTAATGTAGCTGTATTTTGTGTCTATTTATTAATGTCGTAAACCAACTACTGTATGTATGTTTTTGTTTATATATCTTTGTGTCCTCTTGTACACGTGTGTGTCTGAGGCTTAATAAACTGTTTTGTCTTACAATAAATTAACAATAAAACAAGGAAACTAATTTATTTTTCTATTTTATTCTTAAAGTAATTTTTACCTTTTTTCTATTGAAAATGGTCTATTGTATTTCACCCTACTATATATTTTGTAGAGCCTTCAGCAGAGCTTTTCGAGACATAAAGGCAGTTATATGTAGCTTCTTATATGTTCTTGAAATTCTTGAAATGTTCAACAGTTGGTATCGTTTGCATTTGTTTTACGTTGGCTATTAGAGATGTATTTTTGTTGCAGCTATGACCATGTCGTTCGAGGGGAAAACAGGAACAATCGTTTTCAGGCAGAGATTTCTTTCATATATACAACAATTGCTTGTGAACAGTTACGTTAGATTAACGTCTGTGGAACGTGTTATGTATTATTTGAAATGTTGTGACAACGTTTACAGAACGTTTTCGTCAAAATCATACGTAGTCTAAATGTCAGCTGTACGTCATGATTTTTTCGTAATGTTTGCTGAATGTCTGTTAAACGTCGTAAATTGGTTAAAAAAAACGTTAAGACGACGTTAAGAAAACCATCCATTTTTTCGTAAAAATAACGTTATATAGTGACGTTACTGCAACCAAAAACTGACATTTCAACGACGTTTCTACGACGTAAAATTGTTTGCTGGGGTATAAGTTTGTTTACATAAACAATCATAGGGCTAGCCATAAACACATAGAGGACAAAAACAACGACGTCATCCGTAAAAGTTAGGAAGGAAGAACAAAGACAAAAACTGTACAAGTAAAATGATACAATTGAGAAGGTCTTCTTTACGAACGGAATTTTTTTTTATGTATAGATAATTTAGCTTGTTTATTGTTGCATGTACATTATTAATATAGAGTAATATGTGACATTCAACGAAACTGCCGGAATTTCGCATACAACGAGTTCTCCTAATGCTTTAAGAATATACAGACATATATACACAAATAATGAAATAAAAATGCAAGTTGTATTTTATGTATAGCTTAAAACTTAAAATATATTATTATTATTTACAATAATTACATTGTTTGCACGCTTGCGTCAAGTAACAAACAATCCCAAATGGTCTGCACTTTATATATCACTAGTGTAATGAAATTAATTTCATAACTCATAAGTTTTCTATTTTTTAACACTGTGAGATTTTCGCTTATTAACATAAAGTTTATTAGCATTGTATTGATACTCTATGTTTGCCAATCATATTTGACATATTTGTATAGTACAGCATTAGTACATTTGAACGCAACAGTGCTCACAGGATTAAGACGCTACAGTGCTCACGGAAATAAACAAATCATGAGTTTTTAAATGTCTTAGCAGACTTATAAATATTATATTTATTATTTTTTATCGCTCTCTGATCCTGTAGATCATAAAATTAACTTGTCTGACTTCAGATTCAATTTTCATTTTCTACTATCTTTTAGAAGAATAATAATGATTTATGTTTGCTTGATAAATTAACCACAGTATTATTTGCGATATTTCAGGGCCTGGACACAACTAAGGAGAGCGATAGACGAGTTTACAGTAAAACGATACAACTAGACAAGACACATTTTTTGGTACTAGGAAGAGAGTTTTGTGTACTATTAACATTTCTGTTTAGGATGTATTAGCTAAACATAAATGGACATAAATCATTAAGGACTGTGGACAGCTATATAATAATCAAACACAATATGCATAATATGTAATAAGTTGATAATAATAAATGATATATTTACAAAGTTGTGAGTATATGGTTAGGATCTGATTTAAGGTCTGTCTATAATGTCATCTGATGAGGCTGATGGTGTGCTGGTCATTCGAGTAGGAATGGTTTGCTCCAGTTTATCAATGTCATGGTGATCATTGATAATATTTTTCGGACTTGTAGCTGACATTTTCACGAAGACCCTACCATCCAGAGTCCAGTATGCATTATTTTGCTTTTCAAACTTCAATTTGGCTAATCTTTTAGTTAGACCTGTTCTAAATTCAGTTATAAAAATACCATTGGGATCTTCTTTCAATGCTTTCTTATTAGAATACACTAACTGGCTTGTCTTATAGGAGATGAAACGCACAATAATTTGAGACTTTCCATTTCTAATTTTACATATTAAGTGAGATCTGCCAATGTCATTACTGGTGATCTTAAGACCTAGCTTTTCATTAAATACTTATAGAGCTAAGTCTTCTGTATTTATAGGAAACAAGACCCTACCATTTTCATCAGTAGGTAATTTAATGTTATGCAGCCTGAGCTTGTGTGGCTTTCAAAGACAAATTTCGAACATTCAGAACTGAAATTTACGAGATTCATGTATACGCACCGTTAGAACATTTATTAGAATATTTCTTACAAAAACTTAATCACGAATGTCAAACAAACTTTTATTCACTATTTCTAACATTGGCAAAGACTCTATCCGTCGCTCAGTTTCATCAGATTTACCATTTTGTACCATCAAACTCGGGAAAAGGTAATCAATAGGCACAATCTTTGTTTGATAACTATTTTTGTTTGTTTGTTTGAATGGTGTTTTAACGCCACTTTCAGCAATTTTTCAGCTATTTCATGGCGTCCAGTTTTTATTGGGGGAGGAAGCCGGAGTACCCGGAGAGAACCCCCGACCTGCGGTAGGAAAACTGGCAATCCTTGTCAATTAAGATTGGAGTCGAGTACACCCTGCCTGCAGTAAGAATCGAACCCGCAATCTCAGTGTTGACCGACCACGTGATCAATAGTAGACGAACTACCTTGACCACTCGGCCACCGAGGCCCCTTGATAACTATTTGAAACCAGCAATATTAGTAGTACATTTATATACAAAGCATGCAAAATTTAAATTGGCATGAATGAACTTAGAAACTTAGTAAAACCTATGGTATTTGTTACTGCAACTGGTTACATTGTAAGTGTTATGGGACCTTATTACCACGACGGAAAAAAATGATGATGCCAACATTCCGAACCACATTATTCAAAATAACTTGAAGTAAGTTAAATTATTGGCAGAGAGGTCGATATTATGATTATAGATCGAGGATTTCGAGATTTAGTTTACTTACTTTTGGAACTAGGTATTAAAACTGGTTGAAACGTGGTGAAAAACTTCTTCCTGTTGAAGAAAGCAACACTACAATGTTAGTAACGACAATTATATGGGTTGTGGAATCTGCGAACGGAAAGATTAAACTCTGGAAGTATTTGGATCGATTCAGATTCCGTACATATCTTAATATGTGCCTAAAGATTACTTTTCACTGATAACGAGGCTCGTGAATAATACTTATTCAAAGAGAAATAGTCTGCCAGACGTTTAGGTAAACGGCGTAAAATTGGTGTAACTGAATGTGATTGCCGTTCATGTCATTGGCGCGTTATAACGTAAGTTAAATTTTCGCGTACAAACTAAAAGGTTACGCGAAATTTTTATCAATGAATGCGTCATTTTTACAAATTTACACATAAATTATCAATAATAACGCGTTAATTATTTATACTTTTGCGTAATACAACAATATATCATGTTATTTATTCCATTATTCAGGTTTTTAGTTCTTCATAATTTAATCTGACGTGCGTTCTATTATTATAACAATTATTTTCGTGGTAAAAACCCTTCATCATTATCTTGATAAATTCCAACATTATCACCACCAACGAAAAGACGCAGTAATTGCAATCATCAATCAGACCGCATTGTGTAATAAAAGGTATTGCTGCATAACAACCCCGCTGCTGAACTCAAAGAAAGGGACAAGGAAAGAATTAATAATAATTATAATAAGGCACAGATTAAAGTCACATTTCTAAAGTTTTGACTCTTTGAAACGGGATTCTAAATCGTCCTTCTCGTATCCATCTTTGGAAGTATCAGAATTCCATCTCCCATGACGCCTAAATAGTCTATCGGCTACCTTAACTTTGCAGCTGCAGTAGCACCACCTGCTCACAATCTGTGTAGGCAGTATGATTTAATATCCTCAACAAACAGCTTAATTGCTTCAATACATATTTCTCTAGTACCAGAGTAGGTTTACGGTTTATTTTATGGACACAACACATAATAACCTTTCATTAAACTAAATTGCGAAATAAATATGTGTCCGATTCAGATGAAATTTATGACCACTCGATATATAAAAATCAAGATTTTTTACTGGGTACAGAGAGATTGCTAACCAATTACCGTCTCTGTAAAATATCAGTTTTGCTTTTTTCAATAAACACAGAAATATAAGAAATAGAAAACTGAATAATTCTGAAATTAGTACAAAAAGCTGCGTATAATAACAAACAAATGCAAATGGTACGTTGGTTATAAATATTTCGATCAATAAAAAATTCGTCATTCATCAATCGTGATGCGGCGTTATTGGTTCCTTTTTATTAGTTGTATTACCAATCCTCCTCTTTGTTCCTTCAAATATATTTTGAACTAAATCGCATTCTTTTGGAGACGAGGCGGAATTAGCGGATTGGGCCCATTTTAAGCTATAAAAAGGGTATGTTATCGGAGAACATGTATAACAAGGTTGCACGAGCGACGTTAAATAAAGTGCAAAATAAAGAGGCTTTGCAGGCAAGGTATCGTCCTCTTAAACATTCTGATAGGTTGTCCAAGTTTTCCAATGTTGAAAACCATAATTATAGTATTTCTTAACAGTGTTAGCCGACCTACATTCAAATGTACTCAGTTGTTCATCTGGCATTTCATCACTATTATGTTTGAAAGCCTGCAAAAACATATTTATAATAAAACATGTTATCAGTTGATATATACTATGCAAATAGATATGTGAAAGATAATGTCACTAATCGTATGTACAATACATGTACCAACACAGGTACCAATTCAACATAACTACTCTAAAACTATAGCTTACAACGCCAACACATTCTGAATGTATTAAGGTGTTAGTTTAGGTCTAAAATCTATTCTCAATGCAAGCATCTTAAATGGCAGGTTTATATTACCAAATACATGTACTGATATTTTACCTCTACCCGGAGAATAATTAGTCTTGTTATTTGGTATCTGATCAATAAACCCTTAACCATCAGGTCACGAAAAAGGCACCGAAGGTCCGGGGTTTTCTCCGGGTACTCTAGCTTCGTCCCTTAATACAAAAATTGGACACCATGATATAGCTGAAAAATTGCTTAAAGTGACGTTAAACAACCGTTGATTCCTAACAAGTCAACCGTAAAACATCGATACCAGTCAAATTCACATTCCAATATCTGGAGTTATAAACTGGGCATATACCGTTAAA
Source organism: Limnoperna fortunei (assembly GCA_944474755.1). Taxonomy (NCBI): domain Eukaryota; kingdom Metazoa; phylum Mollusca; class Bivalvia; order Mytilida; family Modiolidae; genus Limnoperna; species Limnoperna fortunei. The sequence continues at coordinate 6,104,164 of OX104113.1, forward strand.
TTCATTGGCAAACCAGTCAATTTTATGTGGTCCCCAAATAGTATCAATGTAAGAAATATGTTCTCACTGACGCTCCAATCGTCAATAATCCTGCTGATAAAATCAGCTTTGTTATTCTCTGATCTAGGGACACATTCAACGCCTAATGTTAAGTTGTACTTCAAACAAGTCTGAAAAATCTCATAAACAATATCTTGTATATGACCATTCATACTGCCTTTAGTAACTATAGATACAACGTTCTGGTTGTCTGTAAAGCACTTTAAATATCTGTCTTTAATTAAGCAATGATATCACAACATTCTTTACTGCCTTAAGCTCTCTACTAGTAAAGACAAGTGTCTACTAGTAAAGACAAGTGTCATCTGCGATGGAGACCACATGCCATGCGCTAAACTTAAGGATTTCAAGTTAGCATTATATCTACGATAACCAATATTGATTGCATCACTGTAAACACTGGTATCGCAAGAAAAATCAAACCTAAATTTCTTATAATTAATCGAAGAAGTTTTATCTCTCAAAAACTGTATACTATTGATACTATTATCTGATAAAGGAATATATGTATCCCACAAATTTGTGGTATTAATATATAAGAGATATTTAGTAATTATGTTAGCAATGTTACCTATAACATAGACATTGAGAAAATTGGTCCTACTTAAGATGCTGCAGCACCTACATGCACAGCTTTTAGAACGTTATAAGGATAGCCCAATTTATTGAATCGTTTTATAAACATTTGAACGCCTATCAGTTGGAATACTTAACATACTTTCCCTGTATCAATACTACTCAAAAATCAGTCTTTAAACTCTTCCCCACAAAGATTTGTCAACTTAGAACAAATCCGCTATCAAAAAAGATCCTATTTAACTTGGTTGGAGATTACATTACAAATCTCCTTGTCATGTTATTCGGACCGCGGACAATTAGGATCGTGACAACTCGGACCGTGGTTAAGGCCACTCGGCCCGTGGAAAATAGGACTCGAACTGCATTAGTTTCTTATTCTGTAATTAAAACATTAAAATACGATAGTCCTGTTTATAATATTTAGCAATATTATACAATTAATGACTTTGATATAGGTCGCTATCAGGATTTATCAGCCCTCAAAAATGTATATTCACCTCGCATAGCGGCTCGGTGAATATTACATTTTCTCTAGCTGATAAATCCTGATAGCGACCGTAGATCGAAGTCATTAATTGTTTTATTACATGAATAAAACCACAATCTCCCTTGATCAGAAAAACAGAGGATGTCTTCTCTAGGCCCTGATTACATTTTGTTATTGTTGCAGTTACCTTTAATATATTTTTTTTTATTCTGCTTTTTGATATCAGTCTGTTGATAAACCTGAAATTCCAGTTTCAAATATTGAGAAGAGGACTGAAGAAGACGACAGGAGGAGTAAGTAGTTTGTTACTGCTGTAACTACTTCCACAGAAACATGACCCAATACAACTTTAGACTGAACTATAGGCCTAGGGCATTATGGTGTAAGGGAACTAAAGGACCACAACTGAATTGTGTGTGTAGTGTACATGCTGCTGATGCATATTGATTTATTCTTACACTTATTGATTTTAATGGATTAATTACATATCTTCTTAAAAATCCATGTCATATTTATTGTCTATTTTATTATCTCATGCAGTTCATATTGCACAAATAGTTGGTACAGACTGATAATAAGAAGCATTAGGACAAAATATGTAAAGATTTGAAGGTGTCTGACAGGCAGCAAGGTCTTTCTGGCTCATACATGTATGTGAATCAATGAAAACACTTACAGAAAATGTAATTTATTTATATTAATTGATTACTTAGGAAAATAACAACAGTACCAACTATATATGGCTTGTTCATGACACTGGTACCTGCAGAAAGGACCCAGTCACCCTACTTAGTATACCAAAGGCAAGACCCAACTATACCTAATCCAATGTTTTAGTATGTTATCCCTTTCTAGTGGTCAGATTTATGGAATATTTCACTACTTTTTTATACAACTATATGACTTATGGGGATGCAGGACGCCATCTGCTACTTTTTGTAAAAATCTTGAAAATACAACGTTTTTGCTTAAAAGAATTTTGTATAGGCAAAAATAATGAAAAAGATATTTTGACACCCCCTTCCCCCCTCCCCCTGTTGCTGGACCAAAAATTGCACTGTTTATTGGTGTTTATCTCTGAAACTATTCCCCAAAAGACTGATTTTAAGTTGAAGGTATGTTTACAAGAGTAAATATAGATGACACTCACAATCCAACCCATATTTGAGTCGGTGCCAGTGCTTGAAATGTGTTGCATTACTTAACACAAACTTTTGAATTTTATTTTGAAAAGAGTACTACGTTTGATGCAAGTTTCGTCTATCAAAGACTCTTCCCGACATTCAAGCCAAAATGATTAAAACAAACAGTTCAACTAGATATATGAAACAAGTTGAACAAATAACAAGTAAAATTTCTAACATATATAAAATGTATAATTGTGACACGTGGAAACCTCTAATTCATGTTTATACAATTATTTTATTTTTTTATAACATCTTTAGCAATGTTGTAATTTATTTCTTCAATGTTGCAGATCTGAAGCAGAAGCAGAAACAGAGAATTAACAAGATAGCCACAGTTATATGACAGGTTAGAATATTTGCTTTGCATACATGGAATACAAAAAATGCAATTATCCCAGATGTTAAAGAAGACTCAACTAATATACAGTATTGGCGGTATTTGGCCACAGCTTTAATATTTTTAATCAATATATATATATACATTTAAATAGTTCATTGTTACAATATAGTTAGATATAAATGGTTGCCGCAGATTGCTGATTATGGCAACCAAACTGTCACTGTATAAATGATTACCACAGATTGTGGTAAAATAGTTCCTCGATACAATATAGATAGATATAAATGGTTGCCGCAGATTGCTGATTATGGCAACCAAACTGTCACTGTATAAATGATCACCACAGATTGTGGTAAACTGAATATCAGAATAAGAGCAATTAGACAATCACCGTGGGATACACAGGTGAAAGTACAATTTGGAAATCACCGTGGGAAACACAGGTGATGGATAGAAAATCCTTACATTGTTAATATCCAGTGAAAATACTATAATCACATGTATCTGATGCAGCAAATTGTGCCGTATTGTCGATGTGAACAACACTTGTTTACATCGACAACCGCCACAAAATGGGGGATTTGCTGCACCGCTGTGGACCAAATACCATATATCACAATGACAACTTTATATAAATTCACTCAAGTCAACTCGGCAAGTTATTTAGCAGCCTCAAAGTTATACACACAATATTAAACAGTGCATTAAAGACGCAGCTGTATGTAAATAACGAGTGGCTAAAAACTCGTAAATAAAATTTAGGAAAAACGATCCCAGTTTGTGAACTACTTAAAAATTCCTCAATGCCTCCTTGCAAAGTGTTTATAAATATATTGTTGCCCACATCAGACAAATGAACCCCATCCTCCTTAAAACAAATTTCTTTTCCCAAAATATCGGGATACCGAATATAAAACCCGCCCGATTTTAACACATGTGAAGCAATCGAGTTATTAACCCTGCGTCTGGCTTTCTCCATTGCTGCGTTATTTAATGAATAACGCCACTTAATTCGTGGCAACATTTGTGACCAGATAATTTTTGTAGACGGCATATCTTTAGACAGTTTTTGTAAGATGTTTTTTATATCATTTCTCAAATGACCAACCTTTATGTTACCGATATCATTGCAGCCAACATGAATTAACAAATAATCAGGAGGATCTTCATATTTTTTCAACCTTTTTAAATGCCCCTCAAGCTGACTCACAACCATTCCACTTTTCCCTTGCCACCAAACTGTTGCGTTTAACCTTTCAAGGCCTAAATTTAAGCCACCAGGACGAGATCTAGCCTTCATAAAGGCATGCTTTATCAATGATGATCCTACAATCCAAATTTGCACAGGTTTACAAACTGTACCTATATAAATACTTTGAAGCCGTTAAAATACAGCTTACTAAATTGAAATTAACAAAAAGAATGAATATCAATTATAGGCCGTATGTATGATTTATAAGCATTTGACTTCCATCGACCGAATTGCATAATTTTACTATCAGATAAGCCCTCCATGGACAGGGTTGTAGCTCGACCGATTCGAAAGGAATGGGAAGTAAAACATGTAGAGTTAATGCCCGCTCTAGATAATGTTTTTTTTTTAAAACGGATACGAACTGATATCGAGTAAGAGCTCTCCCGTCAAAATGACAGAAAAGTGGACCCGCAATAGGTGGCCTATCCTTGAGAAAATTCTTCGTTAGCTGAGCAGGACAGATGTTAGGGTCGGGATGGGTTTGTAGCAAAATTTTATACCCTGTTCCGATCTGGTCCGTTTTCGATGACGGAATACATATCTTCATACCAAAGGATGAAAATGACACATCCGAAACAGAAATAACATGATTGGAACAGCCCCCACTTGCCAATTCCCCAATCCTCAAAAGACCATGATATGCTACAGAGAAGGCGGCTTGAAACATCTTGACTTCATAGCAAAAAAAACAAACAAAGGGCAAAAATTTTAAAATTAACTGCAACAATTCCTTTGTTATTGGTAATCTGGGGTCCTTGCCTTTAACTCTAGAACGATTAATACCCTCCAACATTTTCTTAACTGTGAATTTTTGAGTATTATCCTCAAATTCGTTTACTTTACTATAAAAACTTCCTGCTAAATAACACTTAATTGAAGAATGTGAAAAATGTTCTTGAAATAAATAAGCAATGAAGCTGCACAAATCATACAATGGGACAGGCCACACATTTTGCAATCCATAATTATTCCTAAATTCTAACAGGGTCCCAATTCCTCTCTGATACACCTTTAAAGTATTTGGGGCTACTGAATTATGTACTAAAGAATTAATTAAATTTTTGAAATCAGAATCATGAATTCCTCTGGAATTTTTGTCGGTGTACTGTCTGCTTTTGGCACAAGAGACCTGAATCGGGACATCTGAAATCGAGAAATTGCATCTGCTACTTTATTTTCGATACCTTCTATATGGACAGCCTTAAACTGGACATTATTCAACATTGACTGCAGAACAAAAGGACGAATAAGCTTCATAATTTGCTTATCCTTTGATGATCTTTTATTCACAATAGTAACTAAGGCAAGATTATCAATAAAAAACAAAATTTTTTTGTTCCTGAATTGAGCTGCCCATAGGTACATAGATAGAACTACTGGTACTAGCTCTAAAAATGTCATATTTTTCATCAAAGGTAAATCTTGCCAAAATTTTGGCCACCTGAACTGAGCCCACGAGCCCTTAAAATATGCTCCACAACCTAAATTGGGATTTCCAGAACTGTCAGTAAACAGTTGTAAAGTTACATTAGATATCAAAATTCGATCTGGGAAAAAACATTGACCATTAAAATTATCTAAAATTTCCAACCATAGGATGATGTCAGATATGACTTCCTTGTTTAACTTTATACTGTGATAAGGTTTACGAACACCCACCATCAGGTCATAAAACCTTCTGATAAAAGCCCGCGAGGAAGGAATTGCTTTAGAACAAAAAGCCATTAGACCTGTAATAGATTCTAAATCTTTGAGAGTTATTCTCTTTTTTAACAACAATGGTTGCAACAATGATCTCAATTTGCATAGCTTATCATGTGGTATTAAAATCATCATCAGTTCAGTATCAATTATAAAACCTAAAAAGGGTAAACAAGTTGTTGGGCCTAATGTTTTTCCTCTGCCAATGGGACACCTAATTCTCTACAAATTTCACTAAACGTAGACATTAATGTATGACAATCATTTGAATTGGCACTCCCCATAAATATAAAATCATCTAAATAATGGTCCATTGAATGCAAACCAGATCGTATCTCTACTACCCATTGAAGAAAAGTTGAAAATTTTTCAAATAAATTACATGAAATGGAGCATCCCATAGGAAGGCATTTGTCAATGTAGTATTTGCTGCCAAATTTAATACCTAATAAATCGAAATCTGAAGGACTCACTACTAATAATCTGAATGCTGATTTAATGTCCATTCTTCCCAGTTTGGCAGAACTTCCCAAATCATATATTTTTTCTAATATATTATCCAGAGATGAATAATTCACTTTGCAAAATTCAGGTTTGATATAGGCATTAACACTATGGCCCTCTGGATATGATAAATTTGATATCAAACGCCACCCACCATCCGGCTTTTCAATCAGGCCAATTGGCGATATACGTAAAGTTGAAATAGGCAATTTTGAAAATGGACCTAATATCCTACCAAGTTCAATTTCTTTATCTAATTTTCTTAAAGTTTCAATTTTAAACTGCTCAGCGGAAAGCAAATTTTTTGAGGATATATGTTTTCTAGGTCCAGTATATTGTAATAAAAATCCTTCTGAAAACCCATTATATAATTCCATAGCCGCAACTCGATCAGGATAATATATCAACCACTTCTTCAAAAATTCAATGTTTATTGGGGTATGTCCCAGATCCCACATGCGTGGTAGGAGGTCTTGGTCGTGGGTAATGCTGCAACTGTTGCCTAGATACAAAATTTGGAGAATGTGTTAAATTCGGTTTCGAAAACCTAGGAGAGTAGTATCGTTTCCCATATGCTGCACCCTGCTCAGGTACAAACCGAGCCCCAAACTGTTTTATCGGACAGTACAAGACTGGATGTTCACCACTACACCGCAAACAATCATGATGATATGAACATAAAGACTTGAGACATTCGCCATCATAATTATACGTGTAGCACTTTAGTCCCTTGTTTCGATTTATCAAACTGCCCCTAGTTTGATTAACTAATGAACCTATGCTCATACCAAGTGAGCTACCACTTTGAGACATGTATAATAACCAAAGCTCCGAGTCGATATTTGACCAAGAACTTGCTGGGTCATGTGATTTGCGCAGACGATACTGCTCATCGTAAAGTTTTCAGGCGCAATTGGCACAACGAGTAGCTGCCAACCTAACAACTGACATATATTTTAAGAATTCTTGAAAACGAGATGGATGAGCTGTGCAATATATACTTGTATAAATAAGAAATGCTGTAGTCCACTGATCGATAGTAACAATTTTTGTTTGCACATTTTTTGACTGTAAAACAAGTGCACCCCTCTCAACTGTTAGTTTCTGTGTATGTTGCTTAGAGTAACTGTTTAATAAAAGACTCGATAATTCAATGTATTCACATTTCTGAATTTTTTCTTTAATATTTTGAGGCACATGAAAAGCCATATCACCATAAACACTTGCCACCTGGCATGGCGTATTTACTGTATTTAAATTAAATTCAACATTATCAGGTTGATTACTAGTATTGAACATTGTGGGCAATGTAAGTATGTCATTACCTGGTTCCTGCTGTTCAGGTCTTTCCATCAAGACAACTCGCAAGTGCAATTATTTTCAAAAAAATAACATATCTTCCTTTTTTTGGCTATAAAACTATTATTTATAATAATATTTTATTATTTAAATGATGTTTTTTATGCTTGAAGTCTGTTTATCACACTTTATGAATTTTGTTTGTGAGTCGTAAAGGGAGATAATTCATTTCTACTTTTTTTTTAATTATTAAAAAAATTAATTTAAATATTTTTATCTTTTTTTTTAGGCTAACAACTTTTGGATTATGAGCCTGAAGACTGTAAGTGATCACTAGTGTGGAGATATTACATTTAAAACCAAATTATTAAGAATGACATGACTGGAACCTGCTTTGAAGTAGAAAAAAAACAAATGTTTTTCATATATAAAAAAGCGATTTTTTAAAAATTGTGTTATTTCTTTATTATATGAGATAAATCAAAAAGGAAAAGTGTTATGTGTTTCTGAAATCACAAATATGTGTTTGGATATGTTTTTTGCATTAAATTTTCATGATCTTCAAATAGCCAACCATTGCTAAGTCCATAGGTCAATCTCTTTATCTTTATGATGGCTCGTGTAAAACCCAAACTGTGAGTGTACCCAAACACTTGTTAAAATAACATTTTTGGTAGTTATTAAACAACCTATAGTAAACATGAAAATTCATTTGAAAATGAATATTTATTAGAAATAGTGATTTTAAAACAAAATAATCCCAAAATAATTAAAGATATAACATATTATCACCAGCTGCACTCCATTGACTGAAATAATACAAAAAATAAAATGTTTCCACGTGTACAATGTGTTTCTTTGTTACAGCATTTTTTGTCATATCATACTTTGCTGACTATTTTGTAAAATCTTTTACCATAAATAGAGAACATACAACTTTTAAACAGTCTGAGACTGTGAAACATTTTAACCTGTATGTGTCTACATGACAACAATTTTAGAGTTTTTCTATATTAAAATAATATAGTTGCTCATAAAAAATATTTCACATCTTGCAATATGTATTTTTTTTTACAAAAATATTGTTTTCATATCAATTTTGTTGTTTTATAAGGTATTCTGGTGATCTTGGGTATACTAAGGTATTTCTATGGAACCCCCCCCCCAAAAAAAAAATAAAAAAATAAAAAAATGCAGGACGACTGTCAGAAACATAGTTTTTAAGTGGAAAGTTTTATTATTTCGTTAGAAATGAATAAAACAAAGAGAAAAATATAATTTAAGACTTGTAAAAGATTTCTAACAAGAATAAGGGGGTCCTGTCTGAGAACTTGTGGCTTCCCACAGCTATTCCTTCACGGTTTCCAAAGAATGATTTTATTCGATTTGAAGATATAGTCTTAATAATTTATAAAATTAAAGTACATACCTTGTAAGTAAAATGTCTGCCCTTTCCATCGATATCCGATTGGCTTCCCCCATCTTATACAAAAATGCGTCTTGGAGATTGGGGAATAAAACATTCAGATGCACGACAATTAAACGCTTGGATGCACATGGATGCAGTGCGAGATTTTTTTGTCGTCATTCGTATTTGGTTATTTGTAGTAGTTTGTCATTATGTGTAGTAGTTTATCATTATGCCTAGTAGTTACAATGTGAAAATAAGAATTATAAAATAGGATAGCGAATTTACAATAAAGAATTAACAATAAAGAATATAGAACTAAGAATATAGAATTAACAATAATGAATTAAGAATGACAAAAGAGGAATTATGGATGAAGGATAACGAATTAAGCATGACGAATGATGAATGAAGAATAAAGAATGATGAATGAAGGATGAAGAATAATGAATTAAGCATGACGAATGATGAATGAAGGATAAAGAATGATGAATGAAGGATAAAGAATGATGAATGAAGGATGAAGAATAATGAAGTAAGCATGACGAATGATGAATGAAGGATGCAGAATAATGAAATAAGCATGACAAATGATGAATGAAGGATGAATAATGATGAACGAAGCATTACGAATTTTGACCCCGATGGCTTTCCATATAGCTTAACATTGCAATATGTTAACATATAGTACAATTTATTCTCTGTTGGGTACATCCAATAATATCGTGGAAAAAGTTTCTCTCGTAATTGGGCTACCACTGGATTTTCACAGGTAAAGAAATAATGAAATTCGTCTCCTAACATTTTACAATGATTACATATTCGTTCATGTTTGGGGATTCTTAACCATCTCCCAGTTTCTACGGGGAATTTGATATTGGAGGGAGCATCTTAATTTATTCATAATAATTCTAACATGTAGAACAACTTACTATTATTTTCCAGTAGACTATTCCAAAACATAGCCATTCTAATCTTTATGATAATCTCAATAGGAAATATAATTTGGGGTGTTGTTTCTTAATCCTGGTATTTTCTTACAAAATTTTAACTGTATCTTTTCGGTCCCGTCTTTAGACACAAATCCCCAAACTTCACTGGAGTAGATAAGTATTGGAACAACAAGTGAATCAAACAATCTGAGCTGCAAATCAATTGGTATACATATATTTCTGAGTTTTCTATTCAAACCATAAAGTGCTTTGTTTGCCTGGTCAATCAATTTCTTTCTTGCAGTACAAAAGGTCCCATTATAATTAAAAACTAAACCGAGATATGGAAAATTATCTACAATCTCTACTTTTACCCCAAATAATGTAAAAGATCTTTGCAGGTTATATTTACGCTTGCTAAAAATGACAATTTTTGTTTTTTTGAGTGTTTACACTTAGTTTCCATATATTACAATATTCAGCAAATTGTAACAATGCATCTCGTAATTCCTTTTCACTTTCTGCCATAATAACTGTGTCATCTGCATATAATATAATAAAACTCTTAACATACAATTGTAAATGTTCTACAAATTTTTCGGATATAGTTTCCATGTTGCATATATTATTTTCCAATAAAAAAGTTTCTAGATCATTGAGATATAAAGAGAACAAGTTTTCGCCCTGTTTAACACCCACTTCACAATTAAAGAAATTGGAATATTCATTTCCATGTCTTATACAAGTTTTTATGTTTCTATATATACAATGAATAACATTGAATATCTTCCCTTGAATCCTTGACTTTAACATCTTTTGCCAGAGACCCGTTCTCCAAATCAAATCAAAAGCACTTTTGAAATCTATAAAAGCACAAAACAACTTTTTACCCAACCCAAAATATATAGAGATGAGAGAATTGAGTACAAAAATGTTGTCGACAGTTGAAAATCCTTTTCTAAAACCTGCTTGAGCATTTGATATTACATTGAGCTCATCGGAGAACACCGTCAGTCTATTGTTAAGTATAGCAGTAAAAACTTTGCTAAGACATGAATTTAGCGTATGAATTAGGATCTGATTTAGATCCTTTATTTTTATATATTGGTATAAGTATTCCCTTTCCCCATGATTCAGGGATCACACCTTTATCCAGTATAATATTAAAAAGTAGTACATATATTGGCATCATATCATCTATAGTATACTTAATATGTTCATTTGTAACATCATCAACACCAGGTGATTTACCATTTTTTAGACCTTTAATTACATTTTGGATCTCTTCCGTGTTAATTGGTGCATTGAGTAAATCCTCTAATTCAGGACTCATATTATTAATATCAAAATCTATTTCATTTTCATCATCAGTGGTATTTTTGTTCAGATTTTCCAAATGCTTATACAGTTCATCTATTGGAATATCATTACTTTTGTCACCGTTAATTTTTAAGAAATTATTTAAAATTCTCCAAAACTCTTTACTACTACTTTTAGCAGTATTTCTTAACTTATTTTCTAGATTGAATTGGAAATTATTATACGCTTTAGCAGTAACTTGCTTGTATTGTTTACTATATTTCAGTAAATTAAGTCAGTTTGATTCATTTTTATTTATATTATAAGCCTTTCTTGCTCTGTTGAATTTTTTCCTGTGTTCATAACATTTATTTGTATACCATGGTTTAGATTCAGATTTAAATGTGCTTTTCTTACGTCGTCTGTTAAACACTTCCTTACTACTGGTGAATAAATGTGATATTTCATTGGTAACCTCGTCAATGTCTTGTTGACTACAACTATTCGAGGTCAAATAGTATATTGTCCAGCTCGACTTGTTTATTGTGAATAGTGTTTATGAACTCGGATTTATTATTGTCGTTCCACCTGGGTTACTTTTGACAAATTTTTGTTTCTAATAACTTATGTGTTTGTATGCGTGCATTTTTGCCAATAGCGATGTGTATTGGGTTGTGTATATCAGACAAGATTGGGTTAAAATCATCAATATAAAATTCAGTTATGTTTGACATCAATCTAGAAGACAATAAAAAATAATCTACCACACTAATATTTTTACAAGTTCTTTTACCTATACCACTGTCTAGTCCAATTCTTGAGTTACCAATATATAAATTATTTTTCCTGCATAGGCTCAACAATTCATAACCATATGCATTAGCTTGACGAGTACACTGAGTGGATCTTTCCAATGGTATATTTAGTTCTGTCAGTTTCTTATAATCCATCATATAAGAAAGCATATCACTATCCCCTTCTAAATTAAACAAACCAAGTATGGTATCATCTGGTATGATATAATCACTCAGTGTACTGGTTTTAGCATTAAAATCTCCAACTAAAGCATAGTGCATATCCGAATGTTTAAGTAAATATACTAGCTCACATTCTATCTCATCAAATGCTTCAGCATTAGAATATTTTGACCCCTCTGGTGGAATATAAACACAATCTATTAAAATATCACAATTTGAACCAGTAATATCTTTGGACATTTTTACCCACTGAACATATTGGCTATCAGTTTTTAAAAAATCAATGATTTTTTCTAGTTCATACTTATATAAAATAGATATACCACCAGACTTTTTTCTCATTTGCTTTCAATTTTTATGAAAACTTGTGTACCCTTTTGGTAAGCATATGATATCATTTTCTTCCAGTTTTGTTTCAGCAAAAATACAGAAATCATAATTGAAAACTGTATCATTAAATTCTTGAAATTTCAATTTTGATTTTAGACCACATACATTTAGAAATAATAATTGTAATTTACTGGTACATGTATCATTTTCTTTAAGAATCCCAGATTCTTGTTCTCCCGTACACCTGTCCTATAACCTGTCTGTCTGTTGTTGAGTAGGGTCAGTGTTGTTGCAGTCCTGATCTTGTGGCCTGTCCATTCCTCTCCCCTGAGGAGGACCCATTTTCCCCTGCCTCAATGGGGGTGGTGGCCCACTTGGAATAAACCGTTTCTTGTCAATAAATAGTTTATTTACAATGTACCCAATGTACCTAATACACAACCAGGTACCCCAAGTTCAAGAAAAAGGCAAAACTCTGACATTAATGAAAAAGACAATAAAAAGTTGAAAACAATTGAACAGCCGTATATCCCTCATCTGACCGAATCAGAAAAGTTCTTGTTCTCTGCAATTCAGAATCTGGCATCAAACATAACTATAAGTTTTAAGTAATAGTCCACGTAAGAATCAGGCAAAATGCTTACAATTGATGGCACAAGAAGGAATAAAAACGCAAACTTTCGATCATGGACTTTGAGATCTGTGTAAGATATAATCATTTGAAATTTAGTTGAATTGTACAGTGAAAAATGCCAGGAAATTTTCTCGCCAAATTTTTTTCTGTATAACCACTTTTTCAAATGTAAAATCTTATTTTTTTACAACCAAGAGATTTTTTTAATTCGAAACTTGCTTGTTACAAAAGAACTTCACAGTCCAAGCATCTGCGAAGAACCCCTGTGAAATATCTGTCTAACTATCCAGGGAATAGCTAGAATATATGTCAATAACATAATTGAAAATCCTAGAATTGATAAGAAATGATTAAAATCATCATAATTTCTATCACATATCTTGTACCCCAATAAAAGGTGTACAAGTGAGATCTTGGAATCATAATTAACAGCTTTAAGAAGTTCATCAACCTGTTCCCAAAAGTGTTTTTGATAATCGCATAAAAAAAATGCATATAGTCTTCATCAACGCTGCATACATTACATTTATTATCTCTACTCATTTGCCATTTTTTGAGTAGAATTTTTATGGGAATAATATATTGAATAAGCTTCCATCTAAAAATTTTAATTTTATTTTCTTGTATAGTTTTAAAAATAAACTCTAAAATATTGTTCTTTTTAGGCCGGTCTGTTAGGCCTAATACCTTTATCCATGTATTTATTCCAATAGGTTCAGAAATCTTTTTGGAATCCAGTGTTTGGTAAAATGATTTATTTGTCAAGTCGACTACTTTAATACTTTAATATTTATATCTTTCCATCTTAAGTTCTGTTGTATATTTAATGTAGTTTTACAGAATCTTCAGATTTTAGAGTTAGAAGCCATGATTTTGGAATGGCTAGTTTCAATGTGCTTATCTCTGTAATCCAGTTATTTTTATTATTTAGTTTCTGTAATATAAAGGCTTCAGATATATTTCCGTTTCCATCGATTATGTCATTTATATATATAATACCGCTATCAATCCAATTCTTAAAGATAAGACATTTATTATTAAATTTTATCATTTTATTCCCCCAAATAATCTGTTTTCTAATATGTGCAAATTTTTTAATATTCCTGTCGTATCTCCCGCCACCTGTTGTTAACCAACAAGTTATAACTTCTACATAGAATGTTGGAATTTTTTCAATATCTTTTAGTGATTTAACTTCATCTAAATTCATGTGACAAATTAATAAGTTTGTTTCAAACATTCCTAGATATTTTTTGGGAATAGTTTTCCATTTGGCTTCATCGGGCGTCAAAAGTCTTGACACCCAAGATGCTCTTAGCGATTTAGAATAATTATCAAAGTCGATCATGTTTAAGCCTCCATCTTCATATGTCCCAATAACAGTATTTCTCTTGACTTTGTCATTTTTTCTTCCCCAAATAAATCTGAAACAGCATCTCTCTATTTCTTTTATATATTAATTAGGAATACATATTGCAGTGGCACAGAAAGTAAATATCGGAAGTACTAAAGATTTGATAATAAGTATTTTACCAACCATCGTCGATTTTCTTTTCTCCCACGATTTTAACAAGTTTTTCATCTTTTCAATTTTAGGTTCCCAATTAAAACGTTCACATTCGTCTTTATTATGTCCAAAATATATACTGAGAGCTTTATTAGGCTCATCTGTCCATTTCATATCTTCAATTTTATCTTTACAGTTTTTAAGTTTTCCAATCCAAATTCCTTCCGTTTTATTACGATTTAGTTTTAACCCGGAAAATGACCCAAAAATTTCAATTTCATTCATCGATCTCGATATATCATATATAGAACTACAAAACAATGTTGTATCGTCCGCTAGTTGCGAAATCTTAATACAATGTGATTTTTTATATAATGTAACTTTTATACCCTTAATATCTTTTCAGCTTCATATTCTAATTGCCATGATTTCAACAGACAAAACAAAAAGTAAAGCAGACAAAGGACATCCTTATCGAATGCCTCTGGTATTCCTAAATACATTAGATATCCAACCGTTATTAATTATACAGGCTTGTATTTCATTATACAAAGTTTCAACCCAAGATATAAAAGATTCATTGAAGCCATAGTGCTTTAAAACATTTATCATAAACGCCCATTCTAAAGAGTCGAAGGCTTTTGTAAAGTCTACGAATATAATTACCCCATTGATTCTGTATTTATCAGCATAATCAATTATATCCTCGATTAGACTAAAATTGAAACCAATGAATCGCTTTTTTATGTTACCTGTTTGGTCTTCATTTACTAATTTTGGAAGAACACATTTCAGACGCTGGGCTAACACATGTGACAGAATCTTTAAATCTACATTAAGTAAGGAGATTGGTCTATAATTATCTAAATTTGTCGGATCATTTTTCTTAAAAATCAGTGATAAAACGCTAGTGCGTTGAGAATACGAGAGTAGCCTTTCTTTCCCCCTTTATTTAAAACATTGACAAGTATTGATTTCAGTTTTCCCCAAAATGCCCTATAAAACTCTAACGTTATTCCATCTGACCCTAGAGATTTATTCAACTTCATATTAGCTATATCTTTTGTACATTCTTCCACTGTTATCTCTCCATCGCAGGTTTTAAATTCTTTGGACGGAATATTATTCTCCTTTTCAGTATTGTTAATATATTTTTTAACAATGTATTATCGAGGTGTCTTGATGAATATAATTTTTTATAATAATCTCTTATTGTATCAAGGATTTCACTCTGATCAGTAGCTATATCACCGTTTTGTTTCTTGATTTTGTTTATAAATTTCTTAGCTTGTCTCTTTTTTTCTACCCCAAGGAAAAAAGAATATTTTTTTTCGCCCAGTTCTATCCACTTTTCTCTCGAACGTACTTGCTTTTTCGACGTACAAAAATTCTAATTTAGTTTCGAGGTCATTAATTTTTTTTGATAACTTTTCATCATCGCTGGAAAGTTTATCATAAACTTTCAGACATTGTTCCAATTCTGTCTCTAATGTTTTTGTTACCTCCCTTGTTTCTTTTGATTTATATTCTTGTAATACAATATTGTTAGCTCCCTTATTTCAGTTTTCAAGCTATCCCACAATAACCTTATATCATATTTACTGTTACTAATTTTAAAGGAATATCTATCAATAAGATCATTGAAATATTTTGGTATTCTATATCGTTTAATATTGATTGATTTAATTTCCAGAACCCCTTTCCCCTCTCTGATGAACCAGTATTAATAGACAAACACACACCTTGGTTGTTAATTGATTTAATAACCGATGGCTTAATTTTACAAGTTTCTACTAAAGATACATATTCTTTTCCAATTAGGAAAAGATGAATTCTACTTGCACTTGTTCCGTCTTTCCTTCTCCGGGTAAACTGTTGTATATTCTTATTTTGAGACCTCCAAATATCAATCAGATCATTTTCTTTGATTAATTTTTTTAAACTATCGACTGGTTCGCTAAATTTTGTATTTACGTTATGTTTTCTATCTATTCTTGTTAGGGCTTCGTTAAAATCTCCCCCTATTAACAGTATACCTACAATATATTTTTAATGAAGCTATTAACTTTTTTGAAAAAGGTGTTACGTTCAGTTCTGCAATTAGGTGCATAAATGTTTGCTAAAGAAAAAACAAGTTCACCTATTTCAATATTCAGTAATATAATACGACCGTTTTCATCATTATGTTGGTCAATAAGTTAATAGTCAATAGATTTCTTTAGTAAAATTGCAACTCCCCTGCTAGAGGTAGATCCGCTATTACAGTATATGAAAAAATCATCGTTATTATTAAATTTTTCTCGTAGTTCCTTATCAAAATGTGTTTCTTGAAGAAACCCTATTGTGGGCCCTAGAATTTTTAAGCCATTCTAAAACCCTATTAGTATTTATCCTTATTTCTTATTCCTTTAACATTTAACGTACACAGATTTATTATATTGTTTTGTTTCATTTTTATGGGTGAGAGTATGCAGACATAGACATAGACAGACACATACATAATAAATAAATAAAAACAATGACATCATAACATAAAAAAACTCAACATATTGTTTTCTAATATAGTTTCTACAATAAGACATTGTTTTGACACCAGTAAAGTTGTGAACATAATACATATACACGATTTGTTTACAACTGATGTGTATTGTACATATTGATAAAAGTACATTGACGTAACCTTGACATATATTGGAATAGTCCACTTTGTTAAATTTGTGTATTCCGTGTGGTATTCGGGTTCCGATATAATGGGCTTATTTCTTGAAAAGAATATGTGAGTAAGTGACAAACTCGTTAACCAAGTTAATATCAAATAGATAATTAAGGACTTTGTTCCTGATATGTATTCAACTTCAAATGAATTTACATAGTGAAGAAAACCCTGATTTTGATCTATCTGTAACACGGAGTATAAAGGTGATAGGATATAAATACATAGTACCCATAAGGTTGTATAAATATACTTCAAATGCACGAATAAGCTATTTTTTTTAGGATTTGGCATGTGCTGAATATATTGCTTTAACAAAACCATGTTACTTGTTTGGATAGGCGGTGTATAAATAGTTACAGGTTGATCAATTGCTCTAAAAATAGTAAGTGTGTAAACGTAGTGCATAACTTTAAATACCTGTTTTGTCAGCCAGTTTATTAATAGTAGCGGGAAAAACCCTTCATAACCACTACATTTGGGACTCTTTTTTATCATTGAAATAACTTTTTCATTCGATGTTTTGACAAACGAACCACTGTGAAACAAACGATGATAATGAGACATGTTTTTTTAAGTACGTGGATCATTTGCACAGTCACCTTTATGGAAAATAGGTTTGATTGGTATACAACCGCTGGATTTATGAAAACGACATTTATATTCTCTGCGAAATTTAGGATCGTCTCGCTTTGAAATATTTCTCGTGCTATGATCTACAACAGATTTTTCTTTGAATGTGTTATAAATATTTTGTACATTTTGTTTGCATTTCAATTTATTAATCTCACTTTTAATATTACAGGTAACAACGCACCATATAGCAAATAATATTATCACAATCCAACATTCACTCTGATAGAGAGCTTCAAAAAAAAATTTTTGTTCTTTTTTTAATACCTTTTTTCTGTTTTTTTTAAACATTATAATGATAATAGCGTATATTTAGTTAAGTTTTTGCTTTCTTTGCTGCTTTTCCACCACTTGTTTTGTCTTGTAAAATGTCAGTCGGTAGGTGGTGTGTGACTTACAACTGGTGGTCTCCTGTTTCCTGATGCTGGAGTACCTATAAATTTGTCTAAAGAGGTCTGATTTTTATCTTTCTCCACTGTAGGATCTGCTTTTGTCTTTGTTTTTAATTTGTTTTTTCTTGATTTTTCTTGGTTTTCAGTATTCTGGTCCTCCTTTGCATTCCCTGTATCTCTTTTTTATTTTTGCAGTGTCATTTTGTTCTTCTGACTCACTGTTCTCATGTGACTCACTTTCTTTGTATAGTGTACTTTGTCTATCATTTTGTGTCAACTTTTGTGACATGATTTGCATACCCAATCATTGGGGCAATATTGAAATACATGTCCATGTTCTAAACATTTGTGGCATAGCCTTTCATTTCCAGATTCTCTTGATTTTGAAATAAATTCTGGTTGACCACTGTGAAACACTGTTGCCAAGTATTTACCAATTGGGAGTGTTCGTGGAATGGGTTTCTCTAGGGTTTTACTAATGACAATCCTATCACCTGTTTCACAATTGGTGAGTTTGCCATCTACTCTTAATCTTTCTATAAATATACCCTGTATATTGCATCCTTCAATAGACAATGCACGTTCTATTTGGCTATCATCTGCAGATATCGGTATACCTTTAACTTTGATTCGGATAGTATTAGGCTGCAGTCTACCTGGATTATGAGGATTTTGTGAATGCAAGGGCACATGCCTGCCACGCAAGTGTAGACCTTGTACTAACAGCGACAGTTTGTCTTCCTCATTATCCATGTAGATTCTCCACATTTCTCTGATTCTCTGAATCCCTTTTATGCAGCCTGCTGGTACTTTAGTACCGATCGCCTTGTATATCTCGATATTGTTGAGCCATTCAGATTTCGAAGGTATCGCACCACCGAAAAAATCGTAATCTTTCAAGAATATGGGCTTAACACTTTCGCTGGGAAACCGAGAGGGGGTCTGTTTACTGCTTGCTGTTTCGTTTGGACTATCAACTTGATTAGTTATTGTTATATTTGTCAATGCGTCGGCGTATGACGCCATGTTTCCTTTGTTTATGTTTTTGTTCGTCGTTTCAATTTCAGTTTTCTTGTATTGAACTTCTTTCAGACTTTTTAACAATCTCAGAATATGTTCATCTGCCATTAACTTACACAATTTTTCTACATTTGAGGCCATCTTCTACTTAAGGTTTGCTTATTTTCTACTTTATGCAGAGTTAGAGTATCGTATAGCGAGTCTTGACTAGCTAAGGGACGTCACTCTCAAATGTAAAATCTTGTTAGAATTTGTTTTTATATCAAAATGAATGCATCTAAGCCAAAAAGCTAAAAACAAAATTTTTGATGTGCCGCCAACTGCCTGCCCTTAGCTAGAATACTTCTAAATATGTTAAAGGAGAAAATGAACCAAATGGAGTTGAGTATAGAAGGGAAGATATCGGCGAAAATAGACTCTGCGCTTGAAATCAAAGTCAAAGAAGAAGCATGTAAAATGAAACAAGACATTCAAAGATTTCGATCGCATAAATGAAAAGATGGATAATGAGCAAAAATCCTACGATGATCTGGTAAAAGAAAAAGACAGTGATTCCAGCAAAACTACTCGTCTGGCTAACATAGTGATTACAAACCTAGAATACGATGCGCGTGAAAAAGGCGATAACCAAGTCGCTGTAAACAAGGTAAAGACTCTCTTTAGAGACGGACTCACAATTCCCGATATCAAGATCAAGTCAGTCAGTAAGAAAACAGGAAGGGAGAATCATAATGGAGTAATTATTGTAGAACTCGAGGACATAACATAAAAGACCATCTTTAGTCAAAAACGCAAACTGAAAAATAGCACAGTCTACAAAAAAGTTTACATTGACAATGACTTATCGCTAGAAACGAGGAACTTCCAGAACAACATGAGAACAATAATCAAAGAAGTGGGCAAAGAAAAGGACATTGTATTTGAAGGTAATAGACTGGTACATAAACGTCATAGGGCAGTCTGCGGCTAGGTGTATGGAACTGTCGAGGATGGTCATGGCGGAAAAACGATAACTCGAATTTTAGACGATTAGTTCTTGAACACACTAACTGTGATATATTTGCGATATGTGAAACTTTTCTAAGCAATGACGAAGAGCTTAGTTTTGATGGATACAAATGGATAGGACACAATCGAGCAATCCTGCATAGAAACGCTGTTCGAGGTTCTGGTTTAGTCGGCGCATTTATTCGTTCAGAGTTGTTTAATTCTTTTGGCATCGATATTATTGACAAAAGTGTTGAAGGAATATTATGGATACATTTTAAACATAAACATAGCGACTTTAATTTCTGTCTTGGAATATGTTATTTACCACCAAGTATATCGACCCGACAAAATGATCAGGAAATATTTTTTGACACTCTTCTGAATCAAATATATTGTCATCGACGCAAAGGTAAAACAATTATCTGTGGCGATTTCAATGCTAGGTGTGGATATAACACGGACTATATAGAAGGCATTGACGACGTGTCACCACGATCAGTTATTGATTCCACTGAAAATCATAACGGGGATCTATTTTGTGATTTCTTATCGGACGTTAATTTCGCCAGGTTGAATGGAAGAAGTGGAAAAAACGATTTTAGTTACGTATCATCATCCGGCAAATCTGTTGTTGATTCCATCTGCGTTCCATATGAACAGATGAGTTATATATCGGTCTTCAATGTCGTGCGAATGACCGATTTCATTAATGCAGCGAATTATCAGCCAGAAAGTATTCCTGATCAT
Source organism: Limnoperna fortunei (assembly GCA_944474755.1). Lineage (NCBI taxonomy): Eukaryota > Metazoa > Mollusca > Bivalvia > Mytilida > Modiolidae > Limnoperna > Limnoperna fortunei. Next base: position 6,125,158 of record OX104113.1, read on the forward strand.
TCTTTATTACTTTGTGAGCTTAAATATGACATCCCCATAATTCGTAATCAGTCTGGAGCCGAGACCGAAGATAAGATCAAACGCAATACGAGGCACATTCCGGAAAACTTTCTTGCCGACGAAAATATAGATCAGATAGTACGAGACACGATAACAAGGATAAAACACTTGATCGACGTAGATCGTGACGTCCAGAGTGCGTATAATGAATTTCAAGAGCTAATTCATCATGAAATGCGCGATAAACTGCCTATTGTAAGACAAGGAACTTATTGGAACGAAACCCTTCCAATGGAACTTAACATGTGAATATGAGAACAATGGCTTAATTTTCAAGGCCCCGGATTCGCAAACGACGTTTAAAGGAAATCTATTGCTCAGAAAGGGAAACGTTTGATAGATTAAACCGAAAGCTCAAAAGAAAATATAACGACCAGAGACAAAAAAATTGCAAGATCAACTAGATTCGATTCGAGTTGTAAACGGGATTTCTGGCGAAGTATTGGCAAGCTTGGAATAGCAAATGACCGAAAGGAACAAATACCGTGGGAAACAGTCAATGCAGACGGAAGTGTTAGTACAGATGGAGACTCTTTTTACAAGACATACCAACATTGATGAAACCGACTATCCGGTTAACTACGAAGGTAACGACGAACTGAACAAACTCAATGCTAACATCAGTCGAGAGGAAATCGTAAGAGCCGTTGAACACCTAACACGTTAAAACGCATTTATTTTAATGGTTTTCGAAATTTAAATATAACACATTTTGTACATGTATTGCATATTTAACTTTTTAAAACATTTTTAAATATGGCGAAAATGTATGTTTTAATAGATAATTATTTTTAACTTAAATAGTAGGTACTTTTTACAGTGAAGTCGTGATCAATAATATCATATATTTTAATTTTTATGGTTTTAGTGAAGTCTGTACATAAGTGTCTCATAAGTCTTCATAAGGTTGAATATTAGATCTTTTTAATTATGTTGTTATTATTGTAATTGTACAAATATGTTTGATCGATTATGTGACACTCTAATAAAATAAAATTAAATTAAAAAAATTATCAAACAAACAACGCAAAATATTTGAACTCAAATTAATAATAAAGATATTAGTACTGTACGACACATCGGTATAGTGTGACGGGATCGGGTACGGGCTGTGGGATGACGACGGATGTTCCAGTGAATGCACGTTATTTGATTAAATAATAATGCGAGCGGTATATCTATTTACGCAGTTTATTTACAAATATACAATTCATAAATCTCGAGACACATTGATGATGATCCTAAAATTACATATAGCCTCCGCTATACAAGAAATACATAAGTATTACAACTTATTAACAAAGACGAATTATAACACGTCTTAATAGCTCAAACGCTTAACCAAAACTCCCTGTAACATTTCATCCTGACCCCCTACTTACACAAAGACATAAATATCTTTTACTGCAAAAACAGCAAAACGTTGTGTAACAAATTTATAACTTTAACCCTAGACATAACTCTATGCCGGTAGCAGGTCGTTCCGTCCCCAGATCGATCCGGCCCCGGTCGATTCTTCCCCGGACGATCCGCCCCCTAGTCGATTCGTCCACTATTTCTTGGTCGATCCGTCCCCAGTAAATAATTATAAGTATATTACTATATTTAATTTTATTTTAACTGTTTTTCAGTGGAAATTGAAAAAAGTGTTGAATAAAATTTAGTTTAATAATTAAATAAACAAAAAATGGTATGACTTTTTAATTATATTTAATTTTGATACAATTGATTTTAATTGGAAATTGTTAAAGTGTTAATTAAAATAAGTTTAATAATTAAATAAACAAAATATAGTGTTTTTAATTAATTAAATGATTTAAACAGTTTTGATCAGTGCAGATAGGGGTAATTACCCTTTGATTACTTTTAAATTGTTTGTTTAACAACTGTAAGCTACATGTATGCTTTGTATGATTTATTCTGCATCCAAGCTGACTATGACACTGCATACCCCAGCATTCCCTACGCCAGCAGATATTGAGACAAGTGACATCGAGTGAACTTTGAAAAAAACTTATGTTTCTTATCATGTTCTTTATGTTTTTTTAATTATTTTTATTGTTATCATTATTAAATATAACAAAGTAATAAAATTATTTCTACTGTCTCTACTGTTTTAATATACTATTATCTGACACGGGTCAAATGTTGGTTCGAATCATGCCAAATCATGGTCACAAATTCCCATGCATTCTCGGCAATCAAAATCAAAATTCCAGTGTACTACCATACTTACAAATACTACTTATGAAGGTTTTTTTTATATTTTCCCTACCTTCTTTATTTATTTTCCCTACCTTTGGTTTTACTCGGGACGGAACGACCAAGGGAGTGACGATTCAACCTGGGACGTATCGACTTGGGACGGATCGACTAGGGGACGGATTGGTTTGGGGACAGATCATCTCGAAATCAATTAGATTCAGTAATCTACAATCATTTATCAAATTAGTCTCTCTCCTCATTTTAACTTTCACAGAGCACCCAAACATGTGGGAATTATTTATAAAACATAAAATTATTACAATAGACTAATAAACATCCTGGGCGGCGATAATTAGAAAATGGGTGGATGAAATCGATCAATCACACTTTTTGTGTGCATTATAATACAATTAGACATTTCTTTGTCGTTTTCATAACTTCTGACTGTAAATTACAAAGATGATCCGAATAGAATTTTCCCCGGATCTAATAGTCTCGATAATCCAGACGCTTAATTACATTTGTGCGTCTGGATTCATTACCGTCTCCATGGGAGACGGTACACATAGTCAAATGACGATCAGTCTTCGGAGTAAATGACTCTCTGTTACTCGATTGGGTGGTTTACTAAATCTATAAATTTGTTTGTCATTTCATTGGATTACGTCAGGATCGCACTGGTATGTGTACTGAAATTTCGATATATTCTCACGAATCGGGGTTGTAATCAGTATTTTAGTGTAGTAATGTTACGTTCCACATATTGACTACATTCAATGCATTGGTCAGTGAACAATTAAAGGTAAACTTTATACCAAAATCTCCCTACTTTATAAAGCTGTTTTGAAAAAAATTATAAGTTCTGTCTCTTTATTTTCGTTAATCAGTATTTTAGTGTAGTAATGTTACGTTCATTCAATGCATTGGTCAGTGGACAATTAAAAGGTAAACATTGTACCAAAATCTCCCTACTTTTTAAAGCTGTTTGGGTTAGGAAAAAATTGTATGTTCTGTATCTTTATTTTCGTTCTGATATTGATGCAAATTTAACAAAACATTTTTTTACCTCTCACTTTGAACATTTGTTTAGGGAGTCAACTTGTGTTTAATTATTTTTTAAAAAGCACGTGTGAAGCACCATTGGATAATAGTTTAGTATAAACAAGGTCCTTACAAGGTACATGTATATTGTTTACCTATCCTACATATAAATTACAAAAAACCCGATCCTTTAATAATTCCATAAAATTTGTAATGCAGCTAAGAGACGGTTAGCTTTTTAGAAAAGCTAAACTTGGGTGCTTTCCATTATCCGATACGTACCAGTTGTACCTCCCAAAACTGAAATGGAACGCGACGTACCTATCGGAACGTCTGATTCGTCAATTTTTTGGTTCCAACTTTGTTCCAAGATGGCGGACACAGACACGGAAAATGTGATGTAGAAGTGAATTTTAAGCTTTAGTCGAAAATAAAAAAAAGAACAACCGTTGACATTGTGAAAATCTATCAAAGGAGTGAAAGAGTGAAATTTTAAGTCACGTATGGTTATATTTATGGTATATCAATGTATTTTTAAGCGCAGCCATTTTGAAACAAATCGTCTGCCTTGGACGTTCCATTATCCCGAACCGATCCAGACGGTACGTACCGGATAATGGAAAGCAAGCCTGGTCTCTATATTGAACTCGTATTCATTACGCCCAAAACTGGGCGTAGTTTTTGATTGGATGATATTTTTATTGTCTAAAAAATTACTTCGTTAATATCAAAAAGTGTATAACAAATTGTACCAAAGTTTACATTTGAATATTTTTATAAAATATTACTTATCAATTAATTAAACAAATATTGTTGTTATGCACAATCAAGAGTGAATCTTACTGTGATGTCATATGATAAGTATAGACATGTTAACCTGGTCTCCTGGTGCAATATTTTTCATTGACGCAAGCTTCACTTCAAATATAACACCAGGCTTACTTTCCATTATCCGGTACGTACCGTGATCGGTTCGGGATAATGGAACGTCCAAGGCTGACGATTTGTTTTAAAATGGCTGCGCTTAAAAATACAGTGATATACCATAAATATAACCATACGTGTCTTAAAATTTCACTCTTTCACTCCTTTGATAGATTTTTACAATGTCAAAGGTTGTTCTTTTTTTTATTTTCGTCTAAAGCTTTAAATTCACTTCCACATCACATTTTCCGTGTCTGTGTCCGCCATCTTGGAACAAAGTTGGAACCAAAAAATTGACGAATCAGACGTTCCGATAGGTACGTCGCGTTCCATTTCAGTTTTGGAAGGTACAACTGGTACGTACCGGATAATGGAAAGCACCCCAGGTCAGGACCTCCGTGATAAGCATTTTCATTGGTTGATAATATGACGCCATTTAATATCGCATGCACATGCCAATCTTTTTTTAAATCTGGGAATATCTTTTCTTTATAAAATTTAAATATAAATTATATTTTACCTTTACGTTTAAATTATGAAATCATAATGTAAACTCAGCTAAGAAATGTAAACATTGAACGTCACAAAGAGAATGACGTCATAATACGTTCGTTCTACTTGAACTTATCTATAATGCTAAATGGTCAGTCTAGAGAATACTCGAACGTCAAATTTCAACGCTGTCACCGTTGAAATCCAATGCTCCTGACCTGACGTTATATCCGAAGGCCGCTTAGGTTCATGAGGATATCATCGTCAGGGTACCAGAATATAGACATGTTTGCATGGTTTTTCTGATTTAAAAATAGGCCCTAAAAATAGAATCATTGTTTTGTCTCCACCTGTCGGTAGCGAAATTCCCAGACGCTATTATATATGCGTCTGGGTGATCGAGACTACGGATCTAACTATGTTTTATCGCCTGAATATAGCTGAAATATTGCTGCTCGGGCGTTAAACACCATTAATCAATCAATCAATCTAACTGTTTTGTTTCCCTTTCCCTATGTGCTCCCCTGGCTCTCGCGCAAACCGAAAGTATCCTCGTGTAACGTAAAGTCGGTCACCTAAGCCTATATATATTTTTTCATTCCAAACGGCTTTGTGCTCGTTTGTTCATATGTTTATTTGTTTTAATCAACTTCTCATCAGTATTCCTTCGGTAGTATTAATAGCCTTTCCATGCAGTAATACCGGTAAACTACCTATTTGTTATTATTGAAAATTCAAATGGCGGCGATCTCACGTGACTTAAAATCGGTCACATGATCTGTTTCTATTTTTTCACTTTCTAGGCCAAAGCAAACACACTATTTTGTTTTAAAACGCAATAAAATATATTAAAGGAATAAATTATTAATTATAATTTTCTAATAAGCTTAATGAAAATTTAATGTTCAAGAATTAATATCTGATGAAAACTGAGACTGATTTTTATAACCACGTCTCACAACTCTCTCTTTTGTGCAATAAATTAAATTCACCCAGTGTCCACAACTTTCACACTTTGCCCACTTAGTAAACACAAAACTTACACTTTGTCTCACCTCTTCAGGATCAAACAGCTTACATACACATTTTCTGAATGCACTCTGTAGATTATTGTAAGTAAGATTTGCAGGCCAAGCTACAAACATCATATTTAGTAATAGCACATTCTTTTGATCTCATAGTTTTATGGCATCAGTTTTCATATATTTTTTGTAATGGTCCATAGCATCCTACATCAAGATGTTGTAGAAGATGCGAGGTATGGGCTGGTAATATTTGCATAATAATGTTGTTTTTCGTCGCCCATTCAATGTCCATCTAAAATCAGCAAGACGTTCTGATTGTGTGGTATAAATTTTGTAAAGTGGTTGCTCAGCCAATCTAAAAACAAAGATAAATTGGACCATCCAGAGTCAAAGACTTTACCAACAGTGCCAGAAGATTTTCCTTCAAGTAAATCCATGAGGTGCTTTACTAGTTTTTGTTCTTCGTCAAGTTATAGCAATGGCGATTTTCCCATGGTGAAACAATCTGGATCTATGTCCCCTGCAACTCGATCTCTTAGAGTTTGGAAAGGAACAGAATATATCTTCGAAGATTTCCTTATTGACATACCATCATCAATAACTGCAATGTAAGCATCTTTCATGGCTTCTTGGTTGTAGTTTCTGGCTCTTCCAGAAGGTAGGAGAACAGAGTTGATCTGAAATATAGAAAGAAGATGATATTAGTCATTAAATTTGGTTCATATTATTATTATTATTATTATTATTATTATTATTTTTATTGTTATTATTATTATTATTATTATTATTATTATTATTATTATTATTATTATTATTATTATTATTATTATTATTATTATTATTATTATTATTATTATTATTATTAATGACGTGCCCTAAACAGCATTAAAAGTACAGTGAAACGGTGATATTTTGAGGTTTTCGGGAAAAAAAAGATTTTTAAAAAGCCTCTTAATTATCAAATGTAAATTTTGAATCTAATTTAAAATGTAGGTTTTATAAAGACTAACGTATCAAAAGTATAGAAAATCAAGATAACTTCATTCTATTTAAAAGACTATTTTCATAACTCAAATCATTGCATTGTATCACACGTGGGGTTATAACTAATTTCAGGTACGGTTTACTGAGCTATTGCGCGATAATATAGTTCAATGTTTGCATTTACCGAAGCAATTACTTTCTATCTGTAATATTGTTTTGATTATTTTTCAGGTGAAAAACAGTATGTTTTGTATTTAGAAATGTAATACTTTTGTTATTTGCATTTGAATTAAAATATAATTCTGTTCATATATTCTTACGCGATCAAGCTGGCTAGGTGTTGTATTCATTACATTATGTGCACGTGATTATGTGTCATAACCATTTATTGTAAATGTGTTGAACAAATAAATATTTCGTACTATTATCATAAATGCACATTAAATCTGCTCTCATCTGAATTTAATTATATAATTAACGCATTGTAAATATGTCCAACAATAATGAATTTCTTGCTACTGTTTTAATGGTGTATTAAACAATTTTCGTGATGTAAACCGTTAATATTCCATGGCTGCCTGTGCTGCTGCAGTGTATCATCATGATGTCCTAACAGTAAACAAGATTTTCACATGTACATCTTTGCAAAATAAAAATAACACATAAATCAATGTATTGAGAATTTCGAATATTTTTAAAACAAACGATAACCAGTCCTTTATCTCAATTGGGATTGCAGATTTAACAAACGGTACAAATGTCATGAATGTTAATAATTTGGGACAAAGATTGCACACCGACTTGATTAGGGAAGTATTACGAATCTGTAATTTCTGTCGAAAATTTAAATGATGAAAACGTTTCTACTTTAGCATTGTCTTATTATTGGTTTTATGCACTTTTTAATTTTCCAGTTATTTTGTTGTTGTCGCATCATACAGAAATAAATTATTTTAATTAATTTTTTTAATACAGGTCTCAATTGCATTTTCCAGTATCTTTCTTTTCTTTAAATAATTCAAATGTCTAAAAATGTTAACTAAGCCCACTATAAGGCTGCATATGCCAAAAGCAATTGACTTTCCATATTGGGCCTCAAACGTACAGGTTCAACTAGTCCGATAATCCTCTGCCGTCCAACGCTTTTATTTTTTTTTTTGCGTGGGATGCAAAAAAAAAATAATAAAGCTTTGGACGGCATAGGATTCTCGGACTAAGGTTCAACATGTTGAGGTCGTATCATGCTGCGCTCGGCGAAGCTTTTTATTCTTTACTGTTATTGTTGTTTATAGTATTAATTACACAATTTCTATTTTTATTATAGGACATTTATCAGATATTACAATACAAAATGACTTCTTGTTTTAATCCTCCAATTACTTTAATTGAGTTTCCCCGATATGGTTACAACCATATCTTTTCTTGTTATAAATAATTCAAATCTGGCAAAGACCAAATCCTGTCTAATTTCATTTCCAATAAACAATGTATTATATACATGTTCAGTTGTCTTTGGACCATATTATTTTAATTTGTTCCATCATGTCTTCTCCCATTGTTATTGATTGTGCTATATTAAACACCAAAATTTCCCGCAAAAACGGTGACAATGTGTAAGGTGCTTGCTACTTTTAAAACTAAAAAAAAATGTAGGTTACTTGGCCTAAAACGATCGTTATTTAGGCTGACAGAGAATGGAATGTAAACACTTCCCACAATGCTACTATGAAGGAATTCCCTTGGAGAAACTTATTTTTAGGTATAATTTGAAGTTGGACCAAAAGGTTACAATTGCGCAATTATTTGTTTACATGACAACGGGAAATTTTTTAACCCAAAATAGTATGCAGAAGAAAATACACCGAGGCATCTGATTGGATGTTGGATTTCTGAAAATAGCAAAATTAAAAATTATAAACATTATTGATTGAAAATGCTCGATATTTGGACGGAAATTTTTAAGATCCTTGAAAATTGAGCTTAAAACGATTAAAGAGGGAGGTTAGAAATTGTGTCAGTGCCATTTAAATGTCATTATTTCAATCAAAATTTTCAGTCATTTTTGCTGCATGACCTATACTTTTTTATTTGTTAATAATGAAGTTTTTCATTTCAATTTACACAAAAAAACTGTTTTCCGGGGGGAAATTTTCTGAGGTTTTTCGCACAAATGAACTTAATTGCCAGGGGTACCATATAGGAAATGCATTGTAAATAATTGCGCTTTTGTAACCTATATGGAACTGAGATTTCTTCCAGAATACTTGATTTATTGACCCATTTTTAATTCTAAAATTTGAATTCGTCACAGAATGTCAAGTTATGTATAAATTATTTATTAATAACGATTTGTTAAAAAAATATAGTATGTTTCTAAAATATACGTATGTTTTCATAGGAAATCTAGGGTGGGCTACTATAACGAGTTTTTGCGGTCTGTTAGGTAAAAATTGTTGCTGACGTTTTTGGGGGAAATTGTTTAATACATTCAAATGCAGCGTTTGACATCAAAAACACATATTTTATGCTAGGCTTAAGTCTCTTAGCCGACTTTTTTTTGACCTCTTTTCAGCCAAATTGAATTATTGGGGTTTTAAGCATTTTAGTATGTTGTATCCATGAATGACATCGCCTTTGTTGAATTTGGATGCAGTTGGCTTTAATGGGACTGCTTCTGACATACGGACATAAAATAGGACTCACCAAGTATTATCATAGCTAGCTATAGTCTGTTTCAAAAATGTGGCTTTTCACAGATTCTACGAAAAAATCGTTTTCGGCCTTCAGATCTTTATTCGAGAAAAAATGTTGAAGAAGAAAGTTATTCCAGAATTGACTCGTGTATCAAATATACAAATAACGACCGAAAACAAGTACAATAACTCGAATTTTGCTAAGCAGCAACACATGATTGTCGGAAAACATGATGAAAAATGCGATTAATTTTGATAGAGGGTGGCCTCCAGAAAATTCCAACGAACAAACAACCCTTGAAGATAACTTTATTTTATTTTGGGAAACATTTGGATATTGCCCAAGTATGATACCATAACATTTCGGGCTCATTCTGACACTTCCAATGTTGCCTATAGGTTACAATTGCGCAATTATTTGTTTACATGACAACGGGAAATTTTTTAACCCAAGATAGTATGCAGAAGAAAATACACGGAGGCATCTGATTGGATGTTGGATTTCTGAAAATAGCAAAATTAAAAATTATAAACATTATTGATTGAAAATGCTCGATATTTGGACGGAAATTTTTAAGATCCTTGAAAATTGAGCTTAAAACGATTAAAGAGGGAGGTTAGAAATTGTGTCAGTGCCATTTAAATGTCATTATTTCAATTAAAATTGTCAGTCATTTTTGCTGCATGACCTATACTTTTTTATTTGTTAATAATGAAGTTTTTCATTTCAATTTACACAAAAAAACTGTTTTCCGGGGGGAAATTTTCTGAGGTTTTTCGCACAAATAAACTTAATTGCCAGGGGTACAATATAGGAAATGCTTTGTAAATAATTGCGCTTTTGTAACCTATATGGAACTGAGATTTCTTCCAGAATACTTGATTTATTGACCCATTTTTAATTCTAAAATTTGAATTCGTCACAGAATGTCAAGTTTTGTATAAATTATTTATTAATAACGATTTGTTAAAAAATTATAGTCTGTTTCTAAAATATACGTATGTTTTCATAGGAAATCTAGGGTGGGCTACTATAACGAGTTTTTGCGGTCTGTTAGGTAAAAATTGTTGCTGACGTTTTTGGGGGAAATTGTTTAATACATTCAAATGCAGCGTTTGACATCAAAAACACATATTTTATACTAGGCTTAAGTCTCTTAGCCGACTTTTTTTTGTTTTGACCTCTTTTCAGCCAAATTGAATTATTGGGGTTTTAAGCATTTTAGTATGTTGTATCCATGAATGACATCGCCTTTGTTGAATTTGGATGCAGTTGGCTTTAATGGGACTGCTTCTGACATACGGACATAAAATAGGACTCACCAAGTATTATCATAGCTAGCTATAGTCTGTTTAAAAAAATGTGGTTTTTCACAGATTCTACGAAAAAATCGTTTTCGGCCTTCAGATCTTCATACGAGAAAAAATGTTGAAGAAGAAAGTTATTCCAGAATTGACTCGTGTATCAAATATACAAATAACGACCGAAAACAAGTACAATAACTCGAATTTTGCTAAGCAGCAACACATGATTGTCGGAAAACATGATGAAAAATGCGATTAATTTTGATAGAGGGTGGCCTCCAGAAAATTCCAACGAACAAACAACCCTTGAAGATAACTTTATTTTATTTTGGGAAACATTTGGATATTGCCCAAGTATGATACCATAACATTTTGGGCTCATTCTGACACTTCCAAATGTTGCCTATAGGTTACAATTGCGCAATTATTTGTTTACATGACAACGGGAAATTTTTTAACCCAAGATAGTATGCAGAAGAAAATACACGGAGGCATCTGATTGGATGTTGGAGTTCTGAAAATAGCAAAATTAAAAATTATAAACATTATTGATTGAAAATGCTCGATATTTGGACGGAAATTTTTAAGATCCTTGAAAATTGAGCTTAAAACGATTAAAGAGGGAGGTTAGAAATTGTGTCAGTGCCATTTAAATGTCATTATTTCAATCAAAATTTTCAGTCATTTTTGCTGCATGACCTATACTTTTTTATTTGTTAATAATGAAGTTTTTCATGTCAATTTACACAAAAAACTGTTTTCCGGGGGGAAATTTTTGAGGTTTTTCGCACAAATGAACTTAATTGCCAGGGGTACAATATAAGAAATGCATTGTAAATAATTGCGCTTTTGTAAACTATATGGAACTGAGATTTCTTCCAGAATACTTGATTTATTGACCCATTTTTAATTCTAAAATTTGAATTCGTCACAGAATGTCAAGTTTTGTATAAATTATTTATTAATAACGATTTGTTAAAAAATTATAGTCTGTTTCTAAAATATACGTATGTTTTCATAGGAAATCTAGGGTGGGCTACTATAACGAGTTTTTGCGGTCTGTTAGGTAAAAATTGTTGCTGACGTTTTTGGGGGAAATTGTTTAATACATTCAAATGCAGCGTTTGACATCAAAAACACATATTTTATACTAGGCTTAAGTCTCTTAGCCGACTTTTTTTATTTTTGACCTCTTTTCAGCCAAATTGAATTATTGGGGTTTTAAGCATTTTAGTATGTTGTATCCATGAATGACATCGCCTTTGTTGAATTTGGATGCAGTTGGCTTTAATGGGACTGCTTCTGACATACGGACATAAAATAGGACTCACCAAGTATTATCATAGCTAGCTATAGTCTGTTTAAAAAAATGTGGTTTTTCACAGATTCTACGAAAAAATCGTTTTCGGCCTTCAGATCTTTATACGAGAAAAAATGTTGAAGAAGAAAGTTATTCCAGAATTGACTCGTGTATCAAATATACAAATAACGACCGAAAACAAGTACAATAACTCGAATTTTGCTAAGCAGCAACACATGATTGTCGGAAAACATGATGAAAAATGCGATTAATTTTGATAGAGGGTGGCCTCCAGAAAATTCCAACGAACAAACAACCCTTGAAGATAACTTTATTTTATTTTGGGAAACATTTGGATATTGCCCAAGTATGATACCATAACATTTTGGGCTCATTCTGACACTTCCAATGTTGCCTATATGGAACTGAGATTTCTTCCAGAATACTTGATTTATTGACCCATTTTTAATTCTAAAATTTGAATTCGTCACAGAATGTCAAGTTTTGTATAAATTATTTATTAATAACGATTTGTTAAAAAATTATAGTCTGTTTCTAAAACATACGTATGTTTTCATAGGAAATCTAGGGTGGGCTACTATAACGAGTTTTTGCGGTCTGTTAGGTAAAAATTGTTGCTGACGTTTTTGGGGGAAATTGTTTAATACATTCAAATGCAGCGTTTGACATCAAAAACACATATTTTATACTAGGCTTAAGTCTCTTAGCCGACTTTTTTTTGTTTTGACCTCTTTTCAGCCAAATTGAATTATTGGGGTTTTAATCATTTTAGTATGTTGTATCCATGAATGACATCGCCTTTGTTGAATTTGGATGCAGTTGGCTTTAATGGGACTGCTTCTGACATACGGACATAAAATAGGACTCACCAAGTATTATCATAGCTAGCTATAGTCTGTTTAAAAAATGTGGCTTTTCACAGATTCTACGAAAAAATCGTTTTCGGCCTTTAGATCTTTATACGAGAAAAAATGTTGAAGAAGAAAGTTATTCCAGAATTGACTCGTGTATCAAAAATACAAATAACGACCGAAAACAAGTACAATAACTCGAATTTTGCTAAGCAGCAACACATGATTGTCGGAAAACATGATGAAAAATGCGATTAATTTTGATAGAGGGTGGCCTCCAGAAAATTCCAACGAACAAACAACCCTTGAAGATAACTTTATTTTATTTTGGGAAACATTTGGATATTGCCCAAGTATGATACCATAACATTTTAGTCTCATTCTGACGCTTCCAATGTTGCCTATATGGAACTGAGATTTCTTCCAGAATACTTGATTTATTGACCCATTTTTAATTCTAAAATTTGAATTCGTCACAGAATGTCAAGTTTTGTATAAATTATTTATTAATAACGATTTGTTAAAAAATTATAGTCTGTTTCTAAAATATACGTATGTTTTCATAGGAAATCTAGGGTGGGCTACTGTAACGAGTTTTTGCGGTCTGTTAGGTAAAAATTGTTGCTGACGTTTTTGGGGGAAATTGTTTAATACATTCAAATGCAGCGTTTGACATCAAAAACACATATTTTATACTAGGCTTAAGTCTCTTAGCCGACTTTTTTTGTTTTGACCTCTTTTCAGCCAAATTGAATTATTGGGGTTTTAAGCATTTTAGTATGTTGTATCCATGAATGACATCGCCTTTGTTGAATTTGGATGCAGTTGGCTTTAATGGGACTGCTTCTGACATACGGACATAAAATAGGACTCACCAAGTATTATCATAGCTAGCTATAGTCTGTTTAAAAAAATGTGGTTTCTCACAGATTCTACGAAAAAATCGTTTTCGGCCTTCAGATCTTTATACGAGAAAAAATGTTGAAGAAGAAAGTTATTCCAGAATTGACTCGTGTATCAAATATACAAATAACGACCGAAAACAAGTACAATAATTCGAATTTTGCTAAGCAGCAACACATGATTGTCGGAAAACATGATGAAAAATGCGATTAATTTTGATAGAGGGTGGCCTCCAGAAAATTCCAACGAACAAACAACCCGTGAAGATAACTTTATTTTATTTTGGGAAACATTTGGATATTGCCCAAGTATGATACCATAACATTTTGGGCTCATTCTGACACTTCCAATGTTGCCTATAGGTTACACTTGCGCAATTATTTGTTTACATGACAACGGGAAATTTTTTAACCCAAGATAGTATGCAGAAGAAAATACACGGAGGCATCTGATTGGATGTTGGAGTTCTGAAAATAGCAAAATTAAAAATTATAAACATTATTGATTGAAAATGCTCGATATTTGGACGGAAATTTTTAAGATCCTTGAAAATTGAGCTTAAAACGATTAAAGAGGGACGTTAGAAATTGTGTCAATGCCATTTAAATGTCATTATTTCAATCAAAATTTTCAGTCATTTTTGCTGCATGACCTATACTTTTTTATTTGTTAATAATGAAGTTTTTCATTTCAATTTACACAAAAAACTGTTTTCCGGGGGGAAATTTTTGAGGTTTTTCGCACAAATGAACTTAATTGCCAGGGGTACAATATAGGAAATGCATTGTAAATAATTGCGCTTTTGTAAACTATATGGAACTGAGATTTCTTCCAGAATACTTGATTTATTGACCCATTTTTAATTCTAAAATTTGAATTCGTCACAGAATGTCAAGTTTTGTATAAATTATTTATTAATAACGATTTGTTAAAAAATTATAGTCTGTTTCTAAAATATACGTATGTTTTCATAGGAAATCTAGGGTGGGCTACTATAACGAGTTTTTGCGGTCTGTTAGGTAAAAATTGTTGCTGACGTTTTTGGGGGAAATTGTTTAATACATTCAAATGCAGCGTTTGACATCAAAAACACATATTTTATACTAGGCTTAAGTCTCTTAGCCGACTTTTTTTTGTTTTGACCTCTTTTCAGCCAAATTGAATTATTGGGGTTTTAAGCATTTTAGTATTTTGTATCCATGAATGACATCGCCTTTGTTGAATTTGGATGCAGTTGGCTTTAATGGGACTGCTTCTGACATACGGACATAAAATAGGACTCACCAAGTATTATCATAGCTAGCTATAGTCTGTTTAAAAAAATGTGGTTTTTCACAGATTCTACGAAAAAATCGTTTTCGGCCTTCAGATCTTTATACGAGAAAAAATGTTGAAGAAGAAAGTTATTCCAGAATTGACTCGTGTATCAAATATACAAATAACGACCGAAAACAAGTACAATAACTCGAATTTTGCTAAGCAGCAACACATGATTGTCGGAAAACATGATGAAAAATGCGATTAATTTTGATAGAGGGTGGCCTCCAGAAAATTCCAACGAACAAACAACCCTTGAAGATAATTTTATTTTATTTTGGGAAACATTTGGATATTGCCCAAGTATGATACCATAACATTTTGGGCTCATTCTGACACTTCCAATGTTGCCTATATGGAACTGAGATTTCTTCCAGAATACTTGATTTATTGACCCATTTTTAATTCTAAAATTTGAATTCGTCACAGAATGTCAAGTTTTGTATAAATTATTTATTAATAACGATTTGTTAAAAAATTATAGTCTGTTTCTAAAATATACGTATGTTTTCATAGGAAATCTAGGGTGGGCTACTATAACGAGTTTTTGCGGTCTGTTAGGTAAAAATTGTTGCTGACGTTTTTGGGGGAAATTGTTTAATACATTCAAATGCAGCGTTTGACATCAAAAACACATATTTTATACTAGGCTTAAGTCTCTTAGCCGACTTTTTTTTGTTTTGACCTCTTTTCAGCCAAATTGATTTATTGGGGTTTTAAGCATTTTAGTATGTTGTATCCATGAATGACATCGCCTTTGTTGAATTTGGATGCAGTTGGCTTTAATGGGACTGCTTCTGACATACGGACATAAAATAGGACTCACCAAGTATTATCATAGCTAGCTATAGTCTGTTTAAAAAAATGTGGTTTTTCACAGATTCTACGAAAAAATCGTTTTCGGCCTTCAGATCTTTATACGAGAAAAAATGTTGAAGAAGAAAGTTATTCCAGAATTGACTCGTGTATCAAATATACAAATAACGACCGAAAACAAGTACAATAACTCGAATTTTGCTAAGCAGCAACACATGATTGTCGGAAAACATGATGAAAAATGCGATTAATTTTGATAGAGGGTGGCCTCCAGAAAATTCCAACGAACAAACAACCCTTGAAGATAACTTTATTTTATTTTGGGAAACATTTGGATATTGCCCAAGTATGATACCATAACATTTTGGGCTCATTCTGACACTTCCAATGTTGCCTATATGGAACTGAGATTTCTTCCAGAATACTTGATTTATTGACCCATTTTTAATTCTAAAATTTGAATTCGTCACAGAATGTCAAGTTTTGTATAAATTATTTATTAATAACGATTTGTTAAAAAATTATAGTCTGTTTCTAAAATATACGTATGTTTTCATAGGAAATCTAGGGTGGGCTACTATAACGAGTTTTTGCGGTCTGTTAGGTAAAAATTGTTGCTGACGTTTTTGGGGGAAATTGTTTAATACATTCAAATGCAGCGTTTGACATCAAAAACACATATTTTATACTAGGCTTAAGTCTCTTAGCCGACTTTTTTTTGTTTTGACCTCTTTTCAGCCAAATTGAATTATTGGGGTTTTAAGCATTTTAGTATGTTGTATCCATGAATGACATCGCCTTTGTTGAATTTGGATGCAGTTGGCTTTAATGGGACTGCTTCTGACATACGGACATAAAATAGGACTCACCAAGTATTATCATAGCTAGCTATAGTCTGTTTAAAAAAATGTGGTTTTTCACAGATTCTACGAAAAAATCGTTTTCGGCCTTCAGATCTTTATACGAGAAAAAATGTTGAAGAAGAAAGTTATTCCAGAATTGACTCGTGTATCAAATATACAAATAACGACCGAAAACAAGTACAATAACTCGAATTTTGCTAAGCAGCAACACATGATTGTCGGAAAACATGATGAAAAATGCGATTAATTTTGATAGAGGGTGGCCTCCAGAAAATTCCAACGAACAAACAACCCTTGAAGATAACTTTATTTTATTTTGGGAAACATTTGGATATTGCCCAAGTATGATACCATAACATTTTGGGCTCATTCTGACACTTCCAATGTTGCCTATATGGAACTGAGATTTCTTCCAGAATACTTGATTTATTGACCCATTTTTAATTCTAAAATTTGAATTCGTCACAGAATGTCAAGTTTTGTATAAATTATTTATTAATAACGATTTGTTAAAAAATTATAGTCTGTTTCTAAAATATACGTATGTTTTCATAGGAAATCTAGGGTGGGCTACTATAACGAGTTTTTGCGGTCTGTTAGGTAAAAATTGTTGCTGACGTTTTTGGGGGAAATTGTTTAATACATTCAAATGCAGCGTTCGACATCAAAAACACATATTTTATACTAGGCTTAAGTCTCTTAGCCGACTTTTTTTTGTTTTGACCTCTTTTCAGCCAAATTGAATTATTGGGGTTTTAAGCATTTTAGTATGTTGTATCCATGAATGACATCGCCTTTGTTGAATTTGGATGCAGTTGGCTTTAATGGGACTGCTTCTGACATACGGACATAAAATAGGACTCACCAAGTATTATCATAGCTAGCTATAGTCTGTTTCAAAAATGTGACTTTTCACAGATTCTACGAAAAAATCGTTTTCGGCCTTCAGATCTTTATTCGATAAAAAATGTTGAAGAAGAAAGTTATTCCAGAATTGACTCGTGTATCAAATATACAAATAACGACCGAAAACAGGTACAATAACTCGAATTTTGCTAAGCAGCAACACATGATTGTCGGAAAACATGATGAGAAATGCGATTAATTTTGATAGAGGGTGGCCTCCAGAAAATTCCAACGAACAAACAACCCTTGAAGATAACTTTATTTTATTTTGGGAAACATTTGGATATTGCCCAAGTATGATACCATAACATTTTGGGCTCATTCTGACACTTCCAATGTTGCCTATAGGTTACAATTGCGCAATTATTTGTTTACATGACAACGGGAAATTTTTTAACCCAAGATAGTATGCAGAAGAAAATACACGGAGGCATCTGATTGGATGTTGGAGTTCTGAAAATAGCAAAATTAAAAATTATAAACATTATTGATTGAAAATGCTCGATATTTGGACGGAAATTTTTAAGATCCTTGAAAATTGAGCTTAAAACGATTAAAAAGGGAGGTTAGAAATTGTGTCAGTGCCATTTAAATGTCATTATTTCAATCAAAATTTTCAGTCATTTTTGCTGCATGACCTATACTTTTTTATTTGTTAATAATGAAGTTTTTCATTTCAATTTACACAAAAAACTGTTTTTCGGGGGGAAATTTTTGAGGTTTTTCGCACAAATGAACTTAATTGCCAGGGGTACAATATAGGAAATGCATTGTAAATAATTGCGCTTTTGTAACCTATATGGAACTGAGATTTCTTCCTGAATACTTGATTTATTGACCCATTTTTAATTCTAAAATTTGAATTCGTCACAGAATGTCAAGTTTTGTATAAATTATTTATTAATAACGATTTGTTAAAAAATTATAGTCTGTTTCTAAAATATACGTATGTTTTCATAGGAAATCTAGGGTGGGCTACTATAACGAGTTTTTGCGGTCTGTTAGGTAAAAATTGTTGCTGACGTTTTTGGGGGAAATTGTTTAATACATTCAAATGCAGCGTTTGACATCAAAAACACATATTTTATACTAGGCTTAAGTCTCTTAGCCGACTTTTTTTATTTTTGACCTCTTTTCAGCCAAATTGAATTATTGGGGTTTTAAGCATTTTAGTATTTTGTATCCATGAATGACATGGCCTTTGTTGAATTTGGATGCAGTTGGCTTTAATGGGACTACTTCTGACATACGGACATAAAATAGGACTCACCAAGTATTATCATAGCTAGCTATAGTCTGTTTAAAAAAATGTGGTTTTTCACAGATTCTACGAAAAAATCGTTTTCGGCCTTCAGATCTTTATACGAGAAAAAATGTTGAAGAAGAAAGTTATTCCAGAATTGACTCGTGTATCAAATATACAAATAACGACCGAAAACAAGTACAATAACTCGAATTTTGCTAAGCAGCAACACATGATTGTCGGAAAACATGATGAAAAATGCGATTAATTTTGATAGAGGGTGGCCTCCAGAAAATTCCAACGAACAAACAACCCTTGAAGATAACTTTATTTTATTTTGGGAAACATTTGGATATTGCCCAAGTATGATACCATAACATTTTGGGCTCATTCTGACACTTCCAATGTTGCCTATATGGAACTGAGATTTCTTCCAGAATACTTGATTTATTGACCCATTTTTAATTCTAAAATTTGAATTCGTCACAGAATGTCAAGTTTTGTATAAATTATTTATTAATAACGATTTGTTAAAAAATTATAGTCTGTTTCTAAAACATACGTATGTTTTCATAGGAAATCTAGGGTGGGCTACTATAACGAGTTTTTGCGGTCTGTTAGGTAAAAATTGTTGCTGACGTTTTTGGGGGAAATTGTTTAATACATTCAAATGCAGCGTTTGACATCAAAAACACATATTTTATACTAGGCTTAAGTCTCTTAGCCGCCTTTTTTTTGTTTTGACCTCTTTTCAGCCAAATTGAATTATTGGGGTTTTAATCATTTTAGTATGTTGTATCCATGAATGACATCGCCTTTGTTGAATTTGGATGCAGTTGGCTTTAATGGGACTGCTTCTGACATACGGACATAAAATAGGACTCACCAAGTATTATCATAGCTAGCTATAGTCTGTTTAAAAAATGTGGCTTTTCACAGATTCTACGAAAAAATCGTTTTCGGCCTTTAGATCTTTATACGAGAAAAAATGTTGAAGAAGAAAGTTATTCCAGAATTGACTCGTGTATCAAAAATACAAATAACGACCGAAAACAAGTACAATAACTCGAATTTTGCTAAGCAGCAACACATGATTGTCGGAAAACATGATGAAAAATGCGATTAATTTTGATAGAGGGTGGCCTCCAGAAAATTCCAACGAACAAACAACCCTTGAAGATAACTTTATTTTATTTTGGGAAACATTTGGATATTGCCCAAGTATGATACCATAACATTTTGGGCTCATTCTGACACTTCCAAATGTTGCCTATAGGTTACAATTGCGCAATTATTTGTTTACATGACAACGGGAAATTTTTTAACCCAAGATAGTATGCAGAAGAAAATACACGGAGGCATCTGATTGGATGTTGGAGTTCTGAAAATAGCAAAATTAAAAATTATAAACATTATTGATTGAAAATGCTCGATATTTGGACGGAAATTTTTAAGATCCTTGAAAATTGAGCTTAAAACGATTAAAGAGGGAGGTTAGAAATTGTGTCAGTGCCATTTAAATGTCAATATTTCAATCAAAATTTTCAGTCATTTTTGCTGCATGACCTATACTTTTTTATTTGTTAATAATGAAGTTTTTCATTTCAATTTACACAAAAAACTGTTTTCCGGGGGGATATTTTTGAGGCTTTTCGCACAAATGAACTTAATTGCCAGGGGTACAATATAGGAAATGCATTGTAAATAATTGCGCTTTTGTAAACTATATGGAACTGAGATTTCTTCCAGAATACTTGATTTATTGACCCATTTTTAATTCTAAAATTTGAATTCGTCACAGAATGTCAAGTTTTGTATAAATTATTTATTAATAACGATTTGTTAAAAAATTATAGTCTGTTTCTAAAATATACGTATGTTTTCATAGGAAATCTAGGGTGGGCTACTATAACGAGTTTTTGCGGTCTGTTAGGTAAAAATTGTTGCTGACGTTTTTGGGGGAAATTGTTTAATACATTCAAATGCAGCGTTTGACATCAAAAACACATATTTTATACTAGGCTTTAGTCTCTTAGCCGACTTTTTTTTGTTTTGACCTCTTTTCAGCCAAATTGAATTATTGGGGTTTTAAGCATTTTAGTATGTTGTATCCATGAATGACATCGCCTTTGTTGAATTTGGATGCAGTTGGCTTTAATGGGACTGCTTCTGACATACGGACATAAAATAGGACTCACCAAGTATTATCATAGCTAGCTATAGTCTGTTTAAAAAATGTGGTTTTTCACAGATTCTACGAAAAAATCGTTTTCGGCCTTCAGATCTTTATACGAGAAAAAATGTTGAAGAAGAAAGTTATTCCAGAATTGACTCGTGTATCAAATATACAAATAACGACCGAAAACAAGTACAATAACTCGAATTTTGCTAAGCAGCAACACATGATTGTCGGAAAACATGATGAAAAATGCGATTAATTTTGATAGAGGGTGGCCTCCAGAAAATTCCAACGAACAAACAACCCTTGAAGATAACTTTATTTTATTTTGGGAAACATTTGGATATTGCCCAAGTATGATACCATAACATTTCGGGCTCATTCTGACACTTCCAATGTTGCCTATATGGAACTGAGATTTCTTCCAGAATACTTGATTTATTGACCCATTTTTAATTCTAAAATTTGAATTCGTCACAGAATGTCAAGTTTTGTATAAATTATTTATTAATAACGATTTGTTAAAAAATTATAGTCTGTTTCTAAAACATACGTATGTTTTCATAGGAAATCTAGGGTGGGCTACTATAACGAGTTTTTGCGGTCTGTTAGGTAAAAATTGTTGCTGACGTTTTTGGGGGAAATTGTTTAATACATTCAAATGCAGCGTTTGACATCAAAAACACATATTTTATACTAGGCTTAAGTCTCTTAGCCGACTTTTTTTTTGTTTTGACCTCTTTTCAGCCAAATTGAATTATTGGGGTTTTAATCATTTTAGTATGTTGTATCCATGAATGACATCGCCTTTGTTGAATTTGGATGCAGTTGGCTTTAATGGGACTGCTTCTGACATACGGACATAAAATAGGACTCACCAAGTATTATCATAGCTAGCTATAGTCTGTTTAAAAAAATGTGGTTTCTCACAGATTCTACGAAAAAATCGTTTTCGGCCTTCAGATCTTTATACGAGAAAAAATGTTGAAGAAGAAAGTTATTCCAGAATTGACTCGTGTATCAAATATACAAATAACGACCGAAAACAAGTACAATAATTCGAATTTTGCTAAGCAGCAACACATGATTGTCGGAAAACATGATGAAAAATGCGATTAATTTTGATAGAGGGTGGCCTCCTGAAAATTCCAACGAACAAACAACCCGTGAAGATAACTTTATTTTATTTTGGGAAACATTTGGATATTGCCCAAGTATGATACCATAACATTTTGGGCTCATTCTGACACTTCCAATGTTGCCTATATGGAACTGAGATTTCTTCCAGAATACTTGATTTATTGACCCATTTTTAATTCTAAAATTTGAATTCGTCACAGAATGTCAAGTTTTGTATAAATTATTTATTAATAACGATTTGTTAAAAAATTATAGTCTGTTTCTAAAATATACGTATGTTTTCATAGGAAATCTAGGGTGGGCTACTATAACGAGTTTTTGCGGTCTGTTAGGTAAAAATTGTTGCTGACGTTTTTGGGGGAAATTGTTTAATACATTCAAATGCAGCGTTTGACATCAAAAACACATATTTTATACTAGGCTTAAGTCTCTTAGCCGACTTTTTTTTGTTTTGACCTCTTTTCAGCCAAATTGATTTATTGGGGTTTTAAGCATTTTAGTATGTTGTATCCATGAATGACATCGCCTTTGTTGAATTTGGATGCAGTTGGCTTTAATGGGACTGCTTCTGACATACGGACATAAAATAGGACTCACCAAGTATTATCATAGCTAGCTATAGTCTGTTTAAAAAAATGTGGTTTTTCACAGATTCTACGAAAAAATCGTTTTCGGCCTTCAGATCTTTATACGAGAAAAAATGTTGAAGAAGAAAGTTATTCCAGAATTGACTCGTGTATCAAATATACAAATAACGACCGAAAACAAGTACAATAACTCGAATTTTGCTAAGCAGCAACACATGATTGTCGGAAAACATGATGAAAAATGCGATTAATTTTGATAGAGGGTGGCCTCCAGAAAATTCCAACGAACAAACAACCCTTGAAGATAACTTTATTTTATTTTGGGAAACATTTGGATATTGCCCAAGTATGATACCATAACATTTTGGGCTCATTCTGACACTTCCAATGTTGCCTATATGGAACTGAGATTTCTTCCAGAATACTTGATTTATTGACCCATTTTTAATTCTAAAATTTGAATTCGTCACAGAATGTCAAGTTTTGTATAAATTATTTATTAATAACGATTTGTTAAAAAATTATAGTCTGTTTCTAAAATATACGTATGTTTTCATAGGAAATCTAGGGTGGGCTACTATAACGAGTTTTTGCGGTCTGTTAGGTAAAAATTGTTGCTGACGTTTTTGGGGGAAATTGTTTAATACATTCAAATGCAGCGTTTGACATCAAAAACACATATTTTATACTAGGCTTAAGTCTCTTAGCCGACTTTTTTTTGTTTTGACCTCTTTTCAGCCAAATTGAATTATTGGGGTTTTAAGCATTTTAGTATGTTGTATCCATGAATGACATCGCCTTTGTTGAATTTGGATGCAGTTGGCTTTAATGGGACTGCTTCTGACATACGGACATAAAATAGGACTCACCAAGTATTATCATAGCTAGCTATAGTCTGTTTAAAAAAATGTGGTTTTTCACAGATTCTACGAAAAAATCGTTTTCGGCCTTCAGATCTTTATACGAGAAAAAATGTTGAAGAAGAAAGTTATTCCAGAATTGACTCGTGTATCAAATATACAAATAACGACCGAAAACAAGTACAATAACTCGAATTTTGCTAAGCAGCAACACATGATTGTCGGAAAACATGATGAAAAATGCGATTAATTTTGATAGAGGGTGGCCTCCAGAAAATTCCAACGAACAAACAACCCTTGAAGATAACTTTATTTTATTTTGGGAAACATTTGGATATTGCCCAAGTATGATACCATAACATTTTGGGCTCATTCTGACACTTCCAATGTTGCCTATATGGAACTGAGATTTCTTCCAGAATACTTGATTTATTGACCCATTTTTAATTCTAAAATTTGAATTCGTCACAGAATGTCAAGTTTTGTATAAATTATTTATTAATAACGATTTGTTAAAAAATTATAGTCTGTTTCTAAAATATACGTATGTTTTCATAGGAAATCTAGGGTGGGCTACTATAACGAGTTTTTGCGGTCTGTTAGGTAAAAATTGTTGCTGACGTTTTTGGGGGAAATTGTTTAATACATTCAAATGCAGCGTTCGACATCAAAAACACATATTTTATACTAGGCTTAAGTCTCTTAGCCGACTTTTTTTTGTTTTGACCTCTTTTCAGCCAAATTGAATTATTGGGGTTTTAAGCATTTTAGTATGTTGTATCCATGAATGACATCGCCTTTGTTGAATTTGGATGCAGTTGGCTTTAATGGGACTGCTTCTGACATACGGACATAAAATAGGACTCACCAAGTATTATCATAGCTAGCTATAGTCTGTTTAAAAAAATGTGTTTTTTCACAGATTCTACGAAAAAATCGTTTTCGGCCTTCAGATCTTTATACGAGAAAAAATGTTGAAGAAGAAAGTTATTCCAGAATTGACTCGTGTATCAAATATACAAATAACGACCGAAAACAAGTACAATAACTCGAATTTTGCTAAGCAGCAACACATGATTGTCGGAAAACATGATGAAAAATGCGATTAATTTTGATAGAGGGTGGCCTCCAGAAAATTCCAACGAACAAACAACCCTTGAAGATAACTTTATTTTATTTTGGGAAACATTTGGATATTGCCCAAGTATGATACCATAACATTTTGGGCTCATTCTGACACTTCCAATGTTGCCTATATGGAACTGAGATTTCTTCCAGAATACTTGATTTATTGACCCATTTTTAATTCTAAAATTTGAATTCGTCACAGAATGTCAAGTTTTGTATAAATTATTTATTAATAACGATTTGTTAAAAAATTATAGTCTGTTTCTAAAATATACGTATGTTTTCATAGGAAATCTAGGGTGGGCTACTATAACGAGTTTTTGCGGTCTGTTAGGTAAAAATTGTTGCTGACGTTTTTGGGGGAAATTGTTTAATACATTCAAATGCAGCGTTTGACATCAAAAACACATATTTTATACTAGGCTTAAGTCTCTTAGCCGACTTTTTTTTGTTTTGACCTCTTTTCAGCCAAATTGATTTATTGGGGTTTTAAGCATTTTAGTATGTTGTATCCATGAATGACATCGCCTTTGTTGAATTTGGATGCAGTTGGCTTTAATGGGACTGCTTCTGACATACGGACATAAAATAGGACTCACCAAGTATTATCATAGCTAGCTATAGTCTGTTTAAAAAAATGTGGTTTTTCACAGATTCTACGAAAAAATCGTTTTCGGCCTTCAGATCTTTATACGAGAAAAAATGTTGAAGAAGAAAGTTATTCCAGAATTGACTCGTGTATCAAATATACAAATAACGACCGAAAACAAGTACAATAACTCGAATTTTGCTAAGCAGCAACACATGATTGTCGGAAAACATGATGAAAAATGCGATTAATTTTGATAGAGGGTGGCCTCCAGAAAATTCCAACGAACAAACAACCCTTGAAGATAACTTTATTTTATTTTGGGAAACATTTGGATATTGCCCAAGTATGATACCATAACATTTTGGGCTCATTCTGACACTTCCAATGTTGCCTATATGGAACTGAGATTTCTTCCAGAATACTTGATTTATTGACCCATTTTTAATTCTAAAATTTGAATTCGTCACAGAATGTCAAGTTATGTATAAATTATTTATTAATAACGATTTGTTAAAAAAATATAGTATGTTTCTAAAATATACGTATGTTTTCATAGGAAATCTAGGGTGGGCTACTATAACGAGTTTTTGCGGTCTGTTAGGTAAAAATTGTTGCTGACGTTTTTGGGGGAAATTGTTTAATACATTCAAATGCAGCGTTTGACATCAAAAACACATATTTTATGCTAGGCTTAAGTCTCTTAGCCGACTTTTTTTTGTTTTGACCTCTTTTCAGCCAAATTGAATTATTGGGGTTTTAAGCATTTTAGTATGTTGTATCCATGAATGACATCGCCTTTGTTGAATTTGGATGCAGTTGGCTTTAATGGGACTGCTTCTGACATACGGACATAAAATAGGACTCACCAAGTATTATCATAGCTAGCTATAGTCTGTTTCAAAAATGTGACTTTTCACAGATTCTACGAAAAAATCGTTTTCGGCCTTCAGATCTTTATTCGATAAAAAATGTTGAAGAAGAAAGTTATTCCAGAATTGACTCGTGTATCAAATATACAAATAACGACCGAAAACAAGTACAATAACTCGAATTTTGCTAAGCAGCAACACATGATTGTCGGAAAACATGATGAAAAATGCGATTAATTTTGATAGAGGGTGGCCTCCAGAAAATTCCAACGAACAAACAACCCTTGAAGATAACTTTATTTTATTTTGGGAAACATTTGGATATTGCCCAAGTATGATACCATAACATTTTGGGCTCATTCTGACACTTCCAATGTTGCCTATAGGTTACAATTGCGCAATTATTTGTTTACATGACAACGGGAAATTTTTTAACCCAAGATAGTATGCAGAAGAAAATACACGGAGGCATCTGATTGGATGTTGGAGTTCTGAAAATAGCAAAATTAAAAATTATAAACATTATTGATTGAAAATGCTCGATATTTGGACGGAAATTTTTAAGATCCTTGAAAAAATTGAGCTTAAAACGATTAAAAAGGGAGGTTAGAAATTGTGTCAGTGCCATTTAAATGTCATTATTTCAATCAAAATTTTCAGTCATTTTTGCTGCATGACCTATACTTTTTTATTTGTTAATAATGAAGTTTTTCATTTCAATTTACACAAAAAACTGTTTTTCGGGGGGAAATTTTTGAGGTTTTTCGCACAAATGAACTTAATTGCCAGGGGTACAATATAGGAAATGCATTGTAAATAATTGCGCTTTTGTAACCTATATGGAACTGAGATTTCTTCCAGAATACTTGATTTATTGACCCATTTTTAATTCTAAAATTTGAATTCGTCACAGAATGTCAAGTTTTGTATAAATTATTTATTAATAACGATTTGTTAAAAAATTATAGTCTGTTTCTAAAATATACGTATGTTTTCATAGGAAATCTAGGGTGGGCTACTATAACGAGTTTTTGCGGTCTGTTAGGTAAAAATTGTTGCTGACGTTTTTGGGGGAAATTGTTTAATACATTCAAATGCAGCGTTTGACATCAAAAACACATATTTTATACTAGGCTTAAGTCTCTTAGCCGACTTTTTTTATTTTTGACCTCTTTTCAGCCAAATTGAATTATTGGGGTTTTAAGCATTTTAGTATTTTGTATCCATGAATGACATGGCCTTTGTTGAATTTGGATGCAGTTGGCTTTAATGGGACTGCTTCTGACATACGGACATAAAATAGGACTCACCAAGTATTATCATAGCTAGCTATAGTCTGTTTAAAAAAATGTGGTTTTTCACAGATTCTACGAAAAAATCGTTTTCGGCCTTCAGATCTTTATACGAGAAAAAATGTTGAAGAAGAAAGTTATTCCAGAATTGACTCGTGTATCAAATATACAAATAACGACCGAAAACAAGTACAATAACTCGAATTTTGCTAAGCAGCAACACATGATTGTCGGAAAACATGATGAAAAATGCGATTAATTTTGATAGAGGGTGGCCTCCAGAAAATTCCAACGAACAAACAACCCTTGAAGATAACTTTATTTTATTTTGGGAAACATTTGGATATTGCCCAAGTATGATACCATAACATTTTGGGCTCATTCTGACACTTCCAATGTTGCCTATATGGAACTGAGATTTCTTCCAGAATACTTGATTTATTGACCCATTTTTAATTCTAAAATTTGAATTCGTCACAGAATGTCAAGTTATGTATAAATTATTTATTAATAACGATTTGTTAAAAAAATATAGTATGTTTCTAAAATATACGTATGTTTTCATAGGAAATCTAGGGTGGGCTACTATAACGAGTTTTTGCGGTCTGTTAGGTAAAAATTGTTGCTGACGTTTTTGGGGGAAATTGTTTAATACATTCAAATGCAGCGTTTGACATCAAAAACACATATTTTATGCTAGGCTTAAGTCTCTTAGCCGACTTTTTTTTGTTTTGACCTCTTTTCAGCCAAATTGAATTATTGGGGTTTTAAGCATTTTAGTATGTTGTATCCATGAATGACATCGCCTTTGTTGAATTTGGATGCAGTTGGCTTTAATGGGACTGCTTCTGACATACGGACATAAAATAGGACTCACCAAGTATTATCATAGCTAGCTATAGTCTGTTTCAAAAATGTGACTTTTCACAGATTCTACGAAAAAATCGTTTTCGGCCTTCAGATCTTTATTCGATAAAAAATGTTGAAGAAGAAAGTTATTCCAGAATTGACTCGTGTATCAAATATACAAATAACGACCGAAAACAAGTACAATAACTCGAATTTTGCTAAGCAGCAACACATGATTGTCGGAAAACATGATGAAAAATGCGATTAATTTTGATAGAGGGTGGCCTCCAGAAAATTCCAACGAACAAACAACCCTTGAAGATAACTTTATTTTATTTTGGGAAACATTTGGATATTGCCCAAGTATGATACCATAACATTTTGGGCTCATTCTGACACTTCCAATGTTGCCTATAGGTTACAATTGCGCAATTATTTGTTTACATGACAACGGGAAATTTTTTAACCCAAGATAGTATGCAGAAGAAAATACACGGAGGCATCTGATTGGATGTTGGAGTTCTGAAAATAGCAAAATTAAAAATTATAAACATTATTGATTGAAAATGCTCGATATTTGGACGGAAATTTTTAAGATCCTTGAAAATTGAGCTTAAAACGATTAAAAAGGGAGGTTAGAAATTGTGTCAGTGCCATTTAAATGTCATTATTTCAATCAAAATTTTCAGTCATTTTTGCTGCATGACCTATACTTTTTTATTTGTTAATAATGAAGTTTTTCATTTCAATTTACACAAAAAACTGTTTTTCGGGGGGAAATTTTTGAGGTTTTTCGCACAAATGAACTTAATTGCCAGGGGTACAATATAGGAAATGCATTGTAAATAATTGCGCTTTTGTAACCTATATGGAACTGAGATTTCTTCCAGAATACTTGATTTATTGACCCATTTTTAATTCTAAAATTTGAATTCGTCACAGAATGTCAAGTTTTGTATAAATTATTTATTAATAACGATTTGTTAAAAAATTATAGTCTGTTTCTAAAATATACGTATGTTTTCATAGGAAATCTAGGGTGGGCTACTATAACGAGTTTTTGCGGTCTGTTAGGTAAAAATTGTTGCTGACGTTTTTGGGGGAAATTGTTTAATACATTCAAATGCAGCGTTTGACATCAAAAACACATATTTTATACTAGGCTTAAGTCTCTTAGCCGACTTTTTTTATTTTTGACCTCTTTTCAGCCAAATTGAATTATTGGGGTTTTAAGCATTTTAGTATTTTGTATCCATGAATGACATGGCCTTTGTTGAATTTGGATGCAGTTGGCTTTAATGGGACTACTTCTGACATACGGACATAAAATAGGACTCACCAAGTATTATCATAGCTAGCTATAGTCTGTTTAAAAAAATGTGGTTTTTCACAGATTCTACGAAAAAATCGTTTTCGGCCTTCAGATCTTTATACGAGAAAAAATGTTGAAGAAGAAAGTTATTCCAGAATTGACTCGTGTATCAAATATACAAATAACGACCGAAAACAAGTACAATAACTCGAATTTTGCTAAGCAGCAACACATGATTGTCGGAAAACATGATGAAAAATGCGATTAATTTTGATAGAGGGTGGCCTCCAGAAAATTCCAACGAACAAACAACCCTTGAAGATAACTTTATTTTATTTTGGGAAACATTTGGATATTGCCCAAGTATGATACCATAACATTTTGGGCTCATTCTGACACTTCCAATGTTGCCTATATGGAACTGAGATTTCTTCCAGAATACTTGATTTATTGACCCATTTTTAATTCTAAAATTTGAATTCGTCACGGAATGTCAAGTTTTGTATAAATTATTTATTAATAACGATTTGTTAAAAAATTATAGTCTGTTTCTAACATATACGTATGTTTTCATAGGAAATCTAGGGTGGGCTACTATAACGAGTTTTTGCGGTCTGTTAGGTAAAAATTGTTGCTGACGTTTTTCGGGGAAATTGTTTAATACATTCAAATGCAGCGTTTGACATCAAAAACACATATTTTATACTAGGCTTAAGTCTCTTAGCCGACTTTTTTTTGTTTTGACCTCTTTTCAGCCAAATTGAATTATTGGGGTTTTAAGCATTTTAGTATGTTGTATCCATGAATGACATCGCCTTTGTTGAATTTGGATGCAGTTGGCTTTAATGGGACTGCTTCTGACATACGGACATAAAATAGGACTCACCAAGTATTATCATAGCTAGCTATAGTCTGTTTAAAAAAATGTGGTTTTTCACAGATTCTACGAAAAAATCGTTTTCGGCCTTCAGATCTTTATACGAGAAAAAATGTTGAAGAAGAAAGTTATTCCAGAATTGACTCGTGTATCAAATATACAAATAACGACCGAAAACAAGTACAATAACTCGAATTTTGCTAAGCAGCAACACATGATTGTCGGAAAACATGATGAAAAATGCGATTAATTTTGATAGAGGGTGGCCTCCAGAAAATTCCAACGAACAAACAACCCTTGAAGATAACTTTATTTTATTTTGGGAAACATTTGGATATTGCCCAAGTATGATACCATAACATTTTGGGCTCATTCTGACACTTCCAATGTTGCCTATATGGAACTGAGATTTCTTCCAGAATACTTGATTTATTGACCCATTTTTAATTCTAAAATTTGAATTCGTCACAGAATGTCAAGTTTTGTATAAATTATTTATTAATAACGATTTGTTAACAAATTATAGTCTGTTTCTAAAATATACGTATGTTTTCATAGGAAATCTAGGGTGGGCTACTATAACGAGTTTTTGCGGTCTGTTAGGTAAAAATTGTTGCTGACGTTTTTGGGGGAAATTGTTTAATACATTCAAATGCAGCGTTTGACATCAAAAACACATATTTTATACTAGGCTTAAGTCTCTTAGCCGACTTTTTTTGTTTTGACCTCTTTTCAGCCAAATTGAATTATTGGGGTTTTAAGCATTTTAGTATGTTGTATCCATGAATGACATCGCCTTTGTTGAATTTGGATGCAGTTGGCTTTAATGGCACTGCTTCTGACATACGGACATAAAATAGGACTCACCAAGTATTATCATAGCTAGCTATAGTCTGTTTAAAAAAATGTGGTTTTTCACAGATTCTACGAAAAAATCGTTTTCGGCCTTCAGATCTTTATACGAGAAAAAATGTTGAAGAAGAAAGTTATTCCAGAATTGATTCGTGTATCAAATATACAAATAACGACCGAAAACAAGTACAATAACTCGAATTTTGCTAAGCAGCAACACATGATTGTCGGAAAACATGATGAAAAATGCGATTAATTTTGATAGAGGGTGGCCTCCAGAAAATTCCAACGAACAAACAACCCTTGAAGATAACTTTATTTTATTTTGGGAAACATTTGGATATTGCCCAAGTATGATACCATAACATTTTGGGCTCATTCTGACACTTCCAATGTTGCCTATATGGAACTGAGATTTCTTCCAGAATACTTGATTTATTGACCCATTTTTAATTCTAAAATTTGAATTCGTCACAGAATGTCAAGTTTTGTATAAATTATTTATTAATAACGATTTGTTAAAAAATTATAGTCTGTTTCTAAAATATACGTATGTTTTCATAGGAAATCTAGGGTGGGCTACTATAACGAGTTTTTGCGGTCTGTTAGGTAAAAATTGTTGCTGACGTTTTTGGGGGAAATTGTTTAATGCATTCAAATGCAGCGTTCGACATCAAAAACACATATTTTATACTAGGCTTTAGTCTCTTAGCCGACTTTTTTTTGTTTTGACCTCTTTTCAGCCAAATTGAATTATTGGGGTTTTAAGCATTTTAGTATGTTGTATCCATGAATGACATCGCCTTTGTTGAATTTGGATGCAGTTGGCTTTAATGGGACTGCTTCTGACATACGGACATAAAATAGGACTCACCAAGTATTATCATAGCTAGCTATAGTCTGTTTAAAAAAATGTGGTTTTTCACAGATTCTACGAAAAAATCGTTTTCGGCCTTCAGATCTTTGTACGAGAAAAAATGTTGAAGAAGAAAGTTATTCCAGAATTGACTCGTGTATCAAATATATAAATAACGACCGAAAACAAGTACAATAACTCGAATTTTGCTAAGCAGCAACACATGATTGTCGGAAAACATGATGAAAAATGCGATTAATTTTGATAGAGGGTGGCCTCCAGAAAATTCCAACGAACAAACAACCCTTGAAGATAACTTTATTTTATTTTGGGAAACATTTGGATATTGCCCAAGTATGATACCATAACATTTTGGGCTCATTCTGACACTTCCAATGTTGCCTATATGGAACTGAGATTTCTTCCAGAATACTTGATTTATTGACCCATTTTTAATTCTAAAATTTGAATTCGTCACAGAATGTCAAGTTTTGTATAAATTATTTATTAATAACGATTTTGTTAAAAAATTATAGTCTGTTTCTAAAATATACGTATGTTTTCATAGGAAATCTAGGGTGGGCTACTATAACGAGTTTTTGCGGACTGTTAGGTAAAAATTGTTGCTGACGTTTTTGGGGGAAATTGTTTAATACATTCAAATGCAGCGTTTGACATCAAAAACACATATTTTATACTAGGCTTAAGTCTCTTAGCCGACTTTTTTTTGTTTTGACCTCTTTTCAGCCAAATTGAATTATTGGGGTTTTAAGCATTTTAGTATTTTGTATCCATGAATGACATCGCCTTTGTTGAATTTGGATGCAGTTGGCTTTAATGGGACTGCTTCTGACATACGGACATAAAATAGGACTCACCAAGTATTATCATAGCTAGCTATAGTCTGTTTAACAAAATGTGGTTTTTCACAGATTCTACGAAAAAATCGTTTTCGGCCTTCAGATCTTTATACGAGAAAAAATGTTGAAGAAGAAAGTTATTCCAGAATTGACTCGTGTATCAAATATACAAATAACGACCGAAAACAAGTACAATAACTCGAATTTTGCTAAGCAGCAACACATGATTGTCGGAAAACATGATGAAAAATGCGATTAATTTTGATAGAGGGTGGCCTCCAGAAAATTCCAACGAACAAACAACCCTTGAAGATAACTTTATTTTATTTTGGGAAACATTTGGATATTGCCCAAGTATGATACCATAACATTTTGGGCTCATTCTGACACTTCCAATGTTGCCTATATGGAACTGAGATTTCTTCCAGAATACTTGATTTATTGACCCATTTTTAATTCTAAAATTTGAATTCGTCACAGAATGTCAAGTTTTGTATAAATTATTTATTAATAACGATTTGTAAAAAAATTATAGTCTGTTTCTAAAATATACGTATGTTTTCATAGGAAATCTAGGGTGGGCTACTATAACGAGTTTTTGCGGTCTGTTAGGTAAAAATTGTTGCTGACGTTTTTGGGGGAAATTGTTTAATACATTCAAATGCAGCGTTTGACATCAAAAACACATATTTTATACTAGGCTTAAGTCTCTTAGCCGACTTTTTTTTGTTTTGACCTCTTTTCAGCCAAATTGAATTATTGGGGTTTTAAGCATTTTAGTATGTTGTATCCATGAATGACATCGCCTTTGTTGAATTTGGATGCAGTTGGCTTTAATGGGACTGCTGCTTCTGACATACGGACATAAAATAGGACTCACCAAGTATTATCATAGCTAGCTATAGTCTGTTTAAAAAAATGTGGTTTTTCACAGATTCTACGAAAAAATCGTTTTCGGCCTTCAGATCTTTATACGAGAAAAAATGTTGAAGAAGAAAGTTATTCCAGAATTGACTCGTGTATCAAATATACAAATAACGACCGAAAACAAGTACAATAACTCGAATTTTGCTAAGCAGCAACACATGATTGTCGGAAAACATGATGAAAAATGCGATTAATTTTGATAGAGGGTGGCCTCCAGAAAATTCCAACGAACAAACAACCCTTGAAGATAACTTTATTTTATTTTGGGAAACATTTGGATATTGCCCAAGTATGATACCATAACATTTTGGGCTCATTCTGACACTTCCAATGTTGCCTATAGGTTACAATTGCGCAATTATTTGTTTACATGACAACGGGAAATTTTTTAACCCAAGATAGTATGCAGAAGAAAATACACGGAGGCATCCGATTGGATGTTGGAGTTCTGAAAATAGCAAAATTAAAAATTATAAACATTATTGATTGAAAATGCTCGATATTTGGACGGAAATTTTTAAGATCCTTGAAAATTGAGCTTAAAACGATTAAAGAGGGAGGTTAGAAATTGTGTCAGTGCTATTTAAATGTCATTATTTCAATCAAAATTTTCAGTCATTTTTGCTGCATGACCTATACTTATTTATTTGTAAATAATGAAGTTTTTCATTTCAATTTACACAAAAAACTGTTTTCCGGGGGAAAATTTTTGTGGTTTTTCGCACAAATGAACTTAATTGCCAGGGGTACCATATAGGAAATGCATTGTAAATAATTGCGCTTTTGTAACCTATATGGAACTGAGATTTCTTCCAGAATACTTGATTTATTGACCCATTTTTAATTCTAAAATTTGAATTCGTCACAGAATGTCAAGTTATGTATAAATTATTTATTAATAACGATTTGTTAAAAAAATATAGTATGTTTCTAAAATATACGTATGTTTTCATAGGAAATCTAGGGTGGGCTACTATAACGAGTTTTTGCGGTCTGTCAGGTAAAAATTGTTGCTGACGTTTTTGGGGGAAATTGTTTAATACATTCAAATGCAGCGTTTGACATCAAAAACACATATTTTATACTAGGCTTAAGTCTCTTAGCCGACTTTTTTTTGTTTTGACCTCTTTTCAGCCAAATTGAATTATTGGGGTTTTAAGCATTTTAGTATGTTGTATCCATGAATGACATCGCCTTTGTTGAATTTGGATGCAGTTGGCTTTAATGGGACTGCTTCTGACATACGGACATAAAATAGGACTCACCAAGTATTATCATAGCTAGCTATAGTCTGTTTAAAAAAATGTGGTTTTTCACAGATTCTACGAAAAAATCGTTTTCGGCCTTCAGATCTTTATACGAGAAAAAACGTTGAAGAAGAAAGTTATTCCAGAATTGACTCGTGTATCAAATATACAAATAACGACCGAAAACAAGTACAATAACTCGAATTTTGCTAAGCAGCAACACATGATTGTCGGAAAACATGATGAAAAATGCGATTAATTTTGATAGAGGGTGGCCTCCAGAAAATTCCAACGAACAAACAACCCTTGAAGATAACTTTATTTTATTTTGGGAAACATTTGGATATTGCCCAAGTATGATACCATAACATTTTGGGCTCATTCTGACACTTCCAATGTTGCCTATAGGTTACAATTGCGCAATTATTTGTTTACATGACAACGGGAAATTTTTTAACCCAAGATAGTATGCAGAAGAAAATACACGGAGGCATCTGATTGGATGTTGGAGTTCTGAAAATAGCAAAATTAAAAATTATAAACATTATTGATTGAAAATGCTCGATATTTGGACGGAAATTTTTAAGATCCTTGAAAACTGAGCTTAAAACGATTAAAGAAGGAGGTTAGAAATTGTGTCAGTGCCATTTAAATGTCATTATTTCAATCAAAATTTTCAGTCATTTTTGCTGCATGACCTATACTTTTTTATTTGTTAATAACGAAGTTTTCATTTCAATTTACACAAAACACTGTTTTCCGGGGGGAAATTTTTGAGGTTTTTCGCACAAATGAACTTAATTGCCAGGGGTACCATATAGGAAATGCATTGTAAATAATTGCGCTTTTGTAACCAAAAAAAGAAGATCTAGCAAAATGGCGGCTTTTAATTAATGATTTCATTATTTATTTTAAACTTACCTTTACAAATCTCATTTTTCTTCAAAAATTCACTGAAGCAAAACTCGACTATTTTTGTACACTAGGAAACCCAAAGTTACGTCATCAAAGTATTTACGTCATGTGATAAGTGGGATCAAAATGGCCGACCGATTTAATGAGATGACCGATTTAACGAGACGATAGGATAGAGAAAGAAATGCGTCAATTTGGTGGAGGTGTAAATAAATTAAGGACTGTTTGAAGAGTTAATCGCAAGTTTTGAATACTTATCCTAGGGGGACTGACAAAATCCCCCCTGTAAAATTAACTAACAGGGGCTGCTCTGGCTTCTAAAAAGCTGGCGCCAAAATCGCCAATTGCATTTTTCTGTCGCCAGTTTTGTAGAAGTGTCGCCAGATAAGAAATCACTAGATTAGTATATGACCTGGCAAAATTGTTTTACATTATGTGTGAAATTCGGTCAGACACCTTGAAAATATTCTGTCACGTCGTGCGAAATCCAAGTTTGCCGGACTCTTAATTTCGAAAGTTGGGTCTCAAAGAGCCGGTACCATAATTTTATTTTAATTATGAAAAGATGTGTGATTGATTTCTTGAATCCATTACACGTGGCGGCGTTCCGGTTTAAAGACCTCATCATGGAGGACGAAGTAGATAAAGTAAACAATGCGAAATCTTCGCCAAAACTCTTCGGCAGAGAAAACAAATGATATGGAGACTTTTATTGTGTACCAGGGTGTGCCAACCAAAGAGGCAAAGATAAGGAAAGTGGGATAAAAAGGTCATATTATTGATTTCCGAAATATCCAAAACAGGCAGCACTGTGGTTAAAGCACAATGGCACGTAAAATTTGATTTACTTGCGCTTTCGATTGATACTGGGTCGGTTTTGTTATAGTGTGGGAGTATAACAAAACCTACCCAGTTACAAACGAAAGCGCAAGTAAATCAATTTTTTACCTGCCCCAGTGGTTAAAGGTTATCAGAAGGGATAATTGGGAGCCGAAATCGCACCACAGAATTTGCGCGGATCATTTTGAAGGAGGTATTTTTTATTCCAACAGTTAAAAGCCTCCCTTTTGAACTATTTATATTATAGAATATAACATGTACAGCTGTAGAAAACAATGAGTTTAGCCCTTATCAATTTGTCAACAACACATATTATAATTTCTTCAGTTCTTTGCGTCAATTTATATGTATACCCGTTTATTTTAATACTGGGAAAAAAATCAAACACCTGTACCATACATGCAAAACAAATAAGGGTTTCTTACATGTAATTGTGAAAATACATGTATATGTGATGCTGTCAAAGTTTTGCATGCAAGCACAGGTGTGATAAGATGACCATGATGCATTTCCCTGACCCTGGGGCAAGGATCGATGCCCGAGTTTATATACATGTCATCTACATCTACACCTTTTTGTCTTGCTTAAAAAACTTGACCTACATGTAGATTGATGAAGAACATAGAACATAATGAATTGCCTCAATACATTGGAGTTACGGTCATTTCGTACCCTGGCCATTTCGTACCCTTACAAATATGGTCAATTCGTACACATCGCTGAGTCAATTCGTACCCGACGGATGGTCAATTCGTACCCGACTAAAATTGTAATGAAATTGTATGTATTAAAAATTAAAAACAGATTAATAAAATGTTTTATTGGTTATTTTACTCAAATTTATTTGTAATTAGTCGGCATATTGTGATCAGGTTCGGTTTCTTTGATAGTTATTTTGGATGTAGTGTGGTGATAATTAATTTTGTGTGATCTCATTAAAATTATGATTGTAAGCGTGAACATAAAAGTATGTGTATAAATTATATATCATTATTATTACATACTTATTGTTCACTTCCTGGCATGTTTCTGCAGTATATGTGAAGATACTTATTGTTGAAAAAAACAAACTAATTGGACAAGATACCTTTATGGTTTGATATAATTAAATTTGTAATTGTTATATTGTATTTATCTATTCGTGGATCGACAGCAGCATATGGGAACCAAAAGACTGGTCGGTCTACGGGATGCCTGTCCGCACCAATAACAACTGTGAGGGCTGGCACCATCGCTTGAACGTTCGAGCACAGTGTCCTCCGCCTTTCTATTGGCTCATTAGCTTGTTTTACAAAGAAGTGGAGTTTGTCCGTACGCAAGTGAAGCTAGTCTCGGCCAACAAACTTAAGAAAAGTATGAAAAAAAGATCCGCCGAGATGTGCGCGAAATATGTCTACTATTTTCTTCTATTGTTCTTTTCTTTGTTAAAAATCATATATTGTAATGTTTGGGGACAGCCTTACGATTTCCAGGCCTTAACGATATTGAGTAATACCCTGTATCTTAGGTTAAATAATAACAAGTAGTTTCATAAACATGAAGTTCAACCCTATCAAACATACATATTCAGGCTCGTTGGCTGGAAAACAATTACATTTATAAATATTCACACTTCTGACTGATATTCAATTCGTTTCCATGGACAATTTATCAAACATTTTTAGCTCAGCTGACCCGAAGGGTCATGTGAGCTATTGCCATCACTTGGTGTCCGTCGTCGTCGGTCGTCGTCGTCGTCGTTAACTTTTCTTCAAAAATCTTCTCCTCCGAAACCACTGAAGGGATTGCTTTGAAACTTTGCACACATCATCAGTAAAATGTCCTCTACCAAGTTTGCCTAAATCATGGCCTCAGACCAACCAACATGGCCATCATGGCTAAAAATAGAACAGGGGGGTCAAAATACAGTTTTTTGCTTATAGTTCAAAAAGTATAACAGATACAGGAAAACCAAACAGACCATCCTTCTTCAGCATCTTAAGCTCTACAAAACACTCCATTGGGTCAAAGTTGTATGATGACTCCTTGTAGGAGTTATTGCCCTTTAATTGTCAAAATTGATGATTTTTGCCATTTTTACCTCAAAATCTTGAAAAGTATTAGAACTAGAAAAAATGTGAGCATTGCTTAATTGTTCTGCTCTATGAGATCTACAAAAATGACTTAGGGGTCAAGATTGTTTGATTAACCGTTTAAGAGTTATTCCCCTTGAACTGTTTTTTTCAATCGGTTTTAATTGATTTTTTTAAAATCTTCTCCTTTGAAACAACTGAAAGTACTGCTTTGGAACTTTGTACACATCATCCGTCAAATTTCCTCAACCAAGTTTGTACCAACCATGGCTGCAGATTAACCAACATGGCCACCATGGCTAAAAATAGGACGGAAAGGGGGGGCTACAAAAATGACTTTAGGGTCAAGATTGTCTGATGAACCGTTTAGGAATTATTCTCCTTGAACATTTTTTCAATCAATTTTACTTGATTTTAAAAAATCTTCTCCTGTTTAACCAATGTAAGGACTGCTTTGAAACATTGCACACATCCTCTTTAGGACGTCCTCTACCAAAATTTTGCAAATCATGACACATGACTACCTACATAGCTACATTGGCTTAAAATAGAAAAAATGAAAAAGGGGGGGTGGGAGTCGAGAGAGTTCTCGACTGATAGTTAAAAAAGTATAACAGGTACAGCAAATTTGAAGTGAACCTCCCTTCTCCCTCTAAGCATCAAAAGCTCCTCCTTATAGGAGTTATTTCCCTTAAAAGGTCAAAATTAATGATTTTTGCAGAAGTGTTGGGCAATTCCTTATAGCAACGAAAAGCTGGACAAAAAAGGGTTGTTTTCAGGTTCAGGTGAGCGATACAGGCTCCTGGGAGCCTCTAGTTTTATTTTCTATTAAGAAAAAATAAAAATGCATTATTCTATTCACACATTTGAAAGTCAATAACATGCATAGAAAAATATTCTCTTTTATTACTTATACATTGATAATAAAAACATTAATCAACCTCAAACTAACACACTCATATTTAATTTGCTCACAGTTAAATCTTTATCTTGTCATGTGACTACAAAGAATTAAAATTTAAAAAAATATTTGATAAGGTCTATAAATATAACAAAACTTATTATGAAAATTTGTTTTATTAATTTTATTACATAATGAATTTTTTAAATGATTTCTATTGGTTAAGACCAGCCAAAACTCCTGACCATTTATTATGATATTGTTTGATTAAAATCAATATTGACTACCTTTTTCGATCACATTGTTGTCAGCTGATATGGTTTGATTAAAATCAATATTGACTACCTTTTTCTTTTACGTTACTGTCGGTGGCATTATTTTTTGTGAGTTTTGTTGTTTTTGGATATAATTATGATCAACTTGAAAATAATTCTGTTCTTTTTTACTTTTATCATTAAAAAGTAGAGACTATAACGGTAAATATGTTGATGAGACAATATAATATGAATGCAAGTACATAAATTTCATACCAAAAATATTGATTAAATGTCAATGGGACAAAAAATAATACCTTTATCTGATTAATATGTAATAAAACAATTAAAGTCTTTTTGTATCAGTCGATATAAGTTTTAATAGACTCAAAAAGAAATATTAACCTCCGCCTTTGGCGCCGGTTAATATTAATATTTGAGTCTATTAAAACTTATATCGACCTCTACAAAAGACTATAATTGTATAATATCAATTAAAATACTTAATATTTAAACAATTTCATCAATCATACCGTACAAATTAGTGTGTTTCCTATATATTTTTTAACAAAATAAGGGTTTTTTTAATAATAGAAAATGGCTACCAAATGTAAATTTTGACAGTTCTTTACTTGCAAAAATATGTTGGAATATAAATACCGGGTACCAATAAAAAATAGAATAATTATAGGTTTGGTAATGGTGAAATACACACTTTTTTGTTTGGCATAAAATGAATTTTCAAAATAAACATGAAAAAATATACAAGCATTGTAGTAAAAATTTCTTATTGGTTTTGTTTCAATGTCACTGTTTTGTGTTAAATTGCAAAATACATGCTCTTTTAATAATGACTATCAAGCCTTTTGGCAAATACATATTGATACATATGTTCAGTTATATTTATTTAAAGGCATAAAGTATACAGTAGTATGATACTTTAACTTAAAATAAACATGTACATAGATGCTAAATTTAAACACTGCAATCTATAATCTGCACCATGATAAAAAAAAATTAACACAATTTAGAAGTTAACTTAAAAAATACATTTATGTAAGTAAAGTAAATCAAGTTTGTCTATATCATTTACTGTAGAAAAAGAAAATAAACAGAGACAGAGGAAAAAAGATTATTTCAAGAAAATGAACAAGTACAAGTAGGTCGACCAGTGGAAAAAAACACTGTGACGTGATCACACCACAAATAAACCATCATGACTATCTTGAAACTTTGGAAGAGCCAGGAAACAACTTTTGGTCGATAAGAGAGTATTTACCTGAAATAAGAGAAAAGGTTTCCAAACTTGAAAACCTCCAAAAAGCCTATGATAAACAATCAACACAAATTTTGTCTCTAGACAACATTAAAGACAACCCCAAAAGTGTCAACTTTTGGACTGGCTTACCAAATTATGACACATTTAAAGCCCTTTTTAATTATTTTGAGCCACGTGCTAAAAATCTACGCTATTGGAAGGGTGATGCTGGTATGCCAAAAACATTTAGTGAAAAGAAAAGAGGTCCGGAAAGAAAACTTAAGTTGATTGATGAGTTCTTTCTAACAATGGTTAGACTAAGGGTTGGGCTGCTCCTTTAGAAGATCTGGCAGTAAGGTTTTCCTTATCTGTTAGTTCTGTTTCTAGAATTATTACATCTTGGATCAATCTGATGTACATGGATCTTAAGGAGCTAAATGAATTACCCTCCAAAGATGTTCTGACAAACAATCAGCCCACTGCAATGCACGGGTTTGGTGAGGTAAGGGTTATTTTTGATCGTACTGAAATTTTTTTATAAAATCCCTCAAAGTTAGATTGTAGGAAGCAAGTGTTTTCGAACTATAAACATCACAATACCTTCAAGTTTCTGATTGGTGTGAGTCCCCAAATGGGAATTACGTATGTTATTAGGATGTATGGGGGACGAGCTTCTGATAAATTTATAACATCCGACTCAGAAGATCTGTTGCATAATTTAGAGGTCACCAAAGGCTCTGTAATGGCTGATAGAGGATTTTTAATTGTTGGTATTCTCAATGATATGGGTGTAAAATTGCACATGCCTGCCTTTAAAGGCACAGATAGGGCTCAGTTGACAAGTGAAGAGGCCATTTTAGATGGGGAAATTAAACTATCAATGTTTGACATTTCAGAGAAAATATTTACAGTATGTGCTTATTTGGTCAATTTCCAGAGTCCAATTGTGAAAAAATGAACATACATGTTCATGTATACATGTATCTGATAGATGTGTAATTATAGTGATGTAAAAATTGTTTCTTATTTACCTAATTGAAGTAACAGATTTAGGACTTTATGTCTCTTTAAACTGAAATTAGAGATACTCAATCCTAAAAGGCAAAAATTAAATTTTGTCACTCATTTAACTTTCTTCAAATTTGTTTAAGTATGTACTTTTAAAAAGTAAATATTATTCCTAAATTATGTTGAGAATATTTTTATTGACCATAAAGCAGAACACATTTTCATATTTAAGAAGTTTTTCCATTTCTTTGAATAAATGTGACTGATTAAAACATTCAATTTTTAACTGTTACCTCCCTTAGGTGTACCCTTAAATTGTAAATAAGTAGATTATCAGCCCTATTAATGTTATGACAAACAAACACAGTTTCTAAGAATAAAAGTAGAATTAAAATGCTAAGATCAGCTTTTAACAATTTTAAAGTCAATAAACTATAAGTTGATTTTAACTGTTTACTTAGTAATTTTATCTAAGGTCCAGCATACATGTATATGTACGCATTTAACGATTTCTAGGTAATACTTGCAAGGAGGCATCTTTGACAATTTTAATGTCAGATGTTCAAAGAAAAAAAAGAATGATTTTAAATTATTTAATGAAATCAGGGATGATACACAATCATGGCGACTCATGCATAGGACCTAGTCCGAGAATCCTCTGCCGTCCAACGCTTTTTTTGCGTCCCAAAATCTGCATTCTTTGAATTTTGTTGCCCTTTTTGTTTTTGTCATTATTCTCATTTTTTTTAATTTGTAGGGTTTATTCTCGATAAATCTTCATGTCTTGTACGATATAATTCATTATCTGTTATTTTTTATTTTGGT
This sequence comes from Limnoperna fortunei, assembly GCA_944474755.1. Taxonomy (NCBI): domain Eukaryota; kingdom Metazoa; phylum Mollusca; class Bivalvia; order Mytilida; family Modiolidae; genus Limnoperna; species Limnoperna fortunei. The sequence continues at coordinate 6,168,607 of OX104113.1, forward strand.
AATTCTTCTTTATTCTTAAACACCCTTCCAGCCTTCATGCATATTATGTTTTTCAACTTCTAATAATATGCATTAATAAGGAGTTTGATTTTTTGAAAGTAGTTATACAAGTTGGTCAATGCCTACCCAACTGTGCATGTACAGAAACCACCATATGGCTCTCATGTAATCGTGTGTAAAACAACATGGAGGTATTTTAGTCTGTAATCTTCAGAACTTTGTGATGGCAAGCAGGAACCTTCTACCACACAATACGAGTCCAAAGTAAAAGTGGAAACATTACATATATGACCTGCATTAAAATGTTGATAAGATCTGGTAAGTTTGTATGCTCTTAGGTTCTCTTTGCTGAATTATGTGGCATTACTACAGAGCAGGTAACTTTTGACATCATGAATGTTTGGATTTAATGTCTTTGCTCCATCCTTTCAGGGTGTGACTTTTTACCCAAACTTATCCAAACTTTACCCAAACACACATTAAACTAATATTTTTTTCATTTCTATAATGTTTTAACATTTTATATACTAGATTTTTGATGGAAAATTTTATAAAAGTGAAGTTAACATGACAATTTTCGCTGTTAAAATTGATCTTATGAAGCCCCTTATGATCGTGAAAAATGTGAACCCAAACTATCATTAAAATAACGTTACTGGTACTGTGTTCTTGGAGTTGACAGAAAGTTTAATCTCGGACCAGCATATGTTACAAACTTTGTGTATAAAAGCTGTGAAAAGTCATCGCGTGAACCTCCGATTTCCATTGGTCCGACATAATTTCATTGGGATAGCTTCTATTACACATATCGTACATTTTTCTCTCATGCCAAAGCCCGCTTACAGAAAGACGTTAAATGTGTTGATATTCGTATTGGTAGTGACGACGAGGGTGGTTTAACTAAAGCTATTGGCAAGTATTTCCTAAACGAAACAAGACTATTATGCACCAAACATATCAAAGAAAATGTGACGGGTTATGTAAAAAAATAAGTTGCCGATGACTAAAGAACAACGCACTGCAGTTGTAATTACTATTATCCTTCATGTTGTTAGTGCACTTTTCTCCTTGTTAGTGCACTAACTATAAGTTTGCGGTATTTCTATTGACCCCTTTTGTCGCGCACGTCGATCAGTGCTATTTTTACAATAAAATCCCAGATTAAGGTTAACATGAGGTGTGAAAATAGAAATGAATTTTGAAATAATGCAGTTCTGCATTTATTTGTATGAATTCATATATTACTCAATTTGAGTAATTTATCAATGTAACAAAGTTGTAGTTCCTACATTAAATTTGTAGGCACACTGATATCTCAACTAAAAGTTTTTTTGAAAACAAAACAAAAATAAAGCCGTGTATCAAACAATACTTCAATGTCAACCAGTTACTACAAAAATGTCAATTTAGTAATAATTGTTAATCAATAAAGATCCCCTGTCACAAGTGTTTATATCATTGTTCGCACCACATCGTTCACTCTAAAATCAAGACATCAAATCGGACTGAAGTGCGTGGTCACACAATTATTTTTAGGTTGATTTTGTTTAAAATTGCAATGTCTACTAAATATTCATTATTTAACATAATATTAGCGCTTTTTCCTTTTTGTTGTTTATTTACCACCAAAAATGTCATTTTAATGAGTGTTTGGGTATACATTTTCACGATCATAAGGGGCTTCTTAAAATCGACTTTAACAGCGAAAATCTTCACGTTAACTTCACTTTTATAACATTTTCCATCAACAATATAGTATATAAAACCTTTAAACATAATAGAAATGTAAAAAATGTTATTTTAATGTGTGTTTGGGTATAGTTTTGGTAAGTTTGGGTAAAAAGTCACACCGATCCTTTCATTTTAATTATAGTGAAGTAGGTGCTTACACATGCTTACTAGTTGTGGAATTTATCTTTTTTGGGAGCAAAATGTGTTGCCTGTGGTGTTGGACCTGCAGTACTAATACCAATTTCAATACAAAATACAAATACCAATTTCAATACAAAATAAAAATACCAATTTCAATACAAAATAAAATTTCTAATGATTCCCTCCCCATGCCTTTTATAGCTATGTTTGCATCACTGCAGAGTACTTTTGAATTCTTAAGTGATAAGCTCTATACTTCCTTAAAAGTTTTAGGTGTAGGTGGCAACTCAAGTATTTATTTAGACGGCATGGTGGAAAACTGGGACTAGTATAACTAACTTGATTTAGCCAGGTGTCTCATTGTATCGACATACTTATAATAATCAGCTCATTAAAAATTTATTTCAACTTACCAGGCTTTTATTGTTTTTCCGACGCAGTCGGTATTATATTCACTTTTTACCCTTTGACCTCATGACACTTTACCTCTCGTAATTCTGTTTCTTGATTGGTTAAAAACCAGTTGGACGGGGGTTCGGAACAGGGTGGTAAATTGGACAGGGGCTCGGAACAGGGTGCTAATTCACCTTTCAAATTCTGTACTATTATTATAAGATTTTACCGTCTGTTTGTTTATAAAATTATTTCATAGTGTAATTTAAGTATAAAGAACGATAGAGATGGGCTGCAGTTTGTAAAATTTTATATCAAACAACTTGTACAAAAATGTTAAATATTTTTTTATTTGAAGTACAGCCCAAATTAAATGCATATTAACACGCTGGATTTTAGCGGGCTTTTATGGAGGGTAAAAAAGACGAAGAGACGAAATTTTAATTAATTTCTTAATACAAACTAACAATCATTTTATATTCATGTTGATATTAAATTAAATGTATTATTGTTCTTGGGCGTCCGTCGTAGTACACACATAGATAGAGAGTTGTGGCTCTAATTGTAAAGTATACTTTGCTTATTCAGTCAATTTTAAACTATAAACATTTTATTAAAAAATTTCTAATATTCAATTTGTTTACATTATTGTATAACTGCTTTGGTGCTCGCAGAAAAACTTCATTTCTATATCTTAGGCATTGGGTTTCAATACACAATAGCAATAAACTTTCTGGAATACATGTACATGTACAGCAAAGTACATGTAGTTGTATGTACATTATCAATTTTAGGTTAACTGTATGCTTGGTAAATCTGTTAATATCGAAAACACGTAAATAAAAGGGGGCACACATGTATAAATGAATAATTTCAAACTCGTTTCATCTGGGACTAGTGTTAATTTATAGGTTCATGATTTCATTCACGTAGTAATAATTGTCCGTCAGTACTTCCCCCAAAAAATTTCCATCAAACATTTCTGGTCTATTGAAACGGGGAATTTGTATGACAATAAAGGCGATTAGTAGTTAAATGCTTAACTCAATTTATATCTTTACTGCGTCTTTTTTAAAGATAGTACTTGTTTATTAATAGATACACTGCTTTTCTGTCAATCTGTAATAAAATCTCCCGATAAAACTCCCAATAGTACAATTTGTAGTTATTTTTGCGTCAGCCATATTGGTTACGTCAATTTTGGGGGTTTCGATATAAAAATAGAACTTGATGTATGGAGCGCTCTGCTTCTCATCAAAACAAACATTTATACTCAAAATAAACCAGATGTTTCAAAATTTTGAATAAATTGACTAAATTTGCAACAGCATCTCAAAAAACATATTTCTTCAAAGACTGAACAATTTTATATACTTTTAATTGAATTTTAGCATTCTATACAGTGTGGACATCTAAACACACTGTCCCTTCTTAGAAATTTAACCGGTGTACAAAATGACAAATGTGTCCAATGGCTACAAAAGTCGCATTTCCCCCACTTAACAAATACAATGCCCATAGTGTTCATTTCTTTAGGTTGCCACCTGTCACAAACACAACAAGTTTCATCGTCATCAGTCAAAATAAAGTCGCTATCAGTATCATCCTCGTCTGATAGAAAAATCGGACCACCTTTCTTATTACATCCAGATGTGCTGGGCATTTCGTAATCATGTTTAGTTGTTTTGGGTTTTTTAGCTGCCACATTTTGTTTTGTGCTTTTATGTTGCTGTACATTTGGTTTAGATGTTTTGCCTAGTGACTCCTTTGACGTTTTTGGTTGTGCCAGGAGAATGTTTTGGTTTGCAGTCTTGTTAAGACTACCAGCTAGGTATGGTGGAACAAATTTCCTTTTCGTAGGCTTCTTCACAACCTGCTTGATAGTACGACTCTCGAAAAAATTTGACAAATTAACACCAATCTGTGTCTGCTCAGGATTGTTGGAGCCATTATGTCCCTCTGGCTCTGTCATATGCTGAATCTCCGGTTTTTCGGTACGATTGGGATGTTCAATTTCATGAGAAAGACTGTTAGGCTGATTGTCTGTGGCAGGATCATCCTCAATATAAATAGTAGATGGCGCAATTTCAGAAGAGATAATAGCTTTATTGTCAAATGGATGAATACCGGTTTTACGAAAGGCCGAAACCAGGTTTTGAGGAGACATGGCTTTAAGGTAAGGAGAACAAGTGAGAATGGCAATTTCATACTTAGAAATACTAATTCCCGGGTGCTTTTGGAGGTAAGTTGCGCATTCTCTGCTATAAATATTTTAAACGGCCCGAAAATACCAACATCTAACGGCTGTGTTAAGTGGCTGCTATGAGGTGGCAAAACAAACAAAATAACATTGCGCTTTCTAGCCCATTCTGACAGAGTCAAGCTAATGTGATATTTGTGGCCATCGTATAACACCAACTTAGATGGTTGACTTTGGTTATCAGTGACCCCGGCATGATTGGCAAAATGAGTTTTTATATAGTTGTGAAATACTTTCATATTTGACCACCCGGTCTCACTCATTTCCCCTGAAGCACCTGGGGCGGAACCATTTAGGAAATCCGGATTCCATCTTTTGCCTGGAAATACGTAATAGGGGGAATGAAGTTTCCAAGCGCATTTTAGGCTGCAATAATTGTTACATTGGACGATCGATCTGAAGTAATCGATTGAGCATTTGTATCCTTATCACACAAGACTTTTGGTGAGTTGTGAGCAGTTGAAACACCTGTTTCATCTATGTTAAATATGTTTGATGGCATATCATGCAAATTATGTTCACTCAAAACTCGAGACAATTCCTTGAAATAATTACTTATGTTCTGAGGAGAAGCACTCCTAGCCCTAGCTAATGACAATTTTTGAGGTTTTACCAGTTTTATTTGTTCCCATCTACCAACAAATCCGTAGAGCCAGGTGTTACTAAGACGCCCAGACTTGTGATCAAATCTTAGGTTTCTCCCCAAAGAGTCGGCAAAGTCTTTGCCAATATATTGCACGTCAGTCTTGGTTTAGCCATATCCGATGCTGGCCATATATACTAAATGGTCCACCAACAACTTCTCTTCAAAACTAAATATTGTTGATTTACCAACTTTTGCATTTTTGAGAAACATTTCCAACTACTCGATCCCTTAATGTCGAATATGGAACCCTGTACAGTTTTGATGCCTTATAAAGGGACATGCCACCCTTAACAGCTGAAAATGCATTTGGGATATTTTCTCTGTTGTACTGTAACCTCTTTTTCTTCCCATTTAACTCCTATAAAAGAGTGAGAAGAATATGAGGTATATTTTTGTAGGCTACTTGAGAAACAAATCACCCAACCAGCATGGGATCATTGTTTTACCAACAATAATTTATAATTATCTTAATTATCTTAACTGGGACTTGTATAACTAACTCTTGATTTATAGGTTCCTAATCTAAGATAACTTGTGACAGAAAAAAATAAATAAATCGCTGTTGAATTATTTGTAGGGCAAATATATTATTTTTCAAGATTATTTATATAAATAAAATGTATTTTTGGTTTGATTAATTAAAGGCAACAATTGTATTTTCGGCGTTTTTTCATTATTCAGTGCAACCACATCGGTTTTGGTCCTTACTTTGTACCGTATTTTTATACTTCGGAAACAGGAAGTGGAAATCCCTGATCACATGATCAGGTTTGTTTACAGCAGACGAGAGAATCAGACGACAATTTACAGATGAACTCAAACTAGCAAAGACCTGATATGTTATGATTAAGGGACATTTTTTACATGGTGGTATCATCAAATTATTCCTATTTCCGCCATTTTGAAAAAAAAAGTTAAATAACTTACCAGTAATCTTGACATGTCGACCAAAATAGAATTCGAATGCAGTAACCTGACTATCTTAGTGTTTTTATCTAAAAATAAGACCGGAAGCTGACGTCATGCGCGAGGATATCCCAAATTCATGAAATGTCACGATACAATGGGACTATCGATACAATGAGAAGTCAGTATATAGGTTCCTGGTGGAAAATAAATACGTTAAAAAATCAATACATAGGTTTATTCTGGTACCCTGACGATTAACCTGGTCCCCTGGTGCAATATTTTTCATTTACGCAAGCTTCACTTTCAAATATAACCCCAGGTCACCACCAGTTTACTACCCAATTTGATTGGTTGTTTAAAACGCCATGTTTTATATAACTTTTCGCGCGTTTGTTCCGTAGGAAATTACTGTCATAATACAATTTAAAAATAAAGTAGCTACCTGCTTCTTGTTTTCCGGTGTCGTATTAATATCGAGCTACCAATGAAAATTATCTACGGTAGTAAATTTTAATACCGCGGAGCTATTAAAAATTGACTACCCATAAAAACAACCTACCGTATGACATAAATGAATGAGATTTACCTCCCTTACACTGTAAGGTGGAGTTAGATATGTGTGATCTATTAAAATACTTATTTTAATAAATTAACTGTAATTTTTATAATGTTATTTACTATCCACAATGCCATAACGGCATAAAGTCGGTTCTTAATAATTTACTACAGTCCATAGATTTGCTCTGAAAACATCTGTGAGCGAAATGATTGTTGGAATTGTGTCTCTGGGTATGTTTTTGACTATCTCCTAATTATCGCATAATTACAAAATATATATGTATCAACTTATTTATTTTTATTGATCAAATAAATAAAAAACCCAAACTTTAAATGCAAGCTATACCTAAATTTTACATAAATGTAGTTTAAAATGGAATAAAACATTTTTCATTTTTATACACCTGTCAATGACAGAACCACCCCACTCCCATGACAGACGTGCGTATTATGGTATACAAATGTCCATCCGTCGTATCTTGCAAATAAGATTCACAGATTTTTTTTACAAACTGCACATGTTTGTTTATTTTATTAGTGTCATAGTCTGTTTACTTGTTGGTAATCTCTGATTTATTGGACTTATCGCATGAAAAGGGGTGCGATTGTTTCAGACTCAAAAACGTTCGGTTTTTGTCAAATTTTCTTGAATCTTTGGGAAATTTTTTAATTTGGTAGATAATAGCTTCCTTTTTCGGGGACAAATTCGATATTTTAATCATATAGGTATTGGGATTTGTTTGAGGAAAGCTTTCATCAATATTGAGACATTGTTGATATTGATAGATGATCAGTGTAGATAGTATCATCCTCACAAGTCAGGGTTTCTATGTCCACATGAACACAGTGTGGACACAGAAACCCTGACTTGTGAGGATGAGATAGTATAGAGGGAAGATCTTTTCTGTTAACGTGTTTTGGTCATTTTTACACGTCAGTTAACTGTTTTTTTTAATAAAGTAACTGTTAACTGTTTTTCAACCATGAGCTGTTATCTGTTTTTTTAAAAATTGAAATTGCTGTAACCTGTTATAACGAAAATGAAAACCCTGTTTACTGTTAATAATCAGAACACTGTTAGCTGTTTTACAGATTTTTTTCTTTATTTGTTTACTTATTTTATTCATCACCCTTTTTTAAAGGCGATTGGGTCTTCTTATGAAAGGAGGAATACACTTATGATCCCATACTAGTTACTATGGAAACAGTGACTAATGTATAAATTTTCTCGCTATTTTGCCCTTCGATGAGATTCAGCTGTTATCTGTTTTTCGCGATTTTTGAACTCGCTGTTTTCTCTATTCTCATGTTAATTGCTATTATCTGTTATCATTATTTTAAATCAACTGTTATCGGTTTTGAGAAAAATTAAAAAGTGTCAACCTGTTAATAGACCCCCTCTTGTACCCCACCCCCCAGTATGATACACCCATTAAATGTGTAGCTCTTTTCCTAATCATCGGACGGGCGTATCATGCGATTTAGTTTAAACATATTTTATTTGTAGAAATGCTACAAAAGGGGATTAGACACAAGTACATCGTACTTATTCTGTCTTTTCCCAATGAAGTATAAACATATAATAATGTTATAATGAAACATACGAAGATGCATTACTGTAGAAAACAAAATATATAAAAAAAAATATGTATAATGCGATCCTGACAATGTTGTTCATTGCAAAATAATAAAGGAACTAAAACAACATTTATACTTTTTCGTGTATATTACCTTTTATGACATAATAAAAGGGAATGAAACAAACGGGAAACAACTATAGTGTTCCCGGGGAAATGAAACAAAAGAGAAACAACTCTATTGTTCACCAGTAAATAACCTTTAAAGTAAAAAAAAATAAACAGGTCAATAATGCAGAAGTTTAGATGACAACAACACAAATTTCATTAAAATAACATGTACATGTACATGTTTAGTATTGGCGTACAATATAATAAACAAGTACGACCATCTCTTATTGAGGGAAACATTTCATATTTTTAAATTAACATTCGTTGAAGTTGTTTCCGTCTGGTTCGAGTTTACAAATTTGATTGTTACCCTCAAGAAGGTGAAGTAAAAGGTGAAAGTAATAGATTGATTATTTCATTAGTTTATTTATTTATTCCATAGTTCTGCTTTCATTCTCTTTTCTTACTTTTGCTACATTTCACTTTCACCTATAACTTCACTGTCACATTTATTGTAACGTTGTTGTTCTTATTTACATAACAATATAACGTTATATTTCTGCATGACAAATATCAGAAATATGACCCATTAAAATAACATACATTACAACTATGTATTGCATGGGTTAATAAGAACTATAGTCCTCGAATAAAAGCAACCTTACCCTGTAGATTTTAATAAACATCTATAAAACTATTACCCATGAAAAATCAGCTACCTTTCATCTATACATTACAAAAAAGAGGACTCAAAAAGACGTCCTATGAAAAAAGATACCTTATATCTCCGTATTGAATGATAGAGGAATAAAAAATATAATCCTTGAATAAAAGCAATCTTACCCTGTAGATTTTTTTAAAGATTAAAACGATTAACCACGAAAAAATGAAATATGACCCATGCAAATTATATTAAACATGTGTAAAACTAAAACCCATGAAAAATCAGCTACCTTGCATCTATACATTGTACAACATAGGAATCAAAAATATGACCCATGAAAATAAGATACCTGAAATTTCTGTATTGTATGATAGAGGAATAAGAACTATAATCCTTGAACACGCAACCTTACCCTTTAGATAATATTATAAAGATGTATAAAACTATTACCCGTGAAAGATCAGCTACCTTACATCTATACATTGTAAAACTAGAGTAAAAACACCTGTGAGCAATGCTCACCATTGGTACCCCCCGCTTTACAATTACTTTGAAAATTCAGGTGTTCTTAATTATGAAATTGAAACTTTATCTAGTTAAACGTGAAGGCGAAATTGCAGATAATACATGTAACCCTCCCCAATCCCCCAAAGAATGGCATCCCCTATGTCAATTACAAAGTCCATGTTTTTCTATGGCAAACCTCCAATAATATTCTGATCAAAATGTTTAATATCCAATGCACAATGGCAATATGTGACCAAGATTCTGTATAAGTTTCAACAAATTCCATTCAGTTGTGTAGGAGGAATTGCAAATAAAAGATGGGTATCCCATTATGTCCATTACAAACTCCATGTTTTTCTATGGGAAACCCCAAATATCATTACAATCGAAATGTTATATATCTAGTGCACAATGGCAATATATGACAACATTCTGTGTAAGTTTCATTAAATTCCATTAAGTGGTGTAGGAGGAGTTGCCCATAAGAAATGGGTATCCCCTTATGTCAATGACAGTCCGTGTTGTTCTATGGGAAACCCCAAATATCATTCCGATCAAAATAATATATATCTCCTGCACAATGGCACTATGTGACAAGGATTCTGTGTAAGTTTCATTAAATTCCATTCAGTGGTGTAGGAGGAGTTGCACATAAGAGATGAGGACCCCCTTAGGTCAATGACAATGTCCATGTTTTTCTATGGGAAACCCCAAATATCGATCCGATCAAAATGTTTAATATCTCCTGCACAATGGCACTATGTGACAAGGATTCTGTGTAAGTTTCATTAAATTCCATTCAGTGGTGTAGGAGGAGTTGCACATAAGAGATGAGGACCCCCTTAGGTCAATGACAATGTCCATGTTTTTCTATGGGAAACCCCAAATATCGATCCAATCAAAATGTTTAATATCTCCTGCACAATGGCACTATGTGACAAGGATTCTGTGTAAGTTTCATTAAATTCCATTCAGTGGTGTAGGAGGAGTTGCACATAAGAGATAGGGACCCCCTTAGGTCAATGACAAAGTCCATGTTTTTCTATGGGAAACCCCAAATATCATTCCGATCAAAATGTTAAATATCTCCTGCACAATGGCACTATGAGACAAAGATTCTGTGTAAGTTTCATCAAATTCCTTTCAGTGGTTTAGGAGGAGTTGCAAATAATAGAAAGTGTAACGGACGGACGGAAGGAAGGACGGACGGACGGACGGACGGACACCATGAACACTATATACCCCCCGCTTTTCAAGCGGCGGGTATAAAAAAGAGGAATCAGATAGATTACCCAAAAAAATAAGAAACCTCATATCTCTGTACTGTATGATGGGGAAACAAGAACTATACTCCTTGAAAAAAAGCAACATTACGATGTAGATTATATTACACAGGTATAAAACTATTACCCATGAAAAATTAGCTAACTTACATCTATACATTGTAAAAAGAGGAATCAGAAATAGGACCCATGAAAATAAGAAACCTGAAATTTCTGTATTGTATGATAGAGGAATAAGAACTATAATCCTCGAAAAAGCAAGCCTCCATGTAGATTATATTAAATTACCCATGAAAAATCTTCTACCTTACATCTATGCATTGCATGACAGGAATCTGAAATATGACCAATGAAAATAAGATACCTGAATTTCTGAATTGTATGATAGAGGAATAAGAACTATAATCCTCGAAAAAGCAAGCTACCCTGTAGATTATATTAAAGATAAATAAAATTAATACCCATGAAAAATCAGCTACTTTACATCTAAACATTGTATAACAGAGAAATCAGGAGTATGTTCCAAGAAAATAAGATATCTTATATCTCTGTATTGTATGATGGAGGAATAAGTAGAACTATAATCGTTGAAAAAAGCAAGCATATCCTGTAGATTATATAATAAAGATGTATAAAACTATTACCCTATTATGAAATATCAGCTACCTTACAGTGTAAAAAAAGAGGAATCAGAAAGATGACCCTTGAAATACCGTATATCTCTTTATTGTATGCTGGGGAACTATACTCATTGAAAAAAACATCCTTACCCTGTAGATTATATTAAACATGTATAAAACTATTACCCCAGAAAATCAGCTACCTTACATCTTTACATTGCAAAAAAAGAGCAATCAGAAAGATGACTCATGACAATACGATACCTAATATCTCTGTATTGTATGATAGAGGTATAAAACTATTATTCTTAAAAAAAGCAACCCTACCCTGTAGGTTACATTAAACATGTTCAAAACTATTACCCATGAAAAATCAGCTACCTTACATCTATACATAGTACAACATAGGTATCTGAAAACAAGATACCTTATTTCTCTGTATTGTATGATGGAGGAGTAAGAACTATAATTTTATAATAAAAGCAACCTTACCCTATAGAATATTATTAAGGTGTATAAAACTTTTACCCATGAAAAATCAGCTATATTACATCTATACATGTACAACATAGAAATCAGAACTTTGACCAATGAAAATAAGATACCTGAAATTTCTGTATTGTATGATAGAGGAATACGACTATAATCCTTGATAAAGCAAGCTTCCCTATAGATTATATTAAAGATAAATAAAACTATTACCCATGAAAAATCAGCTACCTTACATGTATACATTGTACAACATAGGAATTAAAAACATGGCCCATGAAAATAAGATACCTGAAATTTCTGTATTGTATGATAGAGGAATAAGAACTATAATCCTTCAAAAGGCAAGATTCCCTGTAGATTATATCTAAGATAAATACAACTATTACCCATGAAAAATAAGCTACCTTACATCTATACAATGCAAAAAAAGGAAAAAAAATGACCCATGAAAATAAGATACTTTATATCTCTGTATTCTATAAAAGTGGTATCAAACTGTTATCCTTGAAAAAAGCACCGTACCCTGTAGATTTGTTAGACATGTAAAATGAAAAATCAGCTACCTTACATCTATACATTGTAAAACAGAGGAATCAGAAAGATGACCCATACAAATAAGAAACCTTATATCTCTGTATTGTATAAAACTATTACCCATAAAAAAAGCCCCATGAAGCCCCGTGCGGGATCCCGGTGGCCAAAAGATTAGACCGCAGTCGCGCTAGCTTGTCGTAAAAGGCGACTAAATAGCGCCCAGTACCCTGACCGGCGTGTCAGGTCGGTTTGCCTAAAGACCGACTGGGATGTGTGCCCCAGGTGGTTGAATGGGGTACCCTGGCTAGCTGGGGTTGTCAGGTCATAATACGGAAAACCTGACCGCAAACCATATTGGTGCACCGTGTTGGGAAAAATGCAACGTTCCTCGCACGTTAAAGAACGCTGCTGTAGTATTCGCTATGAGTAGGGATTTCGATCCCGCTACAGGAGGCTGAATTGCCCGACCCTATCCAACCTCCCATTTGCCAGTGGCAATCTAAAATCCGTTACCCCTATTTTTCCTTGTGTCCCATCCCATTTTCATTCATCATCATTTCATGTTCATTTTATCATCCATTTCATGTTCATCGCCTGAATATAGCTGAAATAATGCTGCTCGGGCGTTAAACGCCATTAATCAATCAATCAATCATTACCCATGAAAAATCAGCTACCTTACTTCTATACATTGTAAAACAGAGGAATCAGAAAGATGACACATGCAAATAAGAAACCTTATATCTCTGTATTGTATGATAGAGGAATAAGAACTATAATCTTGAATAAAAAGTAACCTTACCCTGTAGATTATATTAAAGATGTATAAAACTATTACGTGTTACACACTACAAAAATGAAAAAAAGAATCAAAAAGTGTTGAAGTACATAACATTTTATTTAAGGAATACTTCAAATTTCTGAACAGATTACACGATATAATATGGTTTGGGTCTGTTTACGCCTAATAAACCGCGAAGCGGTTTATGAATGGTGTAAACAGACCCAAACCATATTATATCGTATAATCTGTTCAGAAATTTGAAATATTCCTTATAATTTAATTTTAACTATAAATCTGACCAATTTTTGCGGTAAAAGCGGCGATGACGTCGTGGAACTATTTTAATTTAACGGCGTTAGAATAGGTCAAAGGTCAAGCAAGTTATTTCTTATAATATGGTTTGCCCGATTTGAATTGACCAATCAGATTTCAGCTTACAAAGCAAATTAAATTATTGTCAAATGTTTCAAAGGGGGCGTTTCATTCTAAATACTGTAATCTAACTCCATACTAAATTTCGTTGAAAACGGAACACGAAATTTTTCCCAATTTTGGGTGGGAGCAGTCAAGTTCTCATTATCAAAACTGATTATTAACTGAAAACCCCCACCCCCCCAAATTAGTTTGTTTGTTTGTTTGATGGTGTTTAGCGCCACTTTCAGCAATTTTTCAGCTATATCATGGCGTCGTGTTTTTATTGGGGGAGGAAGCCGGAGTACCCGGAGAAAACCCCCGACCTGCGGTAGGAAAATTGACAATCCTTGTCAATTAAGATAGGAGTTGAGTACTCCTTGGCGCAGTGAGACTCTTACCCGCAACTTTAGTTTTGACATTGCAACATGATCAATAGTGGAGGCCCCTTGTGAGAATAGTGCGCGTGACCAACGCAAGTTATATGGTATAATATGGGTTTCTATATTTGAATTGGCCAATCAGATTTCAGCTTACAAAGCAAATTAAATCATTTACATTTAATGGTAAACAACTAGAATCTGATCATGAACCATATACTAGGAGTGCATAGCAAAGCCTCCAACCTTGCAATTCAAACAGAGCTAGGACAATTTCCATTTTTATGTTTTAAGGTTTATAAACATGTTTAAATACCATTAAAGACTTCAGGTGATAGAATCATACGACTTACTAAGATCAGCTTTTGAGGAAGATCAAAAACTAAAAATTGAAAATTCTCCATCTTTGGGGAAATCTGTAGAAGATTTAAAAACATTATCTAATCTGGATACGCTAGTACTTTCTCATTTACAATTCGAGAAAGATATAAAACTTACTATTAAAATAGACTTATGAATCATTTAAATCACATAAAAAAACTGGGATTCTATAGCAAAATTATCCAAAATTTTGAACTTCAACAGTATCTTAAGTTAATATTAATAAATATCTAAGATCATATTTGACAAAACTTAGACAAAGTGCACACTTCTGAGCTATTGAAGCAGGCAGATATGACGACGTCGAAGATGACCCTCATTTTTAATTGATTGTCCCTTATATAACAAAATTAGAGATCAGTTTTTAAATGTATTTAATAAAGATATAAATGAGACTCCTATGGAGACTATCAATCGTCTCCTTAACCCAAATACAACACAAGAACTAAAGAATATTTGTTTATATTTAAAAGAATCTTATACACTAAAAGATTTACAAGTATATGCGTTTAAGCTCGCTTTGCAATATGCAACCAAATTGAAGGCGTATCCTGGCAACCCGGCCCACGACTGTGTTTTTAAACCTCTTTACGAAAATATTTTGGAAAAACATCCAAATAAAATTCAAACTTTTGGTATCAGAATAAAACCTCATTTGAACAACTCTGGTATAAATTTAGATGAAACTGCTGCTATTGAAATTCCACATAATCCTCCTTGGTTAAATCCAAAATCGGTATTTATTTTTGATCTTAGAAACCATAAAAAGCCTGACACAAACCCTTTAATTATTCAACAACACTTAGCAGAAATCAAATCTCACTATCCTGACCATTCTCCAATTTATACAGATGGATCGAATGACGGCGATAAGGTTGCATCGGTCGATGTCTTTGGGGAGCGTGTTGAAACTCGCCGTTTTCCTTCCGTTTCTTCTTTATTTAGTGCAGAAACGCTAGCTATCCTTCTTACGCTAAAAATTATTGCTTCGTCAGATGAGAGTGAATTTATTATCTGCTCCGATTCTTTGTCATGGCTTCAGGCAATTGAAAATTCTAAAATAAAAAATCCATTTATTTTTTAAATAATTCAAATTTATAAATCGCTGACAACTTTAGGTAAAAAGGTTTTGTTCTTCTGGATTCCAATTCAAGTTGGAATCCATGGAAAAACAGTCGTCGACAGGGAAGCTAAGATTGCCTTAAATAATGATATCATAAATTGTAAAATACCTTTACCTGATTTTAAATCCTTTATTTTAAAATATATTTTCAATACATGACAGAGTGGTTGGGATCTAGAAGTCCATAATAAACTTCATGAGATCCAACCACTTCTGCTTGCAAATAATTTTAAATCATATTTAAGTCGTAGAGACCAAGTAGTTTTAACTATGTGTCGTCAGGACAGGCCAGGACGACACACCATTATATTTTAAAAGGTGAACCACAACCCGAGTGTGTGCAATGCGACAGTCCGTATAAAATCAAGCATGTCTTGATCGACCACCTGACCACCATTTGTTTACAACTGTCGCTGGCGACAAAATTCTACAGTTCTTAAAAGAAATTAATTTGTATAATAAAATATAATCTTATATCGTAACTATGCTGTTATTTCATATTTTATGATTTTAATCACGTTATTTTTTAAGGGTATATACCCTTATACTATTGTGTGAGATTACAGTTTTACTATATTTCGACAGGATTGTCTCTTTTTCTTTCTAATTGCTAAACCTTATCAATTTATTAAATTGCTCACGTCCTGAATATAGCTGAAATATTGCTTGCTGGACGTTAAACATAAACCAATCAATCAATCAATCAATATTTACTCAAAAATAATTCTCATCATATTGTATAGCAAAATGCCATTTACTGTACATTGTCATACTATACAGAAACATTATATATTTTCACAATTGATTATTTCATTATAATTATTTAATACATACCAGTATACTTTTATGTCGATAAATGTACTATGTGTTATGTATTGGATTACGCAATATTGTAAATTTGGCTATGCTTTATCCAATAAAATAATTTGAACTTGAATTTGATATTAACACTTAAGGTTCGCGGCAGATCTAAAAAATATCCAAAATTCCCATCCTGCATCCAATATGATGATCGCATATATGCCATATTTTTTAAATGATTAGAAGAAAAAAAAGGGGGGGGGAGATACTAAAACGATCGAAATTTATCAATTGTTAAGTTAAGATTAGGACAAACTATAAATTAATAAGAACCTATATACAATCTATTTTTCAGAAAATGCTGATAAATTGATAAATTATGTGCGGAAATTACTTTATTCTAATTTCTTAACGTGACCAATTCTATCTACTAGAAATTCAAGATTTCTCTCTACTCTAGGTAAATCCCTGACGACTCATAATTCTAGTAAATTATCTAACAGTGAAGAAATAAGGTGGTCATATACAATATCTTGAAGAGGGTCAGGATTTTATCCGAATGTTTTCTGCATTAATTACTTTTAGGCTGTTGCACACTGAAACTAATAATGTCAATTTTATTGGTTTACTGCTATATAAACATGTAGATAAATTCTTACACGTCTAGTGAAGCTACCTCTAGATGATACTTTGCCTTCATTAATAGATTTAAATAAGTTACATTTTGCTTAGTGTTCAATATATAATCATACTAATATATGTCCAAGTTAATCTGTCTACCTGCCGTTTTAATTTGAATAAAGCAACAATTGATCGAACATTAAAATTGTCAAATTAAAGTAATCATAAATGATTCATTTTATTCATATATACTTAGGAACAATTATTGTTAAGGATAAATTTTAAGTGGAAATCGACTACATTTTTAAAACCATTCTTAAACGGAGACATTTCAATGTAGAAAATGTACGTGTAGTTTGATTACAAACACACTTCGTTGGTAGAAAGGTTTAATATAAATATGTACATTTACAATGAAGATGTGTATTGTAGCTATATTTTACGACATACATTTTTAGAACTAGATCAAGAATATGAATATTACCGTGAATATTATCATTATTATTGTTGTTAAGGTTTACTTTTTCCAATGTGACGCTAGCTTTCCAAATTCTTTCTCACTTTTCTAATTTTTGCTTTTTTTGTTTCTCATTTTTCCAAAAAGCAGTGAAACAAGTAAGAAATATTACATTTTTAAAGTTTCGAGACAAATTGTTGTCGGACAAGATCCTTCAGAATTGGCCAGTGAGATCGAAGCAGTATTTCAAAGCTCCAAAATATTGATACCCAAATATATTTTAGTTTTATATCAAACATAGCGAAAATAACTTTACAACTTAAATACTTAACTGAACATTGTTAATATAACAAACATTGCTACATTTTAGTCACAATAGAGGTAAAGATTATGATTCAAGCCGCTCTATGAGCAAAAATCAGTTTATTTAAAATTCGATCCCTTATCGCTCCTTTTTTGCTGATACATCACGTCGAAAATAAGTACAGTAGCCATGAGAGGACGAATTCTAATTAGATTGGAAAACATCATAAGTTGATTGAATTTCTTTGTTTAACAATACCAGTGTTTAGTTAGGCTTCCTTAACTACTATAAAGCATTGTTTTCGTAGGACAACCGTACATAGTTACGTTCCGAATGTACTGATTTTTATCGCCGCCCAGGAGGGCGGCGATATATTTGTATTCACTTTCGTTGCTAACGATGGATAAAGGAGAACATATTTTTAAGTACACTTAGTTACCATAAATGAACATAATTTTCTTACAAGAATGTTAATCATTTAACTTGAGTGAAAAATAAAGATTGTATATGAG
The DNA here is from genome assembly GCA_944474755.1 of Limnoperna fortunei. Classification (NCBI taxonomy): domain Eukaryota; kingdom Metazoa; phylum Mollusca; class Bivalvia; order Mytilida; family Modiolidae; genus Limnoperna; species Limnoperna fortunei. The sequence goes on from OX104113.1 coordinate 6,186,807, forward strand.
GTTCGACTTCAAAATTGCTTTTGTGAGATCAAAGTTTCATGTAATAATAACTTTTTTAGTATTCTATTTACGGAAGTTAATAATACAGGGAGACCATTTTTATCCTGGTACTAAGTCGTTCGTTGATAGCTCTATCGACAAGCGTAGCTTTGAAAAATCGGAAACCAGAATAAAAGGCTATTTTGCGTAGACAATTCCGGAGTATGCCGATATTTGTAAGATTCAATAAATAAAAATTTTGTCAATAATTTGATTGAACCACGTGAATATTAGTTTTAATTCAAGTATATTTATGATTTAATATATGACAAAAGATTACATGTGCACAAATTTAGAAATTGGCAATTGAAACTAGCCACAACAGCAGGGCTTAGCTTTACATAGAAACTTATGGGGAATAAGTTCAAGTGCCTTGTTTTTAGAAATCACTTTGACAAACGCGTGCAGAATGTAGAATAAATCGGCGGCGAACTGATGCTTTGCATCAAAAGTTTTTCTTGTTGTATTTGTTCAGACTATACATTTCAGTCGGGTGTCTTCCAGTTTGTCCCACTTTTGATAATTATAGGTCAAGAAAAATAGAAAAGTGAAAAATGTTTTTTAAAACTGTCACAGCAATGGTTTAATATGTAGGTAATAACGAAAAATAAATTAAAAAAATAATTTATAATATAATATATAACATGACAAGTTTAAAAAATATTTTATTGATTGATTGACTGATTGATTGACTTATTGGTTGATTGATGATCAATAAATAATGGGAAAGTGATGGACCACAGGAAACAGAATTTTGACTTCCATTGATATAGTATGGTGTTGGGTAGGCGCGTAGATTTAAGTATAATATAGCGGGTGCCTACAGAAGGGGTCTTTATCGAGCAAGGAACGTAAAGTACCCCGCAAACACTTTACCCAATACGGTTTGCTAAATCGGGAGCTTAGTTAGGGATGAAAACCCCGCATGTTTAGCACTCATAATAGGCAGACCGCCGTTCGTGCCACTCGAGAAAAAGCCGAGGAATCACGAATAAAAAAGGGAAAAATATGCAAGATAAAAGGAATCAAATCAATCTAATTAAAATTATATCTTCACTTGGCTCCCCCTTTTGCTATTTTCACGGCGACAATAGCAAAAAGGGGGGAGCCAAGTGAAAATATGATAATAATCAGATTGGAATCAAACTTTGTAAAAAGGAAAGTGGCATTGATTTGTGTATGTTTATCATGAAATGTGTATCATAAAACTTAAACGGAGAAACACGGAAATTGCCGAAGCGTAACATTTTCGCAAACAGGTCTACATCAACTAATGGATCTTGGAACTAACAATGCATTCTTGGAAACTGCCTCTAATTTGTATTTTATCGGAAAATAACTCTGGTTATGAGACAAATTTTAATTCTTTTCCTGCTTACTTACAATGTTTACATCAACTATCTTACCATCTTGAGATGCTTACATTAGTATAGTGCATGCAAAATTAGTGCTTCAATTGCAGTCTCTAACCTATATTTTGCGGTTGCCTGATATGGCTATCTAAACATTATGCACTTATAATGAAGCGATGTAAAAAAAAATAACAATACATATTGCCATTTACCATTAAAAAATAGTTTTGTCCACAAGGAAAAATAAAACTTAGAGACGGCTAGCTTTTTAGGAAAGCTAATACGTGTCGTATTATATACCTGACAATTTCCTTTTAACTGCGTATACCGGAGATGCGCTGTAGCTCGAGCACTGGGAACCATCACAGTATGACCCCATGGAGAACAGTTTTAACAAAATCGGATAAATAATAATGAAAAAAAATATTATATGGGCCATTTCAAAGCTCAAGTTTTGACCCCAGGATAAATATTTAAATTTAAAGGTATTATGGTCCTTTTCGTTTCAAGATCATTTTAATAGCAACATTTAACTGGTAAAGATGGATCTGGATAATTAAAATAACAATCTGGATTGAAAAAGTCAGATGTAAAACATGTTTAGATACGTAAATGTCCATTTCTTGCAATTGATGTATGACGATCCTATCATCTGGCGGGAAACGGGGAGTGGGTTACTATGGAATTGTTGGCATTTTCTAACCGCCCTTCAATATATAATTACGCGCCTGTTTAATTATACTAGCAAAGACTTGCTATCATTTTTGTTAATAAGTTTTGGGTTGTTGTAAAATGGTTTAACGCCACTTGCAGAAATTGTACAGCTATATCATAGCGTCCAGTTTTTGTTAAGGGGGGTGGAGATGGAGTTCCCGGTAAAAAACCGACAATAAAGAGGCAAATCCTTGTCAATTATATGGTTCGACCATACCATATTACAATACTTTAGACCAGAACGCGAACGTGTTGATATTTGTTTGTATGTTTGAATGGTGTTTAAAGCCATTTTCAGCTCAACTATATCATGGCGTCCAGTTTTATTGGGAATGAAGCCTTAGTAGAGAAAACCACCGACCTGCGGTAGTAAAACTGGCACTCCTTGTCTATTCCTACGTGATTACAGGAACAAATAGAAGAACATAAATAATCCCTAGTTTTAGAGTTACAGCGCCATCCCTCTGTGGTCATTAGTATTTAATTTACATACGCATGGCTTATCTGTACGAACTATTATTGTTGGTTACGCCACAGGGGCAATACATTCTTTATCTATCTTTTCACACAATGTAAAAGTTTTATGAGTCATTGAAAGTTTCAAAAAAAAGAAAAGGTTTTGTTATAACACATTTAACAGAAGGTTGCGTAATTTATAATATGGTTACTTAAATCGTATATAGAATTTTTAAACACAAAATATTCTTATATTTTATTAATGTACCTCCACGTTGAATAAGTCCATTTACTACCTAAATGTTTATAAAACATAAAAACTAAAGTGACATATTAAGAATAAAATATATTTGTTTTTCTTGTCTTTAAGAATTTCTATTGTTTATTTCCTCGCTTGTCTTCACAATGACAGGGAATCGCAACTAATTATAACATCTGTGGGCATTCCTATACACATTAACACCCATTTGTTATCATATTGTATGCCACGTGTTTTATTGGTTTATTTAACGAGATAAAGACATAAAATGTAATCAAGTGATGTTAATGGAGCATTTTATTTGTTTAGTCACCGTGGTTAACCTCAGCTTTAGATGAAAATAAAGGCATTGATATATTAAGATAATTTACAACTATTCAAATATATATTATTCAATAAAAAGAGCAACCTTTTCATATATTTTGGAAAGGTAAAAATAAACCGTTTCGGGCTGCACATACATATTACCGTACCCCACCCCCAACCCTCTCGTGAAAATTGCGTATTTATGCATTTGTTGTGTTATATTCTAACTGGTGGAAGGGCGATAATCCAAACACGTTGTTATTGGGTAGCAGATTTTCATAACGATCTTTCGGAACACATCGTGCTCTTACCGAATAAGTATTCCGAACATTAAAAAGCAGCTCGTTTGTCATGGTAGCAAAATTTAATACGACACCGGCTTTCGAGCTAAACTGACCATTTCCGTAGAGTTATTTCCACAAACGAGACATACATCTATAAAAGCATTCTTTTGATAAACTGTATTTTTATTTGAATTTGATAACCGAACGCCGGACGTTACGTCATATCTGAATTACGTCAGTTACAGTTAATACTGACGTCAATTTTGAGGCATTCCGAATGATGCAAACCGGTCAAAATTTTGACCGGATTCATTGCTGGTGACCTGACTGTATATTCGAACCGGAAGTCCGCTTACGGTATTGAGAATATTTAGTCAGGATCCCAGACTACCCTGACGATGATATCCTCAATGAGCCTAAGCGGCCTTCAGATATAACATATTTGAAGTGAAGTTGCGTCAATGAAAAATATTGCACAGGAGACCAGGTTATAGTCTGGGCTCCTGACTAAATATTCTCAATACCGTAAGCGGACTTCCGGTTCGAATATACAGTCAGGTCACCAGCTGGTGGGTAAGCACTGAATCTCACGCAGTCCTGCTCCATCTAAAAATAGATAGAGTACTTCCCCAATATATCCATAAACCAAAAACATAAACAGGGGATCACAACGGTCTTGTTTATAATAATTGGCAGACGATAAACCGGCATCGGCGGCAATTGATTCATACCGCTTACACTTACAGCATGGCTGAAGAAGAACCTGTTGTGGATAGGTCCATATTTAATTATATCACAGAAAAGTACACAATATTAATTTGTCATCTTACTCATATCAACTAAGTTAAAACTGTTCAATTTATTTTATAGAAAAAGCTATGAAATGAAAGCTATATTTCACTTGTACATAAAAATGGGGATCTCATTAACCCCTAACTTGGAGAAACTTTTCAAGAATATTAGTACTAGAATATAAAAAAAATTATTAACCTTATTTATGGAAACCAAATAGGATATTTTAAGAAAAGGCTAGGACAACATATCACATTTTTACAATGAAGTCCATATTGTAGACACATACAAAACTAATAGGATAAATTTATGAAAGTATTTGCAGAGAAATATATATTATTATAATATATGTCTCTGGTATTTGCTGCATTTATTGATTTAAAAAAGCATTGAATATTGTATGTTAATTACATCTCTTTTATATGCAGACAATATATAGTACAAAAAAGGGTTACAACAGTCACTTGATAAACCAATTTAGTTTATTTTGGAAACTAGGTTTTTTGGAAACTAAGTCAATGAACAAAAATCATTGTATTTAATATAAATGGAAAAACACATCTGAACTGCTTTAAATACTGTAATGTTGTTTGTATTAAACAGTTAAATCTTGACATATTAGTATGCCCTATTATACTTTATGGATGTAAAGTGTGGGGAACTTTTTGTAATTTCAAAGATACTGACCACTTTAAACATGCACTTGCATGTACATATAAAATTAATCAAAGACATTTTAGGAGTACACAGCATAGCAACTAATGTAGCATGTTTAGCTGAACTATATAGATATCCTCTGAAAAATAAAATACTACTTCTATCATTTAAATTTTTGGAGCACATTTCTAACTTGAATAATACACACTTAAGTAAACAGGATTTATTGTAATCTCCCTATTAAAAACCAATAAATGGATCACCACCATCAAATGTTGGATCACATAATTAGGTTTTGGATATATATACATGCATCTGAAAACACAAATGATATTAAAAGTTATTTGATAATCAGCCTGAATATAGCTGAAATATTGCTGCTCGGGCGTTAAACACCATTAATCAATCAATCAATCAATCAATCAAACAAAGAATTAATTACAAGCTATGCAAACTATGCATGGACTTGTACAGGAAAGTAAAAACAAATTAAAACTTTTACAAAATGATTTATAATTTTAACAAAAGACCTAATTATGTAGGTGTCTGTCAATTCAAATGTGACACTGGTATACATTTTGTAAATACAGAATAAGCACCCACTCACTGTTAAGCAATAGAGGCTGTTACAAAAATATCAAAAAAATAGATAGAATATGTAGCAGAGGCCAAATTGAAGATGAAATTCATTTTTTACTGGAATGCCCAACACTTAGTATTTACAGAAAGGAACTAATTTATAAAAAAAATAAACAGATGTCAGAATTTTAGTACTTTGAAATTAAGTAAACTCAAATTAATATTAAATAGCTACTCTATTACTACCCTTATAAGGTAATTATAGAATATATTAACAAATGCCAAGAAATAATTTATGCATGTACAAATGTGCCATTTAGTAGAAAGTGCTTGCTTTGGGTTAGTGCCACCCCAGATTTCAGAAAACTTATTTTATCACATATTATGTCTATTACTTGTATCAGAAATTTTGGCATGAAATTGACATGAAAATTTTTCATGTCATTTTCAGTCTGAATTTGATATGAAAATAAAACAAAATGAGCCTTGCATGAATTTCATGCGTGGCTTATTTACCTGTGTATATTATAGTCCCATGATAGAGAAAAGGTTTATTTTATATATGAAACAAGTTCCTGTGGTCTTGATCGATCTCAACTGTGCATGAAATTAGATTAATTAATAGTTTAATAGTTTATTATTAGTTTAAAACATTTACAATAAATGGTTATAACTCAGATTACACAGAACAGAACACAATACATGTTAAGAATCATAAACAATAATAACAAGTACAGAAACAAGTCTCATGTTTCTGGAGTACTGGTGACATTTGAAACGATTTGACTTTTGTTATTGTATTCAATTAGAGCTTTAAGGATGTTCGCTAGTCATGTTTTGGTATTTTGGTCAGATTTTCGAACTCCTCGGGGTTTATCCATCTTATAGCATTGATATTTTTTGCCCATTAACCCCCACTTTTCTTTTCATAATTTTATCAAACTCATCTTTAAATGCATTTCAGAAGTTTTCATAAAATCCTATTTATTTCTTCACAGTTTTTGAAAGACAAACATGGATAATGCAAAACCAATGAAAAATCTAGAGAATTCCATTTCCAGCCAAATTTTCAAATGCATATATCTTAAAAACAAGCACACGAACCTATGATTTTTGTTTCGCTTATAATTCTCCAATCTTAAAGATATTCCAAACTATACAAATTTTTCAAAACTCGATCTGTTTATTTCCAAATATAGTAGCGAACATCCTTAAGCAAAATAAGTGAATCAATATTAAAAATAAAATACAAGTTATTTTTTGTTATGGAAGGGATGTTATTATTCAGTTGGTTATTTATTTTAAGTCTATAGCTGACAAGGGATGGGCAGTTAATAAAAAAGTGCTCCTCATTCTCAATTTCAGATTTTGTGCATTTGAGATAAGTTCATTTTTTTTCTAGGCATACCTTTGTACCGCCCTCTTTCAATTACGAGAGAGTGGGCACTTTAATCCTATATTACATAATGTGGACCTGTCTGCTTTATATTTGCAGATATCTACATAAGGGGGTCTGAAATTAAACCTGTGTATACAGTTGTGAAAGTCTACCTCTCATTAATTTATACTCCATTTATAACTGTACAAAATTTTTTCTTACAACACATATCTTTGGATCAAACATTTAATGATTAAAAGACCAATTCATTTACATACAAATTAACAAAAGTCTGAAGGTGTCATATTGACCAGTCATGTTAGTTTTAGAATTTTTCGCACAGTATTAAATTATGTATTCTTTAACGCAAAGTACTGATACCTGAGAAAGTTAACCTTGAGGAATTGAAATGTACTCCACTAGCAGTATGACTGGTGCCAACTGTCCAAGTTGTTAAAAAGCAAAATTACAACAAAGTTCCTGAAAATAATTTAGCTATGTCTGATGCATGTTTTGTTTATTGAAAGACTCATCAGAGGCACTTATGCCAAAAGGTTAATATCCTGAAATAACACACGAATGATGCCAAAGAAGACGTTATAAACATGCACACATATAAATAGAATGCATGAATGTCTGATGACTGATGGGGCTGTCCATCTACAATTTTTTTTGTTCAACACAGAATATAAATCAAAGTGGAAAAGGGGTAAATGTCTAAGAGACAACACACAGGAATGTATGTAAAACGTTACACAAGTTCGCCTTATTGTTTTCAATGAATGGTGGGAATACCCCACACCTAGAGGCAAGTTCCAATTGGTCCTAGTAAAGAGTGTATAAGGGCCTACCCAGCTCTACTGTCAAACCTAACATTACTTGATATATATGTTCTTCCATACATGTAGTCTATGTGACAACTATATAGTACATGCAGTAATGTAACTATATAGTACATGCAGTGTTGTAACTATTCACAATAATGCATAAACATGTTAAAGATACAGAATTCTCTTACCTTAAATTTTTTCAGGTCTTGGGTGAAAACCTTCATTAGCCATACAAGCGACTTGTTTGGCCATGTTGGCAACAATGAAGAAGTGGAACTTTTGATATGGGAGTTCGAAATATCAACAAACTCCCATTATATTAAACAAAGAAAAAAACCAGCTATGGAGAGAATCCAGGCATTTAATTGTTTTTGATAATTGGTTCAAATTCCAGCTTTGCATACATAATGCTAATTTAAGTCTTTTGTAACTTTCAAGCTTCACATAACCAGGTATGCCGGCATGCTCCATGTTGTTATAATTGGTTTAAGATCCTTCTGACACTCAAATTCCTTTTTGTCAAAAAAATATTTCTTGCCCTTCACAGAAGTTTTTTTTAATTATTTGATAAATTGATATATATATGTGTGTGTGTGTGTGTGTGTGTGAATTAAAAAAAATATAGCCATTCTGTAAAAAAATAAAGGGTTTCTCTGGAACGTACCATTAGTAAAATCTTCAAGTACTTTTTACAATCATTCACCATGATGAGTACTTATGAGCTTTAGTTTCCACAAATATGAGATACATTGTAATTTCTTCTAAATTATGATATTTTTCTGGACTCAGATTTTAAACAGCCCATGGAGAAATTGACCATCAGATGGTGTGATACTCAAGGGAATGCCCATCCGCCCTTGGACTATGATGGTATTCCCTACTCTATAATGGGGACACAGAGCCTAATATGTCATCAAGGAAAAAAGCTCTCAAGTTCTGTGACAAAAAAGACAGCTAATATAAAGGTATAATTTAACATATTATCAGTTGTTAACATGGTTGTTGTCAATATTCAATATTCAATATCGTTGATCAGTCCTACCACAAATAATTTCACATCTTATATAGTAATCATAATATACTACTGTATAATATGTTCATGCTTTAAACTTTTTTCTCTAGAACTATTGGGCAGAATTTAATCAAACTTAGTATAATTTTCCTTAGTATTATTTAAACAAAGCTATTGTTAATATTTTTGATTCATTTTAACCAAAAAAAAAAGAACATAAGGGTCAAAATGCAGATTTTGTTTAATCTTCAATTAACTATTCTCAAAGTAAATGAGAAGTGAAATTGATAAGCCCACTTAAATGCCATTGACTACATATTCAAGATGGCAACCATTTTCTCGAAATCTTTTTAAGTTGTTAAGATTTAAAAAAATTTGGTTTAAATGGGAAACACTGATACCAACTTGAATTGGAAGACAAAAATTTGTTTTGAGTGCATGGCCATTTTCAAAATGATCACCATTTACCATCCAACTGTGGATTGTATGCCAGGTGTTCGATTCAGGCTTCTAGGAGCCTCTTTTTTTCTTAACAGAAACACACAGACGAGCATGACGCACACAACTATTCACTGACCTCAAATAAAAAGAAAAGGTTGCAGACTACCAAGAAAGTTGGATGCGAGGCAACAATATATGTGAGGCATGTTATAAAGTTTCCTGAATACAAGGTATATAGGTTTTAGATGACTAGGAATATTTTGGTCCAAACAATAAGTTGCATCTCTTTAAATTTCAAATTTTGTTATATTGATTACACCACATGGCCTTTTGCCCTGAAATATAACTTAAATAACTGTTTCATTACCTTTTAAAATCAGTATTCAAGAAGCAGCCAATAGTTCATCAAGTCAAAATTTCAACAAATTTCTGTCCTGGATTGATGTTTAATTTAATAGGTGATTTTTGAGGAAAAAAGACAAAACTAATTCATTATCTTTCTATGAACCATAACATGACTATCACCCAGTCCTGCTCTGTCTAACAACCAGTCCTGCTCTGTATAACATCCAGTCCTGCTCTGTATAACATCCAGTCCTGCTCTATCCCATACATCACACACATCTGACACTGACATCTTCTGACTTTGGACCATAACCTATCTACCTATCAGAAATATCTGCATAGCTAGCTATAGTATTAATATAATATGTGAAATAGAAAGATGCAAGATTTACCTAATATTTTTAAAAATAGCTTTGATGTCTTCTATTGGTTGTTTAAAGAATTGAACTTTGATTAATAGTGTACAGCTGACCCAACTACAACTATTGAACAACTGCAGATGTTTTTAAGTCCTCTAACCTATAATCATTAAACATAGCAGTGCATCTAGGGTAGTCTCTCAACATCTAGGTGAAATTATGTAATTAATCTCTATATACTTCAACAATATTCAAGCTCTTTTGACTCCAGTTAAGCTACAGTTGTCTGATTAGACACCTCTCTACAACATACGCTTTAGTGATTTAACTTGTCAAATCTATGTTGTTGAAACTTGTCAATTCTGTGGTATTATTTGAAGTTATGTGGACATGATCATATTCATATGTAACAGAAAAATCAAAAATTTGCACTGTAATAGGTTTTTGAAAACACATTTTTCATAATGTAATATGTCATGAAAATTAAATTATTATCAACTATGATGATTTTTGAAAGATTAACACATAGGATAGGATGATATAATGATAGTGATAGGATAATTTTACACCTTTATATAGTGTAAAATGTCCCTAACCATGTTATATGAGTATAACATGTTCAAAAAAAGTAATCGTTTCTCAAATATCATCACATCAATGTTATATGGTATTGTAAAATGAAAATTTGTGGTTTATTTCAACAGTGTGTTTCTGGCAGTAAAAAGGAGAAGGAACTATTATCTATACAGTTGAAAGAAGATTTGAAGACAAAAACTGTACTGAAGGAGCAGCAGTTTCATATTCAGCTGCCAGAATGTCACACCAAGCCACATCTCTAAGGTCAAGTAAGTAATCTATAGTTTTTATCAAACTGCAGAATCAACATTACATTAATTCAGTACATGTAAAATATTATTGACAATTAATGCATATGAGGGCAATATCCTAGAGTTTACCAGAGGTGTCAGAACCCCCGATGTGTAATATTGCCCAAGGCCAATGGCCATGGACAATAGTCCAGAGGGGGTTTCTGACACTGAGGGTAAAATTTATGGCCTTTTGCCCTGAAATATAACTTAAATAACTGTTTCATTACCTTTTAAAATCAGTATTCAAGAAGCAGCCAATAGTTCATCAAGTCAAAATTTCAACAAATTTCTGTCCTGGATTGATGTTTAATTTAATAGGTGATTTTTGAGGAAAAAAGACAAAACTAATTCATTATCTTTCTATGAACCATAACATGACTATCACCCAGTCCTGCTCTGTCTAACAACCAGTCCTGCTCTGTATAACATCCAGTCCTGCTCTGTATAACATCCAGTCCTGCTCTGTATAACATCCAGTCCTGCTCTATCCCATACATCACACACATCTGACACTGACATCTTCTGACTTTGGACCATAACATGACTATCACCATGTCCTGCTCTGTCTAACAACCAGTCCTGCTCTGTATAACATCCAGTCCTGCTCTGTATAACATCCAGTCCTGCTCTATCCCATACATCACACACATCTGACACTGACATCTTCTGACTTTGGACCATAACATGACTTTCATCATGTCCTGCTCTGTATAACACCCAGTCCTGCTCTATCCCATACATCACACACATCTAACACTGATATCTTCTCTCTGTGGACTGTAACATGACTATCATCCAGTCCTGCTCTGTCTAACACCCAGTCCTGCTCTATCCCATACATCACACACATCTGACACTGATATCTTCTCTCTGTAGACCATAACATGACTATCACCCAGTCCTGCTCTGTCTAACACCCAGTCCTGCTCTGTATAACACCCAGTCCTGCTCTGTATAACACCCAATACTGTTCTATCCCATACATCACACACATCTAACACTGATATCTTCTGTCTATGGACTGTAACATGACTATCACCCAGTCCTGCTCTGTATAACACCCAGTCCTGCTCTATCCCATACATCACACACATCTAACACTGATATCTTCTGTCTATGGACTGTAACATGACTATCACCCAGTCCTGCTCTATCCCATACATCATACACATCTGACATTGATATCTTCTGACTATGGACTGGAACATGACTATCACCCAGTCCTGCTCTGTATAACACCCAATCCTGTTCTATCCCATACATCACACACATCTAACACTGATATCTTCTGTCTATGGACTGTAAAATGACTATCACCCAGTCCTGCTCTGTCTAACACCCAGTCCTGCTCTGTATAACACCCAGTCCTGCTCTGTATAACACCCAGTCCTGCTCTATCCCATACATCACACACATCTGACACTGATATCTTCTGACTATGGACTGTAACATGACTATCACCCAGTCCTGCTCTGTATAACACCCAGTTCTGCTCTATCCCATACATCACACACATCTGACACTGATATCTTCTGTCTATGGACCATAACATGACTATCACCCAGTCCTGCTCTGTCTAACACCCAGTCCTGCTCTGTATAACACCCAGTCCTGCTCTGTATAACACCCAATCCTGTTCTATCCCATACATCACACACATCTAACACTGATATCTTCTGTCTATGGACTGTAACATGACTATCACCCAGTCCTGCTCTATCCCATACATCATACACATCTGACATTGATATCTTCTGACTATGGACTGGAACATGACTATCACCCAGTCCTGCTCTGTATAACACCCAATACTGTTCTATCCCATACATCACACACATCTAACACTGATATCTTCTGTCTATGGACTGTAAAATGACTATCACCCAGTCATGCTCTGTCTAACACCCAGTCCTGCTCTTTCTAACACCCAGTCCTGCTCTATCCCATACATCACACACATCTGACACTGATATCTTCTCTCTGTGGACCATAACATGACTATCACCCAGTCCTGCTCTGTATAACACCCAGTCCTGCTCTATCCCATACATCACACAATTCTGACACTGATATCTTCTCTCTGTGGACCGTAACATGTCTATCACCCAGTCCTGCTCTGTATAAAACCCAGTCCTGCTCTATCCCATACATCACACACATCTGACACTGATATCTTCTGACTATGGACTGTAACATGACTATCACCCAGTCCTGCTCTGTCTAACACCCAGTCCTGCTCTGTATAACACCCAGTCCTGCTCTGTATAACACCAGTGATACTGACGTTACAGGCACTGATGACTTTACCAATGAGGATCAGTTGACATTCAAAACATTCCCCATTACAGTGGGAAGATAAGCCCATGTCCGTCATAAAGAGTAACATCATGGATATATTAGCATGACAAGGGTGACATTCCGGATGGCAAATTATGATGCTTTTTTTAGAAATAAAATAAAATTTCGCCTATGAATGAATTAAAATTAATAAACACTTTTCTAATTTAAAATTTGTGATAAAAAGTTTATTGCATTGCATTTTCCATATCAGCTCTTGAGTGAAGCTCTGTCATATAATCTATAAGTCATCAATAACAACATCATCCATATTGTAAATATGTGATCAAAAGATCAATGTATGTCTTGTTCCAAGTAAGGCATGTTCTCAGTCCTCGACTTATATAGACCCTGTGTCTAAACCCCACATATTTTATATTAGGTTCTTTGACAGATAAGAGGTTTAATATGGAAGAAGACATGCATTTAATTTATGATACATAAAACACATCTGTCTATTAAAAATTGTTTTTTCCAAACTTGCTTTAATATTTTTGCAGATAGCTGGTGCGGTACTACCTATTGATAAAGCGCTATCATCATATATTCAAGAGAAGGTGTTTGAAGAAAGTATATATAGCTCCAAAGAGATGCAAGTCCTTCTCAGAGAATTTGTAATGAATTCTTTTAAACAGAAAGGCAAACCACTTCCTCCACGTACCAACACGTCCATAGGTATCAATTTTCATGGATGATGATAATATATGTAAATGAAACTCCTTCTAAATCCAATGAAGGATTAAGCATCCTATATTTACATTACACAATATGGAAATGAACATAATTATTGTCCAATATATAGGAAATGTAGATAGTCTGATTTTACTATGCTAAATAACCTTGAATGTGGTTGCATACCATACCTCAAGATAGGGTAAGTTTTCTGTGTCTTAAAACTCCTTATAGTTTTATAAACAATAGATTAAAAAAATTAATTAAAATATTGACAATCATTTAACCTTTATTAGCAGTTTAAAGTAAAATGGATGTAGTACGTATACATTCATTACATGTGATGTCAAAGTTTTTATGACACAATAGTTTACACATGGAATGAAAAGAGATTACGCAGACACAGTGATCTCTTTTCTAATGCATATAAACATATGTAGGTCCGTCCATAACACTCTGGTTAAGTTCTTGGTTTATGTCCATATCACAGATTTGAACCATGGTATAAGCATTGTTGCAGTATTTGTGGGTTGTTACAGCAAGGTTTGCTACTAAACCTTATTTCACCTCCATTTTTATATCCTGCCACATGATGTCACAAGGTTTTCTTGATACCCTTGATTATATAAAGTGTCAGTTCGTCCTCCTGTCTGTCTTATGACAGTTTCTGGATGATAATTTGAAAATACTTTAAGTGATTTTAATAACGTTTTGCACAGCTGTTAAGTACAACCAAATAAAGGTCAAGTTAAATTTCCAGCAAAATATGACAAACATTTTTTGAGTTACTTCATTTTAAGCAAATTAAATTACTTGTATTTCTGACACCGACCTCCATATCAAAGACAGATAACGCCTATTAAATTTTTTTATTCAAAGCTTTTAAAGATAAATTGTACAAACCAGTTATTTTTGCTTTAAATACATGTAAGTAATTCTGCAAACTTGAAATTTTTGTGGAGACATATCATATAATGTCACATTATGATTAGATGGAAAAAAATATTTTTTTTTAATTTTATGTGTTTATGGACTCGTTGCAATACTAAACTGTCATAGCTATTGTACTTTGATCAATTTTATCATTCCAGAGATAGTGCCATGGACCAGGCCATTCTTCAGACAATGGTGAGGACCTGGGAGAATGAACATCCTGAAGACAATTTTATGTTAAGACTTAAGGCCAATGCCTCTGAATATGTATCAACTGATGACAATGATGACATTCTTAATAATATAAGAACTGGAAACCAAAACTTCCTTTATATCCATCAGACAGGGTGGCAAAAAGAGTTGCTACATAGATATGGTCAGGAGCTTGTGCTCTTAGATGCAACATACAGAACATGCAAATATGCGATACCCCTGTTTTTTGTTGCCATTCCAACCAATGTAAACTATATAGTTGTGGCATACTTCTTTGTAGAAATAGAAAACACTGCATCCATTGAGGAAGCACTCAATATCCTTAGGGGTTGGAATAAGGATTGGTGCCCCAAATTCTTCATCACAGACTACTGTGAAAAGGAAATAGCTGCTGTTGAAAGTGCATTTGCTGGTAAGGGCTTATATGTAAAAAAGGTTAAGTTTTCAATATACTAGTATATAGAATGGAAATAGGGAATGTTTCATAGAGAATACTCCACCAGGAAGAACAAAACAACATGAGACCACCCACGAGTCTTCTTCAATGATATATAAACAGGTATTTATACAACAATAGCCGCTTATAGAGAGACTGTTACCATAAAACTTGACTGTCCAAGGGAGTGGTATTGCCTGCAATAATGATAAAACCTTAGTCAAAGGCGAAGACATTATCATTTTTGAAGGCAAAACCACTGTTCAAAGGACTGACAGTTTATCATGGTAATGCCGTCTATATAAGCAACTATTGTGTTTATTTCAATTAAGAATCATGTATGTTGCTTTAAGATAATCCTTTTAGTAAATCCTTTTAAGATAAAGGGCCTCTGTCTTGAATTAATTAACATCTAAACATAACACATGCAACTGCTGTAAATGATTAATATATGCATGAATAAAGAGATCACTCAAAATTAATAATATTTTTATGGCCCGCCCACGTATGTGGGGCGGACATATAGTTTTACCCTTGTCCGTCCGTCCGTAACACTTTGGTTAAGTTCTTGGTTTAGGTCCATATCTCGGTTACTTTATGTAGTAGGGCTATGATATTTCACCAGTAGATGTGTCTTGTGTAACATGACACCACCCACTTAGAATTAGGTCATTGTGACCTACATTTTACGCTTGAGCGACTTAGGTTAAATTCTTGGTTTAGGTCCATATGGTAGCATGACTGATGTTTTTATGACGGGAGGGCCATCCGTGGCTTACAGACACACCCTCTAGTTTAAATTAAAAAATTCACATAATCTCGTAGCAGACATTACTGTGTGGTAATGCCCGTGGGTGTTATCATGTTAACGCCTGACTAAACATTTTAACCCACATTAATTCATACAACATCGAGCCAATAAAAATGAACTATTTTACTCTGATATGAAATAATATACCGGTACCTTTATTTTGCACATTTCATTATTACATCCACCATAACCTAAAATATGGGTACCATGATAAGGATCAGAAATGATTTAATGTAAAAAAAGGTTGTCTAGAGTACTTTTCAAACTGTAAAACATTGGCCCAAATTCGTTAACACTTGTTATAGAGGTACAGTAAGTGCAAAGAGGGGCACATATGAGTTATTCGGGTTCCTGAGAATTTCTTTTTAGATGAAAGATTTCCTTATATTGATATAAGTAATTTAAATATATATTATCTTCAGATTCACTGCTAATGGACGAACATTGTGCAAAAAAGTAGATTTAGCCATGGAATTGGACCTGGAGGAATATGTGACCCCTGGAAAGGTGAGCATTAGAGTGACAAATCTTTTGTCTAACCAGAGAGGAGACAAAAAATATCAATGTCAAATGTCTGTGATTTAATGATACAGAAGGACTGGGTGATAGTCATGTTATAGTCCATTGACAGCAGATAGCAGTTTCAGATGTGTGTGATGTATGGGTATAGAGCAGGACTGGGTGATAGTCATGTTACAGTCCACAGAGAGAAGATATCTGTGTCAGATGTATGTGATGTATAGGATAGAGCAGGACTGGGTGTTATACAGAGCAGGACTGGGTGACAGTCATGTTACAGTCCATAGTCAGAAGATATCAGTGTCAGATGTGTGTGATTATGGGATAGAGCAAGACTGGGTGTTATACAGAGCAGGACTGGGTGATAGTCATGTTACAGTCCATAGTCAGAAGATATCAGTGTTAGATGTGTGTGATGTATGGGATAGAGCAGGACTGGGTGTTATACAGAGCAGGACTGGGTGACAGTCATGTTACAGTCCATAGTCAGAAGATATCAGTGTTAGATGTGTGTGATGTATGGGGTAGAGCAGGACTGGGTGTTATACATAGCAGGACTGGGTGACAGTCATGTTATGGTCCATAGACAGAAGATATCAGTGTCAGATGTGTGTGATGTATGGGATAGAGCAGGACTGGGTGATAGTCATGTTATGGTCCACAGAGGGAAGATATCAGTGTCAGATGTGTGTGATGTATGGGATAGAGCAGGACTGGGTGTTATACAGAGCAGGACTGGGTATTAGACAGAGCAGAACATGGTGATAGACATGATATAGTCCATAGAAGATATCAGTGTTAGATGTGTGTGATGTATGGGATAGAGCAGGACTGGGTGTTATACCGAGCAGGACTGGGTGATAGTCATGTTACAGTCCATAGTCAGAAGATATCGGTGTCAGATGTGTGTGATGTATGGGATAGAGCAGGACTGGGTGATAGTCATGTTATGGTCCTCAGAGGGAAGATATCAGTGTCAGATGGTGTGTGGTGTATGGGATAGAGCAGGACTGTGTGATAGTCATGGTATAGTCCATAGACAGAAGATATCAGTGTTAGATGTGTGTGATGTATGGGATAGAGCAGGACTGGGTGATAGTCATGTTATAGTCCACAGAGAGAAGATATCAGTGTCAGATGTGTGTGATGTATGAAATAGAGCAGGACTGGGTGTTATACAGAGCAGGACTGGGTGATGGTCATGTTATGGTCCACAGAGAGAAGATATCAGTGTCAGATGTGTGTGATGTATATTATAGAGCAGGACTGGGTGATAGTCATGTTGTGGTCCACAGAGAGAAGATATCAGTGTCAGATGAGTGTGATGTATGGGATAGAGCAGGACTGGGTGTTATACAGAGCAGGACTGGATGATAGTCATGTTACAGTCCATAGTCAGAAGATATCAGTGTCAGATGTGTGTGATGTATGGGATAGAGCAGGACTGGGTGTTATACAGAGCAGGACTGGGTGACAGTCATGTTACAGTCCATAGTCAGAAGATATCAGTGTCAGATGTGTTTGATGTATATATTATAGAGCAGGACTGGGTGATAGTCATGTTACAGTCTATAGTCAGAAGATATCAGTTTCAGATGTATGTGATGTATTGGATAAATTGGACTGGGTGTTATACAGAGTGTGACTGGGTGATAGTCCTGTTACATTCCATAGACAGAAAATATTAGTTTTAGATGTGTGCTCTGTATAAGTTATTTGTGTCAGATTTATATATCCATAAATTTTTACGGTCATACTCATATTACAATTGCCTTAATTATCAGTTATGAATAATTGTTTTATATCAGGTAATTGAATCAATTTTAGATAATTGACCACAGGGCTACACTATTTGGGGTTGTATACCACT
Organism: Limnoperna fortunei; assembly: GCA_944474755.1. NCBI lineage: Eukaryota > Metazoa > Mollusca > Bivalvia > Mytilida > Modiolidae > Limnoperna > Limnoperna fortunei. The sequence continues at coordinate 6,205,270 of OX104113.1, forward strand.
GTGGAAGAGCAGCATCGAGTGGACATTACTTTGCTTATGTTAAGTTTGGGCAGGACTGGTTTATTCTGGATGACCTGCAGGTATTTTGACATTGAGAAAAATATTAAGATATCCTGAATACATTTAAAGCACACACAAAACCATACATTTTGGCCTTTTGTAGTGTGATACATGAATTACAATAGCCTTTTTATAATAATAAGGTTCTAGACTAAATTTTTCAAAAGCCTGGCCATGGGTTAATGGGTTACCTCAACATCTGTCTGTTGGTCCTCCATCACCTATCTTTAGAACACAAGTATACACTTGATAGATTTTGTAATTTAGGTAATTTATGTATTATATTTTAAGCCGTGACAGCATAAAACATAGATTATTATAATTTGATGTATATATAAGCTTTTGATTGGCTTATACCAGTCACATCATGACATGACTTATAAACAATTTAGATAATTTTTTTAAATAATGACCCGCAGAAGGTAACAACCCTTTTATTAAGGAACACATCGGCAGAGTTTGTTAAGAGTAGGCCTACTTGCCACTGCCATGGCTAAATTGATCACAGGGGGGAGGGGGTCCTTTCTGTTCAAATATTCATGTGGCAGTCAAAATTTAATTCCCTGTATACCCAAGTCAAAAAATTCACTCAACAAATCGCATTAACAAATCAAGAACAAATCTAAATTTCAATGCAATTTGTATGCGATGTAAATTCACATGCAAATGAGCTAACAAATCGCATTTATAAATCGCAAACAAATCAAAGAAGTAATGGTGAACAAATCAAATATCCTGTAAATGAATTGTAAGCAAATCAAAAATAAATCGCAAACAAATCAAACATCCTGTAAATGAATTGTAAGCAAATCAAAGAACAAATCGCAAACAAATCAAATATGCTATTTAATGAATTGTAAACAAATCGAAAACAAATCAAATATCCTACATATAAATTGTAAGCAAATCAAAAAATAAATTGATTACAAATCAAATTTTCTTTAAACAAATTGTAAACAAATCGATATCAAACAATTCTTTTGGCAAGGTTGGTGTGGTCAGTATAAGCTAGAGCCCCATTCAACACAATTATTGGGTAAATTTATACAATTTATATGGAAAAGCCCTCTGGGAATTAAAATTAAATAATGAATATAAATGGCAATGAATGGTGTGAACCAAATTTGAAGTCAACCTCTTCAGTAGAAGCCGATAAATCTTTATGAAAGTTTGTTATGGACAGACAGCAAACAAGGTGATTGCTATACAGTACCCTCTCTTACAAATGAGGGTACACAAATTAACTGTACAACAATATGATGAAATTTCTCATTTTTAAAAAGCATGCATTCAGTGTTTAAAAGTTAAAATAGAAGTGTCAAGCACATGCAGAACAGCTAAGTCTTCATTTCCTGGCTTCTTCAAGTCTCTTAACAGTTAACTTGGCAGATGACATTTTTTCGGACCAAAAACGATTGAACATGGCGTGGTCCATGTTCAATTTGTGTTCTGCATAACCTGAAAATAAAAAAAATGATATGTCACATGTACATCTCATTAAATTGAATGCAGAATATATATATATATATATATATATATATATATATATATATATATATATGTGTGTGTGTAGTAAGTATTTAACATGTAGACTACTTAACATTTTTTCTGTTAAATAGATATTGTTTCCGAGAATCCTTTTCATTTATCATTAATTCATTCTGTTTTTTATTTGCAAATTTTATATATGTCTTGAAACGCATACATGATGACCCACAAAAATTAAGCTACATGTATAGTCTGTTTATTTTCGAATATCATTTTTTAAAAATATATTGCATTACACGAAAACATTTTCAACTTTTTTTTAAGCTTGTAAAATATTTAAAGATAGGTTGTAACTTTGGGGGTGTCACAGTTTAAACCTGCCTCATATTATATACATGTAACAATATATAGTTTATAAACAAATGACACTCTTATCATATTCTTTTTCCTTTTATGAAGTACATTTTTTTTTCAATTAAAGAACTTTAAGGTGCATGCATACACTATGTACCTCTTAATTTGAGATTGATGTACAGCAAAATGCTGATAAAACAAAGAAAAATTTCTTACATCTCAAACTTTTAAAGATAGGGTTTTCACTGAATGCTTTTGTTCCTCCCTTGATGGCCAGGTCCCAAGGTTCAAAGAAACCATCAATAAGTTTCTTTATAACTTCCGCTGATTTTGTCTCTTTATTGTTTTTCCTTTTCTTTTTATAGACGGAAGCCAAAGTGGCATGGAGCCACAATGGCTTGACTGCAATGGTTGCTCCTGGTGCCAGAAGAACAAACCCATTTTGGAGCTGATCCCCATCTTTTACTTCATACTGTAAAAGAAGTGTGTCACCACATAAAAATACATGGATGACCTATACCCTTTTATAGGGTTGTGCTATTAAATACAAGAATGCATATTGCATTTATAAAATACATATTTTTAAATAAATATATGTACATGTAATTATATTAAAATTTACCAAATTTTATTAACACAGCATGTTCAATCAAAAAGTTTCATAATGATAGCTGATCAACTTCAAAGCAATAAAACATTATTCACACATTCTGCCCTTTTCAACTTTTATTATTTGTTCCAAAATAATAATAATTTTTTCATTTAAAAGCAAAAGTGTACCAACAATGACCAAAGTGGTTAACAAACATCATTAGACCAAAAATTGGTAGACAAAATTATCATCAAATTAAATTACTAGGTTTGGATATACAATGTAGGAATTACTATACTTAGTAGAGTAGTAATAGAATAAAATTTTGTATTTTCATTCCTCTCATTCAATACAACAGTTTTCAAAAGTTTTTTTAATTACATGTATTTCAGGTAATGTAATTATACTGGGTCGAAGTTAAATTTCCTGAGTTTTCCTCACATTTTAAATTTTAGACGTTTACATTTAAAACTTCATGGTAAAATCATAAAAAAAAAACAAGAAAATGTCCAAAAGACATTATGCCCCATCACACAATTTGGAACCGACGGAGGAACAGACCTGAACACTATATGCCCCCCCTACATGTACCTTCGTAGATGGGGCAAAAAAATCATGAATGATACCCACACTCCTAAATAGTTGTTTTTATAAATAAATTATATTCAAAAAATTAAGCAAAGATAGGGCACAGCACACTAATAACACATGTAGGAAATAAAAGTTTTGAGATGATTCGTGGTCTCGAATTATTTTTATTTGGTGGACGTGGTATAAAAATGTACATGTACATGTAAAACCTACCCTTAACTGACAGACCTTTCTTTCATATATGTACATGTATTTTGATTTTTGATATTGTACGTTGATTCTTTATGGTACATGTATGTACCCACACTATTCCATTTCAGACTTTAAATTGTTTTCATTAAAAAAAAACAAAACAAATTTAATAGTTTTCAAAACTTCCAAAAGAAAAATTTACGTCAAAATTTCTATTCAAAAGGGATTCTGACTAAAATTTATTTGCCATTCTACATGTACATAAATCATTTTGTGGATACAGACAAATCATTTAAATTTCTGTTTTAAAATTGTAAATTAATTGGTATCAATGGTATACTAGCTGGCGTTCTGCTCTTGAGCGATCAGTGTTTTGCCTACATGACGTGTATATATAAGTTTAACTACAAAAGAGTATCTGAAGGGAATTTTTACGGTCATACTCATATTACAATTGCCTTAATTATCAGTTATGAATAATTGTTTTATATCAGGTAATTGAATCAATTTTAGATAATTGACCACAGGGCTACACTATTTGGGGTTGTCTACCACTGTGGAAGAGCAGCATCGAGTGGACATTACTTTGCTTATGTTAAGTTTGGGCATGACTGGTTTATTCTGGATGACCTGCAGGTATTTTGACATTGAGAAAAATATTAAGATATCCTGAATACATTTAAAGCACACACAAAACCATACATTTTGGCCTTTTGTAGTGTGATACATGAATTACAATAGCCTTTTTATAATAATAAGGTTCTAGACTAAATTTTTCAAAAGCCTGGCCATGGGTTAATGGGTTACCTCAACATCTGTCTGTTGGTCCTCATTGTTTACATTTAAAACTTCATGGTAAAATCATAAAAAAAAAACAAGAAAATGTCCAAAAGACATTATGCCCCATCACACAATTTGGAACCGACGGAGGAACAGACCTGAACACTATATGCCCCCCCTACATGTACCTTCGTAGATGGGGCAAAAAAATCATGAATGATACCCACACTCCTAAATAGTTGTTTTTATAAATAAATTATATTCAAAAAATTAAGCAAAGATAGGGCACAGCACACTAATAACACATGTAGGAAATAAAAGTTTTGAGATGATTCGTGGTCTCGAATTATTTTTATTTGGTGGACGTGGTATAAAAATGTACATGTACATGTAAAACCTACCCTTAACTGACAGACCTTTCTTTCATATATGTACATGTATTTTGATTTTTGATATTGTACGTTGATTCTTTATGGTACATGTATGTACCCACACTATTCCATTTCAGACTTTAAATTGTTTTCATTAAAAAAAACAAAACAAATTTAATAGTTTTCAAAACTTCCAAAAGAAAAATTTACGTCAAAATTTCTATTCAAAAGGGATTCTGACTAAAATTTATTTGCCATTCTACATGTACATAAATCATTTTGTGGATATAGACAAATCATTTAAATTTCTGTTTTAAAATTGTAAATTAATTGGTATCAATGGTATACTAGCTGGCGTTCTGCTCTTGAGCGATCAGTGTTTTGCCTACATGACGTGTATATATAAGTTTAACTACAAAAGAGTATCTGAAGGGAATTTTTTTTTGGATTTGAAATATATGCATGCAAAACATACCTGTTTTTTTCATTATTTTGGCCAGATATGTCTGGCCATCATCATAAGGGGCCAGACATAAATCCCCTTCCTGTATATCAATTTCAAGGCCATCTCTGCCAGTTTCCTCATCAAAAACATTATTTGATCTTATTGGGCCTCGTACTATGTTGTCCTCTTCAAACTTAACAACAAGCCATTCTGTTAATTTAAAAATAAAGGTCAATTTAGTCAAAGAACGATAGATGAAAATGAGTTTTATTCTTACATAAAAATTGCTGACAGCTAGGATTATATGTATTGTTGCTCTACTGACAATGACTGAAGTCTTTAAGAAATTTATACATGTAGCTTAACTAGAATACTGACAAAGTCAGAAAGGGCCCCGCCGCAAAAATCTAAGAGTTTTCGAAATGATACCAAATTTGATAATAACCACTAAGGCATGCTCCATCGAATGTGTATTAAACTTCAGAGCTGCATTGTTAATAGCATTTGCGTCACATAGTCCAATTTTTAAAATCTGTTCCAAAAATATTTCACGGATTATTTGCACAAAAATTTATTATGCAAATCATGACATGCTTCTTAGCAACTGTTTAAAATTTCAGAACTGTATTGTTAATAGTTTTTGAGTTTTAGTGTTCACAAAGTTCAATTCTCAAAATCTGTGATTGTGATCAAAAATGAAGTTTTTCCAAAAATATTTCACGGATTTGCACAAAAATTTAATATGCAAATCTTGACATGCTTCTTAGCAACTGTACAAAATTTCAGAACTGTATTGATAATATATAGTTTTTGAGTTTTAGTGTTCACAAAGTCCAATTCTCAAAATCTGTGATTTTCGATACAAAATGAAGTTTTTTCCAAAAATACTTCACATATTTGCACGAAAATTTGATATGCGAATCATGACATGGTACTAAGCGACTGTACAAAATTTCAGAACTGTGTTGTTAATAGTTTTTGAGTTTTAGTGTTCACAAGAATTGTTGACGGACGGACGGACAGACGGACAAAGTGAAAACTATATAGGGCATCCGCATCTTCGATGCGGGGCCCTAATTACAAGCTTCCAATGCAAGCACCCGAGTTCACTTAAATAATAATTATTTGTTGCAGCCAAAAAAGTACATTAATGATTATATCACTTAAAATTTGCATGCATGTGTGTTTCTTGTACACTTGAACATGTGTTGTAGGTATATATAGACATTTTTTAACTTGAAATGAGTGAATGTATGACATTTTCTGTAATAAAATAAGAAATTTATCGACAACATGGCGAGATCTACTTTTGAAAAAAAAATGGCGAGATCTACTCGCTGACCAGTAAGTCTCAACGTGTGCATCATGTCCACTGAATCAAAATTATTTATCATTTAAAGTTTATATTCATCGGAAAATTACCTGAATCCCCCATAAACGTTGATTTGCTTTTCCTTTTCACGTTTTTCGGCATATTTCATGTATTTGTATCTGTATAAATGATCGATATTCTGTTTTCTGTTGTCTTCAAATTCAAACGAGGCGCCAAAACTTCCCGAGAAAGTAAAAACCCGAGTGTAACGAATGTTACGTATACAACTAGTCATAGTCTTCGCGACGTTTATTGACATCGGTTATTTACGAGCGATTACTAAGTTCATTAGAATTGTTGTGAAAATCATCAATGGTACCGGCGGGATTCGAACCTTCAACCTCTGTCTCTGAAGTCAGCGCTCTAACCGATTGAGCTAAAGAAGTACTTCCCTAACGCAACCGATTAAGGCTGCATTTATCCTTGCCACATTACACTCTCCCCTTTTTCTTTTTTTTTTTGGGACCGCCGGCACCATTCCGAGCAGCACACAGGTCCACCACTGTAGCGTAATTCACTGCCGAGCCACACCTGACACTCGGAACCTCTTGGGCCATATCTTCCTTGCACTACTCCAGTGCCCATGGCCATATTAAATGTGCATCTTATGCACCGAAATTGGACACCAAGCCAATTATTCACTTCTAGACACCATTCTCCGATACAGTGGTTGTTGCTCGCAGCGCCAATGTTGTGAAAATCATCAATGGTACCGGCGGGATTCGAACCTTCAATCTCTGTCTCTGAAGTCAGCGCTCTAACCGATTGAGCTAAAGAAGTACTTCCCTAACGCAACCGATTAAGGCTGCATTTATCCTTTGCCACACTACAGAATCGACGCGAAACAATGTAGGTACACGAGGGACAAGCATATTCCTTTCTGGAACAAACAATAAATATAGTAAGTAACAGCAATTAATTCGATGAGTCTCGGCTTTATATTTTTTAATAAAATTGCAATAAAACAACATTAATTCATGTCATCATGACATTTATACTGGTTACATTTAAGAATATATTATTTTTTTCTTTGTGGATTTATTTACTGACACTGATTTCTGTTTGTTGTGTCCTGTAATCTTAACGATATTGAGATTGAATTGGAATTGTATGCATGTTAATTTAACCTACCACAATCAGCTGGTTGTGTTGAAGGCAACTGGCTTTTTTAGAATATATATATAAGTTAAATGAATTGTTAACAAATCAAAATGCTAAAACTACTAAGTCCAGCAAATTGCAAACAAATCAAACCTACAACAGGACTAAGTTTAACAAATTGGAAGCAAATCGAATTTGAAAATGGATAAGTTTAATGAATTGTATACAAATCGAATTTGAAAATGGACAAGTTAAATGAATTGTATACAAATCGAATTTGAAAATGGACAAGTTAAATGAATTGTATACAAATCGAATTATAAAATGAACTAAGTTAAACAAATTGTAAGCAAATCAACATTCAGTAAAGTAGGAGTTAAAAAGAATTGATATCAAATCGAAAAATGGCACAATAAATCGCAAACAAATCAAAAATTTGAAACAAATTGTAAGCAAATCGTATTTGCCAAATATGTCAAGTTTCGATTTGTTAACAATTTGTTAAATGAATCGCAAAAAATCGCATCAGTAAATCGAGTATCCACAATTTGAATGCAATTTGTACTCGATTTGTTTATGATTTGTTCCAAAATTTTTTGACTTGGGTACCTATTGTATGGTCCTTCGTAGTTTTATACCTTTTTCTTCTATTCTCACTTTTGCTGTGCTGGCTTCTGTTGTTTCGATGGTTTAATGTTTTCCCGTCCTGATTATGACCTTAGCTGTTGACAGGAAGTTAAACAGGCAACAGTCAATCAATGTTACCTTCAGAGATGGCTGTAATTGTATATTGTACAGTCGCAAATTATATTTACCTACCGACACATAGCAGTAAAAAATAAATGGCTATTTGTAAAAGTAAAATCGAGTTTTCACCATCACAGCTGGTAAAATGCAATCTTACAACAGTTGAAAAAAATTTTAAAAATTTCTCAAAAAACTGTGCTAACAAAAAGTTTGCGAAAAAGTTTGACTATTTTATGCACAAAACTGTGACATCACACGAAAACTACACTTCAAAATTGTAATTCTGAATGATAAACTGTACATTCATATCCTAATAAATGTAGATAAAAGATATTTTACATTTAGATTTTGTATATATTTTGCTTCTTTTTGAAGATATTAGTATCAAAGTTTTATGAAGTTTACAATAACACAACTTTCCTTATTTAGTTATATATTTACTGCATGTAAATCAGGTATTTCACTGCAGTCAATTACCAAATCAAAAAGAATGTGATGACAAATTTACATAAGAATTTGTTGTTTTAATGTGTAGATGTGCATACTATACCCCCATTTTAATTCAAAAATTTATAAGTAATGGGAAATTTTTAAAATTTAGTGTCAATAATGGGAGAGAGTTTGTTTTTTATTAGTTGGCTCACTAAAGACCTACATTTTACTTATTTTTTCACTCAATTGATCACATTACCAATCTCAAATCAAAGTCTTCATCAAAGTTTTTTGTGTAATATAATATTTTTGAACTTCAATTATATATGAAAGACATTGTTTCTTTTTTTTTCAGATAAAAAGTGTCACTGAACACGCAGTGCAGGGATGTCCAAATCAGTCATGCTTATTGTTTTTTAGAACATTTTGATATAGAATATTATAATATGTTTTGCATACAGTGTATATACCTATACAGATATGACTATATATATGGTGTTAAATGTATTTATATACATGTACTATACATATATACATGATTAATAATTGTATCCATCCATAAAATTATTTTTTACCTTAGAAAAATACATTTATTTCACTTTAAAATTACAAAACTAAAGCTTTCCTCTTGCAAAAATTAAGATTTCAGTGATTTGCAATGCAACAACAGCTAGTGCTTTTGTCATCGAAGTGATTGTTCTCACAATAATTTTTTCAATGAATCTGGTATTTTCAGTTTTTCATAATAGCTTCTAATTTGAAATATTGTATGTTTTGATCTATCTTCTATGGCAAAACCATCAAATTTTCTGAATATTAATGGATTTTTTACCATGATATCAAAATTTGGAAATGTACATAGACTGGATTCATTGTTGCGTCGACATTAATGATAATACGGTGTAACATTGTGTTTTGTAATGGAACAAATATAGATGTAACATTGCCTGGAAAAGTTTGAAATATTTTTTGCATACAGTGTATACACCTATACAGATATGATTATATTGGTGTAAAAATGTATATATATATATATATATATATATATATATATATATATATATATATATATATATATATATATATACAAGTCTAGAAGATTATGCAACGATACACATGACGGTGTTTCTTGTCAAAAATTTAGACAAAGACTGACCAACGAATGGCCTTAGTCATTGAATGTCAATATAAATAAATGACGTAAACAAGTCGTAACATATCGATCTTGAAATTTCTCATTTCCAACTTAACACAAAATAGTTGCTTCCCAAGTCCGCCAGCCGGGGACGTGCCGTGCTGTTACTTTGCTTTGCTCAAATATTCCAACAAGATGTAATTAAAATTACCAAGTTGACAAATTCTTTACGCCAGACGCGCGTTTCGTCTACTTAAGACTCATCAGTGGCGTTTAACTCTAAATGCTTAAAGTCTTTTTTCATTCGGTGATGGAATAACATAAGTCCACTGGGATCGTGTAAAAACACAATACAGGTAGTTCAAAATATTATATAAAAGTCTAAAGAGTCTACCAACCAGCAAGCTTATTAAGTATCGGATCGACAAACATGACGATACAGCATAAACAAAAAATAATATACAAGTCTAGAAGATTATGCAACGATACACATGACGGTGTTTCTTGTCAAAAATTTAGACAAAGACTGACCAACGAATGGCCTTAGTCATTGAATGTCAATATAAATAAATGACGTACATTTATGGATAGATACATATATATATATATATATATATATATATATATATATGTATCTATCCATAAATGTATCTTTACCTTTGAAAAATACATTTGTTTCACTTTAAAATTAAAAAAAATACAGCTTTCCAGTTTGGCTCAATGCTTATAACGATTATAGTACACACGTCTTTCAAAAATTAAGGTTTCAGTGAGTTGAATCTACCAATGCAACAACATTGCTTTTGTTAATGAAGTGATTGTTCTCACAATATTTTTTTTTCAATGAATCTGGTATTTTCAGTTTTTCACAATAGAATCTGATTTGAAATATTGTATGTTTTGATCTATCTTCTATGGCAAAACCATCAAATTTTCTGAATATTAATGGATATTTGACCATGATATTAAAATTTTGAAATGATTGTTATATTTACTGTACATGGACTGGATTCATTATTGTGTCGACATTAATGATAATAGGTTGTGTCATTGTGTTTTCTAATGGAACAAATTTGGATGTAACATTGCCTGGAAAAGTTTGAAATATTTTTGCATACAGTGTATACACCTATACAGATATGATTATATTGGTGTAAATATATATATATATATATATATATATATATATATATATATATATATATATATATATATATATATATATATATATATATATATATATATATATATATATATATATATATATATAAGTTTGAAGTAACAGCACGGCACGTCCCCGGTTAGCGGACTGAGAAGCAACTATTAAAAAAGTTTTGGGTTCATTTAAAATGAGAAGTTTAAGATGAATATGTTGTGATTGTTCACGTTATTTATTTATATTGACACTCAATGACTAAGGCCATTCGTTGGTCAGTCTGTGTCTAAATTTATGACAAGAAACACCGTCATATGTATCGTTGCATAATCTTCTAGACTTGTATATTATTATTTTTTGTTTATGCTGTATCGTCATGTTTGTCGATCCGATACTAAATAAGTGTACTGGTTCAGCAGCATTCTTTTAGACCCTTTATATAATATTTTGAACTGCCTGTATTGTGTATTTACACGATCCCAGTGGACTTATATTATTCCATCTCCCAATGAAAAAAACATTATTCCATCTCCCAATGAAGAATATCTTAAACATTTATAGTTAAACGCCACTGATGAGTCTTATGTAGACGAAACGCGCGTCTGGTGTAATAAATTTGTCACCTTGATAATTTTGATTACATCTTGTTGGAATATTTGAGCAAAGCCAAGTAACAGCACGGCACGTCCCCGGTTAGCGGACTGAGAAGCAACTATTAAAAAACTTTTGGGTTCATTTAAAATGAGAAGTTTAAGATGAATATGTTGTGATTGTTCACGTTATTTATTTATATTGACACTCAATGACTAAGGCCATTCGTTGGTCAGTCTGTGTCTAAATTTATGACAAGAAACACCGTCATATGTATCGTTGCATAATCTTCTAGACTTGTATATTATTATTTTTTATTTTTTGTTTATGCTGTATCGTCATGTTTGTCGATCCGATACTAAATAAGTGTACTGGTTCAGCATTCTTTTAGACCCTTTATATATATATATATATATATATATATATATATATATATATATATATATATGTATGTATGTATGTATGTATGTATGTATGTATGTATGTATGATGTATGTATGTATGTATCCATAAATGTATTTTTACCTTTGAAAAATACATTTGTTTCACTTTAAAATTAAAAAAACTACAGCTTTCCAGTTTGCTCAATGCTTATAAAGATTATAGTACACACGTCTTTCAAAAATTAAGGTTTCAGTGTGTTGAATCTACCAATGCAACAACATTGCTTTTGTTAATGAAGTGATTGTTCTCACAATATTTTTTTTTTCAATGAATCTGGTATTTTCAGTTTTTCACAATAGAATCTGATTTGAAATATTGTATGTTTTGATCTATCTTCTATGGCAAAACCATCAAATTTTCTGAATATTAATGGATATTTGACCATTATATTAAAATTTTGAAATGATTGTTATATTTACTGTATATGGACTGGATTCATTATTGTGTCAGCATTCATCAGAATAGGTTGTGTCATTGTGTTTTGTAATGGAACAAATAGAGATGTAACATTGCCTGGAAAACCTTTGAAGTATTTTTTGCATACAGTGTTTACACCTAAACAGATATGATTATATTGGTGTAAAAATGTATTAGAAGATTTACAATACATATATATATAATAATTGTATCTATCCATAAATGTATTTTTACCTTTTAAAAATACATTTATTTCACTTTAAAATTACAAAACTACAGCTTTCCAGTTTGGCTCAATGATTATAAAGATTATAGAACACAAGTCTTTCAAAAATTAAGATTTCAGTGGGTTGAATCTGCCAATGCAACAACAGTGCTTTTTCATGGAAGTGATCGTTCTCACAAGAATTTTCTCCATGGATCCTCATTCCTGGTATTTTCAGTTTTTCACAATATAATCTTCTGATGTGAACTATTCTATGACTTGAGCTATATATTCTATTGCAAAACTATCAAATTTTCTTAATTTCCCCTGTCTTTCGCGAAAACAGGGAAGTATAGAATTCAGCTTTCCATTCATCCATCAATCATGTAATGTTAGTCAGCGCAGCTCCTTTGAAACTGCTCAAGAAAATTTCAAGAAACTTCATATATATAGTAAGTACATCATATGTAGTTGTGCATATTTCCATTAAATTGTGATCTGCTAATTTTTGTGACGGTTATGGCCCTTTGAAATTTGGCAAAAATTCTCACTATTTCCTTGTCTGGGCAACTCCTCTGAAACTGCTAAACGAAATTTCATGAAACTTCGTACATTGTATAGAGTTAGTACATCATAGGTAGTTGTGCATTTCACCAGGAAATTTTGATCTGCTAATGTTTGTGAGTTATTTCCCTTTGAACTTAGAAATTTTGCAACAATCCTAACTATTTTCCTTGACTATTCCCCATTTCCACTCACTTTGTATGTCGGAATTATAGTTCTTTTAATTTAAATGTAATGAAAATATATGGTTTCATTAGGTGATGGACCTTGAGTCCTGCTCTTGTTTTAAAGGATATTAGACAATATTATTATTCTGTGTAATTCTTTATTACTGAATGTCTTATACAGTTCTTAAACAATGTCATTTCCTGCACATGAGTATTTTATTTTTTGATGCATAAATAAAATCTATAATGAAACCATAATTTGTTATTGATAATTGTCTTGGCAATTCCGAGTAACACTGCAGGTATGTGCACCATTGTCTTCAAAATTTGATCATGGTACCCAAAAATGAACTCGACGAATGAAAAAGGGGATAAGTGATGTGTCAAAGAGACAACACCTCAATCACGGAGAGACTCAATGAACAGGGTGGAAAACCTGTTGTAAAGCTGCATTTCCTGCACTCTTCCAATTAATAAAATAAGAAATTAAACAAGTTCATCAAAGGGAACACATTTCTAAATGTTATAGACCCTACATTATATTATTAAAAAAAAAGATAATAAACCAGACACATATACTGGTACATGTAGGATATATTTATATATACATATTGGGTGTAGAAATTATTTTTTATATGAGGCATAAAATATTCTACCCTTTCAGATTTAAAACAGAGCATCTAATATTTCAGTGATCAGATTCTTGTGGACAGAAAAGGTTTAAAAATTAAATCATTAATACAGAAAGATCTAGAAAGAATCCTGATAAGACAAGCTATTTTAATAGATATTGGCATTATATATATTATTCCTAACATAATTTGAATACATTAAATGTGCAAAGACAAGCCATCATTTTTTTTATATCTCTGCATAAACTGTTGGAGTAAAGTTGTTTCTACTTGCTGCATTTCCACAAACTGTGTGATATGTACATCAAACTTGTACTTTCACTGGTCTGAACTCATACACCAGTCAGGTAGTTGTAGACATACAAGTCAGTACCTTTTTTTCAAAAGTAAGTGTGATTATAGGTTAATGGGATGATACACAGGGATGGGAGGGATTTTGAATAGAGTGTGGTTGTCCTACTACCTTAAGTACAACTCCATATTAGGCCTATTTAAACATAATGAATTGTGAGTGAAACCTGCCTACCTGTCAGATTTATAGACCTATTTGAACATAGAATATGAATTTATCTTGTTATTTTACAACCTTTAATATAATAGGACAAGTTTATTTTGTAAATTTCATATATTACCATAACAACCCTTCCCTAGACACGCCCAAGTGAAATCATTTAATAGGGTCCACATTGACATGCTGTTGAGTGATTGGACTACTGCATGGGGCTTTTTAAAATGATTATTCGATTACCAGGTGAATATTAAAGGATAAATGGATCATCATCCTATTATTTTTATTCTGTTTTTGCCACTGAAAATGTATTTTGACAAAAATGTATCGATCATTCTGAGGTATCCCTCCCCATCCCCCCTTTTCCATGCTCGAGGATCCCTATTCTATTTCTCAAATTCTCTGGTGGTGCATTTGATCCCCTGATTTCTTCTTTTTTCAATTTGTGCTATATAAATTACAACAAAAATTACAATTTATACCTAAAATTATGGTTAATTGATAATTAGAGACCCCCCTCCTCCCTTTAAGGGCACTTATTCTAGCTGGTGAGTTTGAACCTTTAAGTTCATTGACTTCTTTTGAATTAGAATTAAAAAGAACAGTTTTGTATTGTAATATTTATGTAAAATGTACAGAGTTAGTTTTTAAGGTGTTTAAAAATACGTAGGTGCTATTCAGAAGTTTTTGAGACCATTGCGATTGAAAGGGGTGTAAAACGGTCGTTGCTATCTACTTTATGTTTTTTGGTTTTTGGCTACACCGCGGAATTCCTCCGTCTATTTTTAGATAAAGCAGGACTGCGTGAGGTTCAGTGCTTGCAATGACAATCTCCACGCAAAGGATTCTGGGTATCCTACGTCAACCACAATCACCTCTGCCATACCATTAGTCTCGATCATCCAGACGCTTAATTACATTTGTGCGTCTGGATTCAACTCTATATTGAACTCGTTATCATTACGCCCAAAACTGGGCGTAATTTTTGATTGGATGATATTTTTATTGTCTAAAAAATTACTTCCGTTCATATCAAGAAGTGTATAAAAAATTGTACCAAAGTTGACATTTGTATATTTTTATAAAATATTACTTTATCAATTAATTAAACAAATATTATTGTTATGCACAATCAAGAGTGAATCTTACTGTGACGTCATAGACATGTTTGCATGGTTTTCCTGGTTTAAAAATAGGCCCTAACAATAGAATCATTGTTTGTCTCCACCTATTGGTAGCGAAATTACAACAAGGTGATCCCAGACGCTATAGTCTCGATCATCCAGACGCTTAATTTCATTTGTGCGTCTGGATTCATCTCTATATTGAACTCGTTATAATTACGCCCAAAACTGGGCGTAATTTTTGATTGGATGGTATTTTTACTGTCTAAAAAATTACTTCCGTTTATAGACGATGTCAGAAATTGGTCATATACGAGTTATCGTTCGTGTCGACAGGTGGCGTAATACACAATCCGACATTACATGGTACACGCTACACAGGTTATTTACATTGGTATAGTCATAATTATGTCGAATACTAGCCGTGGCGGTCGCATTTGTGTGATCGTCGATTGTCACAACAGCCAAAGGACATTGGATAAGTGGAAAAACAGCGTCTATTCATATTTATATTAAAATATTAAAATTCTACACAAGTTCACTTAAAATATTATTTAATCCCTTGATATATTCACCTGCACTTCTTTTTCTACAGCTTCCAGATTTTACCCTTAGATCCACGAATGCTGCCTGCTTTTTATTTGTTTACGTTCGACATCATGACCTTTATTATAATTATTGGCACGACTGCTGATACTGGACAGTGAAAATCCGTAAATAGTAACAAATAGAAAATTTCCATATTAAATTGTTGTTTGGTTTAAAGGTACCGACGTCCGTATTAGTTATAGCGATATACAGTATTAGAAAGTAAAAGACATGATTTCGATATTTTATTTTTAATTCTTAAAATTTTTTTCCGTATATCAAAACCATACTTGGTAAAATTTTTAGTGTGGCCTCAATGGATGCTACTGCCTTTCTGCATGCATTACATTTCTCAACTATGCACTGACTTAACGTGTAAATAAAAAGAATAATGAAAAACATTAAATCAAAAGCAGGCAAATAATATACATTCTGTAACCGTAAAACAAAACAAAAAGTTGGTACTGTAAAGTATATAAATCAGAAGCAAAAATTTATAACTCTTATTTTTCATGTTTCCTATTCGCTAAAAATGGGCTATACAAAGGTATTTAATTAGTATTTTAATTTTAATTTTCTTCTTAGACATAGTTGATAGATAAAATTAGCAGACGGTGCACCCAACTTGACGTTGTCTTTTGAAATGATAACGCAATTAACGGTTAATTATCATTCCTGCACCATTGACTGAATGGATAAAACCCGAGAGCGTGTACCACTGCTAACTACCCAGCAAACAATTTTACGTCGTAGAAACGTCGTTAAAATGTATATTTTTGGTTGCAGTAACGTTACTATATAACGTTATTTTTACGAAAAAATGGATGGTTTTCTTAACGTCGCCTTAACGTTTTTTGCAACCAATTTACGACGTTTAACAAACATTCACCAAACGTTTCGAAAAAATTGTGACGTACACCCGACATTTACACTACGTATGACTTTGACGAAGATGTTCTGTAAACGTTGTCACAACATTAAAAATAATACATAACACGTTCCACAGACGTTTGTCTAACGTAATTGAAACAAGCAATTGTTGCATATATGAAAAAATGTCTTCCTGAAAATCACTGTTCCGTTTTTTCCTCGAAATTAACATGGTCATAACCGCATCGTATTTATTAACCACAACAATACATCTCTGATAGCCAACGTAAAACAAATGCAGAGATACCAAAATGGTGAACATTTCAAGAATTCAAGGAACATATAAGCTACATATAACTGCCTTTATGTCTCGAAAAGCTTTGCTGCAGGCTCCACAAAATACATAGTAGGGTGAAATACAAAATACGATTTTCAAAGGAAAAACGATGCAAATTACTTGTATAATTAAAATAGAAAAATAAATTATTATTTTTATTATTATTTTAATTGTTTAAATATTACGAAACAAAACAGTTAATTAAGCCTCTGACACACAGTTGTACAAGAGGACACACAGAAAATGTTAACAGTAGTTGGTTTAAGACATTAATACATACAGACACAAATACAGCTACATTAATTAAAACACACAAAGGCAATACATATTAAAACAGATGTTCAACAATTACTTAGTCAATACACAAAATACGTGTTGTAGAGAGAGCAAAAAATACAAAAGCAGTTTATCACAACACATATCTGTATGACATCGGGATCTTAGGATTTTGTTATATACAATCAATACATTAACTTTTTAAAAGTTTTTGCAGACTTCTGCAATACAGTTACAACTAGTTGCTGTATGGATTCTGGCACCTAAAAATAAATAAATAAATAAATAAATACATACATACATACATACATACATACATACATACATACATGCATGCATGCATGCATGCATGCATGCATGCATGCATGCATGCATGCATGCATGCATGCATGCATGCATACATACATACATACATACATACATACATACATACATACATACATACATACATACATACATACATACATACATACATACATACATACATACATACATACATACATACATACATACATACATACATACATACATACATACATACATACATACATACATACATACATACATACATACATACATACATACATACATACATACATACATACATACATACATACATACATACATACATACATACATACATACATACATACATACATACATACATACATACATACATACATACATATAATTTCTTTATCTGATAGACTCTTTTTAACCATCTATTACATTATTATTATTTTATGGAGTACATTAAGCATTCTTTATACGACACGGTAGCAGTGGTCAAGTTTGAAGTGTGTGTAAAGCTCTACACACAATGTTTAAAATATACTGTCATTTTATGAATTTAGTCCCAGGATAAAAGTTTTTATATCAGCGTGTCTCTGTACGCTAATATTTTGAAATGAGGGCGTCGGTGACCGCGTGGTTATAGTAGTTAGTCATCTTCTATTCACCGCGTGTGGGTTGTTCAGGTTTTTTACCGGGTATTCCCCCGGCAAAAAACCTGGACGCAATGATACAGCTAAAAAATTGCTGAAAGTTGCGTCAACCATGCACAATTAAATAAAACTTACATAAATCTGAACATGTTTTGAGACAATCTATGTTCTGAATACAGTATTATTTGGTTTTCCCTCAGTTAGCAATTATTAAACTTACCTTATATCTGGATCCCCTGGCCTATTAGGGGCATGTTTTAGGCATTCCGTTATAATCTCCTCCGCATCCATTTCTGTGGCTGACGGATGATTTTTTCTGTATGCCCCTGAAGAAGAAGAAAATTAATAATCTTTCGGTATTTTTTGTCATCTGGTTAACAGTAGTTGCACTTCGATAAATTGGATAAAGATTGATGATGGTTTACAGTTTCAAATTGGTCCAAATAATAATTATTTAAAAGTGTTGACAAAAACATTTTTGCTCTTCCTTTCAAATAAGCATGTATCATGTAACACGTAACAATCCTGTGTTGTGGATTTATTATTAATTATAATACAATGATTTAGAAAATAACTTACGTATCATCATCTGACAACACACAGAAAGAATCAGTAATGGAAGCTTTCCTTTTTCCCTCTTAAACCGTAGTCAGACCATAATGCATTGCTGCCAATTGTCTTCATCATTCGCCATATGGAGTTCCAACCAGAGCTACCTCCCAGAGCAGTAAGCAGCTTAAGCTGTACGATAAAAAAAAATAAATGATTTTACTACACATATAATCTTAATTCTACTGAAATATATGTAAGAAGAATAATAGGAACCGGATTATTTCCTGTTTACAAAATATTTCAGTTTGGGGTCCAAATGCACATAAGAAAATGTCGACTGGCTGAAATCACGTGGCTGAAATGCGTTAAGGAAATATTTCACGAAATCAGGTCAATTATAAATACATTTCTAAGACCCAAATGAATAGGTCTTCTTCTTCTTGTTGGGGGTTTTAACGTCCTACACTGCTAAATAAATACCCACAGTCGGACGGTTGTTAGTTGTTAATAGTACATGGACTCCACCATGGTGGGTTTGTCGTTGCCCAGCCTTCGGGATACCTAGTCGAAGAACTCGGCAGCATATGTTCTACTAGCGGCCGGGCTGCTCCGTACTCCAGTACCCCACATGGGTAGGAGCGCTTCCGCACTCTGACCTGTCGTAGAGATATAACATCTGCAGAGTGAGCAGCCAGTGTGTGCTTTCCTCTGACATTTATGACATGACTAGGTCTAAAATATTACTGCATTTTATACACGCATTCCTTTTCATTCTTGTTTTTAATTAAACGATATTCGAACGTGATTTTAAGGAAAAGGAATTAAATTGTGCGAATGTCGCAACGAAACATTTATACAATATTCAAATTCGCTCTTAAAGAATTAAAAGAAGAATTATTACATATCAAAAATATGCTTAACGTTTTCTTATGAGTTTTGTCTATTGTATCTTGTATATTATAGTACTTACTTTTGAGCTTTGTCTTTTCTTTACATGTGGCGAATGGCCCAGTTTTCATTGTTTCGATAGCAAACACTCACAAGACATCAAATTACGCGTGCACGTTTGGTTTTACAACCCTTATGTAATTTCATGACTCCTGCTATTTACATTCGATCGGCCAGAACAAAAAGCCACTGTAAGAGATATACAGAGAAATAAAGCGAACGAAACTGACCGGGAAATGTTAATTAAATTCTGGTAGAAAGTCATAAAATTTGATATAAATGTAAAGTATCTATGTTGCAATCCCCCACCCCCCGTAAATCGCCAGTTACTAAAAAAACCCTTGTATGAGACATAATTTAAAAAAAAGAAAACAGATTGAGGAGGAACATGCTAATTAAATTCTTGTGGAAATTCATTTTATTAAAATGTAAATAATTTATTATGTCGAAACCCTTCCACCCTCTTCAATCCAGGAAAGATTTTTAACCAGAAAGAAAAATAGTTTAATATGATTTATTTTAAAATATTTAAAAAATATTTAAACTATATTCTTTATTTTAAAACATACGTGTTAAACTGTAAAATATTTATATCTAATCTCCATCTACCCAACCCAACACACTATTTTTTTTCAAAAAAATCGTATATGGGTTCTTAATAAGTCGAACACTAATAAACGTTACAAGGACGTTGCAAATATGTTCGCCAAGTTTTTTGTAACGTAAAAAACACGTTGAATTAACGTTATGTTTTACGTGATTTAACAACGTCTATACAATGTTATACAAATGTTGCTATTTTTGACAACGTTTTAACAACGTCAGTTAAACGTGCTTAATTACCTTACGAATTAAAGACGTAACAACAACGTTGCATTTTCGTTGTAGATAAGTAACGTCAGGTCCGACATTCTCACAACTTATAACCAACGTTTGATTTACGTCATGTGTTTGCTGGGTAGCGGGTTCCGAATAACATCAATATGGCGCGGCACATGATTTCATCGATGAATTTGTCTATATCAAGAAGTGTATAAAAAATTGTACCAAAGTTAACATTTGAATATTTTTATAAAATATAACTTTATCAATTAATTAAACAAATATTATTGTTATGCACAATCAAGAAAGAATCTTACTGTGACGTCATTTTATAAGTATAGACATGTTTGCATGGTTTTCCTGGTCTAAAAATAGGCCCTAAAAATAGAATCATTGTTTTGTCTCCACCTATTGGTAGCGAATTTACAACAAGGTGATCCCAGACGCTATTTATATATGCGTCTGGGTGATCGAGACTACAGACGCTATTATATATGCGTCTGGGTGATCGAGACTACCATACCATTGGCAATCGGAACATCTCTCGGCCATTTCCGTCAAGGGTCGGGAAAGTGACCTCGGAGGTAACGTGGTGTCCATTTTGAACTACTTTTTATGTAAACAAATATGGCGACATGGCAACGACGCAATGTCAGTTCTGCGATGAGGAAAAACTATCAAATAAAGTATATAAATTAAAAGGAAGAAAATGTGTGGAGGAGAATTTTATATATAAGTTGGAAAATGTCATAGGAAATGCTATAAACACAGACGATAATATTTGTATTAGTTGTATGTCAATTGTTGATAAATGTTACTCCGTTAAACTGAGATACTTGGAAAAATACAAACGTACACAAGAGACACCAGAAATAAATGCCAAGAGGCCATGCCTTTCCGTCGCAGAACAGATTACCATATCAATTGGAAAACCGTCAAATTCTTTTATTAATGCAAGAAAACGTTTATTTGGAAGTAGACCTGGTAAAGTGAAATTTTAATAGTAATTATTAAATGAGATTTTTCTTATTGGATCTGTATTGTCCGAAGAAAGTCATATAGCTGTTAAAAGTAGATGTATTAGCAATTATTGCTATTTTGCAGTATTTTCCTTTGATCTTTATGTACAATATTATCCCATCTTTACTTTAGGGGACTCACCACATGTAAATGTCCCAAATGAAAATGGTCTAAGACTTAGGTTAGGGTTAAGGTAAGTAGTAAATGTATTTATCCTGCAATAAGTACATTTACTGTCCAATAAAGGTAGCCGAATAAATTTTTCATTTATTCGGTAGTGCCGAATAAAATCTCCTGGTACCTTTGACCTCACTTCTTACGACATTTAGTATTCTGTTCTGGTTTACGACGTTTGTGACGTCAGTATCACTATAATACGCGCCGAAAATGTTAACTGAGAGATCGGCTTAAAGTGAAAGTTTTTCAGTATTATAAAATGTTTTTTAGGGTTGCAGGATAAAAACAATATTCGTGCAGTGTCAGAAAATATAAAGTTTATTTGTACTCGCCGCGAAACAGGTGAGAAATGCTCGGCAGAGCCTCGCATTTCTACCAGTTTCTAAGGCTCGTACAAATAATTTTTATATTTTCTGACACTGTACGAATATTGTATATTTATCCTGCAAATCATTACATTTGCTGTACAATACAGGTAGCAGAATAAATTTTTGCTTTATTCGGCAGTGCCGAATAAAGTCTCCTGGTACCGTTGTCCTTGCTTCTAACAATTTTTAGCATTCCGTTCTGGTTTACGACGCATTGTCGAATGCGATATTTGTTTGTGACGTCAGGCTATCACTATAACACACGCTGAAAATTTTATGTCAGAAATCAGCTTAAAGTGCCAATTTTTCATGTTTTTCTTGCTGTAAAATATATTTTAGGGTTGCAGGATAAAAACAATATTCGTACAGTGTCAGAAAATATATAGTTTATTTGTACTCGCCGCGAAACAGGTTCTTCCTGTTTCTAAGGCTCGTACAAATAAATTATATATTTTCTGACACTGTACGAATATTGTATATGTATAGGAGGTGGGTTCTTTGAAGCAAAATGAAACCATTCTTCTTGCATGAGAGAGGTCAATCTGATCTTACTGTCAAGACTTTAACTTCAATAGCATGATGATGAGATAGGGGCAAGAAAATGCATCTCATTTAAAAACGGTATATAATCTTTATGTAGGGGAAGTGATAAAACACCCACTTTATGACACAGTTGAGTAAAGAAAATATTATGGTCTCTGGCTATGCTTGACTCAGTATGGCTTCTCTTGGTTAAAAGAAAAAAAACAATACAGCACTCAATATAAATGAATTTTTTTTTTAAAACCTCTATTGTAACTAGCTAACCTAAGACTTATATACTATAACAGTATTCATGAAGTTCCAACTTAAAAAGTACTAGTACTAGTTGTAAATATACCGTACTTTGACATTATTGCCATATACTACAGCACATTTCACTACATGTTAGCAAATTAAAACTATCGTGTGAAGTTTGAAATTTACTAAATGGCTACCAGTGTTTTTTTTACATGAATATACAAGTAAATATATAATAATATTGTGATATGTCACTGCATGATTCTGTTTTTCTGTATTGGCCCTGTTAAATACATCTGTATTGTATGTATTTCACCCAATTGATCAATAATACTTTATAGTGCATATTTTTAGGAAATGATGGTGATATACTGGAAACTGAACCATTGCCCACTATTTCAAAAAATAGTGGAAGCCTTCTATTGAAAAGGGATCATAGTCTAAACAATGGTTTGTACTAGTAATAATTGTACTTGTTGTATACAATGTGTATCAATTTATACATTGTTATGTTTACAGATGTTATTGAGAATGCATGGTTTTTGTTATCATCTTCAATTTCTTGTATATTTAATTTGTTGTCTGGAAAGTTTTTCGTCATAAGTTCGAATTCCAACTGAGCTGATTCAGATTAACATCAGTTAGTTCCCAGAATTATCATAAAGAGAGACTTCTTGGTGTGAAATAACATACAACACTTTAAAGTTTAAACTTTCATCACAAATCATTTGAAACTCTACAGCTACTAACTTTTTTTTTTTTGCAACATTCGGAACGCCTCAAAATTTACGTCAGTATTAACTGTAACTGACGTAATTCCGATACAAAACATTATGACGTAACGTCCGGCGTCCGGTAATCAAATTCAAATAAAAATACAGTTTATCAAAAGAATGATTATAGATTTCTGTCTCGTTCTTGGAAATTACTCTACGGGAAATGGTCAGTTTTACTCGAAAGCTGAAGAAAAAAGAAGTAGGTAGCTACTTTATTTAAATTTTATTCTGACAGACTTTTCTGACGGAACAAAACGCGCGAAAAGTTAGCTAAAACATGGTGTTTTAAACAACCAATCAAACTGGTTAGTAAAATGGTGGTGACCTGGGGTTATATTTGAAAGTGAAGCCTGCGTAAATGAAAAATATTGCACCAGGGGACCAGGTTAACCAGGTTATAGCAATCGGAACATCTCTCGGTCATTTCCGTCAAGGGTCGAGAAAGTACCATAGGCGGAAATAACCGAGGTGATTCGATTGCAGGTTATACATAGGTTGTTTTGAATTTTCCGCCCTAGTTACTGCTGTTGGATAATTGTTTCTTCGGTTTGTTCCTCAGGGGAACATTACAAGAAAAGTCAAGTTAAACATTGATAGAATTCCTCTGGGGAACATTACAAGAAAATGCAAGTTGAACATTTCTAAAGTTCCTCAGGGGGAACATTACAAGAAAATTCAAGTTTTCTTGTAATGTTCCCCAGAGGAATTCTATCAATGTTTAACTTGACTTTTCTTGTAATGTTCCCCTGAGGAACAAACCGAAGAAACAATTATCCAACAGCCTAGTTACTTTAAAACCGGAACTCCGCCACGCGCAAAGGATTATGGGATACTGTAAACTTCGACTGTTACAAAAAATAAGTTTGTTTTATTTTTATTCATTAACAGCATCAATTGCTTTATTACACGTCTATTCAACTCTGATGCAGGTAAAGCTGCTTTTCATCAGACAACTTTGTTGATTCATTTATTCCCGATGTCCGATTAATAACTCCAAATAACGAGAGGGTCTAAAACGCGGAATTGTAAAAGCCAGAAGTATAAAAACATATATTTTGTTTATTTTGTTCATAACTTTTTAACGGCGTGACATAAAATAAAAATTAAAAGTGCCTCTGGGCATATATAGTTTGTTGCAAAGTGAAATTTGTGCGAATTTGTGTTCAAATTTTCACATTGAAACTCAGATTTCGGGTCTCACTATTTACCGACAAGAACCGACAAGAAGCAGATTTTCACCGACAAGAAAGAAAAAAAGATTATTTGTTATATTTATTATGAAAAAAAAATTAAAAAAAAATATTTTTGTTATTTATTGTGTAATTTTGTTGTCGTTGTTTTGTTGTATACTCGAACCCCATTGTATCGCTCTATTCATTAATATCTCGAGAATTTTCATCTAGCTCCGTCTACCAATTGTTTACACACGCTTGATTGCACCGGTTTACTTTCTCTTTCGTATTTGACCACAGTTACCACCGGATCATGTTTAGAGTAGCGGTAAGTACCTTTTATAGCATGTTTTCTCCTTTATCGTTGTTTTTCTGCATAGAGGATTTTCGGACTGTTTAATATTAAATTTGGCGAACTATTTTTCGATAAAACAACTACTTAAAAACATTAGACTTTGTTTGCATACATGCTGACAATCTTTATACAGCTATGGTCTGCCATACTTTATGCAAACTAGTTATTTCCCACAATGCATCGATATAATGGAGTGACGTCAGAATACACAGTTTTCAACATGGGTGCTTTGTGAGCGCTATAGGTCGCCAAACTCGCCAATGAGAATTTAAATCCGTACTGGCGATTTATTTTTCATTCCCGTTCGCCAAATGGCGAAAGTGAAAGTAAATCTAAATGTTGAAATGTAAAAAAGTTCGGGTTCGGAAAAGATACAAATCAGGAATTTTGAATGTGACAATTGCCGATTCCGCATGTGTAAGATCCGAACCGGGGTTCCATTTAAATGTTAGACTCGTCGAACTGGTTCCCCGATATTTCCTAATCGTTCGGACCTGGTTATAATAATGAAACATGGCGAAGCGGCAACTCTTTTCAAAATTGAGTTTCTTGCATAAAATCTCAGGGCTCACCACAATGATCGAAGTGGTACCTGAAGTAGCCCTACAGCGCCTCAAAGTTGAAGCCCGATTGCTCACAGAAGATTCTGTGTATATGATCTGGTCCAAATAATTCACCCAGACTTCCAATTTATCTGTAAATGTGTAGTTCCAATAAAAAACGGCAAAAATATGCGTATTTATCATTTTATCAAAGGATTTACGTCTTTCATCTGGATTACGCGCCATTTGTTTATTTACCGGATGTGACTAATTACCGGAAGTGAACAACGAAGAAAAGTAAAGTACAATGGCCCATAATGAAAAATCGTAATTTTTTTGATAAACAAACACTTTACATTGGTATTAAACTTCAGTTCTTTCAAAGTGTATTGTGTTTTAACAATCTTCTTTGATAAATATATGAGCTGAACTTGAAAGATGTATAGTAATTATTGACATCATGATAAGTTCTGTAGATGTGTGTCCCATGAAGCAATTTTGATCAGCACAACTTTGTCCAAGTGAAAGTGTGCTGAACAGAAGAATTATTTCTGGGTATAATGCTATGTATGTTATTTTATCTATCTTCTTTGAAAATTCTGCTCAGATAAACATGACATCAGACATGTTCATAACAAACTGTTAGAAATATTGTGATGTATACAAGAACTTTATGAATGATGTTTATGTCTACACCTATATAAATATTTTTAGTTGAACTATTTTTATTTGTTAATACCTTGTATGGCTACAAGTACTGAAATAGATAGAAAAATAATCGCTATATCTGGTGTTGTTTTTCATTGATTTTATAATGATAAAGGTTACATGCTATTTGAATATTGATATTGAATACCATGAATAATAATGAACAAGAAAGAAAACAACTGAATCTAAGTGTGTTATGGTTTAAAAACACAAGAGAAATAATCCTGGCAATCCACAATTAAAAAATGATGTAAATAATGAAACAATGAATGTAACTACTGCGAAAATTAATTA
This sequence comes from Limnoperna fortunei, assembly GCA_944474755.1. Taxonomy (NCBI): domain Eukaryota; kingdom Metazoa; phylum Mollusca; class Bivalvia; order Mytilida; family Modiolidae; genus Limnoperna; species Limnoperna fortunei. Next base: position 6,232,267 of record OX104113.1, read on the forward strand.
TTTGTACAGTCCACCTGACTTCTCCCTTATCTAATGTCTCCCTGAAGTCTCCCTATCAGGGTCTCACTTTTCCCTGTTTGGCTGCCAGGGAGAAGTCAGAAGAAGTTTCTGGCTAATTACATCGACATTTGGCTAGGCCAAAAAGCAGTGATTAGCCAAATTGGCTAATAAGAATTTTGGTCTACAGCTAACACAGGGGTGAATAAATTTGACTTTTAACAGTATAAAATATGATTACCAATAGAAATTAGCAAGATAAACAGAGACTAGGAATATCAAGGAATGTAAACAAAGAATGGAAACTAAATAAGTATTTTTATTAATGTTATAAATGGTTGATGAAAATAAGTAGATCGATACAACGGGGTTCCAGGCTATATGTAGTGTATTATTATTTACAGACAAAATTGGTAAAAACAATGTGTTTAAATTACGATGCAAATTATTTATGTAGAACTCTTAGCCACGCTTATTATTTTGTATTCAGCGTGTTTTTAGTTCGTTTCCTCTGTCCGGGCTTGCGTGCACAGGCAGCAGTTTTGGGAATTATCAGTTCACCATCTGATGAGGTGGTAAACTCAGTTTGTTTTGGGCACTTATTACCATAACTCAAGAATTTTTGCAGTGCATCCGATTTTTCCTTTTCACTTTTGCTCTGCCAGATTGTTTTTGAGCATTGTAAGTGTGCCACTGACCAGCTCAATTCATAGTCACCGTGACCATATATTGCTCCCTTTATCAGACACTCTTGGAGTTTGATCTCTTTATAAATTTTATCTATAAGCTCAGGCAGTTTTTCTGGCTTCCAATCTTGATTTAGTTTCAAGATGTGGTTCATGGCCTCACAATTATTGTTTTTCCACTGCAAAGGAATTCTTGAGTCATGTTTGCGTGCCCTGTGCACGTGTTCCCTGATAGTAGGAATAACCTTATCTGTTAAATAACCACCAAGCAGAGTACTGTATTTTCGTTCAATTTCTGTGACTTTGCTGGTAAAGTCAACAGTTGTGTCAAGCTCTATCAGGCCATTTTCACCGAACAGTTCTGTTATTATTTGCTTTGATTGATGGTCATTTACACCAACTTTACACCTTAAATGCCGTTCCACATTTTCACTCACATGTCTTGTGGCTTTTATTAAAGTTTGTTGTTTTACTATAAGCATTTAACGGTTCTTCAAAAGAAACAATTATCACAATTATCACAAGGCGTGTGTCACTTATGACAGTGATTGCTAATTGTAAAACAATCAAGGTATTACAGAATATTACCGACACGTGTAGTCAATTAATCATCCTAATTATCAATAATTAGCGAATTGTTGAATTTTATATAGTATATATTTTTTAAATTAACTAATTTATTGACATACTTTGAATACAATTTATTATTATACGTTCTTGTTGTAGGAAATTACTAAACAACATGTCGCACACAACAACGGCAACAAAATTACAAACAAATCACAAAAATATTTTTTTAAATTCCTTTTCATAATAATAGCGATAATTCATCATTTTTTTCTTTCTTGTCGGTGAAAAAATACTTCTTGTCGGTAATTTAATGCTTCTTGTCGGTAATTTAACTTCTTGTCGGTTCTTGACGGTTCTTGTCAGTAAATAGGGAGACCGCAGATTTCTCCAAAATGCTTCACCCCGGTCAAAAAGTTATAAGTGTTTGCAGGCCCAGGTCATTCATTTAGATTCAAAATGATGTATAGTTTATAAGAAATAAATGAAAGGAAAGTATAGAAAAGATCACCGGAAGCAAGTATGGTAGCAAAATAAAAGTTCAAATTTTCAACTTTGAACTAAAATATCTCAAAGACCTCATAACCCGGTCACAATTTGAATAGGGCCTCGTGTTTCCCTCAGCATATGTATAACTTTTTAATTTTGATCAACGACAAAGTATGTAAAAGTTGACCCGAAGCGATCCTTGACCTTATCGGGCAAAAATTCATCAAACTTAACAGATTTCTCCTATATTGATTGGTATCGTATAATTAAATTACCATATTGGTTATAATTAACATTATATATAAAATGGATTTTGTGCAGTGCTTTTAGCCTACCATAATGTAGATGGCGTTTCCTCACTCGAACCAACTGGGAGGTAGCACTGCGTGTCAAGTGATTTTTTTTTAAATTTAATTTTTTAAATAATTTTTTATAATAAATATGTTAGTTTTTATTTTTACACACAAAATTATTGTTAAATATAGGAACTGTCAATTTTTTCTGTTTGAATACTTTAAACTGACTTAGCCATTGGGTTTATGTTTTTTCACATAGCCAGGTTTTGCTGATCATTTCAGATTTAGCACAACTTTTATGTTTCCCGACATCACAGATTTTCCCCTTAACATTTTTCCATTCACAACCTATCATATTTTCTATGGTATCTGGGAGCCCACATTTACAAAACATAACGATTGTGTGTGTATTAGCCAAAATTCTTTTTGGAGCAAAGTCGACTAAATTTTTCGGAAATTGATTAAAATGTCCTTTTTTAAACAACAAAATAAATGTTCCCTTATGTACTTTTGATCAAATTTTATATGTGTCCCCCCCTTAAATCCATTTAAACAGAATTCCACTGCATTAGCAACTGCAAATAAACCACAATCAATGTTGTTTTCCTGTCTCTATATGTCTGGCATTCTACTGTTTATTTTATTTTTATAAATTTGAGCCAACTGGTATCCTAAAGATGTGTTTATTCCTAGTGCAAGACTATCAAAAGATTAATTTCCCCATTTACTGAAAGAATTGATAAAACCAACAGTTGAAGGTGTTTTAATTAAATTTTCTTTGATTGGAGTATTTAAAGCTGTTAAAGAATCGGGGCCCGGATCAATTTCAATGTCATAATCATTAACACGTGGTTGTTTTCTACCTGACTTTTTATCAATTTTTTTCATATTATTTTTTGTTATTGCTCTTAAACTAATAATTTCATTCCTTTGAATTGGTTGTAAACTTATGCTTAATTTTGCTGCTAAAATATGAAAACAGGTAGATGTTGCCTGGCACTGGCAAGTTTCTTTTGGAAAAAAAATGACACAACATTTAGCTTTTTTGCCCCTTGCTGTGGAACTAATGTTATTAAATTATTGTCAACAATAAACCGTGCCAAACTTTGTTGACTAGAATCAGAATTAAAGACAGGTAGTTCAACCATAGATTTTTTTCAACAATTATATCATCCGTAATTAAAGCATTATCATTTTTGACACCTAATTCATTTGTTTTTTCAGCATGTTCATCTGTTTGTTTAATAATCTTTGATGTTTCAGACATGTCATCTTGCAAATTATTTTCTAAAGATAAAGGTTTTCCATTTTTTAAATATTCTATAACATCATCTGGACAAACAATTTTTTTTTATATAATCATATCAAAAGGGTGAATAAAAGCCCTAAGAAACTCTGATTTTAAATGATAATTTCCCAAACCTGAACGTCAACGGCCTCTTAAAATTTCAAAATTTTCAAAATTTTGTATGTAATAAAACCCCAAAACCAAAAGATCTACTGGTAACTCTTTCCAATCAATTTCTCTTTTTAAAACAGCATTCATGCTTTCTGAAAGAATATTTGTTATGCCTGAATAAGGGTCGAACATGCCTGGATATTTATCTATGATCCATTTCCTGAATGATCAAAGTATATTCAACAAGATCGCATTTTTTAGAATAAAAGGTGTTCATTGGGATATTTAGTTCGTCCATTGTTGTCCTTTTAGTGTCTGCAATACCAAAAAAAAATATCTCAATTGTCATAAGAGTAATAACATTAATTATTACTTAATTAAAAAAATTTCTCTCTGTTATCATATATAACATTAATTATAACCCATATGGTAATTTAATTATACGATACCAATCAATTTTACCTGTGTAAACACTTTAATTAGGAGAAATTTGATGAATTTTTGCTCGACAAGGATCGCTTCCGGCCAACTTTTACATACTTTGTCGTTGATCAAAATTTAAAAGTTATATATTATTTTATAGCTTATGCTGAGGGGAACACGTGGCTCTATTCAAATTGTGATGGGGTTATGAGGTCTTTGAGATATTTTAGTTCAAAGTTGAAAATTAGAACTTTTGCTTTTGCTACCATACTTGCTTCCGGCAATCTTTTCTATACGTTCCTTTCATTTATTTCTTATAAACTATACATCATGTTGAAGCTAAATGAATGACCTGAGCCAAACACTAATAGTTTTTTGACCGGGATGAAGCATTGTGGAGAAATCTGAGTTTCAAGGGGAAAATTTGATGTAGTGACACCTGCACAAATTTCACTTCCGGTCAACTTTTAGGTACTCTATTAAAATTTATTTGCAATAAACTATATATTATCATAAAGATCTTTTAATTTTTGTTCTATGTGAAGCCATTAAAAAGTTACGAACAAAAATATATGTGTTTTTATACTTCTGGCTTTTCCATTTCCTTGTTTTAGACCCTCACCCAAATAACACTGGATACTACGCAATACAAGTGTATTTACGACCATAGAAGCCGACAAAGGATTGTAAATGATGCAATTACCAATTACCTACTAAGTATAAATTTAACATGCGCATTGCCGCAAGCATCGTTTAACACTATAAAACCTTGGCACCAAAAAAAATCGCCAGACACTATTTTGTCGCCAAATGAAAAAACATCGCAATTGGTGACATTGGCAAAGCCCAGCACGGCCTCTGGTAACTTATATATAGACATATGTTTATTTAAAAAGGTAGGTTATCATGATTAATGTTATCACAAGTTATGTCATAGTTTCTCATTATTAAAACCGCATATTTCATGTTAATTTTCAACATTTTTATCGGATATTGTTATTTTATGTTTATAGTGAAATGCAAGGTTTCGTCTTTAAACGAAGTGCCCAAATTCTGAAAAGAAAAGTGTGCAGAATGTTAAGTTTGGTATGAAAAATTTTTGAACACCCATGCCCATGCAAACTATGCTAAACTAAATATTACTTGATTCCATAATTTTGAATTACAGTAAATTAAAAATTTCAACTACTAGTACCAGTAAAATGCTTTTTTTTTGGCATTTGTTTACCTACACAACACTTCTGCATTTTAGGCCTAAAATAAAATGACATTTGTTTGCCCGTCCCTGACCAACCCAAAATAATGGGCCGACTGAAAAAATTGTATTCAGATTCAAACAATTTTTTAAAGTATTTTTTACCATTGTCTGTTGTGGTATCCCTACAGGGATTTACACTAACAGTCGCCCAAGGCACCTAAAATTATTGCACAGTAAAGTTTTGCTTTTCCATCGTCCAGGTCAGGATGACAATATTTGGTATATACTTAGTAGGTTGCTGATAACTAGTTTATGACTGTCTGGTAGGTGTCACCTGACCTTGACCTCAAATTTTCATGGTAGTATATAGGTTGCTGATGACTAGAACATGACTGTCTGGTAGGTGTCACCTGACCTTGACCTCAATTTCATGGTCCAGCGACTACCTTAAAGTTTTTGGGTTATGACAGTTCATCATTGTTACCACCAATGGTAGGATTACAATATTTGGTATATAGGTTGCTGATAACTAGTACATGACTGTCTGGTAGGTGTCACCTGACCTTGACCTCAGTTTCATGGTCCAGCGACTACCTTAAAGTTTTTGGGTTATGACAGTTCCTCTCTAACCACGCATGGTAGGATGACAATATTTTGTATATAGGTTGCAGATGACTATTACATGACTGTCTGGTAGGTGTCAACTGACTTTCAGGGATCACCACAGCTCAAAATCCAAGAGTGGTGCAAGTCGGAAGATGATCCATTTCCTTACTCATAAAAATTTTAGAATGACATTTATTTATTCATAATAGTGTTATCAGTCTTTGTTTTTGTTTTCCCACTTGTGTTTTTGCTACCAAGCACAATATACATGTATTTTTGTATTTAAAAACTTCATTGTTTTAAGAATAAAGTCAAATTTTTAGTATGAAGCTCAAAAGTCAAGGGTGGAGGAAACAAATTCAAGAGTGGAGGAGCACCGCCCTTGAATAGCCTGTGGTGAACCCTGACTTTGATCTCAATTTCACGGTCCAGCGACTATGTTAAAGTGTTTGGGTTACGGCTGTTCCTCTGTAACCATGCATGGTAGGATGACAATATTTGGTATATAGGTTGCTGATGACTAGTACATGACTGTCGTAGGTGTCACCTGACCTTGACCTCAATTTCACGGTCCAGCCACTACGTTTAAGTTTTTGTATTAGGCCAGTTCCTCTGTAACTATGCATGGTATGGTGACAATATTTGGTATACAGGCAGCTGCTGATAACTAATGCTATTTATCTAATGCTTATGACAAAATTTATATTTGTTACTGATGCGTAATGCAGATCTAGGAGACATTTTTGTGTGTCCACACTTGTTTATGAAATTTTCTGTTTTGTCCCAAGTTTGGAATTACAGGCTCCCGGGAGCCTCTAGTTTTGACCGTGAAACTGATTGACAAAATGTTCATACCCAGTTCTTGGATGTTTGTAAATGTTTTTTCTTATCCCCCAAAAAGCTAAGTCACCTGACCTTGAACTCAATTTCACGGTCCAGTGACTAAGTTAAAGTTTTTGGGTTATGACAGTTCATCATTGTTACCACCAATGGTAGGATTACAATATTTGGTATATAGGTTGCTGATAACTAGTACATGACTGTCTGGTAGGTGTCACCTGACCTTGACCTCAATTTCATGGTCCAGCGACTACCTTAAAGTTTTTGGGTTATGACAGTTCCTCTCTAACCGCGCATGGTAGGATGACAATATTTTGTATATAGGTTGCAGATGACTATTACATGACTGTCTGGTAGGTGTCAACTGACTTTGATCTCAATTTCACGGTCCAGCGACTATGTTAAAGTGTTTGGGTTACGGCTGTTCCTCTGTAACCATGCATGGTACGATGACAATATTTGGTATATAGGTTGCTGATGACTAGTACATGACTGTCGTAGGTGTCACCTGACTTTGACCTCAATTTCACGGTCCAGCCACTACGTTTAAGTTTTTGTATTAGGACAGTTCCTCTGTAACTATGCATGGTATGGTGACAATATTTGGTATACAGGCAGCTGCTGATAACTAATGCTATTTATCTAATGCTTATGACAAAAGTTATATTTGTTACTGATGCGGAATGCAGATCTAGGAGACATTTTTGTGTGTCCACACTTGTTTATGAAATTTTCTGTTTTTGTCCCAAGTTTGGAATTACAGGCTCCCGGGAGCCTCTAGTTTTGACCGTGAAACTGATTCATTGACAAAATGTTCATACCCAGTTCTTGGATGTTTGTAAATGTTTTTTCTTATCCCCCAAAAAGCTAAGTTTGTCAGGGTTTCATGGCACATGTGGACACAGAAATCCTGACTTGTGAGGATGACCAAAACCATGAAAACCATAAACTGTCTTAAAAAGGAAGGCAAAGAAATTAAAGCAATAAAACTGTTTCAGTAGTTTTTACTTATTTAAAAAATTTTTGTTCTGGTTGTATTGTTTATACTTTCCAACATTGGTTGTTGCTTTCAATATACATGATATAAAAGATTTGTTTTAATTTAAGATAAAAATAAGTAGAATAAAATAAACAGAAAAGTGTTATATGGGACAAAGAGACAACAAACTCAAGAAAAAGAGAAAACAAGTTTTTCAATTAATGGCAAAAATCATGCACTCTTCAACATTTAAATTTAGGTTATTGTAGTTTTCAGGAAGGAAAAGGAGATCACATTACAAATGGTAAATTCAAATGGCAGTGACAGTTTGGTTACCTAGTGTGACATTGGTTATTGGTGATTAAAATTCTCAAGTCTGCTAATTGTAAAAGCCTGAAAAATGTGGAAAATTTCTGATAACATGATTTTCAACAGACATTTAAAGCAATCGCAAGAAGGTATAAAGGAATGGCTATGTAATATATTAATTATTAAGTTTTCATGTGGATGTGCAGACTTGCAAAAAAAATGTTGATGCACATGTACTCTTTCGGAGGGGGTTTTCAAAAAGAGTGCTCTTTGCAAAATTGTGAAAAATGTTGACAATTATGGATGACCTCTAATTGATTTTTGAATGGTGTTATAATGCCACTTTCAGCAATTTTTCAGCTATATCATGGCGTCCAGTTTTTATTGGGGGAGGAAGCCGGAGTACCCGGAGAGAACCCCGACCTGTGGTAGGAAGACTGGCAATCCTTGTCAATTAAGATTGGTGTCGAGTACACCCTGCCTGCTGCGAGAATTGAACTCGTAATCTCAGTGTTGACAGACCAGGTGATCAATAGAAGACGAACTACCTTAACCATGTTAACCATTCTGCCACAGAGGCCCCTAGTTGAAATTATAATGTTATTATTTTAAACCAATCAACAATTGAAAATTATTTTTTTGACACAGGTCAAGCGGTTTTAATACATGTATTAAGTTAAAAGGAGAGAATTTAAATTTTCTAATAAAAATATAGTGAAAAATAATTATTATATCTAACATTAAATATTCAGACCTTGAAATTACCCCGATAGTTAGAAAATCCCTGGTCCTGTATTTTCTTCATGTTTCCCCATCAGAATGTCAGGTAAAAATTATTAGAGATCTCTTTACTAGTATGTGTAAATGGATTCCTTGCATGTAAAACTGCAAAAAATTTGCATAATCATCAGCTCATTTTAAAATTTTTTTGTGTGGGTTTCTTATCATGGATTTGTTTACATTTATAGTCATTTTTGATTGGTCAAAAGACCTTAAACCAGTATTTCCCAGATGCATTCATACTTTGATGACAGATGTTAGGGGAAGTACTTTTTTGTTGCTAAACATAAAAAAATATGACAGCTAAGTGTCCTGTATGTTTCAGACATACATTTTTTCAGTGCACTAGAATTTGGCAATAAAAATATTAAATAAAAATGAATGAGGTCGATTCACTCACAAACAGCCTATTTCTAACAGTGTTGTCCTAAATTTGTATATGCATTACTGTATATAAAAACTCTGTTAAATTTTCCGAACATTCCTGCCTCATGGCCTTTCTCAGCAGAATTTTATTGCATAGTGATGAAGTTATGATACTAGATTTGCAACATTACAATAGCCAATGTCATAATGTGAACATTGATTGGCAGGAATCACAATCGAAATAATAAGAATGGAAAAGTGAATGGAAAGCATTGATAAAGTCTTGATCAGATCATTTGAAATTTGCATTATTTGGAAATAGTTTATAAACCACTATACACTGATCAGGTTCAAAATTGGTTTGAACTTACTTTGATTTTATCATTCCTTTGAAACTGGTCTTGACCAATTTATTTGAAATTTGAGATTTGGAACCAATTATCACAGTTTGAGTTTAAATTTAATTGATATCACTTCTCCATTTTCTGAGTTGCAACAATGGTCAAATAGGAAATTAAGCATTTTTAGCAAAATTTTTGTTTCTGCAAAATCATGTCACTTAATTTTGTTGATTTTTATTTTATAAATCACAATGTTCAGAAACTTATAAGTATGCCCCTTTCCTGACTGTTAATTTAGAAACTATTTCTTAAAAGTATTATGCAAGGCAAGACTCAACAACACAATATTAAGCCCCAGACACCCAGGTGTATTATACATATACGGTATATAATGAATGTTCCTTAATTTTGTTTTCATTTTATACCCCTCACCCCCTACCCCCACCCCCCTTTCCTGCTTGGAGGTATACAGTGATGGGGGTGTCCCATGTCCTCCTTTCTGTCTGTCCGTTACACTTCCTTATCCACAACTCCTTTACCACTGAATGGAATTTGATGAAACTTTCACACCATCTTTGTTAAACAGTCCCAATATGCACCTGATATTTTACGTTTTGGATCAGAAAGATTTTTGGGGTTTCCCATAGAAATACATGGACTTGTCATTAAAGTAAGGGGAAACCCATCTCTTTTATGCAATTCCACCTACACCACTGAATGGAATTTGATCAACCTTTTACAGATTTTTGGTCAAATAGTCCTATTGTGCACCTGCTATTTAACATTTTGATCAGATTAATATTTGGGATGTTTTGAAAATTGGGACACAGGGGTGTCAATTAAAGTGAGTGTTGAAAACAGTTTTTCTAGTTTATGCATGTATATGTACATTGTTTATAAGTACATAAATTTTATAGTTGCTGTCATGAATGTATAAGGCACACATATCATGCATACTAGTATATTTTTTGGTAATATATTGGTCTTTCTTACCATTCTTGAAGGGCCTCAGTGGCCGAGTGGTTAAGGTTAAGTTCGTCTACTGATGATCATGTGGTCTGTCAACCCTGAGGTTGCGGGTTCGGGTCCCACTGCAGGCAGGGTATACTTAACTCCAATCTTAATTGACAAGGATTGCCAGTTTTCCTACCAAAGGTCGGGGTTGTCCGGGTACTCCGGCTTCCTCCCCCAATGAAAAACTGGATGCCATGAAATAGCTGAAAAATTGCTGAAAGTGGCATTAAACATGTTAAACATCATTCAGACAAACAAATCATTCTTGACATCACAGTTACTATTACCACAAGTACATGTAACACTGGACGGTGGTCATAAATGGGGTTCAGGATATGCTCACTCTTCTGAAACAGCTGATATCACCCCTTTGTGGTGACAGAAGGGTTTGTATTGTGTATAATTTATGTTTTAAGTTTTTTATCTATTGCTGTTAAATACTTGCCAGTACATATTTATATGCACATTTGACTGTTTAATTCTTTTAAAGAAAATAAAATATGGCTTTACAAGTACCAGGAGGTCCTTTATTCTTTTAAAAAAAACACTACCCAAGACGTTGAAACAAAGGACTTTTGTGTAGATACCTTTCTAAATGATGAATTAGCATTTAATTAACTACATTAACTGTCAGCTCAAAATCCTTGTTAATTACTATGGAATCTGATAATCTATAAAAGACTTATGCAAATTAAAAGTTAGTACAGCTGTATATACTAGTACATTATATATTTGTTATGAATTGTTATGTCATTTATTTTCTTTTTTTTATAGTTACTGTCATTTGTGAAAAATGAAGCTAGGAATCATTGTGGTAAGTATTCTGTGAATAGATATTCTTGGGCACCTCCCTGTTGATTATTGCCAACTTGAGATAGTTATATTTTAAAAGAATTGATGCATTCAATAGGTAAATTTGTAGTCAACATTTTAAAATGGTAGAATTCCAATGTGATATTGCATGTTTAGAAATATGTTTATTTGATTGGTCAAGACTACTTTCAGTAGAAGTTTTCAACAGAATTTATTCTTTGATAAATGAAGTTGAATAATTTTTAAATGACGTTGACCCAACTACTTTTAGTGTAACCAGTGTAAGCAAAGATGGCAGCTTTCAATATCAACGAGGATAAAATCATGCACAAATGATTTGTTTAATTACAAACTATTATTGTTTTAGAAAAAATGTTATAACTCCCTGTTAATTTATCAATAAATTAATGGAAAACTGTGTTCAATCCTATATTCATGATCTAATTGAAAACAGATTTGAATTTTGTGAAAGAATTTAGTGTGGAATTATTGGAAAAAAAACATTACACAGAATTAGAGAAAAAATATGTTAAAGAAATACAGTGGCCTATAGCTAGCTCTGTGGTCGAGTGGTAAGGTAGTTGGTCTACTATTGATTACGTGGTCTGTTAACACTGAGATAGCAAGTTTGAGTCTCACTGCGGGCAGGGTGCACTTGACTCAAATCTTAATTGACTAGAATTTCCAGTTTTCCTACTTATGGTCGGGGTTTTTCTCCATTCCAGCTTCCTTCCCCTTTAAAAACTGTTATGCCTCTAGAATGAATTAAAGGTGGTAAAGTTTTCTGGGGTTCGCCATATTGACAATATTTACCACAAGATGTGCACCTTGTAGTGCAGAAGATACAGTTAGTTAAGCCTTTATGATAAATAATCCAGTTTAAAAGATGTTTTCTGCCTTCACTCTTTAAAGAAAAATAAAAACTGTGGCTTTGTCTTATGTCCACCTAACAGCATAAAATTATTTAATACACCTAAATATTTCTTTAGGTTTTTGTATTAAAACAAGTATTTTTAGACAAAATTATTAACCTGTCTTTATTTATTGTCTTACAAGTATGTCAACTAGATTTTGTTTTGAAGAAAAACAATGTTAAAAAAATATAAAATACTGTTTTTAAGTTTGGAACATCATGAAACAGCAAGTAAACACAGGATTTTACATCCTCACAAGTCAGGGTTTCTGTGTCCATGAAACCCTGGCAGACTTAGCTAGCAAATTCCCGGGCTAGAAGATTTTCATATAATTCTATATGGGTGTGAAGTTTGGGGGGCATATTCTAATCTAAAAGATACAGACCCCTACGAATATCTACATATTAAATTTATCAAAGAAATCTTAGGCATCCATAGCAAAGCAACAAATGTCGCTTGCTTATCTGAACTTAACAGATACCCTATAAGAGAAAAGGTCAAATTTTTAACACTCAAATTTCTAGATCACCTTTCTAATTTAAACAAAAGCTTAGTTCACAAGATTTTTAACAACCTCCCATCCGGTAATAGGTGGATGAAATCCACCAACCAATGGATCGGAGAGTTAGGATTTAATTTTACAACCTATAACATAACTAATTCTAAAAAATATATTAGTAATTTTAAACAAACAATATATGATCAAGCTCTACAAAATCTAAGTAGTACTTTGACAGAAAGCAATAAATTATTCTTCTATAACAAAATTTGTCAATTTAATCAAAGACCTCCATATGTGGATATCTGCAGATTCAAATCTGATAGATCTACTATTTGTAAATATAGATTAAGTGCCCACTGTCTAGCAATAGAAAGAGGGCGGTATAATAATATCCCCCAAAATGAAAGAATTTGTTTAAAATGTAATATGTCACAAATCGAAGATGAAATGCACTTTTTCATCCATTGCCCTGTCTACAATATGTATAGACAAGAACTAACTCGAAAGGTCAAATATATTCATAAAAATTTTAATTCTATAACTGAAGACAAAATGTCTTTTCTATTAAACAACAACTCTTTAGTAATAATTAAAGCAGTTATTGAATATATCAAAAAGTGTCAGGAGTTAAATTAACCAAAAATTTAATAATTGTAATTCCAAATGAATGTACTTGTCTCTATGTCACTGCCGCTCCAAGTATATAGTTCTCTGTTATTATTCAAACATTATTTTCAAAACTGCATCTTGGTGCAATTTTACATTTATTTACCAACTATGATGAATGGGTGTGGAATTTTATCATGACCCAGTTTCTGTTGTTGTATTAATTACATTTTATGTGTTATAACCATTTATTGTAAATGTGTTGAACAAATAAATAAATAAATATAACGTCAAACATTCAAAATATCAACCAATTAAATAGCTTGAAAGAAGCAAGTGTTTGGCAGTAGTGATTCTTACTCAATCTTGAGTGAGAAGAAAATGTAACGCAACTAATAAATAATGCAGTAATAACAATCTATTAACACTACTGTACAAAATACACTGATTTTCACGTGGTCTATGTAACACTACTGTTTGGTTTATGTACAATCAACATCAGGATATCTCCTAACCAAGTCGTGAATGTAAGTGAGCTTTTGATTGTCTTCATGCAGGTATGATGTAGCCAATCGAAATTGTGACTTCTAGCCTGGGAATTTCCTAGTTAAGTTTGTCAGGTTTCGTGGACAAATGTGGACACAGAAACCCTAACTTGTGAGGATGAGGATTTTATTGCAATTACAATGTAGGAGATCATTGGACACAGACTTTAAAATATGATTGTATCAAAATGTGCAAACCAGATTAAACGTGAATTTGGTAATTAGAAATTGCTTTTTTTATCATAGCTGGATTATTTCAGATAATCAAATCTTATAAATGCTAAAATAACTACTCAGTTGTTATTATTCTCTCAAACCAGTTATTAATGTCAGTGACCATTATTTCTTGAATTAACACAGCATAACCAAAAAATCAATACTTGTAAACCTTAATTTTTAATTAGTGCCCCGCCACTTTGTGGAGGACGCCCTATAGTCTGTCCTTCCGTCCGAAACTAATCGTGTCCGGGGTGTAACTTTTGAGGTAGGCTTTTGATATTTGGAATGTGGGTAGATAATATCAAGGTGATGTGTCGCATACCGTGGTTGATCACCTTTGACCTTGAGCTTTGACCTTAAGGTCACATTATTGCTTCTGCATGACAAATTCATGTCTGAGCTGTAACTTTTTTTTTTAGGTAGGCTTTTGATATTTTGAATGTGTGTAGATAATATCAAGGCGATGTGTTGCACACCATGGTTGCTGACCTTTAACCTTAGGTCAAATTATTGCTTTCTGAATGACAAATTCATGTCCATGCTGTAACTTTTTTATCTTTCGAGGTAGGCTTTTGATATTTGGAATGTGGGTAGATAATATCAAGCCAATGTGTCGATGGTTGATGGCCTTTGACCTTGACCTTAAGTTCCCACAGAGATGGGTACCATCTCACTGATACTAAAATAATTCTGAAGCATTATTTTTCTATCAACTACATATCTCGCCCCTCTCCTGTCAAGCACAGGTATGATGTTGAATACACTGAAGTGTCAGAGGACAGGATATGTATATATATTTCTGTCAGATCACAGGAAATAAACATGACACGGTGACAAAAATATACTTGTTAAATTTTGGTATTTATTGACGCACACAACAGTATTTTTTACTAGTAATAATAATACTACAATACATATCCCAAACATGGAGTAATGGGAATATTTATGTCTCCCCTTCGAACAAGTTCTTGTGTCAGTTCTTCAGCTTCTTTTTCTTCTTCTTCTTCTCATACAAAGCATGTCCGGACCATAGCTTTTTTATCCTTTGATATTCAGGGTTGATATTTGGCATGTAGATGTATCACCCTGAGACAATGTCGCGTACCAGAATGACCTTCATGTTACCTTGACCTTTGACCTTAAGGTCAAATTAATGCCAATTTTACATGCAGAGCGTGTCCAGACCATAACTTTTTTATCCTTTGATATTTGGCATGTAGATGTATCACCATCAGACGATGTGTCACGTACTAGAATTACCTTCATATGACCTTGACCTTTTTTATCCTTTGATATTTGGCATGTAGATGTATCACCATCAGACGATGTGTCACGTACTAGAATTACCTTCATATGACCTTGACCTTCGACCTCAAGGTCAAATTAATGCTAATTTTACATGCGAAGTGTGTCCAGACCATTTCTTTTTCTTTTTATACCCCGCCACACGAAGTGGCACGGTATTATGTTATACCCTCAGTTTCGTTCGGTGTCTGTCTGTCGGTCCATCTGTCCCCCGAAGGTTTCCAGATGATAACTTGAAAACGCCTCAAGGGATTTGAATGACGTTTTGGACAGCTGTTCAGTACAATAAAATACAGGTCAATTTCAATTTTCAGGATGATCCGAAAAATATTATTGAAGTTTTGCCACTTTATACCTTTTCAAAATTTGACAATTATGAAATTTCTGGTCTAAGAAAGATAACTCATTTCTATTTGTCTCTATATATTATATAGTGGATGTACTTTGTATAGTATATACAGTTTAGTACATATACAAAATACAAGTTTAGCTTTTCTAAAAAGCTAACCGTCTCTTAGCTGCAATATTACAAATTTTATGGATTTATTAAAGTATCTGTTTTTTTTTTTAATTTATATTGTAGATAGGTAAACAATGTACATGTACCTTGTAAGGACATTGTTTACGCTAACCTATTATCCAATGGTGCTTGAGAGATTTAAATGCCTGTTGTCACTTGCTTCTTAAAAAATAATTAAACAAAAGTTGACTCCCTAAACAACAATGATCAAAATTAGCGGTAAAAATATGTTTTGTTAAATTTGCATCAATATCAGAATGAAAATAAAGATACAGAACATATAATTTTTTCCTAACCCAAACAGCTTTAAAAAGTAGGGAGATTTTGGTACAATGTTTACCTTTTAATTGTTCACTGACCAATGCATTTAATGAAATAGAAGTCAATATGTGGAACGTAACATTACTACACTAAAATACTGATTAACGAAAATAAAGATATAGAACATATAATTTTTTCCTAACCCAAACAGCTTTAAAAAGTAGGGAGATTTTGGTACAATGTTTACCTTTTATTTGTTCACTGACCAATGCATTGAATGAAATAGAAGTCAATATGTGGAACGTTACATTACTACACTAAAATACTGATTACAACCCCGATTCGACTTAAGAATATATCGAAATTTCAGTACACATACTACTGCGATCCTGATGTAAACCAATGAAATGAGAAAAATATTTATATATTTAGTTCACCACCCAATCAAGTATCAGAGTCATTTACTCCGAAGACTGATCATCATTTGACTATGTATACCGTCTCCCATGGGAGACAGTAATAATTAACTATTGATGAATATCGTGGCAGGGTATTATTTACTGTCCCAGTAGATGCCCTATTTTTTATCCTTTGATATTCAGCTTTGATGTACATGTATCACCATGAGACGATGTGTCCCGTACCAGAATGACCTTCACATGACCTTGACCTTAGACCTCAAGGTAAAATTAATGCTAATTTTACATGCAAAGCATGTCTGGACCATAACTTTTTTATCTTTTGATATTCAGCTGTGATATTTGGCATGTAGATGTATCACCGTGAGACGATGTGTCACATACCAGAATGACCTTCATATGACTTTGACCTCTGACCTCAAGGTCAAATTAATGCTAATTTTATTGCAATAACACCCACATGTTCATGGTTTTTTTTTGATTTTTAGTATTAATTATCCTGTCTGATGGTACTAAATTGATACATTACACATTCGTATTGTTCAGCTCGAATGTGTATATTTATTTTCTCCCATGTAGAAATATATTCCTAGTACTTATATTTGCCCCACAGATAAAAACATCCAAATTGTTGATACTATGGAAGGGGAGACATCCGTTTTAAAGCGCTTAAACAGTTACAACTATTTTTATGCCTGAAAACAAATTAAGTATTTAAATATATTGCATTTAATGATTATTTCAAAAATATTCAGTCTGCTTCACAAATAATTTTGTTGTAAAAGTTCCTTTCTAAATTTTATAATTTGATAACAAAGTACATATTGAAAATCTTAATACATGTAATTTTTAATTTTCATATTTTATGGGCTAAATTCCAACTTTAATATATTCAAATAAATAAGAAAATAAGATCAACTGACTGATGATCCAGTATATACAAAGCATGTTTAATACCAGTAAACATGATAAACTATATATCCTCATGGCAGAATTGTTCAAAATGATCTTTGCATACAAAGTTGTTGCTATTGGATTGTGCCTGAAATAGAAATCTTATGACTGGTGAGCGAATTATTACATAAGAAAGGTTTTATATAAGTATTTTATTTTTACAAATTCATTATATACCCAAAGACAGCATACTGTGTCAATATAAGTTAATCATTTTGACTATTTTTTCTTTGTAGGTTTTGGTAATCTTGTGTCGACCAACAGAACCATATGACACCAGATGTCCATATTCATCAGAATGGAATCTCAGAGCAATAGCTAATTGTACATCTGCTGCTAATTATACCTGCTTGTATAATCAAATAAACAATATGTATTCAGAAATCTGTGATCCAATAGAACATTTTGTCAGAAAAGGCAAGTTTTTAAAATGACTATAGTATTATACATTTCAGTATCCCTTGCTTATATGATCCCATTCCTTAATTGATCAGGACAAAATCATCCCAAATTAATTTGATTACAGCTAAATCCTTTTCACATACCATGTGACCATGCACATTTAGTTTGGTAAAAATAGGTAAAATTCACATCAGGAGTGATCATTTTCATTCACTGCTTGCTTATTTTAGCTTTCTTGTATGGAACAAGATTTGTATTTTTAATATTAACACAGCTTACAATTTCACATAAAAGAAGGTTGCATCTATGAAAGTGATGTCTGCCAGACTAAAAAATCATGTTTATTGTACAGAATATGTCAAAGATTGCCTATGTCCATATCATGAAGAACTGGCAACAGGGAGAAGTCTGGATGAAAACTTGTATATGAACTTTGCAAATAAGTACATGAAACCTTATCAAGTGGAACCTGAACATACACTGAAAGAGATAAAAACATTAATTAGGAAATAGAAAAGTTAACTGTTTAGAAGACCTGGTAATAATATAAATATGGAATATTCTATATTTGTTTTTGATTCAAAGTTTATCAAAGCTTTACAAATCAGATTCACCCTACAAACTCACCTGATACATGCCAGGATAAAGTCTGTATCAAAACAACATGTCCTAGATTCCTTTTATTGGTAATTTACCTACTGACCCAATAAATGCGGAGCCTGTATCGCTCACCGATTTTTCAGGCAATGAAGATGTCATTTCCCTGTTGTTAAGCAAGTCCTCTAATTTTCAATTTTCTATTGGCATATGTAACATTATCTTTGTGAAGACCTTCCAATTAATCCTGCTGTCTGGTTTCAACTGGTTCAATAGTATGTTTTAGAGAAGAGGCCTTTTTAATTTTCTTTTTCCCAATAGGGTTCCTATGTTAAACTCAGTCGTGCTGTGGTGACCATTTTGAATCAGCATAAAAACATAATCTTTATAGAGGACCATACAAACAATATTGCTAGTAAGTTTTTTTTCCATTGGTTAACCGGTTTAGAGAAGAAGTCTTTTAAAACTTTTTCCTGTATGGTCCTATGTTAAACTAAGTCCTGTGGTGGTGGTATTTGAATTTGCAACAGACATAAGAAACATAAACTTTATGGAAAACCATCCAAACAATATTGCTAGTAAATTTTGTTTCAATTGGTTCCTTTTTAAGCTTTTTTCACATAGGATCCTATATTAAACTAAAAACTGCATTGGCAACCATTTTGCATTCCAATTGGCAAAAAAAATCAAACTTTTTTTTTATCTTTTAAGGGTAATTACACCTAAAAAGAGTCATCTGACAGCTACAATCCAAAGGAGACTTGTGTAGTGCTTCTTGAGCTGAACAGTTTAGCAAGCAACAGTTTTTCTCTATCTGCTACAGTTTTCATTCTAAAAGGCAAACACATTAAAAAAATATGATTTTTGACCTTTAAGGGGCATAACCCCTTTATCTGACAACTTTAACCTATGGAGACTAACTTTTAATTCTGAAGAACATAAGCTCCATTAGGTATTTCCAATCTGTTATAACTTTTTGAGTTATAAGCCATTTTGAGCGATTTTATCATATGTTCTATTTTTATTATACCCCCCGCTTGAAAAGCGCGGGGTATATAGTGTTCATGGTATCCTTCCGTCCGTCCGTCTGTCCGTTACACTTTCTCTTATTTGCAACTCCTCCTACACCACTGAATGGAATTTGAAAACTTACATAGAATCTTTGTCACATAGTGCCATTGTGCAGGAGATATTTAACATTTTGATCGGAATGATATTTGGGGTTTCCCATAGAAAAACATGGACTTTGTCATTGACCTAAGGGGGTCCCTATCTCTTATGTGCAACTCCTCCTACACCACTGAATGGAATTTAATGAAACTTACACAGAATCCTTGTCACATAGTGCCATTGTGCAGGAGATATTTACTATTTTTATTGGAATGATATTTGGGGTTTCCCCATAGAAAAACATGGACTGTCATTGACATAAGGGGATACCCATTTCTTTTGTAAGACTCCTCCAACACCACTAAATGGAATTTGATGAAACTTACTCAGAATGTTGTTACATATTGCCATTGTGCACTAGATATTAAACATTTCGATTGGAATTATATTTGGGGTTTCCCATAGAAAAGCATGGACTTTGTCATGGACCTAAGGGGATATCCATCTTTTATTTGCAACTCCTCCTACACCACTGAATGGAATTTGTTGAAACTTACACAGAATCTTGGTCACATATTGCCATTGTGCATTGGATATTAAACATTTTGATCAGAATATTATTGGAGGTTTCCCTAAGAAAAACATGGACTTTGTCATTGACATAGGGGATGCCATCTTTGGGGATTGGGGAGGGTTACATGTTTTTTCTGCAACTTCGCCTTCAGGTTTAACTAGATAAAGTTTCAATTTCATAATTAAGAACACCTGAATTTTCAAAGTAATTGTTAAGCGGGGGTATCAATGGTGAGCACTGCTCACAGGTTTTTTTACTCTAGTTTGTAACAGTAGCCATGTTTTTTTTAAATCCATTTACATGAGGAACATTTGTTGCCAACATGCCATATATCATTTTTGCATAGTTTAAGACAAATTGGTTCAGTGGTTTCAGAGAAGAAGATCTTCACCAAGATACCTGCCATCACCACATATAAAAACTACAATATTTTTTTTTAGCACAGTTAATTTTGTACTGCTAAGCGCAGAAGCGCTTGCATTTAGTTATTTTTGTCATGTGATATTAGTTCATAAAAATACTATTTGCATAATGTTTAATACAGCTCTTGCATTGTGTATCATCAGTTGTTTGAACCAAATCTATGGAACCCAAAGCGTTGGATGTTGAAAACAGTAGCTTTTAAAAGATACAAGCATACTTAAAGAGTTTTTTTCCTAATTTTGCAGACTTAGCACCTGTTCTCCCATAAATTTTACATACATGGGGTTGGTATTGATGAACTTGGACACTGGATCGATCTTTTAGGAATAATCATTTTCCGATGCATTCAAGATCGGTGAATTAGATTCTAAAATTTCAGAACTCAAATCCATATGGGAAAAAAAACTCAACATTGGACATGACAGCCTACTGACACGGCTGTGAATTTACTTTAGAATAAAAACAAGTAACATGCATTCATGCATATAGCAATACATCTTTGAAACTGTTGGTAAAAGACTCAAATTTAGGAAGTTTAGTATAGTGCAAGTCTCATGAAAACGCATTTTTTGCTGAAGCATTTTCTTATTTAACATCTCAGACATTATCAAACAGATGAGCATAAATACACATTATGATTCCATAAAAACTAAAACCACAACTCCTCTAAAAAAATCTACTAATCCCAGCTTTGCAATCCAAAGGTAAGCTGAATAGACTGGACGTATGCAGCTTACAATTCAACACTATGCGCATATAAGTAGTAAGTATGAGCAATTAGAGCAATTATTGGGCCGATATCGTAAATTACAGGAAGAGAGAAAATCTCAACAGAACTATATAATATATATTTTGGAAAACACTGAGCTATCTTTGCATAAACTATTAACCTATTTTAAGATGAAAGATAATAAAACTCATTAAACAAGTTTTAATACAATAAAACTGCAAATTTATCAACAATCAACATTTAGTTTCCTTCAATATAAATTCATTTTAACTTTAAAATTTTCTATATCAATATACGGTTTAAAATGTCATCAACAAGTTATAAAAAATTAATTTTTATAACAATCTAAATTATTTTTAAGAAGTTTTTATGCCAAAAATACAATTAACACAATACAGACTTATCAGAATATAGAAAATGGAAACATAACGTAAATTTCGGTTACCGCTGAATGAACTTTAGAGAAAAACTTTCATGTTCTTTCACATTTTGGCATTCGAAAATACCGTTATATTGAATGTTTATGCTTTCTGGTAAAATTCAATTAGAAATAAAGTAAGTTTTATGAAATTTAAAATATAACGTAAATTTCTTGCTTTTTGTCACTAAGGAATTTTCTGTAAAATGTTTTTATAATCTTCCTCTTTAAGAACAAAACATCTCCCACTTCTTCCAAAGAGTTCAGGTTGGTCAACTTTACAAATGATTTGGTCCATCGTAATGTCTAAAATATCATCCTTTGATGGCCATTTAAAGGTTGGGTACTTCGTTGTTCTGCCGTCTGTTTTTTGTAGAAATTTGATTTCATATTCGCTGTCTTCTTTATCGAAATCTGTAATTTGACCCACATACCACTGATTTTCGTAAGTAACAGCTACCCAGTCAAGTATTTGGAAGTTAGTTGATTTGCTAGGGCTTGTTCTTATTTTACTTGGACTCGCTGTTTTTGTTGGACTATTTGGTTTGCTTGGATTTGTTGTTTTACTGGGACTTGATGGTTTGCTGGGACTTTCAGAGTTAGCTATTGCAGTGTCCTTTTTCATAATGTTTGTTTCAGATCCGTAGTGAATGACGCCTTGCAAGCACTGGCTACAATAGCAAGATGTAGTTGCAGCTAATACTGTTCCCGTTTCTATCCCTTTTACATGGTGCATTTGCATTGTGCCTTTTAATGGCATTATGTCATTGTTCATTTTCCTGATCTCCTCTTTAGCTGTTTCGGCTTTACCTGTCGATACAAACATATAAGATGCACTTTGATGAAACCTTGGTACATTCTTACAAAAATCAGTGGCGTCTTGAATAATGCATTTCCCTTGCTTCACTGCCATATCTGCTGTTCTTTTTGCTGTTCCTCCTATCCCATCACACGGCCCCTTACCATGCCGACACTCAAAGTAGTTCCATTCAGCTTGCGTTCCAAGTAAGTTAGAGTGGTCAGATATGATAAAGAAAGCGGATTTGTTACGATACTGAGAACTTGGGCTGTCAGTCCAATAGTAGATTTTTTCCAAATCTACGTCTTCTTTTATTTTAGGAACAAGTTCTTTGAGAATGGCATAAACAAGTCCTATATTATGACCATTATCATCGGATACTATGACATAATTCTTGTGCTTCAGTGATTCTTCCTTCTTAAAGTAAACCACTACTGGATGGAGAGTAACTACTGCACTATTCCAGTAGGCACTTTGCACTTCATCTGCAGACGTACATGTAAAGTTCTCTGCAAAGTCCATTTGCACAATAGCTTGCTTGTCTGGAAAGTTAGCCTTTAAATTATTTAACCCTTATATTTCTCTTTCACACGGGAACAATGTGTTAGAAAGTCTGCTGTTTGTTTTTGAACAAAAGTTATGAATTCTTGTTTTCCCATCTTTGTCTCCACGATTTTTGTCCTACTTTTACCATCAGCCAGTTTTACTTTTTGCCATTGTTGTAAGGGTACTTCATTTTCTTTCATATCAGCAAAACATGATTGCATTGGCTCACAATCTGCCCTCACTTTGCGTTCAAACTCATCTGGGTTTAATGGTACGGAGATTCCTACACTCTTCATTGATTTTAACATGAGTGCAATGTTCTGGTGCTTCTGACATAAACATTTATTTCGGCTCAAGTATTTAGTTAAGGCGATGTGCTTAGACCTCATTCTGCAAAAAGTTACCAAAGAAATCTTACGGGAAGCTTCTGTGTTATACTTGAAGTGTAGGTAAGCTAGGCTATCATTGAGTATTCTTTTTTGTTTGTAGACTCCGTTAACCTTGACTTTGTCATTTTCCCCGGAAGTACACGGCTGTTGTCATCCCTACTAAGAAATGTATTGACATTTTGTCTGATAGTCTCCATGGTCTTTTGATTTCTGGTCCTTTTGCGGATTAGATTTATGCTGGTGGATGTCTTCTTTTTGCTCAGTGTAACTCTGTTGATTCCTGTTGCTCAACTTTTTCTTAAGTTTGTACTTCTTCAGCCTTTCTCCTGATATGATTTTAACAACTATATCTTTTCCTTGTTCGTTGCTGTTTTTATATGCATTAGCAATCTCTTCAGTTAAAGTGTTAGCCAAAATCAATTTATCTTTAATGACTTTCGGAATTTTTCTGGGAGAAACACCTTCGTCATGCAGTTCTTGTAAACTCTGTTTCCTTGGTGTTAAAGTTGAGGCTGTTGTCTGCTCAGTATTGTTTGAGGGAATATTTTCCAGTTGTTTAGCATTCTTCTGTCTTAGACGCTCAAATCTTTTAGCTGCTTTTTTGTATTTTCTTTGAAGAAGCTGATTCTGTTCTTCAAGTTTTTTTATCTTCCTCCTAGATACTGCTGTCGCACGGCTTATCCTTGTTCTCGATCGCTTCCTTGGATCTATTGGTAACTTTACAATCAGGGGACGAGAAAATGGAGTTGAATCTTGGCATGAGGAAGAAGACACTTCTGAACGTTGAACTTCAGTTGTACTTTGACTGGCCTGCTGTGCATTTCCGTTTTTGTTTTCAACATTCTTTTTCTTCTGTCTATGTCGTTGGACGTATTCTCTGGTCTTTTTTCTTCTTTCAGAAGCTTCTTTCTTACTGACATCTGCTATTGGCTTATAATACCCAAGGACCCTCTTTGATTCTCGTTCTAAATAGTTCGACCCTTCTTTCAGTTTTTTCCGTTTTTCCGAAAATTAAACTTACATTAACATTTATCATTATTTTATTTTATTTAGGTAATCGAGAATAAGCTAGTAAAGTTTTTGTATTTACGTTATATTTTCAGTAATTTACGTTATTATTCATACACAGCTCCTAAGATATTATTTTCATCAATATGATACAATTTAGATATGATCTATAATGGTCAACTGTTTTGGTACTCATGATACTGTTATTTAACGTGATCTTGTTTGTATTTTTGCTGAAGTGTTATAAAAATGCAAAGAATTGTAATTTACGTTATGGTTTTAACATAGCTCAGTGTGCCAAAAAAACAGCATTATTTCGAACTTATTATATTCTCAATAGACCAAGTTTAGGTGTACTTTGTATAAAAGTCGAAATAAAACGTGACATATTAATTTTTGCAACAATAAATCATTCGGTCTTCAATGGTTTTTTGATTGGGTTTTTAAAAGATTGGCTACCATGTCAATGTCATGGGGAGGTTTTTTTGTTTACTTGATACATTTGTGACAACAACAGTTGTTTTTTAAATATACTTATATTATTTTACATATCTACATCCACTTGATACTGAAAAACTTACCTATAACTCTAGAAAACTCTGTCCAAATAAGTATTATTTCGTTATCTGTTTTGACCTTTACTCGACGCTGTAGAAAAATGACGTCATTTCATCCGGAAGTTTGTGACGTTCAATAATTAGAATTAAAAAAACAAAGTCGGACACAAGTTTTCGGGTCTCAAAAGGACTGCTATTATGAAAAAAGACTGTTTTTAAGATATGTCATAACGTAAAATACTAAAAGTAAATTACATTCTTCATCACGAAGCGCCATTGTGGACATGAAATTCTAATAACAATTTGCGTTTTAGGTTTAATTCCTTCAAATGTGTCCTTTAATCATTCTTCTTTGTGTTAACATGTAGCTGCCTTAGTAGTTTTTTGAAAAAAAGCATAACGTAAATTACTGCCTTTAAACGACGGTTGTTTTTCAGTACCAAATTCAATTGTATTTTATTTTCCTAGTATTTTTTCCGTACAAATTTTTACTAAAACTTTGCTGACAATATTTTTGGCTCTTAGAACATCTTTTACAAATAATTATTAATTTAAACCTTCAATTATTTTCACCAAATCAGCATCATAACGTAAATTTCAAGTAAATTGCGACATTTCACTGAGAAAAAACTTTTTAAAAGAATTTTTGTTGTTGTTAGTTAGTTAAATTTTTTTCGAAAATTACGATATATATTGACGACAAAAACATGCATAATAGTGGCTTTTACGCCTGTTTGTCAAATTAACAAGACTGAGAAAATCTATGCCCCCACGGGCGACAATATTAAGTTGGCTCAAATGCTCATTCCAGCAATTCGATGCGGCTACGTTCACAATGAAATTTAGTTAAATATACTTTATTTCATTAAACAAACATCATTTATTAAATATCCATGGCTTCTTTCGAGTTTTGATGAAAGAAACACACCAAATAAACCTGCGACAGGACTATAGCAGCAGTGATAATATTAAGAGAGAATAGGTGTTAGGAGCTTGGTAATTTTTCAGAATATTTGCAGAAGATGGCAGTCTTCGCGAAATTAGATCTTGGCTTGTTGGACCAAAAGACTAATTCTGCCGGACCAATTTAACATTTCTGTTGTAAATTTATCAAATTTGCCGGACCGGAGTTAAAGTAGACTGTTTTTTGCCGGTCGGGTCCGGCGGACCGGCACATTTCGGGAAGACTGAGAGGGTACCTATTTTGTGAAATTTACTCTTCCTAAAGTTTTCAACCCAGATCTTTAAAACTGCACAAAAGGTTGCAAATGTATTGCAGTCATTTACCTGTTGTATGGAATTGTTCCTGGATTTTTTGTCTTATTTCCAGACTCTAGAACTTTGTAATTTGTCAGCAAATTTTATCAATGTAGGTACATGTTTGTGCAAGTGCATTCAATTCCTGCTTCAGCTTTCAGTCCTGATCCCTTAAACGTCACAGAAAGATTGCACACATACCTGTATTGAAGTTGTGCACTTGCTATTATGAAATTGTTAAGGTAATGTTTTCCAGTATTTCTTGACAATGGAACTTAGTATTTTAGCACACTTTATACAAGATGGTTTTGTTTTTGCATAATCAGCTTTTTACATTTTTGACAGCTATCTAAATGCAAAACCTTCATCCAACACATTGTTAACCATAAACCAATCATTATGCACTTGGTTTGCAATGCAGCCCATTCCAATTTATTTAGCAAGTTTTAACTATAAAAGTTAACTTTGAATAAATAACTAAATAAATCAATAAATACATAAAAATTTATAAATCACGAGGTGAAATAACTGTTGACATTACTGTACATTGTACATTTGGGAAGGAAACAAAATTAAAAATTAAAAAATATTTATTTGTAATAGTTGTAAATCCAATCAATCTGTTAGATCAGTTCGTACCGCAGGTCGGGGAATTTCTCCTGATACCTCGGCTTCCTCCCCCAATAAAAACTGGATGCCAAGATATAGCTGAAAAATTGCTGCAAGTGGCATTTATACACCAATCAAACAAACAAACAAAACATCTGTTGGATCAGTGTAATTGTTAAATATCTGTCAATGACTGTTAGACAGATTGTGTAAGTTGACAGATTGGGAACAATTTGACTGATATAGCTGATTGGTGACTTACTTATGGGGGTTTTTAACGTCCTTGACTACTGTAAAACGGTCTCGCACGGACTTATTGCCTAATGGCTTGTATTGAAAAAAATTTTCTTGACCTATTTATTTGTATTTTTGGGGATTTAGGCCATAAATACTATAACTGAAATGATAAAAGTAGTCAGAAATGCTGCAACCAAAAAGACTTTGTGGAAGTAGATTAATCTTTCAAGCTGCATCCAGCTAGAGGACCAAGATGCTAGCAGCAAGTACGGGGCATGCCATGGCAGCGGCGCGTGCGCCTACTCTTATCGAATACCGCCAATAGGGTCTTTAATGTACCAGTTGATGGAATACTGTACACGAGGCACCAGTTTTACGATTGGTGACTGCTGACTGATTGCTTAAATTGTTGCATTTTCAATATCAGGTAGTGACATCATTCTTTAATTAGAAAAAAATTAATTGTCTATCACTTGTTTTAGGATGGAAAAAAGTTAGAAATCTTGGCATAAACGAGGTTAATTGTTCACCATACAGATATCAACCATTTATATTTACAACCAGAGGTAACAGTGATTGTGTATTAGACAAATCTTTCTGTAATGATGAGGGTCAAGTGATTGCAAACAATGGTAGCACATCCACAGACAGAGCATGCAGGTGTGATTATACCAAAGGATATGTCTATTTCACAACACCAGGGGATGTGTGTTCATGTATTCCATCCATGGAGGAATGTGCATGTTACATGCAAAATTGTCCTGTTGGTCAAAAACTTACAGCAGGTATGTGGTAGCTTAAGGACATTTAAATTGTACCAAGAATTTTACCATTCACATAAAAACAATAATCAGTGTAAATATTAATGTTGCAAAAAGTATAATAATTTTTATGCTCTTGCGACGACATGTCGGGGGGCTTTAAGTTTTACTCATGTCCGTACGGAAGGACATGTATTTGATACATTATGTGTCTTCAAAATTATGTGGCTTTCTTGTGGGGCTTTAAAAGTTATACTTACGTACATGCATTTCTGTGGCTAAATGATTTGATACATTGTGTGGCTAAATGATTTGATACATTGTGTGGCTGAATGATTTCAGACATTATGTGGCTGTAAGATTTAAAACTTTGTGTGACTTTCTTTCTGAGGCTTTTTATGATGTATTGCATACATTTATCTGTATAGTTTGATTACGTTCTTTGGAAATACCTATTTCAAGTCAGGTCCATCACAAACTGTGATTTCTCTTGAGTGTAATATCAAATAATTGTCTGCTCTTCTACCATCAAGATTGATCATTTTTTGTGAGGATTTTAATTAAGATGTGCCTTTAGTTGCTTTCTGTGATTTTTTTTCAATATCCTTCTATACTCAACCAAGTTGCGGATCAAACTTTAAATTACAATAGAAATAATGTTACAACTATATTCTTATCAATATTACAATATTACAGGCCTTATGCAAGATTATGGCCTGAGGTTGTTGTATTCTCTTATTGGCTGAGTTTTTGTCTCTTAAGCATATTCCCTGTTTCCTTTCTTTCCTTATTATTGTACAGACGAAAGATGGCTTATGAGGTGATTCCTATTTATACAACGTTGTGCAATTCTTTAAACAATAAAAGTCTATGGAGTTGATCACCCCTCAGTTGTCAGTTCCTTGCAAAAGCAGAAAATTCAAATTTCAATTTATTTAACCCAAAATTTCTTTTTCAGTCTTAAACCTTTTGTTTGGTATGAAATTGATGAAATGGGCAAAGTTGAAAACTGACCAAATGAAAGACTTTCTGTCCAGTGAAGAACTTTCTAATTTAAAACATCACTGTCAGTTTCAAAAGAAAACAACACTGACAAAATTTTGTGCATTGAGAAAAAGGGCAAACAATGCCAAAATGAAAACTGTGACATCAAGTATTCTTTATGAAAATGAATCCTCAATCCTGCAGCACATATATCTTTCAAAATAGAAAGAATATCCATAACAAATTCAAAGCTTCAAATTTTTAATATGTGTTTTTTATGAAATTTTCTCCTTGGTTTAAAAGAAACCAGTTTGCAACTACTTATTTTCTTAAGAATAAGGTTGAACACATGTCCATATACGAAAAAATGACAAAATTTTAAATGCACATGATGCCTAACATTTTTTCAGTAATATAGAATGACAAAAAATCTCATTTCTGATAACCTTTTATATTTACTCTTGATAAATATGTGTTTGACTAAGTGTCATTTCAAAGGTGTCAAGTATAACATATGAAAAGCACAATTAAAAAAAATGTTTTATTCAAGTAACTAAACATATGATACATTGGAACTACATCTTTCCCTAATCTCAAGGTTTAAAGTAACATTAAAAGTACAGAACATCATGACATCTAAAATAAGTAAAAGTAAACTTCTCACTGAAGGAGTAAGAATATTAGCTTCTTATAATAAATCAAAGTGATACAAGTTGAACAATGAAATATTTTTTTCAGAATAGTAAATTGAACCACATTCTCCTTTTAAGCATAAATTTCTCACTGGACATACAACGCATGTAGGCCCAAATCTAAAAATCTACATTTATTATATTTTGTTAAGTTCCAAATATTAGGTATAGTATTTGTATGTATAGGAAAATCTAGACTTCTCAAACCATGGTCATGTGGCAGGTGACAGAATGACACTTAACCAGCAAGAAGAATCAGAAAACCAACTATGGTGTTATAAATAATTATTTTTTTGGATAATCTTAGCCAAAACAAGGGGCCCAGGGGGCCTGTATCGCTCACATCGAATATTGTCATATCAGGAGCAATATCTTCTACAAAAGTCATAGGACAATTCAAGCATATAAAACATTTTTACCATTGAATAGAGATAACTCCTACAAAGAGCCTCTAGATGTCAACCCAATTCAATGTAGAATTTTGAAGCGCTATATGAGATTAATATTTCAAAAGACTTTTGTAGGGCCTAATGAGCTAAACATTTCAGAAATTGAAAGTTTTACTCTATCTACTATCGTTCTCAAGTTATAGGCTATAAAAAAACAAAAATCACAATTTTTTACCTTTCAGGAGAGACAACTCCTACAAGGAGTCATCCGGCAACTTCCACTCAATGGAGACTTTTGATTCTGAACAAGTATAGGGACTTCAGATTTTTTCTATCTATTATAGTTTTTGAGTTAGGATGCTCTAAAGGCGGTCTTACCCCTATGTTCTATTTTAAACAACAGCAGCCATGTTTTTTGATGGATCAAAAATCCCAATGCAAACTTTTTGC
Organism: Limnoperna fortunei; assembly: GCA_944474755.1. Taxonomy (NCBI): domain Eukaryota; kingdom Metazoa; phylum Mollusca; class Bivalvia; order Mytilida; family Modiolidae; genus Limnoperna; species Limnoperna fortunei. Next base: position 6,262,547 of record OX104113.1, read on the forward strand.
ACAATACCCTAAGGAATATTCATACCAAATTTCATTTCATTCTGCTTTGCGTTTTAAAGAAGATGTCTGAAACAACTGCTAACGATGGCAGATGACAACGGACGCCAAGTGATTACAATAAATTAACACAAATTAGCACACAACATTTTCAGCCACTGAAGTGTCAATATCAGGTCAAGGTCAAATAAAGAAGAATTTTTATAATAAACACATAAACAAAATAATATAAATTATTGCCACAAAGTGATGTAGATAGATTTATCAAAAATGCACAAATGTACTCATTCTTATGTAACTGTAAATCTAATATTAATGGTCTACATAAAATGATTTGCATCAAAACAATAACATTTTTAAAAATTATATTAAACATTGTAGAATTTTAATCAAATCAATGGACCTTGAGGGCTGACAGAGCTAATAAAACAATATTTAAAATACCTATAGTAAATGGTTCGTGTTAAACAGACATTAGAACAAAAAATAGAGCTTATACAAATAATGAACTTAAGCTGAAAGCTTAAAAAGCAAATGGAATTGATCTGAATGTATACAAATGCAACATAATACCAAATATCTATGGACTACCATACGTTTTTCATAGATTTAAGAAAAAGTTTCATTTATAATGACATTAAAGTCACTCTGACAGTCTCCATAATCACCATCCCATTGTCTTTTCTTTTCACACCTTTTTAAAGTCATTATTAAAACAGGGTTTCTCCTATTCTGTATTTACCTTGTAACATTAAAAAAAAAACAGGGTTTCTTTTACCCTATATGAATATTCATTAAAATAAAACAAGTCCTATTTTCATCCACACATAAATCTAAGCTGTAATGTCTACACTCATAATAAACAGCTAATCACTCCACCAACAAAACACTTACATGATACATAAGCATGAATCGTTCACCAGTTCAAAACACTCTTTCTTATTGGGCATAACAACTTTAATTAAAGAGCTGAATGAGCTGAAAGTTTCAGCAAACAAAATTTTTTTTCATCTGCAATGATTTCTTAGAAAATCAAGCAAAACCATTTTTGAATAAGGCAGCCCTTATGTATTAAAGGAAAATTTCCCTTGAAAAAGTAGTCATGGCACATTCACCTTTGGTTCTGGTGACTTAAATATTTAGTTTTTCTTGTTTGTAGCTGATATCTTTTTAACAACAGTGTGCCAATAACGCCTGTGAAGTTCGCCTCCATTTTTTTTGCTTTCCTCAACTGCTTTCAATACTTCTGTTTTTTTGGCACAGTTTTATTCTTAAAATGCAATTTGAAATATTTGTGTAACTCTTCTTCCTCTATTAGAGTCCATTTAACTCTACTTTTATTGTTACTTTTTTTGTTACTTTTCTTTCTTGGTAACTCTTTCTCCTCTTCCTCCTCTGCTTCTAGGTCATATACTGAGACTGGTATATATTCTTCTTCATTGTCAAATGAAGGATTGTCTATGTTTTGCAACATCTTTTGTCCATTTTCAATTTCCTGATCATTGCCATTCACTGCCTCTTTATCAAGACTGGTATCAATAATGTCTGCAAGTAGAAATACAGGTTATAAAAATCTGAATTTTACCCCTGTTTTAGCTTTTTATATAGAAACTCTGTTGTATATCATATAACCAAAAATGATGTGTTAGAATGCACATGTATGAAAATTATGTAGATGGCCCCAATCCAACTTCATATGAGAAATACCACAATTTCTTTTGTCTTAAAAAACTTCTAATGCTAAGTCTTTCTCATTATTACCAAAAAAAGTTGTAAGATGGCAACAAATATCCCTTTGTGTTTACTCATAGCTGGCAACACAAAAGGCATCGTGAAAACAATGGCTGACAAAAGAAATTCGTGTAATGGGTACTTGTATCTTTTAAAACTAAAATCTTTTTTTTATCCATCATGTTTTTTTTCAACATTATTCTTATAATTTTGAAAAGAGAAATAATAATAATAATAGTAATCTAATTTAAAATTCATTTATCATGAGGGTGTGTACTGTGCTTAAAACACTAAAAAGATTCAATGGATAAATCCATTCTAAATGACAAATTAGAAATTCTATTCTTTATTATAATATGACGTCCTTCATTCACTATTGGAACGAAGCCATGGAATATAGCATTAAACATTATAAATTATCAATTAAAATAACAGTTGTATAGAAAAATATCACAAGATACAACAAGAGGCCCCTAATGGCCTGTAACGCTCAGCTGGAATTTTTGTAATTGCATGAGTATTAGCTCCTACATAAAAGTCATATATGACAATTCAATTAATGGAGACATTATCAATAGAATTTTTTTCTGTATCTACTAACATTTTCCAGTTATAGGCAAAAAATGACAACTTCAATCCAATTGAGACTTTGGTAGAGCTTATTGAGCTGAACATTTTAGCAATTAACAGTTTTTCTCTATATACTATCGTTCTCAAGTTACAGGCAAAAAACAAGAAAAATCCATATTTTTGGTCATTCTAGAGAGATAACTCCTACAAGAAGTCGTCTGACAACTTTGATCCAATGGAGACTTTGGTAGAGCTAAATGAGCTGAACATTTTAGCAATTGCAGTTTTTCTATTTCTACCATTGTTCTCAAGTTACAGGCAAAAAACAATAAAAATCCTTTTTTTTATCCTTTGAAGATCAATAATCTCGACCCAAAGAAGACTTTGTAGAGCTTAATGAGCAGAACATTTCAGCAATTGAAAGTTTTACTCTATCTACTATCGTTCTCAGTTTACAGATCGACAAAAAACAACAAAAATCACTATTTTTCACCTTTCAAGAAAGATAACTCATACAAGGAGTCACCTGACAACTTCGATCCAATGGAGACTTTTGTAGAGCTTTTCATTTTGAACAATGAAGGTGACTATTATAGTCTATTATAGTTTTTGAGTTATAATGCTCTAAAGGTGGTCTTACACCGATGTTCTATTTTTAGCAACAGCGGACAAGTTTTAATGAGCTCAGTTATAATTGACACAATTTTTAGAGCCAACACCCTAAGGATGCTTGTGACAAAGTTTGAGCTTCATCCCATTAGTGGTTTAAGAGGAGAAGATTTTTGAAAAAGGTAACGGATGACGACAGACGATGACAACGGACACCAAGTGATGAGATAAGCTCACATGGACCTATGGTCCAGGTGAGCTAAAAATTAATAATGCCTCTGCTATTAACCAGTTTCATGTGTCATTGATACATTGTCCGATGTTTTGGCTGTTAAGGCAATCTCCTGTTTTAGACAGATAATTATAATGTTGATTCAAAACTTTCTGTTTTTGTTGAAATAGGTTAATCCTATATTTTATCCTTTACCAATATATATTCAAGTATATAAATTTGTTAAAATTTTTCCCTGCCAAGACCCTCTTGTAATAAATTTGATGTGTATGACACAAGCAGAATACACATCAATGGCTGGATTTGGTGAAAGATGATCTCTTACTATTTGAGGAAAGGTCATTTTTTGATTTTTATATGAATGTCAATTCAGATCTGTCCTTAAGTACAAAGTGGAAGAAAACATCTCACGAAGTACTATAAGTTGTATAACCGATCAAGATTCAAATCTCATAAGTGAGCAAACGTTTTTATGGCCATAATATGCAAGGTAAGCAAATAGTGTTTATATTTTTTAATGAAGACTCTTATAATAATGCTTGATTTAACTAAAATAAAAACAAACACAATAACAAGCATTGTAAACCGATATTTGATCTCTCTTGGGGTTAAATAATCACAATAATAAGTCCCTCTTGAGGTAAAATTCGCAATAGACCCTGGTTGCCATGAATTATTTCTTAATTAAGATGTTGGAATATGAGTACTTACCATTCATAGACACATCTTTCATACTTTTTCCTTTAAATTTTTCTGTAAGGTTTAAATCTTGTATCAGCAGAATTTTCGAAATTTCCACTCTTTCAATGAACCCACTCATCTGACGATAATGTTCCATGTGTACCTTCTTGGTGTGCCCAAGGTGGTTGCACAACCATTCTATTTGGTTGTCTTTGAGGTCAAGTACCTGATTGAAAAAAAATCTCCAATACAGTCATGGCCATGATGGAGAGGACTTATTTTGAAAACCACCTGTATGCTTTCATTGACACTATTCATAATTAAGTAGATATCTTAAAAAAATACAATATGATATACTTCACCTGGGTAAGCTCCCCAAAAAGGATATCCCACTCCAAAATTAAAGGAAAAGTGTTTAAAAGTTATTATTAATTATTATTAAGTTAATTTAAGTTAGTCAAGCACAAATGCGGATGTATACACTCAAAATCATCCTCTTGTAGTTTATGTCATTGTGAACCTGCATCTCCAAAATCATTGACCAATGATGAACAACTCTTGAAATAGCCATGTAGGCAAAAAACCTTCCATTGGTCTATGTTTAAAAAGTCTCTGAAAAGTCAACGTCTGTCAAGTATGAAAGCAGGGGTATATAAGTATATGTAAAATCATCATTGGATTTTGAAGATTGATTGATTGATTGTTGGTGTTTAATGCCCGAGCAGCAATCTTTCAGCTATATTCAGGCGATGAACATGAAATGGATGATAAAATGAACATGATCATTAACCTATGATGATGAGTTCTTGAATTAACTTGGTGAGCAAAAATCCTTACAATTGGGACCATAAGAGAAGCAATCCCTATGTCTCGCTTTCAGTGACTTTTGACAAAAATAAACATTTTTCAAATGCCTTCATATTTCTCCAAATTTTGTAAGTAATCTGTGTAAATGTTCATCAAAGTCCTTGTTAGTGTTGATGGCTTTTCCTACATACTCTTCCAAACTGTGTTCGCTGGGGGTATAAATATTGTATCTAACTGGTGCAAACTCATTGGAAAATACCTGCTATTGACAGCATGAGATAACCATCATGAAATAACAAATATTTCATGAAAAACTCTGATAAGTCATAACATCTATATGAAAATAATGTGAGTAAGTGAGTTGCTGTTTTACTTCCTAGCGAGTAGTGACAGTGAAAAATAAAGTAATTTCCTTATTTTTTTATGTTTAAAAGATAGTTTTAGTTCTTCATTGGAAAACACGAATTCTGTCAACAACAAAAAAATAAGTTTTAATTTACAACAAATAATGTTTAACATGACACAAGAGGCTCCCATGATCCTGAATTGCTCACCTAGTTCTTAAGCTTTAAGGGACTTTTCTATGAGCTTCTAACCCTTTAAAGGGTCACCTGACAACTTAAAATCAAAGAAAACTTTTGTAGAGCTTAATGAGATAAAGATTTTAACAAGCAACAGTTTTTCTCTATCTGCAACGCTTTTCACTATTCATAACCTCTTCATCTGACCTCCTCCACTAATGGAGACTTTTGTAGAGCTCAATGAGATGAATGTTTAAGAAAGCAACAACTTGTCTTTATCTGCAATAGGTTTCATTCTATACACCAAAAACATGAAAAAACACAATTTTTTGTCTTTAATGGGCCACAACCTTGACCCTATGGAGACTTTGGTAGATCTCAATCAGCTGAATGTTTAAGTAAGCAAAAGCTTTTCTCTAGTATCTGTAATAGTTTCATTCTAGAGACCAAAAACAAGAAAAATCACAATATTTTACCTTTAAAGAACCATAATTCATATAAGGGGTCATTTGACAACCTCGACCCTATGAAGACTTTTGTAGAGATTTTGATGCTGAAGAAGAGGGGTTGCATCAGATTTTCTCTGTCTCTTTTACTTTTTGATTTATAAGCCAAAAACAGTAGTATGACCACCATCCCCGGTCTATGTTTAGCAACAGAAGCCATGTTTTTTTGACGAATCATACCAAGTTTCATTAAATTCTGTTCAATAGTTTCAGAGGAGAATTTTAAAAAAATTGTTAACAGAAGACAACAGACACCAAGTGACCTTCGGTCCAGATGAGCTAAAATGACAAACCAGAGCAAGAGTTGCTGTGTACTTTCTTAATGCAGTTGAGGTTATTCTCTCTGGGCTTGTTAATGACAGTTCACTTGATATTTTTCTAATGGAGTCATAGCTTCTAATTGCTCCTGAACCTGAGGTAAAAAAAAATAAATTGTGTTTGCCTGTATTACTCATTACTTTAACCTTAAGGTCAAGTTGAAGTAAATAAACACCACCTACTGTTACTTGTTTACAAATAAGTAAGCCATGTCATGCATTTTTTAAATCTGTGGCAAAATTTCCTCAGAATTATTTTGAATAGTAACAACAATGTAAGCACCAGCAATGGAGTTCACAAAAAGCCGTAAGTGTAAAACCTGTTGTAAGTGTTGACGTCACAATGCATTTTCCTTTGATCATCGCAAAACTTACGATCAATATCACACTAACGACCTTCTGTGAAATCCACTGCAAGTTCTTGTTAAGTTTTTAAGCTTCAAATTTCCCATGAAATTGAGAGCTCATATCATCAGCGAAGCTAGGAAAGAAATTTTGGAAGTCCTGTGTAATTCTGAAATCGTGAGTGTTAAAGGATTTGGCCTCACAGTTTTTAAATGTGCCATCGCAATTTCACACGTTATTTCTCAGAAAAATTTTTAAAGTTTTTTTAGTAACACTGCCTCTTTCCATGCATGTGGTCTGATCTGGTTATGATTACATGGTATTAGGAAGAAGTTGGGGTTTTTTTGATGATTTTTTAAATTTAATTTTTACCCTATTGCATCCTTCAAATCACATATTTTGAAATCCGGTTTGTTGGTTGTCACAAAACTTGTTACGAAAAATATATCATTGGGGTCAAACTACAGTTTTTAGCAAATAACTCAAAAATGGTTAGGTTTAGCAATATTCTGGAATGGGTAAACCAGTTCAGAATAATGAGATTTATCTGTGGGCAAATTTTTGTAAAAATCTGATAGCCGATGTTGGAGTTATAACCCTTTTTCTACAATTTTTACTTCTTACCTTTTGTTGGAAACAAGTAAGTGTTGGAGGTTTTCACATTAGCCTTTTGTCTATTCTCTTTATTTGCAATGTATTCTAATGCTGGTTTAACGTCACATGGCACCAGAACAGGTACAGGTCTACATCGCTACATAAAAACAATATAATTAAATTCAATCCATCTATTTCAAATCAAAATTTTAGTATGAGTGCACAGTTTTTTCATGAACAGTTTGGTTGCATATTTTTTCATCAAACAATCAATAATTCTGAGTAAAAATTGTGCCCGTTTACATTCTGATTCGACCTCCACTCATAAAAAAAGACTCCAATTTTATTGTTTGTTTGTTAGGGCTTAACATCACGTTCAGCAATATTTCATCAATATCATGATGGTCAGTTTCACTGGTGGAGGAAGCTGGGTAATACCCGGAAGGAACCACCGACCTGTGGTGAGTAACTGACAAACTCTCTCACATTTCAGTGCTAGTTGAACACACCAAGTCATTTTTGCAAATGTCCGACACAAGGTCCAAACCCATTTTATTAAAATTTCAAATGAAACAGTCTCTTTTCCCATTATAAAAATTGCACATACAAAATAAAAATCTTTAAAAAAAAAACATTATTTGCAACATTGATGCTAGTGTTTGTCAGGAAAAAAGTTTATGAAACAAGAGGCTTGCAGGAGCATGAATCAATCACCTGATCCTTAAGCTTTTACACTTTCCCCCCTCTTCTATGAGCAATTACCCCTATAAAAATATCTGACAACTTAAAATCATTAGAGACTGCCAGCTTTTCTCTATCTGCAAAACTTTTCATGCTTCAGGGAAAAAACATGAAAACCCCAATGTTCTATTTTTAGAATTGCAGCCTACCAAGTACGGTTACATTTTGACGAGCAGTTTCAGGGAAGAAGATTTTTGAAAAATAGGACGACGGATGCCACGTAATGGCAATAGCTCACATGGTCTTTGGCCAGGTGACCTAAAAACTCATTAAATTATTAATATAACTTACTTTTCCTCTTGTGATTATCAGATCTTGAGACTCAAGTAAATGAGTCTCTAGCTCTGACAATTCTCCTACCAGCGATTTGTCAACATCAGACAATTGAGATTTTCTATTGTTGTTGTAGTCTTTTAAGCTGAAAGATAAACCAACATAGAAATAATGTAATGAACAACATAATGAAAAGGGTGCAGATACATGACTTTTTTGTTTCAAAGATACTTCAGCCAATTGCCTTCGGCACCAAAATTCACTTTTTATGATAGCATGATTTCACTTTACTTCTAACCATATGTTTTTAATTTCTATGTCTTGTGTGTCTACATATTTCAATGACAGTTGAATGACTCTTTGGGATTCTTTGCTTCTTCCTAATCATCTTATCAATTAACTATTAATACAATACTAGCTTTAGCCTTTACCTGCATCCATGAAAGCAAATTTCGTAAATTTAGAACTTATTTTAATATCTGTGTGCATATTCAAGTAAAATGTAAAAATTGTTATAACATGACCTGAGGGAAAAATTCAATCACAAGTAAGATTAACAAGAGCCCCCGGGGGGGGGCTGTATCACTCACCTGGAATTTTTGTCATCTCATCAGCAATAGCTCCTACAAAACCTAATGTATGACAATTCAAACCAATGGAGACATTATTAAGTGAAAGTTTTTGTTATCTATTATCATTCTCAAGTTACTGGCCAAAATCCACAAAAGTGCTATTTCTGACCATTACAAGAGATAACTTGCATAGGGAGTCATCTGATAAATATATGGAGACTGTTGTAGTGCGTAATGAGCAATCTGTAATTGAAAGTTTTTCTTTATCTACTATCATTCTAAGTTATAATCCAGTTAGAGAAATTATCATGTGGCTAAGTGCATTCTGACGTTTTGATCTACCAGATTTTGTTAGACAATATGGGGCAAGGCCTGATGTATGGACTAATTTAAATTTGACTGGACTGATGAAGGAGGCCAAGTGATGACAAAAGCTCACATGGAGCTAAAAAGATAATTTCAAGATGCTAAAATCTAAATATTACCTGATTGCATCAATTTCTCCAGATCGTCTTTTATTATATAGTAAAAGTCTTGCTTGTGCCAGAGTACATAATCTGTAGAACCCACTGTCATCTTTTTCATCCTCATAATTAAAGTCTTTCAAATTTCTGATCAAATGATTATGTAAACACCTTATATCCTCTGGGCTCGGTATGTCCTTCTTGTTGCTGAAAGTTCTAAGGATTAATATCGTTCTAGCCAGTTTTGTTACTTTCTCAGCCCATTCTGAATTAACAAGTTTTTCTAGGTTTTTGCATCCTTTTAGTTCTAACTTTCTTGATTCCTCTTCAATATCACCATCAGATTCTTTGATTAGCTAATTTCTTTTTATTTTTATCATTGTGGTGAGGTCGTACTTAACCTTGATAGCATTTGATGGCGATTTTAAATCTTCTTCATCATCCATTTCTGGTGCTGAAATATTTATAGCAGCCTGAACAATATCATCAAAGTGCTTAGGGTTTAGGAAAAAATCCATGGACTCTAATTTTTGATTTCCCGTTCCATCTTTCTCATTCTTCAGTCTATTTAATTCTATTAACAGTCGTGAGGCCAACCTCATTCTCTGTGACGCATATTCAGCCCTTTTATGAACATTGTCTATGCTTCTATTGAACCATGATTGGCCAAATAATATAATAATTTCATCATTTCTTGCAACTTTTCCTACATTGTCAATGTTCATCTTTGAAAAAACTTCTCTCTTGAATTTTTCTGACCCAGATGAAGATGAAGATAGTCGACCACTAAAAATATCTGATTGTACCACTAAATCTTTTTTGCCATTTTTTTCAACTGGCTTTTCATCACAATTATTTTGATGCCTTACAAGTATTGTCTTTAACAGCCACTCTTTACAAAATGGACAAGGTCCATAGTCTTCTGAACAGAATTCTTCCTTTGGCCGTCTACTGATAAGTAGTTCTCCACATTTCTTTTTTACCACCTCCATATTGTGTTTGTCATCACCTTTACTTCTCATTCCTTTGATGTCCTTGATCTTGTGTTTGGCTTTAAGATGTGGACCAATATGCTGTACCAAGATACCACAATATAAACATGAATGGTAAGAGTTATAAACCCTTGTTCCTTTCTTCTTTTGCTTAGTGATCTTCTTATCTGATTTCAGTACTCTTCTTATAAAAATATCAGGATGCCTTGTACACCTTAAAATTTCATTTTCAGAAAATTCCAATGGTACCTTTTTTTCATCTTTATGCACCTCTACTTTTGCTTTTTCTTTGTCAACATCTTGCTCTTCTGACATGTCCACCCCTGTATCATCATTCAACTGATTAACTGATCTGTGTTGGTCATGTGCTACCTGATCTTCTTCACCAACTGGCTGTGCATCTATTTTCCTTCTTTTCTGTATGAGAGATTCCTCATCAAAATGTTTCCTTTTTACCCCAGAATATATATCTTCATCCTTTAGTGGACTTGCGTAATAAAACGGAATAATTTCAGATTGCAAGCTTTGCTCACTATCACTTTCTAGAATGAAGGATTCATCAATCAGTTCTTTATCATATGTTAAATTCGAATAAGAATTTAATATGAAAATAACAGTAGAATCCTCAGGCAAATTTAATACAGAATCATTTGCTGCGGCACTGTAATCATTGTTATACAAAAGTGTTTCTTTAACTTTTGTAATGGTTTCATTTACGTCATTGTTGTCATAAACAGTGGTATCTTTCATAGAGTTACTCTTGTTGTCATAAACAGTGGCATCTTTCGTGGAGTTACTATTTTCATTCATGTCATAAACAGTGGCATCTTTCATAGGGTTACTATTTTCTATAATGTCATAAACATTCGCATCTTTCGTAGAGTTACTTTTTTCATTGATGTCATAAACAGTGGCATCTTTCATAGAGTTACTATTTTCATTGATGTCTAAAACAGTGGCATCTTTTGTAGAGTTCCTATTTTCATTGTTGTCATAAACAGTGGCATCTGTTGCAGAGTTACTCATGTTGTCATAAACAGTGGTATCATTCGTAGAGTTACTTTTTTCATTGATGTCATAAACAGTGGCATCTTTCATAGAGTTACTATTTTCATTGATGTCTAAAACAGTGGCATCTTTCGTAGAGTTCCTATTTTCATTGTTGTCATAAACAGTGGCATCTGTTGCAGAGTTACTCATGTTGTCATAAACAGTGGTATCATTCGTAGAGTTCCTATTTTCATTGTTGTCATAAACAGTGGCATCTGTTGCAGAATTAATCATGTTGTCATAAACAGTGGCATCTTTTGTAGAGTTACTATTTTCTATGATGTCAAAAACAGTGGCATCTTTCGTAGAGTTCCTATTTTCATTGTTGTCAAAAACAGTGGCATCTTTCGTAGAGTTACTCATGTGGTCATATACAGTGGCATCTTTCGTAGAGTTACTCATTTTGTCATAATCAGGGGTATCTTTCATTGAGTTACTTTTTTCTTTGTTGTCATATACATCTTTCATAGAGTTACTCTTGTCTTTGTTGTCACAAAGATTGGCATCTTTCGTAGAGTTACTATTTTCATTGATGTCATAAACAGTGGCATCTTTCGTAGATTTACTATTTTCATTGATGTCATAAACCGTGGCATCTTTCGTAGAGTTACTATTTTCATTGATGTCATAAACAGTGGCTTCTTTCGTAGAGTTACTATTTTCATTGATGTCATAAACAGTGGCATCTTGCGTAGAGTTACTATTTTCATTTATGTCATAAACAGTGGCATCTTTCGAAGAGTTACTATTTTCATTGATGTCATAAACAGTGGCATCTTTCGTAGAGTTACTCATGTGGTCATATACAGTGGAATCTTTTGTAGAGTTACTCATTTTGTCATAATCAGTGGTATCTTTCATTGAGTTACTTTTTTCTTTGTTGTCATATACATCTTTCATAGAGTTACTCTTGTCTTTGTTGTCATAAAGATTGGCATCTTTCGTAGAGTTACTATTTTCATTGATGTCATAAACAGTGGCATCTTTCGTAGAGTTACTATTTTCATTGATGCCATAAACCGTTGCATCTTTCGAAGAGTTACTATTTTCATTGTTGTCATTAACAGTGGTATCTTTCGTAGAGTTACTCATGTGGTCATATACAGTGGCATCTTTTGCAGAGTTACTCATTTTGTCATAATCAGTGGTATCTTTGGTAGAGTTACTTTTTTCTTTGTTGTCATATACATCTTTCATAGAGTTACTCTTGTCTTTGTTGTCATAAACAGTGGCACCTTTCATAGAGTTACTTTTTTCTTTATTGTCATAAACAGTGGCATGTTTCGTAGAGTTACTATTTTCATTGATGTCATAAACAGTGGCATCTTTCGTAGAGTTTCTCATGTGGTCATAAACAGTGGCATCATTTGCAATGTTACTCAATTTGTCATAATCAGTGTCTTGACACAAATTCATTTTGTTTACCTGTGTATGATCTCAAAACTGAATCACAATCATCTTTGAAGTTGATTAGTGTTTTATGCAGTTTCTTTTTCATCAAAATATCTGAAAAATTAAACAAATAGGTATAATAATAATAATTGTCAAGGTCATGGAAATAAGCCAGAATTTTGATTTTTTTTTCATCATGGACAAGATAAGACAAGAAATACTAATTCAGAGTTGGGGTTAGGAAAATTACAAACCTAAGCTCTGTAGAGCTTTTTGCTGAAACTATTGGACGTAAATACTTAATTATAGTATAACAAAATTTTGTCAATCAATCCTAATCATATTTCTAATCAGTATATGTATATGTATATGTATTAAAATAATATATGCATTTACATGTATGTTAAATAAATAACAAAAAGTTTAATTATGCAACATGTGCATTACATGTATATATGGCAAGCCATTGTGGACTTTATTCCTTATTTATGGAACGCCATAATTGAATTATGGAACTCAATAAATATGTGTTCCTATTTTTAACATGTAAATAATTCATTTATTTATTTCCATTTTTCATTTATGGAGTTCCATAATTAATGAATTATGGTTTTTATTGATCTCCATAATTCATTTATGGATTACCAAAAAGGACGAGATAACATGTCGCCTCCTGGAAATTTCGACCCAACCATCAGAAATGCCAGAGTGTTTGAACACAATAAAATATTCATTGCAGATTCAAATAAATTTCAGAAATCTTGGATTATAGTATTTTAATTAAGTAAATGACTATTTATATCTTAAGAAAAACGTATATATTTTTTACTTGGATAATTCACCACTTGAGTTGTTGGCAAATGTACACCTGCTTTATTTATTTGTAACTAGCTTGAGTTTATCACATGGTCCAATGTGGGTCTTTTGTCCTTTAGTGTCAGTTAACGTCGTCCTGTATGGATATCCATTAATATTTAATAACGTGAATAAATACCGTATTTATGGAATTCCATAATTCAATTATGGAGTTCCATAAATACAGAATAAAGTCCACCTAGGCTTGCCATAAATACCCAACATGTAAAGCAAATGTAGGTCTAATGTAAAACAAGAAAAACCAAACCCTAAAATAAAATACAAACTTAAAAAATACAAACTGAAGTCACTTTGTTGATAAATATATCAAAATGTAATGTGTAATACAATGCATTACACAGGCAAATTAATGGTATTGTAATGCATTACAAAAGAGGAAAGAAGTAATTGTGACAAAATTTGAAAAAGTAATAGTAAAATTTTAATGTAATGCATTACACTGCAATTTTATTGACCCCAGGCCTTCTTAGCATAGATAAGCATTAAACAAGAGTTTTATGAATATCGAAATACTAGCAATAATTGTGCAATTGATTGAATTTTTTTAATTGACACTCTCAATCGGAACTACTGGGCTTATCTAGCGTCTCATTATTTTTTAGTTTAGCTGGGTAGTTACGATTGAGTCCGTATTATGAAAAGGTTAATTAGATTATTCAGAAGTGATTAACAAAGTTTTATAATTTTCTTGTTATTTTTCAATAGGTTGCTATGCTCAAGCAATGCTAGGATAAAGCCTATGAAAAAGGCAGTGAAATTTTAAACATTATTTATCTCAAAATTCAATTCGACAATCTTTATCCTATTCTTAACCTAAACCTTTTATCTTTTCAGTAAAGAAAATCTAAATTTTTAAATTGAGAAGCAAACATCCTAGAAACAATGAACATAAAAGAAAACAATATCAATTAGAACAATTTTAAAAACACGTGCAGAAATTTCTATAAATGCTATACCAATTCCTTCTTTTCTATACTTTTCAAAATTATCCGTCTCAAATGGAAAAGACAACAGACAGGGTACTCTACAAACATAACAGTGTATAAAATATAGAAAAATAGAAAATATTTCATGCATGTTATTTAAATAAGTACTATGGAGGTAAAAATCTCAAAATAGCTTTAATATCGTGCCAAAAAAGTATAAATTGTTACTAATCCTACTTTCAAATACAAACTTTAAGTTGTATCAGATTTTAAAAGAAACAAAAACTTACATAGCATTATCACAATGCAGATAAACATTTTCACCAACCAACTTGGCTGGCCACTTAACAGCACATCCCTGAACTTTGGCCCAAACAAATGTCTGAAAAATAAGAGAAATTCATAGAAATCAAAAGGCTTTGATTTCTTAGTTTCTAATCTGTACTCTTTTATATACCCGGTATATACATCTATATTTGTTTTAATTCAGATTTTTCGTTAAAAAAACTCCAAATCTTTGCATTGGATTTCATAAACATCAAGGAAAAGTCTAAATTTTCTTTCTTTGGTGGTGCTAAGATTAGTTTGAATGTTATGTGTTTAGTTTCATCCTTTGCCAAATAGCAAGATGCTAAGCTGCGCCTGCAGGCTTTGTTGAAGGCTGCTGGTAGTCTTTTGTTTCATACCTTATTGTCATCTATTTTTGGTGCCAATATCATTGGAATAGAACACATTTGAGCCATTTATTGATAAAATTAATTTTGACTTATTTTATAATTTATTGCACACTTTCACTTTAACTCAAGTTACTATACTAAACTTACAGAATTTAATCTCTCTTTTTTCTCATGATCAGGACCTGATTCATCTCTTTTCCTGTAAATTGAAAGGTCTGTCAACATCAAAAAATGCCATAGACATTAAAAGAAGAAAAAATGTCTTGCTTTGGTCTTTGTGAATTTAGAAATAAGAACAATTCTTGTAATCTAAAATTGTACACATAAAATATAATATTTCTATCAATTAACATACTCTTAAGATTTAAATGAAGAAATCCAGATTATACATAAGCTCTGCCTAATCTTTTTTTAATTAAACAAAGTAATATGCAGATGGAAAACTTAACTTTAAATCAGAACCCCCCACCCACCCATGCCCCCAAAATAAATACAGAAAAATATGTCAAAGACAAAACTGATGGACAACAGATAGGGAGGACTGACCTGAATATATAGTTTAAGATATGGGACCAAGATTGTCATACCAATACTACATACCATATTACCATGAATGTTGTTACAAAATGTCAACATGCATGGTTGATCAGTTGTTTTCACAGTCAATAAAAAATGACCATATTGTCCTTCAGAAGGGACGAAAATTGTTTCCCTGTTTATAGGTACAGCAGTTATTATAGCCCATGGTTGTAAAGACTCCTTTGTAGAGTTGGATAAGAAAAAGCTCTATGGGACTGCTCAAAGGTCACATTTGCAAACTTCTAACTGGAAAAGGAATAGTATAAGCCAAAGCTTGTTTTCCAATCGTGTATAAATAAACAAGAGGCCCTAGGGGCTGTATCGCTAACCTAGAATTTTAGACAGTTTCGGAGCAATAGCTCCTACAAAAGTTATATGACAATTCATATCAATGGAGACATTATCAATAAAGAAATGGAGCAGTTGGACACAACAGCTAATGCCCTTGCTCGTTAACTTTATTGATATTTTCATTTAACTTTATTCTGCTTAAGGTATTTCTAGCAGTTCCTCAGATATGGACCTTAACCAAAACTTTAACATGAGTCATGCATGTGGAAAATGTAGGTCAAGGTCACCTAATTTTGGTATGGATGGTGGTTACTATTTAAGATGTACCCATGGACAAAATACCATCCCTTTATGATTTGTGGTTCCAAAGTTATTGACAAAACAAAAACCATTATGTTCGTATGTACTTGCGAACGTACACACCAACACAAAGTTTTTGCACAACAACCTAAGGAACATCCATACCAAATTTCATTTCATTCTGCTTTGTGGTTTTGGAGATGATGTTTGAAAAATTGCTAATGGCAAGAGAAGACGACAGACAGGGGTAACGTTCATTGACATCACCAGGAGCTTGATATCATTGTGGGATAAGGGTTCATGGGATTATTAATGGTTTCAAAGGGGTAGCTGTTACCATTTTCAAAAAGTGTGACATCAGAAGTTTTAGTACAGGATTGTTAAGGTTAAATTAAACAACTCAAATTTGAGTAATAGATATTATAAATATTTGGCTAGATTCACTTACCTGACACTATTAGATCTTTGCCTCTTATTTTTCTTCATTATTATTTCTAATCTGAACTGTTAAAAAATTAATGTCCATAATTATAAATCAGTTATTTATTTAAAATTGACATCATATTCAATTTGCAAACAAACAGGAATGACCATGCTATAACTACTGTTTTATATTCTTTAAACATTGAACATAATTGTACAATCTTTGGAAAATTATGTACACACTTCACACTAGTAGTTGTTTTCAACAGTTCTTCCTTATGTACATATATAAATATATATGTACATAGGGAAGGACTGTTGAAATCAACTATTTTATTATGTCTACTTGCATTTATTTGTTACAGCTCAGGTAACGATGAAAAGTCTGCTCTAACTACATTTGTATATACTTGATATAATGACGGATTAATTTTTCATGACTTTGTACATGTGTAAAAAAATAAGGTCATAATAAAAAAAAAATTGTTTTTAAGTGAACGTTTTCCTTTAACAGCTTTAAATAACTTTCAGTTTAATATATATACCAGACTTTTCACAAAATTAATTTGACCATCCTTTTTGAATGCAGTCTTAAATTGATTGAATGATTGATTGATGTTGGTGTTTAAGGCCCAAGCAGCATTATTTTGGCTATATTCAGGCGATGTACATGAAACATGTGAAATGAATGATAAAATAAACATGAACTGATAATGAATGAAAATGGGATGGGTCACCAGGAAAAATAGGAGTAACAGATTTTAGAATGCCACTGGAAAATGGGAGGATGGGTAGGGTCAGGCAATTTAGCCTCCTGTAGAAGATCGCAATCCCTACTCATAGCGAATACTACAGCAGCATTCTTTAACGTGTTAGGAACGTGGCATTTTCCCCAACACGGTGCACTAATATGGTTTGCAGTCAGGGTTTTCTGTATAATGGCCTGAAACCCCAGCTTGCCAGGGGTACCCCATTCAACCACCTGGGCCACACATCCCAGTTGGTCTTGAGGCAAACTGGCCTGACATGCTGGCCAGGGTACTGGGTGCTACTTAGTCGCCTTCTACGACAAGCTAGCATGACTGTGGTCTATTCTTTTGACAACAGATCCCACACAGCAGTCTTAGAACCAAGCCTTCAAGAAAGCCTGCAGGCACTGCACATCATTTTGGTATTTGCCCAAGGATAAAACTAAATGTATATGATCAATTTGGAAATTCAGTCCTGTCGGTCTGCTAAAAGCTTTAATAAAGCAATATTTCATTAGTTTGAAATCAGTGGATAAAGAAAATCGGGTGAGGAAATATATCCACTATATATACCAGCAGTATTGTGTTGTTTAGCAACACATTTTAAAATTCTTTTAAGCTTTTCATAAAATCACTAAAGACAGCATATGGATAGCTTAAACAAACCTTTAATTACCTAAATCACTTAATATCCATTTAAAGTGTACTCAATTCTATCAACAGAATAAATGCTACAAAAAATCCTAATTCTATGATAGGCCTCCATAGAAAAAAGCATTATTATGTGTAAAAAGTCTGTACAAGTGTAAATAAAGTGGAGACCATAGTTAAAGCAAAATATTTCAACTGCAGAATAGTCTTCTATTGTAAAAAAACACCATAAAAGCTATTGGAATGCTTTGGAAGACTAACGCCATGTGGAAAACATGTGGAAATACTTATATATTAGACACACAATGTCCAAGATTTATACATATAAGTCCCATTATGTTTAAAGACTAAATACATGTGGTTTATAAATAAGTTCCACAATTCAAACTTAAAACAAACACAAATGTTTTATTGATACAGTATGCTGATACCATGGATAAACAGCCACATTGTTAAAATCAAGTCATTAAGGTACAATGTGTATAAAGAATAAAGACTTTAACCCCAAAATTAGTCCCACAAGTCATGTCAGACCAAAAACAATAATATTAAAAGTCCCATAATGTTAGATATATACCAACAAGAAAATCAGACTCACAAATCATGACTTGGAACAACAATCAGAAAAAGTCTCACAATGCAAGAAAAATACCAACAAGAATTAGACCCATAAATCTTCACTAAAAACAACAAGATGGTCCAAGGAGCCTGAATCCCTCAGCTGCAGTTGATTTATCAAAAAGTCATAAGTGTAAAACCTGTCATAAGTAATGACGTCACAATGGAATTTCCCTTGATTGATCGATCTTACACTTAAGACTTTTTGTGAAATCCACTGCAGGTTCTTAAGCTTAAAGAGACTTTTCTATATGTGCTTTTAACCATATGAAGGGTTATATGAAGAAGATTTGTAGAGCTTAATAAGCTAATTGTTTAAGCAGGCAACAGCTTTTCTCCATCTGCAATCTTAGCCAATGGTACCAGAATGCATTATATCTGAAATAACTGGATGATGGTTACTAAGGAGTTTTATTTAAAAAAATCCTGTTGGTATGGTGAATGGAAATGACCTTAGCTTAAGGAAAGACAGTTTACAATATAAGTTACACATCATTTCCAAACCTGGGCTTAAAAAAGCCTGATTACAATGTACATTTCACGTCATTTCCAAACCTGAGCTTAAAGAAAGACTGATTACAATGTAACCAAAAATTGAATTCATACAATGTTCATGTAAGGGAGATCTGGGGTTTTCGTTGGACCCAGCTCTGTACTGGGAGCAAATGTGCACAATTCCGTTGGTTGAAAAAAGCCTAGATAAACCAGCTAAAATAGTATTTCATTGTGTATTATTTATAGGAAGGCCATAATAACAAAAATGAACTAACTTGTACTGTGGTTATACACTTATCTGCTTACTTTTAATCACTCATCGACAATACACAACAAACAGGAATTGACAGCAGGATAACTCCAAGTACAGTAAATAAAAGAATAATAGTACATTTCATCCACATTGCCTTTTCTCTCTGAATATTTTCTAAATCATTTTCTAATATAGCACACTTGACAAGAAGACTATTATGATTTCGCACATTACAGATATATTTTGTTCTTGAATCACTCTCTAAAGAAACAACATGTTCCATTTTTAAATAGTTAGCAAAATGCAACCACCTAAAATAGTCCCAATGTAATATTCACCCTCAGAGGATTTAGACCCACAAATCATTACTATATTGATAAAAGACTGGACACATATTCAAATGAAATAAACCCACAAAATATTACCTGAAACAAAAAACTGAATTTTTCAATTTTTCCATGAGTATCAAATCCAACAAATCATTGATGAATAGAATCAAAGATCCCATAAGTACCCACAATGTAAAAGTCATCCAACAAGAAATAGGTCCACAGTCATCCAACAAGAAAAAGGTCCACAAATCATGGCTAAAAACAATAATCTGGAAAAAGTCCCACAATGTAAAGTCATCCATCAAGAAATAGACCCACAAATCATGACTAAAAACAATAATATAGAAACGTCCCACAATGTAAGAGTCATCCAAGAAGAAATAGACCCACAAATCATGAATAAAAACAATAATCTGGAAAAGTCCCACAATGTAAGAGTCATCCATCAAGAAATAGACCCACAAATCTCGACTAAAAACAATAATCTGGAAAAGTCCCACAATGTAAGAGTCATCTATCAAGAAATAGACCCACAAATCTCAACTAAAAACAATAATCTGGAAAAGTCCCACAATGTAAAGTCATCCATCAAGAAATAGGCCCACAAATCTTGACTAAAAACAATAATCAGAAAAAGTCCCACAATGTCAGAGTCATCCATCAAGAAATAGACCCACAAATCTTGACTAAAAACAGCAATCTGGAAAAGTCCCATAATGTCAGAGTCATCCATCAAGAAATAGGCCGACAAATCTTGACTAAAAACAATAATCGGGAAAAGTCCCACAACGTAAGAGTCATCCATCAAGAAATAGGCCCACAAATAATGACCAGAAACAATAATCTGGAAAAGTCCCACAAAGTAAGAGTCATCTAACAAGAAATAGGCCCACAAATAATGACCAGAAACAATAATCTGGAAAAGTCCCACAATGTAGAGTCATCCAACAAGAAATAGACCCACAAATCTCGACTAAAAACAATAATCTGGAAAAGTTCCACAATGTAAGAATCATCTATCAAGAAATAGGCCCACAAATCTCGACTAAAAGCAATAATCGGGAAAAGTGCCACAATGTAAGACTTAAAGTGTCATCCAACAAGAAATAGGCCCACAAATCATGACTAAAATCAATAACCAGGAAAAGTCCCACAATGTAAGAATCATCCAACAAGAAATAGGCCCACAAATCTCGACTAAAAACAATTATCAGTTAAGTCCCACATTGTAAGTCATCCATCAAGAAAAAGGCCCACAAATCATAACTAGAAACAATAATTTGGAAAAGTCTCACAACATAAGAGTCATCCAACAAGAAATAGACCCACAAATCTCAACTAAAAACAATAATCTGGAAAAGTCCCACAATGTCAGAGTCATCCATCAAGAAATAGGCCAACAAATCAGGAATAGAAACAATAATCTGGAAAAGTCCCAAAAAGTTAAAGTCATCAATCAAGAAATAGACCCCCAAATCATGACTAGAAACAATAAATGGGAAAAGTCCCACAAAGTAAGAGTCATCCAACAAGAAATAGCCCCCAAAATATGACTAAAAACAATAATGTACCTGGCTTTAGTGTTAAATCCGTCTGAATTGCATATATTCCACAATATTTAAGCCCTGTAAATGGCAGAAATCCACACAAACATCAAATTCTTCAAGGACAAAAAAAGCTAAACATGCAAAATTTCTTATGAATAGTTCCACTACATCAATCTGATAGTCTTCACAATAAGCACATGCTTGAGAAAACTCAAAATCGGACTGAAACAATATCATACAACATGGTAGACATTGCAGTATTTCTCCCATTATGAGTAACATTCAATGTAAGAGATTCCTTTCAAAAAAATTGGTCGAAAAGTAACAAATTTTTTAGGCATATTTCTCCATATAAGTTACTTTTAACGTGGACGATTCCTTTCAAAAAAATCACTGTCCCATTTTACAAATAGTTTTATCATCTTTCCCATTAATAGTATACTGGCAACAGCTATCAACAGAACAAGAAGAGAAATAATGCATAACACAACCAAAATAAATACTATTATGGTATCCATTTTTTTTAAAGTGAGGCTTATTACATGGTAGCCACTTAAAAATGGACTAATAGACTCATAATACAGACAGCATATAATAGGAATCATTATGCACAATACCTGTTAACTGACAGATCCTATGAAGTTGTGCAAGTAGACATAATTTCCAAAAAGCCGCATTTGTGGGGCAATATACATACAAGACATGTGTCTTAACCTTCCAAGTTAGAACCATATGACATATTAGCAGGATATGTTTTGAAATTTTAAGGGATAAGACAATGCAAGAATAATGGGCAGGTGCATCCAAATTAATCAAATAATTTACCATTGAAATGGAAACAAGCCACCGTATCCCCATTTTTCTACTGTTGTAGAGCTAATGAGCTGAACATTTCAGCAATTGATAGTTTTTCTCTATTTACTATCGTCCTCAAGTTATAAACAGCCAAAATAATTGCTATTTTTTACCCTTAAAGGGAGATAATTGCTACATGAAGTTGTCTGACAACATTGACCCAATTTTTTTTACCGTGAAAGGGAGAAAACTCCTACAAGGATTAATCTGACAACTTAAAGACAATGGAGACTTTTGTAGAGCTGAACATCAGCAATTAGTTTTTCTTTATCTACTATTGTTCTGAAGTAATCCATATTAATAGTAAAAAAATAATAGAAGGAAAAAACAGCAAAAATCACTATTTTTGACCATTTGAGCAAGATAAAACTAATTCCTACAAGGAGTCGTCTGAAAACTTCGACCTAATAGAGACTTTTGTAGAGCTTAATTAGCTGAACATTTCAGCAATATAAAGTTTTTCTCTATCATTCTCAAGTTATAGGCAAAGAACCACAAAAATCGCTATTTTTGACCTTAAAGGAGTCATCTGACAACTTTGACACGATGGAGACTCTTCATTCTGAACTAGAAAGTAATTTCAGATTTTTCTTATAGATTATAGATTTTGTGTTGTGAGGATCACAAAACTCGACTAAAACAATAATCTGGAAAAGTCCCATAATGTAAGAGTCATCCATCAAGAAATAGACCCACAAATCATGACTAGAAACAAAAATCTGGAAAAGTCCCACAATGTCAGAGTCATCCATCAAGAAATAGACCCACAAATCATGACTAAAAACAATAATCTGGAAAAGTCCCACAATGTAAGAGTCATCCATCAAGAAATAGACCCACAAATCTCGACTAAAAACAATAATCGTGAAAAGTCCCACAATGTAAAGTCATCAATCAAGAAATAGGCCCACAAATCTTGACTCAAAACAATAATCAGGTAAAGTCCCACAATGTAAGACCATCTAACAAGAAATAGACCCACAAATCATGACTAAAAACAAAAATTTGGAAAAGTCCCACAATGTTAGAGTCATCCATCAAGAAATAGGCCCACAAATCTCAACTAAAAACATTAATTGGGAAAAGTCCCAAAATTTCAGAGTCATCCATCAAGAAATCGACCCACAAATCATGACTAAAAACAATAATCTGGAAAAGTCCCACAATGTCAGAGTCATCTATCAAGAAATAGGCCCACAAATCATGACTAAAAACAATAATCTGGAAAAGTCCCACAATGTAATAGTCATCTATCAAGAAATAGGCCCACAAATCTCAACTAAAAACAATAATCGTGAAAAGTCCCACAATGTCAGAGTCATCCATCAAGAAATAGGCCCACAAATCATAACTAAAAACAATAATCGGAAAAAGTCCCACAATGTAAGAGTCATCCATCAAGAAATAGACCCACAAATCATAACTAAAAACAATAATCGGAAAAAGTCCCACAATGTAAGAGTCATCCATCAAGAAATAGACCCACAAATCCCGACTAAAAACAATAATCTGGAAAAGTCCCGCAATGTAAGGGTCATCCATCAAGAAATAGACCCACAAATCATGACTAAAAACAATAATCTGGAAAAGTCCCAATAAAGTAAGAGTCATCCATCAAGAAATAGACCCACAAATCTCGACTAAAAACAATAATAAACGATTGAGGGTTGTACTTTGTTTAAACAAAATAGACTTACAAATAAAGACTGCAAAAAAAATCAGAAAAAATCCCACAAAAAATAGATAGATAGACACTAGATATATGTAGCGGGTTATTTTGGTGTAAAACTTGACAATTTTGTACAAAATTGATCATAAAAATGTTAGCGATTTGTATTTAAGTGGAATCCTAATTTTGTGAATTGATTTGTTATAAGAAAATGAATTTAAATTGTAAGCGAAAAAAAATATGGCAAAATTGCCCAATTTACAGTATGGTATGATAACAGCAGCATTTCAATTAACATGCAAGATTTATTCAAATTTTTTAGCAATAATGTGACATAGACTTTTTAAACCAATATCGAACAGTATCTCATATTTGTATCAATAAATCATTAAATATAGACTTATAGTGAGTAATGGCATAAAAATTAAACAACTACATGTAATTTGTGGAGTTAATTACCTATATCCAAAAATCAAAGCATTCATAGACTGACAAAACAGGACAGTTGTTTTATATTCATCCATTTTTGAAAATAAAAGAATATGAAAAACATCAGTGTATGCATGTTGATAGCACATTCTGTTAAAAAGGCAAAACTCTGTAATTTTATAAAAGTCAGAATCTAAAAGTACTATCAAAAAAGCTGAAGGTACATTTATATCCATAATTAAGCAGAATATTCTTCTGAAAGCCACATTAATTAGTTTTAAATTTCAATCTATTCTCTGGTAAAAGTCTCACAATAATGTAACAAACTTACATGTGGAAGTCCTTCTTTCTGTGTCTTCTGCTTGGTGAAATGAAACAGACGATCTGATTGGCTCTCTATTTCCTTTGTTGCATTTGAAACACGAATTCACATTGGACTACTTCAAGTTCATCAAGGTCATTGGATTAGATTCTTAGTTATGGTGTTGTCCATCTAATAGTCAATTTGATGTCCATTCTGATGGACAAAAACATTGTGCAACTTTTGCATAAACACATAAGTCATCCTTGTACACCAAAATATGGACTTATTTTGTAAAAATTGTGGGGCTAGTCGAATTATCAAAAAAAGTCCCATAAAGTTATTTTGTACCTACATAAAGCCACATAATGCTTAAATCACAAACACGTCCGTACGTACATCCGTCCGAACGAATTTCCGTCAAGCTTTTCTCAGAAACCGTACATGAGAACAGTTTGAAATTTGGCAGGGTGGTTCAGTATCACAAGTTGTACGTCCTAAGTGACTTTCAGACCTGTCAGACAACTACTTCCTGTTTGGGACTTCATTTGTACGTAAATACGTCTGTCCGTATGTACGAATTTCCGTCAAGCTTTTTCTCACAAACCGTACATGAGAACACTTTAAAATTTGGCAGGGTTGTTCAGTATCACAAGTTGTACGTCCTAAGCGACTTTCAGACCTGTCGGATAACTACTTCCTGTTTGGGACTTCATTTGTACGTAAATATGTCTGTCCGTATGTACGAATTTCTGTCAAGCTTTTCTCAGAAACCATACATGAGAACAATTTGAAATTTGGCAGGGTGGTTAAGTCTCCCAAGTTGTACGTCCTAAGCAACTTTCAGATCTGTCGGACAACTACTTCCTGTTTGGGACTTATTTAGCGGGGGCATCTGTATCCCATGGACACATTCTTTGAGTTTTGTATAACAATCTATTTAAATATCAGGGTTTGAAATTAGCACCTACTTGCCATTGGCAAGTAGATTTGATTGTGGGCCACTAAAATTATTTTTTCTGTCGCCCACTTAGCAAGTGGTTGAATGTGGGCAATCTTAAATCTTTTTCTCCGTCGCCCACGATGTCAATGTTTATAATTTCACATTTAATCAACTTTGTTTACTTATTATTGCGCATGCTTCGTTTAAGGGGAAGCTTTCGGGGTTATGGCTGTTACGTTAATTTAGCAGATGTTCCGCTAAACTGGTTGCACGATTTTAGGACATAATCTACTGTTTCAACAATCCATTTTTTAACTTTTTAGACAACATTGAAATGGAACATTTGTTATTATTGGTAGCATCCCACCCATTGCATTTACTTAAATCGGTTTGACGACTCATGTGGCCAACCGGATATTATTGTTATAACTTAAAGACAGCTCAAAGTCGGAATGGTAATGTGAACTTTTCCGTATGGTCTACGTGTGATTCACGATAATAATATTGTTTTACAGTATAACATAAAGACATAGGCCTACAAACACATTTGAACCCTAACAATTTGAGGTATGTTACTATTTTCAAGTCTACATGTATCCATCGCATTCCAATTTGAGGCAATTTACTACTGTCTACTGCTTTCCGAAATTACAGATTTTTTTTTATTAAACATTTAATTTCATTTTCTGTATTTCATTGAGCCAACTTCGTTCAAAGCCAAAGTCTTTATTTATTATTGGGACGAAAATTAGCATGGGAAGCAGGAAAAGACTATCAGCAGAAATACTGTGGAATACTTTTTATACCCTGCCACACGAAGAGGCGAGGTATTATGTTATACCCTCAGTTTAGTTCGGTGTCTGTCCGTCCGTCCCCTGAAGGTTTCCAGATGATAACTTGAAAACTCCTCAAGGGATTTGAAAAATATTTTGCACAGCTGTTCAGTACAATAAAATACAGGTCAAGTTAAATTTTCAGGATGATCCGAAAAATATTATTGAAGTTTTGCCTCTTTATAAATTTTCAAATACCCCCGAAGGTTTCCAGATGATAACTTGAAAACGCCTCAAGGGATTTGAATAATATTTTGCACAGCTGTTCAGTACAGTAAAATACAGGTCAAGTTCAATTTTCAGGATGATCGGAAAAATATTATTGAAGTTTTGCCACTTTATAAATTTTCTAAATTTGACAATAATGAAATTTTCTGGTCTAAGAAAGATAACTCATTTCTTTCTGTCTCTATATACTAGTGGATGTATAGTATATACAGTATAGTATACTAATATATACAAATATATTTAACTATTGATGAATATCGTGGCGGGGTATCATTTAATGTCCCATTAGATGCCCTATTTTTATTAGTGTAGTCCATTTTTCCCACGAGGTGGTCTCAAAACAGGAAATTAAAATCCAATGAAGAATAAAACTTCATTTACAGATCAGAACTTGGTAAGGTAACAACATTCTGAAAATGCATGAAATTGGTCATTTGTTTGTAAATGGGACAGATGATTTTTGATTTTCGATTAATTCCTCTTTGTTTGCTCCCCGTCCTGAATATAGCTGAAATACTGCTTGCTTGACGTAAAGCAAACATCCAATCAATCAATCAATCAATCGATCTTTGTTTGCTCAATATCATCAATGTTTGAATTGCATTTTTATTAAGTGTAGGTATATTTTATTTGTACAGAGTACAAAGAAGCATTGACTTCTTGTCATAGAGGGGAGTTATAAAGTGTTTGTGTTCAATGTTAAAAAGTAACAAATTATCAGAATTGTGAAACTTGAACAATAATAAAATATATAAAAAAAATATTTTAAAGTGTAGCTTTCATTCATGCATATCAGTGACACACTATACTATATGATTGCATGGTACCAATCATAGCACGACATGTTAAATTACAGGATATTTAATGACACCTTTTTAACAAATTTGTTTATTGCTACTCAACTCCTGTAGTGATATAAATGATCCTTCGGCTAGGATTGCTTGGTTTAATAACAATTAAATATTTTAATTGCAATTAATCAACTAATACATTGTCGAGTTTATAATTAGGTAATATTTAGATGCAAATAATTAACTTTCAATAATTGGGTATCCTTTTTGTGAACTTGAAATATTATGTATTCTGATTACAAAACAAACACAATTATTACTTGTAATGAACGCTTCAGTATACAATCGTAACCACGTTCGATAACAACAGCATATTATGCAATTGTTTCACTTCACGCAACGAAGTTGCAGAGGGTATAATGTTTTTGACTGGTCAAGGTAGTTCGTCTACTATTGATCACATGGTCTGTCAACACTGATATTGCGGGTTCGATTCTCACTGCAGGCAGGGTGCACTCGACTCCAATCTTAATTGACAAGGATTGCCAGTTTTCATTCCACAGGTCAGGGGTTTTCTCCTGGTACTCCGGCTTCCTCCCCCAATAAATACTGGACGCCATGATATAGCTGAAAAATTGCTGAAAGTGGCGTTAAACACCATCAAACAAACAAACAAACAAACAAACAAACAAACGAAACTTGGTATGCAAGAAGTACACCATATGTAGTTGTGCATATTACAATGAATTTGTTATCCACAAATTTTTGTGTGAGTTATGGCCCATTGAAATTTGCCAAAAACCCCGATTCATCAGCTTGTGGACACAACTCCTCTTAAACCACTCAACAGAATTTAACGAAACTTGGTATTCAAGAAGTACATCATATGTAGTTGTACATATTACCAGGAATGTTTTATCTGCAAACTTTTGTGGGAGTTCCATTGGACTTGCAGAAAATCTGGATTTTTTCAACTTGGGGATTTAACTTCTCTAAAACTACAGAACAGAATTTCAAAATATATTTGGTGGTTAGACATGGCTATTGAGGAGGTGGAGGCAGTGACCATAAAAACATCATCACTGCTTTTCTGCATTGTATTTTTCTACTTCTTTTGATTTGACAGAACTTTCGTTATTCAAATACTTGCATGTTCACTTTTACAATACTTGCTGTAGCTCAATACTAATTACTCAAGGATAACATTGATAGTGCAATAAGGGAATGCATTGGGTATGTGAGCATGCTCACTAAGGTTCAGTCTTTTTGTCTGCTTTATAAGTTTATATTTATTACAAACAATGCGAATCATTTGTGTTAATCATAAATTGTTTTAATCAAAACTCAGTTCTAGAGAAGAGGAGAACCCAGCGTTATGTCTTTATAGGGTTGGCATGTATGCCTCTTTTCTACAATATATCTAACTCTTATTTTAGGCATCAGGGTCTCAAAAATAATCCTTTCCTTAGATCCTCAAGTATTAAAATCTTGCTCTTGCCAACATCAAACATTACACGAACCCCTGCATAATGAAAAACTAGAATCTCTAGCCAAATCAACATTGACAGTTTATATTAATTGATTACTTAAACATATTTCTGTTTAATTGAAGTGACCTCAAACTATTCTTGTATTGTAGATTATAGATGTATAAATACAGATAAATTTGCAGTGCAGAGGTGTACAGACATAGGGTATGAAATAGCTTCGTTACTACACAAAAAATGATAATCATGATAATCAAACTTTCAACTTTTTGTAGGTTTATTGTCACAGCATCTTTTATTATAGGATTAAACACTGGGTTTTAGGAAATTATCAATTTTTAAACTCCAGCGACTCCCTCACAAACTAAATAAATGCCAAAGGACTTTATGTCAAGTTTTTGAGGGATTCGCTGTAGTTAACAAATTGATAATTTCCTAAAACCCATTGTTTAATCCTTATAACTCTGTGAAATAATCGTTGCGATTTTTAAAACAGCAAAAACATTTCCAAAACCCATCTAGGCCTCAAAACATACCTATGCTTGAATGCTTAGGGATATGCAAAACATAGTGCAAAGGGAATCTCGGTTCTGTAGATATTGATAGAAAAAAAACAAAATGAAACACTAAATTGTATTTATATAATATTTTATTTGAAATCTCAAACGATTTAATTGGAAATCATTTGCGGCAGACAAAACATTATCCCCTCTCCCTGACGATATTCTAGGAGGACGCCATCCTGTTAAAATTGGATACTAAAAGTAGTCAGCTCCGAGGAAATATCGATTAAAAATTATCTGAGATGACACCAGTTTAGTGTTTTTATCCAATCAAAGCACTTAATATAAATAACTTACAGCATGAATAGAATTATGTCAATATATCTTAGGATAATGTTGCCTGGAAATTATGTTTGCACCCACATTTTAATATACTGACCTTGGTGGCAACATAGCCATCTGTCATATATCAGAGTTAAAAGCAAATAACACATTTTCAAGGCCCAAAAAGAACCCCTGACTTCTAAGCCATCAATTTTAAAGCAAAATTGTATGGTAATATAATAGGTTTTGCATATGAGTTCATAATATCAAAAGTACATGTAAACTATATTAATATCTAACTTCTCAAGCCAATAATAGGATAATAGGGTACACCCCCTGAAACGTAAGAAGTTCCCATTTATGCGTTCGTTTTTCGTTTTCCGTTCGTTTGTATATCGTCGTTCCTCCATCCGTTGTCTGTTCGTTCGTCTGCATGCGCAAAACAAGTAAATAAAAACCGTTCGTTCGTAGGCCGCATGCGCAGTACAGGTAAAAATAAAGGTTCATTTGTTTGTCAGCATTCGCAAAAGAAAATAGTTTACACTTTGTTAGTCTGATAGAAAATGCTACATTCTGTTATCAAATTAAAATAACCTGAACATTAAAATGTCAAATAAAGTGTTATTTTAAAACTATAAATTCAAGAAAATATTGAACATGTTTTAAATTAAATATAAACATAAACAGTATGAAATACTTTATTAATCTATTTTGTTATGTAAATCTACAATATTCAGGTTGTACAAAAATAAGTATATGAAACATTTATTTATTTCACCTGTGATGGAAGGTTTGTAGTGAAAATTTATTATTTCTTATAAGTTCTTATTTTTTATTTATTTTTTTTTTATAAATTTGTGAATTGTTGTATTTAACATTATTTTATTATAGCCAGATAAAAATGAGAAAGGGAAATTTAAATTAACCTTAACATTGTACTTTAAAA
Organism: Limnoperna fortunei; assembly: GCA_944474755.1. Lineage (NCBI taxonomy): Eukaryota > Metazoa > Mollusca > Bivalvia > Mytilida > Modiolidae > Limnoperna > Limnoperna fortunei. Next base: position 6,292,967 of record OX104113.1, read on the forward strand.
TATATTGTATTTTTGGTATGCTTTGATCCACATGGGTGTAAAACAGCTATAAAGTTATTTACACAACTAAGTGTCAAGGGTGTGATTTCCAAATTTTGATACACTTTGACAGTCGTGCATGTCACTTTTGATTAATAATTCATAACATAGATGACTAACCAATCAGTCACCGAGGCCCCAATAATGCCGGGGAGAATTGTCTGCGAATACTGCATTTAAGCGTAAAAATGTGTTACATATAGACACATGTTATAGTACAAAGAAGTAATGTTTTGAACAAAACGTCATTATTTCTTAAGGTCTGTACAGATCGGTTTTAACTTTGTCATTACAGTCATATAGATAAAACAGAACTTTTTCAAGAGTGTCATTCAATTTGAACACTATCTGATTTCATTGATTGATTGATTGGATGTTTGCTTTCTTTCAGCGAGAGTATTTCAGCTTTATTCATGACAAGAATAAGTTAAATATCAATCAATTAGATTTGTTTGTTTGTTTAATTAAAGCCCATATCAGCATTTATTCAGCTATATCATGCGTCCAGTTTTTATTGGAGGAAAGCCGGAGTACCATGGAGAAAACCCTCGACCTTCGGTAGGAAAACTGGCTCCTTTACAATTAAGTCGAGTGCACCCTGCAACGAACCCGCAATCTTACTGTTGACAGACCACGTGATCAATAGTGAACTACCTTGACCACTCGGCCACCGAGGCCCCTGGATTTAATTATGTGTAAATTCATGACACAATGAGATAGTGAATAAAATACATAAATAGGTGTTTCCGCTTTTGTCGTTAATCTTATTGAGTATTAATTATACACCGGAATTCTAAGGAACTTTGGCATTGAAAAAAAAACTGATAAAACCACGACAAATGATCTTTTTAAGCGTTTATAATAAAAAAACCTCGACCTCCGTGGTATCAGTAATGTATTATTGATCTTCGAGTTGTCTGTTTGACCCTTACAGCGATTGGGAACGATTTGACTGATCTGATTGATTGGTAACTGATTGCTGACGGATTTTGGAACGCTGACGGATCGCTGACGGATTGCTAAAAGTGTTGCGTTTTCAATCTCAAGTACTGTAGCTACCACACTAAATTAAATTTATCCAATTAAAGCAAGTAATAAGCATTTTGGCATTACAAAGTTATATGCAGTACATGTATAGCCAACAAAATGTGTACATTTTCGGGCCACTCCATACAGCTGCTACTTAAATACTTTTCTTACAGAACTGCATATTACTTCTTAATAAAAGCTGGAGTTTTGCACACAATGCCAATGTATAGGCCATGCTTCACATTACAGACCTTCAAATTACTGTACCAAAGTTCTCCATTTCTCCAGTAACAATTCATGCTATGTAAATAAATTAATTTGCACTCCTGATTACCAGACCACAATAACTCTATCTATCTTTATTGCAAAAAATTCTTGACAACAGTGGTGGCCAAGTGGTTAAGGTAGTTCGTCTACTGTTGATTACGTGGTCTGTCAACACTGAGATTTCAGTTTGAGTCTAACCCCAGGCATGGTGCACTCTACTCCAACCTTAATTGACAAGGATTGCCAGTTTTCGAACCAAAGGTTCTTGGTTTTCTGCAGGTACTTCAGCTTCCTCTCCAATATTGCAGGATCTAGAATAACATATAAGTTGTAAACTGTACACACCATATGCTGGAGCTGCTAGTATGTTGCTATAGATAAACCAGAAGTTTACATATGGAAAGTTGAAGTTGTCATGTTTGTTGTCAAGTCTAGTTTGTAGGTCCATATGACCTATAATTAATATCACTTGGCACCCATTATTCATTTCTGAATTATCATTTATTGGCTTTAATATAAAACTGACACTTCTAAAGTACAAATTTTCATATATTTGGTAACTTAACTTTAGATGTAATAACTAACTGAATAGTTAAGCAGCATTCAGTGTTTTTAACAATAATTTTGCTACAGACTTGTATAACCTTTTGTAAACTGTTAAGCAAGTTTTCAACATTTCACAATCAGATGATACATCTTTTGTGCTTTCAGAGAATTGACATATAACGTGACAGAGAAATCAAGACCTTTAAATGATGTTACTGATAAAAGTAAGAATTTATTTTTCTTAATACACAACATGTTTTCTTTGCATAGGTAATGCTGTTGTGATGAATAAAGGTAAGAAAGTGAGTCCATATTAATTACAAGGAGTAAATCTTGTTAGGATAATTATACCCACCACTTTAAGAGGGGAGTGTATATAGTGTTTGCTGTGTCCATTCATCAGTACTTCTGTCTGTCTGTTACACTTAGTGTACCCATCTACAGCTCCCCCTACTCCACATCATAGAATTCTTCAATTTGACCTTCATAGAATTTCTGTCACATAGTGATATTTTCATTTTGATCGGAATGATATTTGGAGTTTTCCCATATCAAAACATGGACGTTATTCTTTGACATAAAGGAGCTGGGGGTATCAATTCACGAGCATTGTTAATAGTGGTGCTAACATTTTACATGTAATGCTCCAAAGTTTGAAAAATTCTCCACTTTATATTTTAAGAAAGCCACTCTTGTTTCAACTGATCTAGTAAGAATCGTTCAACACAACACAATATCCATTGCCAATTAAACAGATTTGGATTAATCCATACATCTGACAAATAACAGTTATCTAAAATATGTTTTAATAAAATGTAAGAAAATGTTTTTAATCTACAATTTTAAAAATGATTATTAGTATACGGATCATTAATGGATCATAAGTATGCAATTTAGTTTTTTTCCATTCAATAAGTGACACCAATATTAAATATGACACAAGTCTAAAACCTACTTTCGTGTCATGTTAAATAGCAACTACTAAAATTACATCAAAATATGGTTATTTTTTACCTCTGCACATGGCATCAAGTACAAATCAATATTATTCTGTTTTCTAATCTCATTCATAGTCTGATTCATGTTTGCATTCCTATCACAAAAATCTGGTAAGCAACAATGGAGGCATAGGCTGCTAATAATTTTAATACAAACGACAAGGATTTGTTGGTTTTGTTCATGTAATAAAACAGTTACTGACTTTATATATTCACCTTCTCTCACAGCTTGGTGAACTAGATCAAAGTCAGTAATTGTAATATCAAACGTGCTAAATGTGTTGCTGTTCACTAACAGCCTTACTCACCAGGTCAAGTTGTTTGGTCGCTCCCTGTACCAATATGCTGGGTGCTATGATATAGCTGAAATGTAAATGAAAGTAGTACAAAAACCTTCAAACAAAAAGCCAAGTTTTTTAAGCTCCAGACTCAGCAACAGTGAAGTGAGCAATCGCCTTTTGCTTCCTGGCTAGTGTCATCATGATCATCATTGTGTGTACACTTTAACATTTCAATCAATACATTGCTTCTGTAACACAGAACATAACAGAATTGCCAATAATTTCTAATAGTTTAATTTGCTTTGTAAGCTGAAATCTGATTGGTTGATTAAAATCGAGCAACCCATATTATAAGATACAACTTGCGTGACTTTCGACCTTTTCTTACGCCGTTAAAGTTCAAATAGTTCAATGACGTCATCGATGTTTTTACTATAAAAATTATAAGAAATATTTCAAATTTCTGACAGGTTATACGATAAAATATGGTTTGGGTCTGTTTACACCATTCGCGGTTTATTAGGCGTAAACAGACCCAAGCCATATTACATCGTATAACCTGTCAGAAATTTGAAATGTTCCTTAAATGTAATAGATCACGAAGGAAACAAACAGAAATTGTTAAACAATTTTGTGATGCCTGTCTGTTAATGAGATTATTTGTTATTTCTTATTAAAGTTTTATCATTTATCATTAACAGGTAAATGTCATGAATATAGGTGAAATATTGCTCGCTGGACTTGAAACAACTCATTACAACAATCAGGCAATCGCCAAACCTTGCCTTATTCTTCTTAATTTACTAAATTTTACATAGGACTCATATGTGAAAGTGGAAAGCTGGTTAGAGCCATATATGTTATTACATGGTCTGCAAAGTTTATTGAGGACATATCTGAAATTCAAGATGGTTTCCACTGCTGGGCTAATTTTAACATGTAAAACTATGGAAAAATGTTGCAACTAGTTTCTTTTCTGAAACCATGGTTTAAAAATATACATTAAAGTTATCCATTTAAATATAAAAATGATAATTTAACTAATTTTGTTTTGTTTGTTTTCATTCATTAGATATAAGAACTGGTCTTATAGTGCTGCATATGAACCATAGGATTTATGCTTTCTTCTTAAAGGGGAGGTGGTTGAAGGGAAACATCGCCAAAAAAAAAGAAAATTTATTATATGTTATTCTTCAAATAAAAAGAAACATATTTGCATTTTGATGTTTTATTATATTCTCACCCGCTATGCTTCTATAGTGGATTAAAGGAGTTAAAATTGTGTATATGGGCGCCGCCATATTGACAGTATTTACTAAGAGATTGCAGGTTGTGACGTAACAACCTGCTTTATTCTGTAAATATGATAAATAATCCATTGTAAAAATATTTTGTTCTGCCTTTGCTCTTTGGTGAATATTAAATAGCAGGGGTGAAGACTTATGACCAGCTGACAACATATGATTACCTTATACGTCTTAATGTTGTAATAATCTTTGTATAAATAAAAGTACTTAAACCTGTCTTTATTTATTAATTTATATCAAATAGAATTTACTTAAAAAACATAATTGTAAATATAAGATATATTTATATAATTAATTTTAAAACCTAATTAAAATACCATAGATAATTTTGCACGTCTTGAAAACATTAGTTATACCTGGACATGAAAGTTTTACAGGTTAATCATTTCTTGTTTAGAAACTGTAATTCACCGGTTTAGCAAGTAAACTAACTAGATATTTATTGCAATCTAGTATTGAAGAATAAATATTCTGACATTTTAAAAGGCTATCTAGATTAAAGGTTAATCAAATAAGAATAATAAGACTCTTGCCAAGGACAAGTATGATTTGAATACACTGAAATGTCGGAGCACAGGATGTATATAAGATTTTGAATACCTTTAAATGTTAGGTCACAGGAAACATAAAACTGACACGGTGAAACAAATATACTAGTACACACGTACAATTTTTGAAACTGTTACACACAATTAATGTTACCAGTAATAAATAATAATAAATATACTTAACATGAAGTGAAATTTTGATCAGCAAAAACAGAGTGTTTAAAAATAATGCATTTAAGTTTTTTCTTAAATAGTCAGCTTTGCAAATATTTTGTATACAAAAGTTTCCTTCAATAACTGATTACACGATACAATTTGAAAATAAAAATATGAATAACTTTCAATTTAATTTATATTTGTGGACAAATTTCAAACTATTATTGGAGGAAAAATACAAAATTAGGTCACCTTACCAATTAAACTATCCTACAAGAAACATTCTGCAAAATGATATTCACATACAAAGTTGTTGCAGGTGTGAGCATGGTCTTAAGTAAAAGTCTTTAAACTGGTGAACTACTTGTTACACAAGTCAGGTTTTTTGCTTAGATAGGAAATACGAAACCTCATCTTATAACCTTCTGTTATTGACATTTCACGTTGTTATCATACGGCAACTTTAAGGTGCGTGAGAGACTTTGGTTTTTATGTATCAGTTCCGGTTACAGTTGAATGTTTTATGTTGGCAGAAATTTAGACTGAATTTTATTTCCGTATTAATTAGATTTTATAATTTGTGATTTGTTAGATTTATGGCAGAATTTAGTCTCGTTACTCATAATGTAGAAAGCCGAGTGGTCAAGGTAGTTCATCTACTATTGATCACATGGTCAGTCAACACTGAGATTGCGGGTTCGATTCTCACTGCAGGCAGGGTGTACTCGACTCCAATCTTAATTGACAAGGATTGCCAGTTTTCCTACCGCAGGTCACGGGTTCTCTCCGGGTACTCCGGCTTCCTCCCCCAATAAAAACTGGACACCATGAAATAGCTGAAAAATTGCTGAAAGTGGCATTAAAACACCATTCAAACAAACAAACATAATATAGAAAGAAAAAGGAATAAATATACTTCTGTCTACTTATCAAAAATTCAAGCATGAATTCGAAGAACATGTCTTTTTCATTATTTAAGCATGATGCACTGCCAAATAGCTTAAAACTATCTGTATTAAAATAATTTCATTTACATCTTGAATATCATCAGTTGTTGCCATGGCATTTTACCATGTCTGGATAGTTGTGGGCATACTATTTCCAAACCTGCAATAACATCTATTGTCCGAAATCCCAACTGCTACGTATCTGTTTAATATCTGTTCATACATCAGGTTCACAATTTCTATCCAGAACATTGTTTTATCATTCTTTCCTGTGTGAAGTTCAAATGAACCCTGTAGGATAATGAAGGCTTTACTAATTTGCATACTAGGATTCCATTGTAAGAATGTAAGAATTCCATATATGGAATTCAACTTTCATACTACACACCTTCCCAAGATGCAAGACATCATTCGGAGTTCTCAATGTTTTTCGTGTAGTTAACTAAACACAGACACAAATGTCAATTATGACATAAAGCACAGCAGGTAATTAAAAACAGCAATAAATATCTTTTTAAAAAAAATGTGCCATCGTATACACGAAACCGACAAAAAAGGGAGACACTGTGGAATGATAAGAAGGTTGTGCATGGCTTATTAAATATATGAGCGTTTCACTCCCACTCTGCTACATTACAAGTTAGGAGTTATGGAACTAAATTTGAAAGAAAAATTAGCGAGGGTAAAGGCAGATTTGATCATGTGATACAGAACTGTAGAACTTGCCTCTCTTTTTGCTGCCAGCTGCGAGCTGTGCTGGCAATAAGAGGTAAACCATTTGCAGTGTCATCAAATACAGTATTTTTTACTACACTACCTCCCTACAAAGAATCAACATAAAACCTAAAAACATGAAAGTCTGTAAATTATATGGTTTTCTTGTAAATTGATGACAATGATATCTTTTTTTTAAACATTCTTGTCTTTATTTTATATCAGGTACATATGTCAGAGAGGGTGTTGTTGTTGTCAGTATTCTAATTGTCATTACTATAGGTAAGTAAACAAGGAAACCAAACTTATTTTGTCTAAAACCTTAAAATGAGTTTTCAAAGGATTTTTCTTCTGATTGGCTTAAATGTAAAAATGCTCCTTCAGCCAAACACCTTGAACTGTGATTCAGTACAAACATACATGGAATAACCTCTACTGATTTTGAGTCTGGTGCTGATTCTAAATTGAAAAGGCTACCACATGGTAACATATCCTTATAGGTCCCCATAGGAAATATATCTAACAAAACTCCCACATAAATCAAATAATGCATTAAAGATGCCACTTTTTAGCACTTATTGGAACAAAAATTTAAGCAGTACTTTTTGATAATGCTAAAGCATTTAAAAGGAAAATACGCTAAAAAATGTCAAGTCTCCAAAAAGTTGATATTTTGAATTGTCCCTGGTGTTAAATAGGTTTTAGAGAGTCTGTACAAAACTCCTTTTGCCATGTCTTAAACTTTGACTGATTATTTATTATATTTATACCCCACTCAGCAAAGTTGGGGGCGGGGTTTAATTTTAGATAGCGCTCTCATTTCTTAATTGATTTTAACAAAACTTTAAGAAATTGTTGCTTATGGTAGGTGCTTATATGGGATTGATTTTCAGGGAAATTTGTCAAGTGGACCATATTTTTGGGAGAGGTACTTGGTCAACTCTCATGTACATGTTTATTCAATGTTGTTCACTGGATTAGGACTTTCATTTCTTCATGGATTTTAATGAAACTTTAGGAAATTGTTACTTATAGTAGGTGGAGGGATTAATTTCAAGGAATTTTGTCAAAGGGACCATTTTTTGGTAGAGGGATTAGTCAACTTTTATGTACATGTATATTCAATGTCAACTGGATGTCGCTTTTATTTCTTCATGGATTTTCATGACACTTCAATATACCAATTTAAATACCAAATACCACCTTGATGTTTTTGGAACGCTTGGGGTATTGTGAGCTTGCTCACTAAGGTTCTTTAATTTTTAATTTTTAATGCTAAAAGTACTTAGTGTATTTATTAGTCCGTTTGACATATTTCGACTTCTATCAAACTGAATCTTTCTCAACTAGAAGAGATGTAAGAGGTTCATTGGAGCCTTTCATTTACTTTCAGGTAGATAAATGTTAATCTTTTTGACATTAGATTGTCTCTATTTGTTATCTTATTTTTCAGTGCTTCTTGGGACATTATTTACATTTACCATAGGTGAGTAATATTTTGAACTTTTGAATTAGACCAGCATTAACAGTCTGGACTAGTAACATGGTTAGGCTACTTTCAATTATCGAATATTAATCAATTTTGATCCTTTTATAGTATTAACTATACTTCCCTATCAAAAGAACAAGTCGATATATCTGAACAGGATTACATAAATGGCTACTGGAGGTAAGGGCGTGAAATAATCGGACATTAGGACACATTTTGCGTGTACAGTACATGTTAAAATGTTAAAAAATTAGTGTGTTAATTATGTTTGGTCATGTGGCTTGATTATCATCTAGATCGGGAATAGCTAAAACATTTTTTTATTGCCCTTTGCCAAAGATATCTTCAAATATTTGTCACAGCGCTATGTTCATCATAGTACACGCCATTTTCAACAAAACATGCAGTGAAATCTGGTACCCGACTGCCTTAGCATAGAGTGAAAATAGTGAAAACCAGTATAAACCAAATGAAAATATGGAATTCTCCGGAGCGGACATGAACTAAGTTCTGGAACTTGTTAATATAATGCTACGTACTTGTGTTGAAGTTACAACGCAAAGATTGAAACGCAGTAAGAAATAGTATTTTGACAGTCACTTTTTAATTATTTAAATGTAAAAATATATTGATGAAATTTACTTTAAAATGAGATCAAAGGACCATAAAACAAACAGAACACTTATTCAAATAATAATAACAAAAGTACCCCTCCTGCAATCACTCACAAATATATGCAAATACCCTCTATTTTCAAATCCTAGCTGGAACACTGTTATTCTTATATAAGATATGTACAAGTAGTGAGGGCTTATAACTGAAACATTTATTTATTCAATCGTATGCTATTTTAATTAGGGCCCCGCCACTTTTTGGGGGACGCCCTATAGTGATCAGTCTGTCCGTCTTTCCTAAACTAATCGTGTCCGGGCTGTAACTATTTTATCTTTCCAGGTAGGCTTTTGATATTTAGAATGTGGGTAGATAATATCAAGGCGATGTGTCACATACCATGGTTGATCACCTTTGACCTTAAGGTCACATTGCTTTCTGCATGACAAATTCATGTCCGGGCTGTAACTTTTATCTTTCGAGGTAGGCTTTTGATATTTGGAATATGGGTAGATAATATCAAGGCGATGTGTTGCATACCATGGTTGCTGACCTTTGACCCTGAACTTTGACCTTAGGTAATATTGCTTTCTGATGACAAATTCATGTCCAGGCTGTAACTTTGTTATCTTTTGAGGTAGGCTTTTGATATTTAGAATGTAGGTAGGTAATATCAATGCGATGTGTCGCAAACCATGGTTGTTGACCTTTGACCTTGACCTTAAGGTCCGCTTGGCCCACAAAGATGGGTAACATCTCACTGATATCTAGTTTGCAGGGTCAGGGTAGTTGTTTGTGCTGATCTGCAGTTGAGCATGGGTACTGTTTTTCTGTCACGCCTGCGACTATAGTTGCTGGAGGCGAGACAAATATATGAGATTCCAGCGAAGGTGTCAACATTGAAACATTTTGCTTTATATATTTGTAAGCTTAAGCCCCAAGTCCATCAAGTTTAGTCCAGTGGTAGTTTATGATGAGAACTTGCCAGTCAGTCACATGACCTTGACCTCAATTTCACGGTTCTGCGACTATGTCAAAGTTTTTGGATTAGGGCAGTTCCTCTGTAACCATGCATGGTATGATGACAAAATTTGGTTAAAATGTTGCAGATGAATAGTTCATGACTATCTAGTATGTGTCACCTGACCTTGACCTTAATTTCCGGGACCAGCGACTACGTTAAAGTTTTTGTATTATGGCAGTTCTGCTGTAACCATGCATGATAGTATGACATTATTTGATATATAGGTTGTTAAAGTTTTTGGATTAGGACAGTTTCTCTGAAACCATGCATGGTTGCATGGTATGATGATAATATTTGGCATATAGGTTGCTGATGATCAGTACATGAGTGTCTGGTAGGTATGGCCTCAATTTCATGGTCCAGTAACTATGCTAAAGTTTTTGGATTTGGTCTGTTTCTCTGTAATCATGCATTGTATATTTTGAATTATAACAATGTAATGTTAATTACGCAATGCTTATGATGTCATTTTTTTCGTTACTGATGCAGAATGCAGGCGAGACCTTTTTCTGTGTCAACACTTGTTATATAATTTGGTTAAAATGTCAAGTCCTCATCTTTATAAATTGTTAACTTTTAATGGAGTGGACATGCAATCTCCTTATTCAAGCATCTGAACTGTGTTGACTGTTTATTTGTTTGTGATTAACAGTCATGACCATTAATAAAAAAATCTGATGTCAAAAGTGTTTTCTTGTCACTTAATTTAATTTAGGTCAGAAGACAATACAAATGGGCACCATTACCATTTTAGACTAAGTAGTAACAGAGGAATCCATTTTCTGAAACTGCAAAGCTTATTTAAGCCAAATTGTATGTGAATGTTTATCGGATGGTTCTCTTAAAAGTTTATGTTGGCTTATTTCATCAAAAATCCATGATGGCTGCAATTGTAGGAATTAATTTAACCTATAAACCTATAGGATAATGTTTAAATAGCTTCCGATCTGAAACTATTAAAACAGTGGAATTAAAACTTCAAGATTAATTGGTTGGTCTCAACAAAGATAATGCTATTTATGCCAGTTGAAAATAAAAAATTACAGGACTGAGTTTAGTTTCAGGAAAATGCCATCTTTATTGTCTATAAACTTATTAGCCTTTGACTGCATATACATGATATATATTTAAGTCTTAATTTCTAAAATTTCTCAGCATCTTATGCAAAATTGAATGTATAAGCATCAGGTCTTTGTGAATGCCATTATTGCTGCTGTCTATCTGTTGACATATTAGCAAACACAGCTCGCAGCGGCTACCTGACTTGTGTAACAGTTGCTACCCCTTCACAGCACTATGTTTTTTAACTGACTCTTGTTATTCTAATGGGTACTTACTGTTCTTCTTTCATTGCCAACCTGTTTGTGTACTCTTATGAGGCTGAGTTCCTTGGTACAGTTTTTGTGTACCAGTGATTTAAAGTGGTACAGTCGGAACAGTACTGGCCTTACCGCTTGCTACTACTATGAAAATACAGAATTGTAGTTATATCTTTTTACCTTTGTATTTTTCAGTTAGACCCTATGTTATGAGATCTGCTGTAAAGGACAGGGAAAATTTGATTGCTGAAAGGTGTGATGAACCTTTTATCTATACAGTGATGCCTGTAGATGATCTAACGATAGAATGGGAGATAAAGTCATGGTTTAAGGTCAAATCAATCATCATTGAAAAGAACGGAGTGGCTGTTAAAGCAATTCATCACAGAAAAGACAATAAGTTAGAAGATGAAAAATATGCTGTGAAATGTTCAGATGAATTAACAACCGTGTCACTCACAATAAATAAATTTGAATCTGAGGATGCTGGGACATACACCTGTAAAGTAACTGATGTTGCACACCTAACCAACACCTGTGCTCTTAGTTGTCTTAATTCCCTGCCATGTAAACAAAGGACCCTGGGAATCAGGAAAAGCATGCAGTATTTCCCAATATTTGGCTCAGATATTATGAATACAGTTCAGCTCAACGTTTGTAGTAAGTAATACTTGAAATTTAGATAATCAATCTAATTGAAATTAAATGTTTTACTTGCTTCCCTTTTTTCCATCACTTGACGTCAGTCGTCCATCGTAAAGTTTTTCAAAAATCTTCTCTGAAACCACTTGGCCAATTTTTTTCAAACTTGGCCACAATCATCCTTAGGGTTCCTAGTTTCAAATTTGTACCCAGAGTGTTGATCAACAGACAAAGATGGCCGCTGTTACTAAAAATAGAACATGGGTGTCAACACATGTTTTTGATCATTATCTCAAAAATTATAATAGCTATTGAGAAAACCGTTACTTTAAATTGAGCAGCACATTAAGGTCTTCAATAGTTGCTATTAGTGTGAAGTTGTGTATTGGGTTCTTATAGGAGTTATTGCCCTTTAATGATGATTTTTCACAAAAATTTTGGTATTTACAATACAACTTGAAAACTATAAGAGGTAGAGTGAAACTGTAAATAGCAAAAATGACCAGCAATAAAAGGCATACAATTCACTTAATTTGTCTTAAATTGTCAGATGATTCCTTACAGGAGTTATAGCCCTTAAATGGCAATTTTTTTATGAATTTGTCCGTTTTTGTCCTGTAACTTAAAAACTATAACAGCTAGAGTAAAACTGAAAATGGGGAAAAATGATCAGCAATACAAGCTCTACAATTCACTGCATTGGTCTGAAATTGTCAGATGTGGGAGTTGTTGCCTTTAAATTGCAATTTTTTATGAAATTTTTCATTTTTGTCCTGTAACTTAAAAACGGTAACAGCTAGAGTGAAAATTTTAATAGCAAAAATGATCAGCAATACAAGCCCTACAATTCACCGTATAAGTCTGAAATTGTCAGATGACTCCTTATAGGAGTTATTGCCCTTAAATGGCATTTTTTTAATGAAATTTTCTGTTTTTGTCCTGTAACTTAAAAAACTATAACAGCTAGAGTTAAACTGTGAATAGCAAAAACGATCAGCAATACAAGCCCTACAATTCACTGCATTCGTCTGAAATTATCAGATGACTCCTTAAGGAGTTATTGCCCTTAAATGGCAATTTTTTATGAAATTATCCATTTTTGTCCTGTAACTTGAAAACCATAGCAGCTAGATTGAAACTGTAAAATGCACAAATGATCAGCAATAAACCTCCAATTCACTTAATTGGTCTGAAATTGGCAGATGACTCCTTATAGGAGTTATTGCCCTTAAATGACAATTTTTTATGAAATTTTCCATTTTTGTCCTATAACTTGAAAATTATAGCAGCTAGATTGAAACTGTAAATTACACAAATGATCAGCAAAGCAAGGCCTACAAATGATTGCTTAGTCGAAGAGGTGATTCTTTATAAGAGTTACTGCCCTTAAATTATGCATTTGGACAAATGATCAGTTTTTGTATTATAAATTAGTGTTTTAGAATCCATTATAAAAAATGTAGATTTGGAATAACTTTTCACTTAAACCTTTACCAAAACTCAATAATGTTGCCATTTTTGTTGTTCCTTACAGTTACGTGGTCTAATATCAGTCTTTTGGACGGACCTGCGGACATCGCCAATAAAAACCTAAATGGTATAATCATATACATGTTGTGTTTCTAATGTTTCAGGAAGACATGGTTTTAATTGGGATTCTCCTTTTTAATTTACCCGGTTTTAAAATCTTCTTTGAGGGTACTCTGGCTTTCTCCCCAATAAAAACCGGATAACGTGATATAGCTGAAAAATTGTTGAAAATCGCATTAAACATCATTCAAACAAAACAAAACAAGTTCCAAATATTTTCTAACTAGGTACAAAACAGTTATTTGAGATCCCAGATAAAGATTCCTCATTTAGTCTTTATCAATTGAGAAATATAAACGCTTTTCCTCTTGACAATGAGACGTTGAGGCAAAATAAAATATGACTTTACAGAATTGAAACATGGACAGTGGTTAACAAATATTCCTCATTTTGTGCTGATTTTAATTTTGAGGTAACCATGACAAATCCTTGTTTCTGATTGGCTAAAATTAAAATAATCTGTCTTCTAAAACTACAGGGCATGCTAGATTTGTAAGGTATTCAAAGTCCTCTACTTTTCCTTATTTTTTGCAGATCATACTTTAAACATTGCCATTATGAGAAATCCTTGATTTATTTCCTGAAATTTTATACCCAAACCCTGGGTTTTTTGTGATACCCTCGAATGGATATGAGTGTCTGTCCGTCCGTTCATCTGTCTGTGCCTTAGTGGTTTCCATGTGATAACTTGAAAATGCGTCAACAGATTTTATTTAAACTTGCACCATTATTGAATACCTTAAAATGAAGATCAACTTTAATTTTGAGCACAATCTTTTCGACTTGCGCCAATTCAAGTTTTTTTGGTCAACAGTTAGTGGTTTTCAGATGATAACTTGAAACTGCATTAACATGTTTTGATTAAACTGTGCACATCTATTCAATACCATAAAATAAAGTTCAATTTTCAGCACAATCCAATGCCCTGTCAGGATGTACCTAACACCTTTACCAGCACCTATTATCCTTTGAAGATACACATATAAGTCAAATAAAGTGTTAATTTATATTAAATTCATTTTATCAGAGGTCCCTTTAAAACTTATTTCTTTCTGATTTGCTTTGAAGATCAGAAACAATGACAGGCTTATTATGGCCAACTGTTGATAAGTAATGAGTGATACTTTATTGTCTTGAGTTTTAGACATATACACAGAGTTACTGGTTTACAGTTGAATATAGCACACTAATTAGGTAATAAAGAGAAATTAAACTTTACATAGTTTTAACATGTTTGTGATTAAATTTGCTTCTTTTAAACATGATTACATGTAATTCATAGTTTAAAACATAAATTGATAAATAAATGCCATTTTGGCTTTGTATTATTATTTTGAAAACTGAGTCCTGATATTATAATTCTTTCTACATTGATTTGTAATTCAGACTTCCCAACATTTGATAAGGTTGTTGTTGTCACAGTAGGACAGACTGCCAACCTGGAATGTAACTTTAGCCAAATTATTACAACTGTAGAATGGTTTAGATATGACAACTCTAAAACCTTATTATTACTAAGGATCTCTGATAAATACAGTGGAGGTACACCTTCTGACCCATATTTTCACATCAAGTCAGCTGTAATAGAGGATGCAGGTCGATATGTTTGTCTAGTGAAAGATGCAAATAATGAAATCCTGACATATGCATGGAAATTAAAAGTTATGCTCCAAGGTTTGTGCTTTAATCTATCAGATTGCTCAGAAATTTTAACTAAAAAAAGAGGGGACAACAGCAAAACAATCCGACACACAACACTAAAACAAAAATTGAGGTACTCAAAGCCTACTAACAGTCAAGGTGCTTTGGAAGGGGAAGCAACTTTTGATCCACATGTGGCTTCAGTTAAAATCTGGTAATTAGTCATATCCTGTAGTTGGCATAATCCAGTATGTTTAAGGAAAGCGTTTACCACAAAGTGAAGAAATCATTGGTCATTTATAAACAATAATTATGGTTGCAACTTATATAACATCTTGTTTTATTTTAAACTTTTAAGCTACAATACAAATTTTGTTTGACATGTTTAAATCTGAAGAAAGAGAAACAACTCTTAATTAAACTTGCTAAAACATAAATAATTGTGATATTTTTTACAATCTTCAAATACATGTTTAATAAAATCCAATATTATAGTGTTCTGGTATGGTATTTTTAGTTTTTTGTGAATGACTTTGTGACCTATGTGTCAGAGTGGTAGGTACAAGTATTAAGAGATCAATTGACCAATGACATGTCACCACAGAACATTTTGAACCCACCTTTGGGTAAGGTGTGATGGACTTTTGAGTTTTCCGGTCTTCTTGCTACCAGATATTCGAGTTTCCTTGCAAATGAAACTGTTATCAGTTTTTTTAATTTCGTAGAGTTGCATAAACCTTTATCAAACAAAGAAATAAATAAATAAAAACTCATATTAGCATGATACAAATATCAGTATTGTTTGATACTATATTTCAATAATTAAAACTAGACTGGAATACTAAAAAGAAAATTTAGGAAGAACACTTATGTTTTTATTCAATGTGTACATGTGGAGTGTTCAATAGAAATTTTTACCAATAAGATAATCCAATGAAAATTGTTGTATCTGCTTGCTATGTCCTTACAAATGAATTATCTATGACATATTTTCTTTGGATAGTCAATGATCCAATTAAAAATGTGTATTTACGATTTCATCTTGAAAAATGATGGTGAATAAAGGGAAGTAATCAAATTTGTAATCAATGTTATTTTTGTACTATAGGATATTCAAATTTATTTACCACACCGGTTATTTTATAGCATGTTTCCAAAAAGTACATAATTCTGTTTAGAATGTTTTATTTACTTCTAAAATAAGAAATCTAAATAAAATTGTATTTAATTATCTTGTAAAAAGATATGCTTTTCAAAAGCATCGATATAGTATTGTATTGGTAAATAAAATAACTGTATAACGGTTCACTTTTGAAGAAACAAACTATAGTCTAAGGGAGGCAACTGTTACAAATATATAATGACCCATAACAGGAACAAATTGTCGAATTAAATCTGGAAGGTTTCTGATAACAATAGAATTATAATAATATAAAGGATAACAATATCTAGCTTGCTTTTCCATGGTAATATTTTTTTAATTTTTTTTATATAGCTATGTCTGCTATGACATATATTTGTATAGAACAGCCAACAACTTAATGGTTCATTATTGAAGCATAATAAGCATAAGACTAATATATGCATACAAGTACATTTTAAAGGTGATTCCACTTAATAAAAAATAAATGATACATTATCTATTAAAGCAATTGATTATCAATACTACTACAGTGGTGGAATCCAAGGCGGGTGGTAAAAAACATTAGAAACAGCCTTTCAGTTGGCATTTCTACAATGTCTAATTAAATAATTTTAACACTTTTTCATAATCATGGCATTGTTGACAAAAACTGAAATTGTGTAGTGTAGAATTGTATCGGTAAAAATTTTATCCCAGCTAAGGCAATACATCCCGAAAAATTTTGATCCAGATGAATATTTTACCAAATCGACGACTCAGAAATTATGCACTTCCGAAATTCAGATTTTGACAACAATGCCATGATTACGAATAACAAGTAAAAATAACGAATTAGGTATTGTAGAAATAAAGGATCTTACATTGGTACGAGTGGAATATCAGATTTCTCCAACGAGATAATTAAATTATGGAATTTTAAGTCCAAGCCATGGCGAGGACATAAAATTCCATAATTTTACTATTGAGATTGGAGAAATCAGATAATCCAAGAGTACTAATGTAAGATTCTGTTTCTCTAATTTTGAAAAGTAGCAAATTTGCGAAATGAATTACAATTTCTCCCAACTTTAATTTTATATTGATGACTTAAATACGTGGTAAATGGGACTTCTTTGTAGCTCTGTCCATAAAAAAAGGAGCTACATTATTGTAGCTGATTAGAATCATGTGAACTATTTTCATCACATTTTTTGTCGTCTTCTTGATTGTCGGTTGGCATGGCCATAACTTTACACATAATTTTTTCTTCTCCAAAACCATTTGATCAGTTGGAACCAAACTACAATGTTTATATTTAGCAAACCCCTTAATTTAAGAACATTGTAGAAATAGTTATTTCTTAAACCTGTACATATTTCATACATAATACTAATATAAAGTTTAAACAAATAGTATCACAAATTTCATCACTACTACTTTCAGAGAAAATATACAAAGATGTGTCACGCCACAGAACAGATCCCTTGTTTGTCAAAACAGATACAGTCAGCAAGGCATTTCAGTGCCTGCAAGATCACCGAATAGTAGTCCTTACAGGTAGGGAAGGTACAGGGAAGTCTAAGTTGTGCTTAGAACTGGCATCCATGTGTGAAGACATGGACTTCTTACCGTTTGAAATAGATTTGTTAAGTGTTGATAAAAGAGAATTTGGTAATACGAAGATTTTGTACATTATAGATAATTTTAGATTTGATACACACCAAACTACTGAATTACAGAAAATATTACGTTCACTATCGTTGTCCAAAGATCAGTGGATAGTCATAACATGTAGAACTTCCGAATTGGTAATTATATTCAAAGATGCTTTAAAGGAAATTGACACGTTTAAAAATGAATATTTAGTGAATTTGGATAAAAGCATGACAGAAAAGGAAAAGAGAACTATGATTGAACTATACCTCAAAGCCAATAAGGTAGAAGAAACATCAAACAAGGAAAGTAATTATTATAAGGCAGAGGTAGTGTCGGATGAAACTGTACAGGTTAAATTTGATATTGAGGCTGTACGAGAGATTATCAAGACGGAGCCATTCTATGGTTTCCCCCTAACAACTGTTCAGTTTTGTCGAGACAGGAGGAATCTGCGTTTAGGTGAAAAATATTTTACTGATCCACCAAAGACACTTGTAGATGAAATCAAAGAAATATATCGAAATGTAAAGAATGAGAACACAATTATGGCTAATCAATATACAGTTTTAGTTTATCTTGCATATGGCAAAGACTTAGTATTGTCAACAATGGACACTGAAAGATATATAAGGTTAATTCGTATTTTCCTTGGTAAAAATTTGGATGTCAGTATCAGTGAAATAGCTGATGCTGCAAACAGTATGATAGGAAAGTATATTTCATTTGAAGAGGGAAGGTATGCATTGATACATCCTTATATATCTAAGGCTGTGTTATTGTCCTCTGAATATTGTGTTGATAGTTTCCTCATTCAAAATGGACTTTTTAGGGAAATAAAGGAATTTGTGAGGAGTGCTTTTTATGAACCAGTTGAGGGTGAACTGATATATAGATTAGAACATAAATCTGCCCATAATTATAATCTATTCGACAGTTTATTGAGTGATGCTTGGAAAGGAATAGGTCCTCCAATGGAGGTTTATAGTTATATGTACAACCAATTTATAAAATTGCGTGACGATATCTTTATACAAGTAGTATTTGACAAGGTTAGTGATTATAATGTCACACCAGCTGCTGATGCACAAGTATGTGGTGAAAGTTCTACAGTGTCTGTACAGCAGATTGTTTCCATGCTGCATGGACTTACAGGTCACGGAACTGATACATATATTTATCAACACAAATCATTGCCCAATGTTGTCGTATCATTTGGATTGCTCTCTGCATGCACTAACGGGTATTTAAGCGATTCAGGCAAAGACACATTCAATCACCTTCTTCAAATATTCCAGAAATCATTTCAGCAGAATGTGCACATTGATAAAAGAATTGACATAAATGGAAATACATTTTTTCATTATCTGACTTGTTACAATGAGGCCGAATCGTGTTGTATTTTAGATACAGAGGGTCTGTTGTCAAAAAATAACCGGGATAAATTTGGCAAACCAAATAAAATTGGTGTAACACCACTTGAAATTGCAGCATTTATGGGAAAAGTTAATGTGTGCAAACGATTCCTAGTGAAAACCAAATATACAAATCGGATAAAAGGGCGTCTACGTAAGTTGGTAAATGATGGAATGCTTTATTTTTATGAAACTGCAAGGACTTCTCCTGAATTTGATATATCTGTCAACTTTGAAGAGGAAACAAGAAAATCGTTTATATGTGGTAGTAAGGATGACTATATCACATTACGGGATTTATTTGATCAACCACGCATAGACAAGAAGGAAATTGAGAAAACGTTTCAGGCAGTATTGAAAACACAGTTCAGTCTATGATAATATGAACTCATATGAATATAACTAGTACGTCTACTCGACACTCGTATACGAGTCAGCGCTGGGTTCATGGGTATTTTGTTATCGGATATTTAGTATGGTAACTCGGCAGTTTTTTGTTCCCTAAGAAATATAGAAAAGAAAACTGACCAAACAACAAAATCCGAAAATAAACGGACAATTACAAATCTGAATATAGACAAACATATAGCACGGCACAAAAACCAAAAGCACAAAAACAGAAAGAGAGTAACCCTTACCCAAAAACCATGTGTGCACTCAGGTGCTCCGGACGAGTAAGCACTGCCAGTCTCTAATTAGACACCCGTCGAGTTACTCATTGTCATGTCTACAAAAACTGTAATCCAGGAATAGGAAACTTTTGGAGAGATAGATACAACAAGCCCTTGTTTGAGTAATTTAGTAGTCAACAACAGTAACTACTGTGTTCCCCTCAGTCGATTTAAAATTTATAGAAATGAATTAAATATAAAAAAAACATGCCACGCTGGTTGTTGCATCCTCCCAGGTCAGGGGTTTCGAGTCCCATCATTACCCCTGACATCTTACATATATATTTTTCGGTTCTGAATTGAAGTTGCTTCTGACCTTGAGAAACACTTATCAAAATCGTTTTTACTTAATGTGCAGCCATGTCGAACGTAAACAAAAACACGTGTTATGCGAATACTTCGATAATAATGTGTGTGACTAATGATCAGTTTCTTTTATTTTCTCCTCGAATAAAAACATATTTAGGACCTTGTCAATTCAACGAAGATGAAGCTTAATTTTGTACTTGTACTCACAGGGGTTATACCTCATATACATAAACATAGCAGGTATGGTAGAATTTTTTTAGACACTATTGAATCAAATTAAAAAAAGCAATAAGTTTAATATGGTTTACAAAATAACCATGGTACCCTTAAGCCTAACACGATGTACAAATTCTGCTAATTTAAGAAAAAAATCAGTTTGCACTATAAATGGAAACTTCTTTTTATGTTATATCCATATATGTAACAAGACATTATCTATGTAATAAAGTGTCAGTATCGGACTCTTCAGGGACTTACTACTATTTGTAGAAAGAGGGGGGAGTAGGATTTTATGGAGACAAGTTTTAGTCCAGAGAAACCACACAATCAGTAATCTCAAACTGAGCAAAGAACATATAGGGAAAAAGGAAGTATTTTTAGCAGTATTCTATGTTATAGACCACACATCATTACCTACCCCTATCTACATAAAGGAAGTGGTTGGTTATTTTTACATGTACATTTTACAGATGTAAAAAAACCCAGAAATTAAAGTTGTAACCTATCTACTGTTGATTTATTTCAACAAAATATTGACTTGTATATATCGAAGCATTACTTGTGTATACACTGACTAGATAATCCTGCCTCGTCCCCCAAAGAAAAACTGGATATCATTATATTGCTTACAAATGATAAAAGTGGCATATAATTCCATTTTAAACAAGCAAAATGTATGCGATCAAATGATAAAAGTTATTTTCAAAAGTATAATTCAGCTTCTGCTGTTATAAATAGAGGGATCAATGCAATACGACACTAGAAAGTTAGCGTTTGTAATTCTTTTCATAAATTTAAATATTATTGTACATGCTAAATTGTATTTACCTCCGACAAGTTTCAACTAGTCATCGAACATGTAGTTTAATTTTAGACCTTTTTCGGCCTGTACCATAACAAGTTAAACTAAATAAAGCTAAATAAAAGTCTCGTTCAGTGTCATAACTAAGCTGTCACATGTTGATTTAAGCTGCATACATGTACAAGAATCACAGCTTATTTTAAGAGAATTTATCATTTTAACTAAAAGGAGAACTACATAGTTTGTCGTGTATTTAATGGCAACCCCCTCAGCAATAAGGCAGTTTGCCCTGATTTTAATTCTTATGTCTTGCATACTTATTGACTGATTAAAACAAGTGCCTTGTCATAGTCCAAAAATTGGACTTGCAGTTTTGCATTTATTCCTTTAAACTAAGCAGTAATGAAGTAAAACCTAAGATTTATGTGTACTAGTACATGTTCAGTACCAAAACATGACCATATACTTGTAGAGAAAAACTACACTATATTGATGGGAAAAGTCGCTTGAAAATATACATGTATCTTGTATCAACAAATTTATTATGCAAAATCAAGACTATCAATATATTTCTTAAAACCCAAATTTGGAGCCCAAACTAAATGTATTTTTCAATTGTAGTTAAGTTACATGTACTGATGTAGGTTTGCAATCTTATTAAACTTTCATTTTACCAAAATGGTACATAATTTTGTTAATTGGGTCCTAGAACCTTAATAAGCAGATATTCAAACATCAACCTTTAATTGTGGTCTGTATTTAGCATACCAGTACTTATAAATTATTTTTAGATACAATTATGTAGCTTATGTGACAATATATGATCTAATAAGAGGTTCCATTTCCCCAAATGAAGCAGCTGGTTGTGATTCAGCACCCAAGGGTTTAAAAATATCTTGCAGAGTAGTTTAGGTAGTTGGTCATCTACTATTGATCACTATTACGGATGGGGCCTAGCTGCTGGCAGGGTGCGCTTAACTCCTATCTTTATTGACAATGATTGCAAGTTTTCTTACCGAAACATACTCCTTTGTCTAAAAAATACATGACTTGTCAAGAACTTCTAGTGGTATGTAAACATTTTCCTTGACCGATTTTAGCATGACAGTGTCATTGACACTTGCAATTTTACACAGAATATGAGATAGAGGCACTGATAGTAGAAATTTTTCCGCTGGAACTTTGTTTTAATTTTTTATAATGAGAAATACATGATTTGAAAGAAATACACGTACACATGGTTCATAAACCTTTTTTTTTGTCTTAAAATACATTACTTTTATCATAATTTTGTGATTTAATTATTTTTCTAGGCCTTGAATTTGTTTTTGTTAGCTCACCTGGACCGATAGCTTTTGCTATCACTTGGCGTCCGTCGTCCGTCGTCCATCGTAAACTTTTTCAAAAATCGTCTCCTCTGGAACAACTAGGCCAATTTTTTTCAAACTTAGCCACAATCATCCTTAGGGTTCCTAGTTTCATGTTTGTACCCAGGGTGTTGATCAACAAACAAATATGGACGCTGTTACTAAAAATAGAACATGCGGATCAACACAGGTTTTTGATCATTATCTAAAAAACTATAATAGCTATAGAGAAAATAGTTACTTCAAATTGATCAGCACATTAAGGTCTACAATAGTTGCTATTAGTGCGAAGTTGTGTAATGGCGTCTTGTAGGAGTTATTGTCCTTTTTTGACGATTTTTGACAAAATTTTTGGTATTTACAATATAACCTGAAACCTATACGAGGTAGAGTGAAACTGTAAATGGCAAAAATGATCAGCAATAAAGACCCTACAATTCAGTTGATTGGTCTGAAATTGTCAGACAACTCCCAAGTTATTGCCCATAAATGACAATTTTTTAAGAAATTTTCCGGTTTTGTCCTGTAACTTAAAAACTAACTGCTAGAGTAAAACTGTTAATAGCAAAAATGATCAGCAATACAAGCCCTACAAATTACTATTTAAGTTTGAAATTGTCAGATGACTCCTTATAGGAGTTATTGTCCTTAAATTGCAATTTTTTATGAAATTTTCCGTTTGTCCTGTAACTTAAAAACCATAACAGCTAGAGTGAAATAATAAAAAAGGCAAAAATGATCAGCAAAAAAAGCCCTACAATTCATTTAATTGGTCTGAAATTGTCAGATGACTCCTTATAGTGGTTATTGCCCTAAAATGACAATTTGTTATGAAATTTTCTTTTTTTGTCATGTAACTTGAAAACTATAGTAGCTAGATTAAAACTGTAAATTGCACAAATGATCAGCAATAGAAGCCCTACAAATGATTGCTTAGTCCAAAATTGCAAGATGACTCTTTATAGGAGTTATTGCCCTTTCATTATGAATTTGGACAAATGAACAGTTTTTTAATTATAAATTAGTCTATAACACACCTATTTGTAGAGTAAAACTGTAAATTTCTAAAGTACCCTAAAGGACAATGCCTAAAAACCATTTAATTTTCAGAAATTGTAGATGGCACCTTATAGGAGTTATTGTATTTAACAAATTTTTTGAAGAAATGTTTTAGTTTTTGCACAGTAACTTAAAAGCTATTACAACTAGACTGAAACTGTTAATTTCAAAAATTTAAATATAGTTTAAGTCATTTGGAGTCCAGGTGAGCGATTACAGGCTCCTGGGAGCCTCTAGTTTAAATTCCATGACTTTTCTAGGATTTCCTGACGCGTTAGAACCGTGTCGAAGGTTGGGAGTTTTCCTGGTACACCGACTTCATCCCCAAAACACTACATGCCGTGATATAGCTGATATACTGCACAGATCTCTTCCCTTTTGCTTTAACCTGGCATTTTGGGGTATTCGTATGCAAATTGATATCATATACTATGTTGGAAGGGTTGGTCTAAAACACGGAAGTGAGAACAACCGGAAGCATAAAACACATATTGTTTGTTCATAGATTTGGACGGGTGAACATAAAATAAAAATTTAAAATGCCTCTGGAAGGTTTTAAATAGATCTTTATGAAGATGTATAGTTGCATGCAATTATTAATAAAGTACATTAAATTGTCAGGTTGGAACTTGTATTTCTCCGAAATGCTTCTACTCAGTCAAATAATTGATAGTGTTTGGTAAAGGTTATTCATTTAGCTTCAAAATGATATATAGTTTAAATAATAGAATTGAAAGAATAGTATAGAATAGTTCGTCAGAAGCATGCTTTGTTGGAAAAGTAAAACTTAGAATTTTCAACTTGGAACTCTAATTTCTCAAAAACCTAACAACCCGATCAAAATTTGATAAGGGCCCCTTGTTCGCCTTGGAATTGGCTACAAATTGATATTTGATCAACGACAAAGTATAAAAAAGTTGACAGGAAGCGTCCCTTGTGGCGCAAAAGCTCATCAAACTATTTTTGTCCTAATTAAAGTTTGATTACACAGGTAAATTGATTGGTGTGTTATAATTAAACATCATATATGATAATGGAGGTCTCCTTTTGTACTTAAACATTATGACAAATTTTTTAAGTCGGCAATTCAAAATCATTCCGGAAAATGGATCATAAATAAATATCCAGGCATGTTCGACCCTTCTGGTGTAACAAACAAACTTTGAGAAAGCACGAGTGCTGTTTTAAAAAGAGAAATTGATTGGAAAGAGTTACCGATAGATCTTTGGCTTTGGGTTTCTATTACATACACCATTTTGAAAATGTTGAAATTTTAAGAGGCCGTTCAGGTATGTATGGGAAATTATCATTTAAAATCGGAGTGTCGAAGGGCTTTTATTCCTCCTTCAGATATGATCCTACCAAAAAATAGTTTGTCCCGATGATATTAAAGAATATTTAAAAAATGAAAATAATTTGCAAGATGACACGTATGAAACATCAAAGGTTATTGACCAAACAGATGAAGAGGCAGGCTGTAATAACAACTAAATTTGGTGTTAAAAAAGATAACCGATATTTTGAGATTATGTCCACAGCATATGGCTTGTATTGTTCCAGGAAGAAAAATATTGTGTGCACATATACAATTTGACCAAAAGTACATGAAGGAACATTAAGTCGCTTTTGTTGTTTGTAAAGGGCACATTTTAAGCAAATGTCTAAAAATATAGTTGGCTTTGATCTATTTATAGCCCCCCCCCCCCCCCCCCCCGAGACCTTTTAAATTTTTATTCTATGTTAACTCGTTCAAAAGTTATGAACAAAAATATATGTGTTTTATGCTTCCGGTTTTTATACTTCCGCGTTTTATACCAACCCATATAACAATAGTTCCCTGCTTTCATCGCTCATACAGCTTCTTTTTGAGTTCCGGAGGGACTCTGTCTAAAATTTCGTAAAAAAATCCACGATACTGGGGGCAGAAATGTTTTGTTTACATGTAACAGTAGGCGACAGTTCCGATAAATTTCATTGGCTGATTTTAACTCTGGTCACCACCAGATGGCGACACTCCGACCCCAAAAATCTATATCATTTAGGTGTAGGACCACCAAATACCGGGAACGAGTCCTGAGGATGTAAAAGGAGTGCTATTTAAAAAAAAAGCTGCTCACTGTTATAATTATAACTTTTGAACCATAATAGATCTTGGAACAAACTTGAAATTTTTGGAAAGCTGAATAATTCCGAAACCACGAGGATAAAGTTTAACTGATGTGTACCAAAGATAAAAATTATATGAGTCATTGGACGACATGCACTTTTGGGGACTAAACTTGAAAGTGAAAGTAGATTTTTTTTCACCGTGTTGACTTTCGGTTGGTCGTTCATTCTTATATGCAATGAAACTGGTGCTGAAATTTTGAGAGAATACTTAAGGGTAACATGTTGTCATGTGACAGGAATATTTCTTGATTTGAAACAAAGGTAAAATGTTCATAAAAAATCAAAATCAACTAATTTTATATAGCCGCAGAGGCGATAAACAATGGTGGTCTTACCCCTGATGATGTCAGGAGTGATGATGCAGCGAACGTGGACTCGGAACCCCTGTCGGGGAGGATGTGGTTGTTGCTGATAAAGTAAGACAAAAAACATTGTTGATTTTTTTCAATTATTATTTCTTCCTTTATGCTGTATGCTTTACAGAGAAACAAAAATTAAGAATAGTTATTCCATTGACATAATGATATATATCTAAGTGCAGTATAATTCAAAATTACTCCCTGATATTTATTGTATTGAAAACTCCCGACATCCGGAAGGAAAACTAACAGTCCTTTCAATTAAGATTGGGTCGAGAATACCCTGCCCTATTCACTCTTTCACCGAGGTCTGCACTCTTCGTATTGGGCATAGGCATGTCAAACAAAAAATTATCAAGATACATAAAGTGGACAAAATTGAATAACTTAATGCTTATATTAATAATAGCTCTAGAAGTGTTCGATATAAGATTGCAATTAAATGCTTTTTGAGTTCATTTTAATCAATGTATTTCGCTTGAGATCTCTCTTGTGATCAGTAGAACCTTCAAAGTATCTTGTATCGTTCATTTTATGACTGATAGTGAGTATTATATTTGTAAAGTTGTGCTAAATACTATTGATGAATTGATTGATAGATCTTGCAGCGAACAGTTTTTCCTCTTATTTTACGGTAATATTAACAATGAATCAGATAGGGAAATGGAGTTTACCGATGTGCATAACAGAGGTTTGACTGCCACTAGTAAAGTTTGGAGAGTTTGGTGGGGCCTTTAGTAGGCACTTAAAAGTTAAGCATCATGGTCAGCTGCAAGGTTAACCGTCTTAAAACCTGACAACGTATATCTGGACATACTTCGTCATCTGTTAAAAGATTTTATCTATCGAGTCCTGAAAATTATCCGGTACCCATAAATAATTGGGGATATCGGTGGCATAAAAGCGTCAAATAGTTAAGGTCCTATGATCATTTTTAGTTTAGGACGTACTTTGTAAAATGAAAATACATGTAAAATGAAATAAAACAAGGCCTATAGTAACATGTTACTGTTTTTCAACCTTTTATTAAAATTTAGCATTATAACACATGTGATTATGATTTCCATATCTGATTCGTACTACTCAAACTGCAGCCCTTACAGTTTTTATAAGTGTGTTCGTTAGTAAAACGTGACCAAATTGCAGTTTGTTCGTAAAATTATTGTTAAAAATACGAAAATAAATAGTTCGGAACTACTTACTCTTTTTAAAAAAGAGAAAACGTTACACACCTGTTTGATAAGCGAAGTAATGGGACATTTTATGCACATACTTAGTAAGTGTAAATGTAGACTAACATGAAAGTAAATTGGAAGATCGTGAGGCATTATAAACAAATCCACAAACAGATAACAGACGATTTAGCAACACAAAATCACTTGAATAAATGGGGGTATCAAGTGATGCGCAAGGGTAATCATTTCCTGCTTCACTATTACCATGATCCGTCTTGTATGTGTGGTCCTATAGTTCGAGGTCACAAACGATAGGAGAGTACAGTAATTTCCCCAAGAATATCGGTCTTTATTTGCCTATAACGATCAAGTCGAGATAAGACAACAAGACAATTCACGTAGAATCAACAAAATAAAATCTTAATACTGTTGTGTCATGAACTGAAAATGGAAATTTTGATTAGAACATTAAATTTATAAGCCAAAAACCATGAACATCGTTTCTTACTAATCTCGTTACATAACATATATTAGAAAAATAGAAAAGGAACACGACCGAACAACAAGAGTCAAAAGTTAAGGGACAATTACAAATTCAGATTTAGACAAACATTCTACGCAAAACAAAAACCAAAAACACAAAAACAAAGTGAATGGCTACACTCAGGTGCTCCGGACGAGTTGGCAGTGCCTGCCTCTAAATATACACCCGTCGAGTTAATCATTGCCATGTCAAAAGTCTAAACAAGGACTTGCTCGGCGAAAATGTCCGAACGCGTATTTTAGAAATATATTTTAAGTAGTTTAGTTTTCAACAGCAGTGATCAGTCTAGAAAATCGGAATACCGATGGCAGCAACTATAATAAGATATAAATAGTGACATATACACCCTACGCTGCAGCTGCTGGAATGTTGGTATAGTTTAAAGAGAAGTTAACAATTTAAAATAAAGTCATCACGTTTGTCGTAGAGTCTAGTTTGCAGTTTTCTTCGAGTCTATTTCTAGAAATAGGTTTAAGTAAGAGACCGAACTCAGTGGTGGTTTCTTTAATTAATTTCAAGCTTGCTGGGTAAACTGAATGCAAAAAAACCCCCAGATTTAGCTTTGTTGAGTGACAAAGCATCATAATTATATCGGAATGTGAAATTTAAGGTCTAGGACAGTGTCTGTATTTTCTTCTTCGACAGATCTTCTAGAAACTTTGCGTGCGCCACAAGAGTACAAAACAGGTCTGCGAGGGGAGGGACACATTAGAACCCAACTGTCTGTTGAAAAACGTGTCATTCAAGCATGACGAATATGTTGTCAGTCAGAAAATATAACAATTGCTTTTATATATACATATTTTCATGTTTGCCTGTTTGTTATGTCGCGTCTTCCAAAAAAATTAAAATTTACAACATTTATTTTTATTAATTTTTAAAATTTGTTACTTTAAACTTGTTGATTTCACATAGTTATAAGGTTGTTCGTATTTCGCGCACTATCACGTAATGCCTACACAATGACTGTAAATACCTTGCATCACAAGTTAGATATCAAATCGTCAATTTATAATACAGTATGCAAAGTCAGCATTATTTGCAACATATTTCCCTTACTGTTGAACAAACTGTATTCAAAAGTTTTCCGCGGAGCAAGTAAATGCCCTAAACGGATTATACTTCCGCGCAACGTGTATAATTAGTACATAACACATATGAATGAACGTTTTTCATTTATCAATTTGCCTTGGCTTTTTAACAGTATTGGCTTGATCTTGGCAACGGTAGCCTATACATAGCCACGGGAACTGTGCTAGATTTCTCTCAAGTAATGTACTAAAGTTAATCCCGAGGGTTCATGTGAGCTATTGTCATCACTGCGTCCGATGTCGTTTTAACAATTGTATCTTTTCTGAAAGCACTTTGACAATCGAAATCAACATTTAAAGAATGTTCATTGGATGGACCTTTACGTAGATTTAGTTTTTTATTGACATTTGAAAACTAATATGGCCGCAACCGTGGGACTTAAGTTAAAATAGGACTACAGACAAAAAAGTTAAAAAAGACTTCTTCTTTGAAACGGTTAACAAATGGAAACAAAATTTACTACCGGTATCAATATTGTTGGATGGTTCTCTATAAAGTTAGTTTTTTACATGCCAATCGAAAATTCAAAATGACCACCAAGACTGGACTTACCATAGGACCGAAGTTATGAGGAATATTTGTGGGATGGTCCTCTACAAATTATTTTATGCAAGTAACGCAGTTAAAATGGCCACCATTACCATTTCAGGCTAAGTTGAAAAGAGTAACAGAGGACTTTTTTCAAATGCTATCTATTCTGAAACTAGCTGCAAAGGTAATTCAAGCCATATGTAAATGTTCATTAGAGGATTTTCTGAAAAGTTTATCTTTGCTTATTTGGTCAAAAAGGCATGATAGCTGTAATTGTAGGAAATCAATTTAACGTTTATATAAACCTATAGGCAATGTTTAAATTGCTCTTTCTATTGAACCAGTTGAAACTAAACAGCAAGATAAATTGGATGGTCTCAACAAACATAATGTTATTTAATGCCAGTAGAAAATACCAACCTCATTGCATATAAAATCAGGTGAGTTATATAGGTTCTTGAGAGCCTCTAGTTATTGGTCGTTTCAGCAAAATTTAGCTCCCTTTAAATTTTGTCCCAAGAAATGTTTATGATGAACAGCAGGGGCAAAAGGTTCGGAAATGACGTTTAAAAGTTTAATCATTCAGTTACTATTCGTTTAATATTATCCCGGTCTTGGACATGGTTTATTAAATCACATTCATGACTTAGGATTTATAATCCATGAGCTGAAGGCGAATTTTATATTCCATGATCTGAAGTCAAATGGAATAGTACAGAACAGAACATAACAGATTTTTATTTACCAATTAAAGGTGCCCGTTAGAAGCAGAATCAATTACAATTGCAACGGGTCTGGGGAGCGCAGCGCCCTGGTGGGGGAGTAGGGATACGAAGCCCCCAGAAACTTGTGAGATTTAAGCAATTGATAGAGTTTGAGGACTACAATTTTTAACTCACTCTCGCTAGCTCTTATTTTTCTCTCTCTGAATTTCCTCTTTTTTTCGCTCACTTTCTATTTATTTTCCCTTTTTAGGGTGTGGGCAAACGTCCCCTCCGTTCCCATCTGGACTTGGCTATTTATTCCTCTACAACCGTATTCATAAAGTATATTTGTATCGCGTTTAGGGTCCATTGGAAGACGAATGATCATGGCCTTTTTCGATTGCAAAATTTATGTAGCAATTATCTAAACCGAACGTGTTTTTAAAAGACGTCTTTTAGCAACTTGAACGTGTGTCAAGTCCCCAAAAGACAACAAACTAACTGCATCATCATGCCATAATCCATCATTCTTCAGACGTTGTATGAAAAAGTCACATTTCATCGATATTCATTGGGATCAACTAAAACGCCAATGACTTGTTTTCTTATTTTAATTCAAGGCAATCAACGACCTCACAATAGACTGTTACATGGACTATTTCCCGTTACACATTCTTGTTGTTTTAGTAAATGGAAAACAATGTTACCACGACAGTCGTATTGTCTACCTATCAAAAGCCCCTATATCATTCAATGCATAAATTCGACGAACATACACTTCTTTCCAGAAAATAGCTAAGAAAATTGCGCTTTCTACTGAACTTATGTAGATTTAAGCTTAAATACACTATACTATTCTGAAACACAAGTGAGTCCAACTAGAAATAAATGCTATACTGGTACTTTTCATAAAATTACTATGTAAAATTTCCAATCGGCGATGTTGTTTCGCAAAAAATCCTTCCCACCCCTTCTAAGAATATGTATTGTCCCTAAACTTATACGTGCTCATTGAAATTTAAAAAAAAGTGTCATTAACATCAGCATAGACATTTGGCACTATAGTCTAATAAACGAAATAGTAATCAACATATAATTCAAAATTGCAGTTAGAGATTGGTATTTTCCTAGCTCACCACAAAATTGAACTTTACATGTACAAGCACTGGTTTATACACGTTCTCAACACAGCTGATCAAGACAATCTCTAGTTTCCACAATTTCTCATCCCTTTTCAATCAAATAATTCAATTTTTCAGTTCCTATGTCACGTTGCATATGCTGGGCTAGTTTTTTTTATATATTTGTCAGTGAACTTGGTGCATTTGTAGGTAAGCAAACAACTTTAATCCTTATAAACTGACTTCAATAACCAGTTTCATGTTTTCGCCAAGTTTTTATTCACTTTCGTTCATCAGTAGCTGGCAGCGGCCTACTACACGAATAGGCCAATCACCGGATAGGCCGATCCACGACTTCAATGGGATTTTATTGCATAGTGGGAAATGAAACATGGTTATCGCGCTTGTCCCACAATTCACTAAATAATAAATGATAAGAAAGTTTTAGAAGAATAAATTATAAGATACGGAAGTTAGTCATTTTTCCATCTTAGTTTTAAATGGACAGGCATCACAGTTTTAATACAAAGTATTTTAAATTAAAATACAAACGTCTTTGAGCAACTTAAATTCTTTTAAAACTATTAAATTATTTAATATCGGTCTATTTGACGTGTGTATCCTTTCATAACATTTGAAGACTAACATTCTGCCGCATAAAGTTAATCCAATCCACGCACAGACCATGGGTTCGTTTTGTACTCGCGTTAGGGCTATAATATTAGGGTCGCTTCTATTTTACACCAAAATGAATTGTTGTCAACGCAATAATACCTAATATTATGCTTCAGAAATTGAATCCACATATACAAACCATTATGACAATATTTATAAATGCATTTCGCACGACATTCAAGACACGCACAGGTTAATCCATGGGACGGGCATTAATATACAGTAGCATTGAAACGGTCTGGGCGTGGATTAAATATATATAACGTAATTTAAGGCCTGGACATTGTTTGTTTGCTATAATGTATTGTTACCACATGTAATTATTCTTATTCATTTGTCCTAACCCACATAATTTCTCAGGTTATAGTAACGCATTTATTTCAGTTGTATAATTACCTTATTATTTTTTCAAGGAATAGATTCCCAAATAACATTATGTGTAAGT
Organism: Limnoperna fortunei; assembly: GCA_944474755.1. Classification (NCBI taxonomy): domain Eukaryota; kingdom Metazoa; phylum Mollusca; class Bivalvia; order Mytilida; family Modiolidae; genus Limnoperna; species Limnoperna fortunei. Next base: position 6,325,549 of record OX104113.1, read on the forward strand.
TTGATTTTAGAAATACATGTAGTGACTATTAACGGTCTGTAGATTAGACCATCTAAGCAATATATCGTTCCATTAGCCCACATGTCTCAGAATTGTAGAAAGTTTATCGAGAGAGCTTGCCGTATTATTTTAATATACTAATGTTTTTATATGGTCACGTGTACATACAATTTTGTATATTATTAAATGACTTATTAAAAAGTGCTACAATAAAAAAAGAATATTTTCTGCAGTATGATCGACAATCCAAGATATAAGGGATAGATGGTGATCCGGACATTGTTAATTGTGAGAGCACATAGCCACATAATTCAGTGTTAAATTTAACTGCAAATTCAAACTTCACGAGACATGAAACTATTACATCAAAAGGTTTAAACCAATTCCATTAATGATCGGTGGATATGGGCTTTCAATAGTTACTTTTCCACAATTCACATCATATATATTTCAGATGCTATCTGCACTGAACTTGACCATTAGTGTCAGCTTGTGTTTTACAGGTCAAAATGAGAAATAATTTATTCCTTGGAAAATAAGAAAAGAACAAATAGTATGGAAATAAAATATATTGATATTACATGTTTTTTCCAGTCAAAGTAACATAAACGTAACCCAACATATTTTGTTGATTCTTTTAAAAGTAATATTTTTAATTCCAATAACATTTTCAAGAAAAAGTTTAAAATGTATTGTTAATCAAGCCAGACAATTGAAAGATTTTTTTCTGGTTAAAATATCACTTTATGCAAACTTTAAAAAATGTAACTAAAATTAAATTGATTGTAACGTAGATTAATAAATAGTATTTCTGGACATCAAGGGCACCCGCGCTTTCTCTTTAACTTTTTTTTATTTAGTTACAAATGCAGTTGCTGACTTAATACAAGATTAAACGGTGCATATTTAGTATTGGGTCTCTGTAATGAAATTTTCTGACGGCTGTCCTTAAACATCGGAATTCAAGCAACATCATTTTCAATCTGTTTACATACTTACACTATACATTGTATATACTAAACATTAAATAGTGGGACACTAAGTGACGACATTGCTTTTCTGATAATGCAAATACAAAAAGTAAAAATTCCCACAAAATAGAAATCAAAACTATATTTTAAGCTATCGTCACAAGATATCGAAGATAAAACATACATGTAAATTGAACTATGCAAAGCTGTGTTTCTGACACAGTTTCACCATTATAGTTGCCCAGATAATAGCTACCTATGAACACAAATAGTAATTATAACAAATGACATTATTAAACTAGAAAAAAATCGGTAAATGTCCTTAAAGGATAATAACTTGATTTTACCAGTTTTGTAGATTTTGTCCTTCTTATCAATTTTGCTTTTACAGTTTTTCTCTAGATTTCAACATTATAGACAAAAATCACAAATTAATATCGACTCTTGCAAAAAGTCATCTGACAACGTTTAGCAATCGACTGAAGGTAAAGCTCGGCTATCTGAACATCAATTTAACGGATAACAACGGACGCCGAGTGATGGCAGCACTAACCGTCAAGGAATTAAACATGGAATGGCAGGATGTGTTATTCACTATCGTCATATTAACACAGAATGAAAAATGAATCGTTCATACAATCCATTCAAAACAAACACCACCCTAGAACATAACATCCTATAATTCTTATATATTTATAATTAATATCTTACATTCGTATATTTCTGCTGAATGACGGGACATAATGCGAGTGTGAAAGCATTTATAAAGGATACTTAAAAATGTGTTTCTTGTAATTTCAATTATGAATCATTTCAAATACAAACAATACTCAATAGTCGTAAGGGTAAACTACATTCTTTTTCTCAGTAACAACATATCAGCGAAATGAGTAAGATCCACAGATTTGACACCAACTCCATGTCACAACACAGCTCCATCAATTTCCATCGAACAATTGACATCTTTTGTTTCCTATTCATATTTAAGAAAGAACGTCTTTACCTAGGTTTATGTTACATTTGAACAGACGTGACGTTACATATAACCCTGGTACAATAAGGACCATTTAGTATACGGAATATTGTTTTTATGCTCAGTCTTCTTTTGTTTTTAGTAATAATTGTCTCAGCAATTCGTTAAATGTATCTCTTGTCAATACCAGTTGTTCCCTTCAAACTGGCCACGTCTTCGTCTTCAGTTCGTTGTGTATATTCCTACGAGTCACGCACTTAGAATAAAATTTTATATTGGGAAAAGAATGTAAATATATAAATTCAATTTTGGAAGAATTATTAGGATTAAAAGCTTATTTTTAGGTAATATATCGATGTATGAACGAGGTCGACTCACTCATAAACAAATAAGTTTGAGAATGAGTCGACCTCGTTCATACATCGATGAATAACAGAAAATAAGCGTTTAATCCTATTAACATTTTGGGTAATTACAAAAATACTAGCAAACATATAAAGTCTTTGGAAAGTAAACGAAACACAAACGTAACTGAACGTCTAAACACATCTTGTGCTGAATGAGCATTTTGTCATTTGCCGGTTTTTGTGTTCAAAGAAAAATCCTCATAATTGTAGCTATCATTCTGCGTAAGTTTGTCAAGTAGGAAATATAATGTATTTTAATTCAGTTTAAATTTCTATATAATTACAAAAATAAACAGTCATTGGAACTATCATTTTAATATTTGACAAGTGTTTTTATAATGTTTCCAGAAGTTGACACTTATCAACTTCCCAGCATTGTACAATCCTGACAACACCCACGTTGAAAATATAATATGTATCCATAGTAACTAGAGTATGGCGTAGTTATTTCTAAAATGAAGATGACAGGGAAGAGAGAAATATACACTTGTTAAATGAATACAGGAAAACATTGTTCCTACATATCATTTTACTAGTGAAAAAACACATTTTCATATAATAAACAATAAGGAAGTACTACAAATTCGTCTGAACTCGGGAAATATGAGCCATATATAGGTATTTTTTAAATTTAATTTGAATTCGCTAAATTAATAAATTAATACATATTTGAAAATTACACGCATAATACCTTACTTGCAAAAAACATCCGCAAAACCAAGTATGGCATCAATCTACATGTATAGTCAGATGTATCATTGTATTCGTGTGTATATTTGGTAAAGGCAGTTTAGTTTTCCCGTTTACGACAAAATAAATCAGATGATTGACGTGATAGTAGAGTGAACAAATAATAATATATGTACCATTACACTGTTTAAATAGATATCTGCTATTCTTGGAAGGTGATTAACTTCTTTGCAAAGACTGTGTCTGTTGGCTTTTAAATTCCTGGAGTGTGTTGTGGTCCCATTATATTATAATGGCTTTTGCCTTTGGTGTCATACTGAAGACATTCATCATACTGTATACTGATATAACCTAGTTCATTTGTTGTAATTAGTGATGCCAATACGTGGTAATCACGTAATACGGCACATGGTTCTTCATCCTCTAAGCCGTCGCTGTCGAATTCATACTCGTCTTCATCTGTAGAAATCTATTCTTTATTATACGTTCCATAAATGTTTGTCTTTTTGTCATGCGGTACGACTTTATTCCCTGAAATAGAAAAACACATATATAAGCATCAATATTAGAGTTAGCAAAATATTTCTGCATCTATATCTGCATTTTGGTACTGACGTCAAATTAATAATACTAATTGCTATTTTACTAGTTGGTAATCGGTCAGGCAGTTTATAAAATGGTTTTTCTTCAAACTTAATGGCATTGAAACGTGTGTCAGAATTATATATAGACTGCAATGATTGTTATCATGTGAAATTACTTTTCCCACTATTTCTAAGTAACTGTAAATACATATGCTAATTTTGCAAACACAATTCAATGGAGAGAAAGCGGACTCAGAACCGCTGACTTTGGATAATGTAATATGAAAGTTTATATAAACTTTCATTGGATTTAAAACAAAATACCAAAGAAGTTACATTGAACTTCTAGTTATACACAGAATTAACGAAGAAGCACACAATAAGAAAAGTCGTAGTACAACAAAAACACACTTACGTTTTGTAATTGCTTCAAACAAGTTTCTATATTGACCCTACGACTGAATATAAAAACAACAAAGCATACCTTAGAAAAAAGTAAAATTAATAATTAATACAGGTTTACAATGTCAGATGTATGTGTGTACCTTTGTTATCATGTTTGCTTTAAAAAATATTTTACAAAATGACACACACTGGCCTCTTGATTTGTAAAACAAGTGTGATAAAGCATAACAATAAGGAAAACAAACACAATGATGTCATGAAATCAAGAAGTTTAGTAAAGAGATTAAAACAATAACAACAGTAGACAATGTATTTGATCAAATATGTTCTAATTAAAAACAATATATGTAATGTGCAAAAAACAGAATAAATGCAATACAGTCTTTTGAAATGCATGTGCCAAGTCAGGACAATTGCTGTAGCTGCTACATTGTTCTAAAATTTGCCAATATCTTGGATTTTCTTGTCTTACAGTTTCCTTGGTGTTTAGTATTTTGTTATTACAATGACAACGGATATCCGCTGGTCATGTTTGTAATGTTTAATGTTTCTCTCAGAATTTTAACTCTGGATTTCTTCATTTTAAACGTTGTGTTCACATTTAACATATCTCTTTTCCGAATCTTATGTATTTTTATTAAACATCAAAATGACAGGGTTAAGGTAGTTTGTTATATACTATAGATTAGGTGCCCGTCAACAATGAGGTTCATACCTTACTGTGAAAAAGGTGTACAGTGCTCGAAACCATTCTTAATTGAGAAGGATTGGAAGTTTTTTTATCAAAAGTTTTTTTCACCGGGTACCCTGCGCCTGTCCAAAAATGGACCCACATCTATACATGTAGCTGAAGAATAGCTAAAATTGAAGACAACATTCAAACAAACAAACAAACAATCCTTCAGAAATTTAATAAATACTTTAAGTGAAAGTTCTGAAAAATATTTGTTTATTCTGAAATGTACAGACTTTGAATTTGTACTCAACTAGTCATAATTTGTTTGAAAATTATTGAAATATTGAAATATTCTCGTCCTTTATTTTGACTGCACTTTATTTGTCTGCATGAGCCTTAATGAAATTTACATTTGACTCTCTGTCTGGGCTACCATACAAAGTCTTTAACAATCGTAACTTGTTCCGACGTTGTCTTGATATTTTTGAATTAGTCACGAACCTATATTTGGCTGAATTGTGTCATAACCCCTCGACGTACATAAAGACATTTACGCGATGTCTCACTATCATACTAATGTTTGAATAAATTTGTTTGTACAACATAATAAATATGATAAATAATCTGAAACAAAAATACAAAATATTATTTACTTTGTTTATTTTATATTGGAATTGGGGTAGTAAATAAATGCGTTCTTTACAATTACTTATGTGTATTTGATAATTGTTTGATAAATTCATTAAAACGGTTAAAAATAATTTTTATGGCATTCATTTTCAACAAAGTAAAGGATTATTGTCTTTTCCATTAGCTGACCACTTAGTAGCTTTTAAACAATCTTTAATGCTAATATTGGAAGTAAATTCAGAAAGCGTTTGTGTTATATATACATAATATTAAATTCAATTACTAAAACAAGACCGAGTCTAAACAAATTTACAAATAATTCAGACAGTGAAGACAGTGAGAAGGGTGATGTAGACGGGTCAAGATAGGTAGATTTCATCTCTAAAATTTTTTGGCCAAGCAAGACAAGGTTGAGTGCAACGTAAGGCTGGAATTAATCTATTGTGTGTGCCAACCCTCCCTTGTTTGCTAGCATTTTTTCATTGTTCTATATTTTACCTTTTTATTACGAAAATTCAGTAGAAAAATTGTAGATACGATAACCTGTCCATGTTTAATAATGTGCCTCTGTTGTTAAATTGTTACAAATCGTCCTTGACTTTGGCTACGGGAATTTTACATATATAAGTTAGCCATTTTAATTTTTATAAAGGGACCTTACGATGTTTACAAATGTTCGTCTGCTTTCGTGACGTTCGACGGTATTTGGACAAACCGCGAGACCTTTCCCGCCTTAACTTCAGACGACATCACCCGAAGGATTTCGAGTAAACAACGATCGATTGTTCCTAAAGTACATTTCCGTTCTAATTACGGTCTAAATTTAATATGGAAAATCGCCCCTTCAAAATTTAAAAACTGGCATATTTCAAAACGCTGAATTTCTCGAGGAAATGATTGATTTTAAAAGTCCCCTTCTTGATCCACAAAAGGAGCATAAGCTGAACCATACGCGGTAAGCAGTTTTTATTTGTAGAGCAACAAGCACTCTACGCCTCACGTCAACACTTACTAAAATTTACTGACATATTGATACTTATCGAATAAAATCTGTAAAATTCCATTCAAAACCTAAACGTGCGAGGCGTATACCTGTTTCTTCTGTTAAAAATTCGAAGTGGTGCGTAAAAGACAAGTTTTAATACCAAAATTAGCAACGGTTTTTTTGTCATTTTGTCATTTTGAATCTGACCACCAAACAACGTTCGTTTACAAACAAAGACGAAAATTGAATAAATCCTGCCCTTTAGTTACACTAGTAACCATGACAACCAACAGAGCAATTGCTGCAATTGAATTGATCATGGGCGTCAAGGTACTTGATTACTGATAGCCTTTGTATCCTTCACAAGTGTTGACATATTACCACATAATAGAGTGATGAAAGGCCATTTTTGTACAAAATATTTATTTGCTTGACATTCGTTATACATTAACTATAGATTTATTTATCGTTTAAGAATTTTATTTGGTATTTTATCAAAATCCTCACAAATAATCTTGGATATTTGTTTACTTGCAATAATAATAATACATTATTTTATATGACTACTCTTATAAACTTATTTTACTGACAAACATATAAACTGTGTAGGAAAAGCCTCAAGTTCGACTGTAGGTATAAAAATTTGATGCACGTAATGAGAATCAATAATTAATTTCACTACACTTTTTAAATCTAGTTGATAACACCGCTTCCCCATTTATTAGACTTATACTGTAGAACTGAAGTGTCATTGAATTCAGTTCAGTGGCGATGAGGATAAGACATGGATACCCTCAAAAATTCATGTTTTACTATAGAACACCACAAACATCTTTCAAAATGTAAAATATTAGAACTATATGAGAAAAATTCTTTGAAAGTTTTATAAAATTAAATTGGTATTGATGAATAACGGATAATCTCAGTGACACACTCAGCGAAAAATATTTATCTCGGAACACCAGTAAATGGCAAGGTTGTCCTTTAGTGTTCCTCTGTTTCATGTTTACAAATGGGTCGCAGCATGTTTCTCAGACCCAATGACACAACAAGTGTATGGACGATCACATATTTTCTATGTGTACCATATATAAATCTCGATTTCCTCATTTACATTCCATGATATTCAATGTAACGGGAAACTACATCTATATGGTATTATGTTAGTTAATATTATCGCAATCTTTTTTTAACTGTTGCTTTTCAGTAATTGCTTAAATTGGAGAACATGCATGCCGAATAGAATGGTATGTTATTGTTTTAACTGAGACACTCAGAACACAATAACAAATACGTATGTAAAGGTGACACTGATATTTAAAAAAATATTTAGAAAATATTCTAATAAAATTCTATAATATTGCAAACAAATACTAAAATATGATGATTCAAATAATTAATTATTCCGTATATAATGTTTTCATTTTTAAAACAGTTTTCAAAGGATTTCTCAATGTATCCCTCCAGCGAAAGTGTATGGCAGCACTTAAATTTCGGCGATGTGTGTCGCTTTAACGCATATTAATTTAGTTGAAACCCACTGTATTTTATTATTCAGGAGTCATTTGTTTAGAGCAATAAATGCATGATATATAAACAGTAGTTTAGCCTTAGGTTAATTCTTTACATTGCTGAATGAAAGAAAGACGTCGAAATTTGCGTGGTAGACTGTAATTTGTAATTTAAATCATTCTAAGTTCAAACCACACAATGAACAAGATTTCGTGTATCAAGTGACAGCACTGGCAGCATAACACCTGTGACACAGACATTTCTGGAGCCGACTACAGACAATCTCTAAGCGGAAGACTATATATCGTTATGGTCCATTTTGTTGTAATTGTTTGATTAGTTGTGTTTAAATTGATAAATTTGCATTGATATCAATAAATTATAAATAAACGGTAAATAATTTTGCTTCTTGACAAGAAGTGAATAAATATCTACATTAAGACATAATTATACTATATGCCACACCCCCTACGACAAATCGCTAGCATTTTGTTATTATTCCATATTTTACCTTTTTCATACAAAAATCCGTGCTGTTTCGATGCAATAAATCGACTTTTAGTGCAGGAGTTTTACATAACAAGTCAGTTATTTTTGTTTCTAAAGGGACCTTGTGTTGTTTACAAAAGTTCCTCTGCTTCCGTGACGTTCAATGGTTTTCGGAAAAACCACGAGACTTTTCCCGCCTTAACTGCAGACGACATTACCCTATGAATTTTTAATATATATCAATTTTTCCTAATGTACACTTCCGTATAATAGATCAAATTTTACTATGAAAAATCCCCTTATCAAAATGAAACACTCGCCATATTTCAAAACGCTTTATATCTCGCGGAAATAATTTTTTCACGCAAAAAACCCTCACAAAAATATCTTTACTTAGAGTATAGATGCATGTTTTAAATGATAATTAATTTTGAACACAACATTCCATAAAATATGACAATAAAAGATGCACAGTTAAGATCTTACAAAAAAGAGTCTGCAATCTCAATTGTCATGTGTCCTATTTTATTTCATCAAATAAACATAAATAAGACATTATAATACATACTTTCAACATATAACACTTAATAAACAAACAATACATTGTCACATATATAATTATGTTTTAATAGTACCAAAAATGAACAACAGGCACTGCTTACTCGTCCGGAGCACCTGAATGCACCCATTGTTTTATTGGGTTCGGGTTACACTCTTTCTGTTTTTTGTGTTTTTGGTTTTTGTGTTGCGTTTTGTCTATATCCGGATTTGTAACTGTCCCTTGACTTTTGGCTCTTGTTGTTCGGTCGGTTTTCTTTGCTAATTTTTTTTTCCTACTACCTAAGTGACCAGATCCTGAAGTGACAAAAATTCTCGTGAGAGATTTAAACTAGAGAAAAACTTTTCTTTAGCTAGAACTGAAATTTTGTCTGTGTCTTATTTACATTAAACCATTAATAAGTTCTACAGAATTTATTTCAAATATTTAATATAGATCCTTGGTACCCCCTTGTGCATGTAGGCCCAAATGTTAATAATATTGTTAATTTTAATTCGTTGGAAACTGAATGTGGAAAACATCATTGGCTGACAATTTGTATATCAACATCTCATGTGGCAAAAAGTCAAACGCCGTAGACAGATCCAAAAGAACAGCCACAATGTGCCATATTTTTTTTGTTTAAATCAGATCTGTAAGTCTTAGCAGTGTAGTTTAACATCAGTATGTTTTCAGAATGCACATATATATCAGTAAAAATACCATTAAAATAAGTTTAGCCAGTTGAATTTCTAAAACATTTTCATTTTGTTTGAAAAAATTCAAAACACTAAACAAGTATGTTATTTAACTGTTCCATAATAATTGTTTTATCCTAATAAAATCAGTTCCTAAAAAAATTGCAGGAAAGGTAAAAAAATGCTATTTTTCCCATGGAGGGTACATTTTACTGATTCTACAAAGCCCGAAATAATCATTACGCGGGTTTATGCGTCTGCGTGATCGAGTCACTATTTCCCCTCCCCCGAGGAAAAACCACAGGTACTTCACAGGGGCTTGTAAAAATCGATTTACTTGCGCTTTTGAATGATACTGGGTTCGTTTTTGTAATAGTGTGGGAAATGGGTTCGATTTTGTTATAGTGTAGTAGCTCCCACCCCATAATAAAATCGACCCATTATCAGTCGAAAGCTCAAATAAATATATTTCTATTTCGGGTAAAATGGGGTTTTACCTAAGTTACTACATATACATTATAAATAACTTGTTTGGTCAGTTTTGAAGTTGTTTTGTCAGTTCTATAATAAAGTGTGGGTAGAATACCCGCTTTTACAGTGCACGATTTGCATAATATGGACGGGCACGGACTGATATAAATAGTGTTGACGGGTATTCCGGGTATCGACGCTTGCACACACCGATCAACCGACTTATATCATTTTGGTGAGAAGTAGTATGACACAATGAAAAAAGATATAAACATGTTAGAAGCGATGAAAACGTAGGTCAGTTTTTCCAATTTTTTTATGTTTTAAATTTAATGTAGCAAATAAAATATATTAAAACACGATTTAGCATAGATTTTGCAATAGATATATTCAGTCCTTTAATCTCTTGCTTTTATTTGTGTCCAACTTATCTCATAAAATAAACGAAAAAATGCATATATAGTTATATAAATGCTAAAATGACCTTTCATGATATAATTTTATTTCAAATCGGCCGTTTAAATATAAAGAATATTCCTTTAGCTTTCGCTTGTTGCCAAAAATGTATCTTTAACATAATGCATTAACAATATTAATTTGATTTAATTGCACTGTCAGAGAAATTACAATACGATGTAAATCAGTTCAATAATGTGATTAAAACAAGAAATATGACTTTGTATAAGCTATTAAATTCTGCTAACCGATTGAATAAGTATGCACTTTAAGAGTTCGTAACGTAATAATATATGTAACTTTTTTATTTTCTTGTCAATATCAAGCATGAAGAGGAGGATGGGGAAAATTAATTTTGATTACTGTGCATAAAATATACAATGAACAATTTGCGGCACACAATAACATTTGCAGAAAAGCTTTCAAACTATACTTTGTATTTGTATGCAACTCTTATTTTATTATCTATACCAAACGAAGATAAATGGGAGACATATTGCTTTTGTCTGGTAATTTAAATCATCTTCTTTTTCTTTTCTTCTCCTTTAAGGCTGATATTTTCAGCCAAATTTATTTGACACTGCAAATTGCATAATAATACACGTTTAGGATATGCAAGATAGCTTTATCTAGTGTTACATTTCACTTTTCATTTTTAGGAGGTTTTTATTGGGTTTTTGGTAAAAGAGGCAAAAGAAGGTCGACATATTGTTGTGTGTCCGTCCGTGCAGCCATTGCAAATGTTGTCCGGGATATAATATTTTATCCTTTTAGGTAGGCTTTTTGCTATTTGGCATGTGGGTAGATTATAACTAATCGATGTGTCGCATGCCATAGGTGTTGACATTTAATTTGAAATTTGACCCCGAAGGTCACATCATTGCCTTTTGAGTGACTGCTTCGTGTCCGGGATGTTTAACTTCGAAATTTGACCACCCCCCACCCAGGATAACATCAATGCCATTTTAGTCATTGCTTCGCGCCCGGTTATAACTTAAAATAATTGTTTGACTGTTTGTTTGCTTGTATGAATAGTTTTTAATGCCTTTCAGCAATTTATCAGCTGTATGATGTCTTTATTGGGAGTGGAAGCCTGAGTACCCAGAGAAGACCCCGACCTTCGGTGAAATAGGCAAAGCTTCTTATATTTGCCATATGGGTAGATAATTACTAGACAATGGGTCTCCTATCATGGTTATGGACCTTTTGTTTTGATTGACAAATAAGTACCAGGGTTTTAAATCGAATACAATCCATTAGTATAAACCATAATATGAAATATCCAACCAGTACGATAAACGAAACACGAGCAACGTTTGACGAAGTTCAATACGTATAAGCTGCAAGCATGAAGTAGAAGGTCGACAGTGAGATTTGTGCAGAACTTACTGCCTATTAGTACAAATCGCAAAATATCGAACCGTTCTAATTTCCAGAAAGGGTTAAATGTTGAACTAAAATCATTGTAATGCACATCGGCCAACAAGAAGGTTCTGTCGAATAATAGCCTATAACGTACTATTCGTTTGTACGAAAGCCCAGAAGGCTCATTCGATATTCGAAATTCGAGATTCAAGATTCGAAACACGAAATTCGAGATTCGAAATTCGAGATTCGAGATTCGAAACTCGAGATTCGAGATTCGAAATTCGAAATTCAATATAGTTATAACCAATCAGGTTGTGTGTAACATAATCGTCTAACAATCAGAATAGTTCTTTAAATGTATCCACGTGCTATTATGTTTATTTGGTGTTTTAACCGTCGACATATTTGTCAAAGAATAATTTGTTCAACATGGCTTTGTTAAAAAAAATCAAATTTATAAGCATTATTTGTTATTTTATCAAATTAATTCATTTCACATTAACATCTTGATTTTTTACAAATCAAGAAACAAGAATGTACATGTAACACGGAATTCAACAAAACTTGGTGTGTAGGAAGTACACCATATGTAGTTGTGCATGTTACCAGAGCATTTTGGTCCTCAAATTTTGTTTGGGGGCTATCAGGGGTGGATCTAGAGGGGGCCCTCCCTTTTGACGGAAAAATTTGGTTGGATAAATAGGAAATCATTAAAGCATGACCAAAGTGGGCCCCCTTTGGCCAGTCAGTGATCCCCCCCATTTTGAAATTTCTGGATCCGCCACTGGCTTATTTTGGCCCTTTGAACTTAGAAATGTGCTGAAAATACACATTAATTATCTTGTCAGCACAAATCCTCTGAAACTATTCAGTACTATACAAAATTTTATGAAACTTGGCTCTTTGAACTTTTGAAAATTTGTGTAATCCTCAATAATCATGGTTTTCGCTTTAACTCCATTAAAACTACTCAACCAAATTTTATGTAGTTTCGATATAACCAAGAAATACTGATTGGTAGAGATTATGTCACACGCAATCTGATTGGCTACAACTACATTGAATTTCAAATCTCGATTTTCGAATTTCGAATCTCGAATCTCGAATATATAAGAACTATTCTGATTGGTAGAAGATTATGTCACACGCAATCTGATTTGTTATAACTATATTGAATTTCGAATGAGCCTTCTGGGCTTTCGTACGTTTGCACAAATCACCATATCAATTTTGATTGAAGAAAACCCAAAAGGGTGACAAAATAAATGTCGACGTTCGTACTTTCTGCAAAACTGAATTTTTTATGTCACCGTCTAAAGGCGAGGGTGGCCTTCGCATTTGGGGCGTTGACATAAAAATAAAGATATTATATGACATTGTTAAAGGCAGGGTGTTTTGAGTTTTGTTTGTATGATTGTTTATCATTATTTATTATTCATTTATTAGAATTAACAATGAAAGAAAACGGGTAATTAAACCATAAATATAAATAATTTTGTAATAAAACAGTATACATTTTTGTAAGTATTCTCTAACCAGATTCGTAGATTCTTTTTTGTGTATCTTCAGGTGTCTACGGTGTAATACGCGATGAAAATTGTGTATAATTCGGTCAATGAAGGTAAAGGCATAACAGTAGTAAATTTTAAAGATTTTAGTCCAAAATAAGCAAAAATTAGCCAAAAGTGGTATTGTCTATAAAAGTGATTATTATGCACATGACTTAACAAAACCTGTTCAACAGGTGATATGTAAAGGCATAATTAGGGTCAAAATATCCAACTTAAAAGAGAAAACTGATTTCCTTTACTTAAGTAGAATTTTTTGTGGAATTTAGTGTTATCAACAGCCTTTGACTGAAGTATTGGTACTTTTATTTCGCACTAATTGAAGGTATAAAACAGGTTAAATTAAAATTTGTTCATTTATTTGTACTTGTTTAATAGGTTTTCTTGTCTAAAAGCACCATCTTGTTAATTTGAAGCCACTTTGAAACAATTTAGGGGACAATATGGCATAGTTTAAAAGATGGAGTGGTCAGCTATTGAAAGCCACCATATCTTGGTGTGCCAGCATAGATTGGGCTGGCCAATAGTATAATATAAGGCTAGTGCATTTAAAAGGTATATGTTATAGAACTTTGATATTATTTTCTTTTTTAAAAGTGCAGGGGCAGTGACAGATATGCAAATTTTTATTCTGAAGATGTCTTCAAACACATGTTACATACACATGCAATTTTTCTCCTTGGGTAGGGCTAAAGAATAGAAGAATTTTTCAAGAACACTTTGAATACCAATATATCTTTTATTGATTTTAATTCAAATATGACCTATGTACTTGATGGAGAAATATTGGCTAAATTGGTTCTCTTGCAAACTTAGTATATGTCAGATGATGTTTTGTGGATTTTTATTGCTGAGAGTACATCAAGGTTATTTTTTGCGTAGATTGTGGTATCTCTTGTTGAAACTAACTGAAGGCAGTACTCAAAAAGAAGGTATTCTCTAATGGACACTATAAAAACTGCTAAGTCAACACTTTTTGCATTTTTCTATATACACATATTAAAAAAACCACACACAATCACATGAAAGTGTTCTCCTGTCTTTATTCCATTTTAACTTTCTTTCTGTATGGTCATCTTTACTTTTCGCAATGAATTGGGCATATTCATGGGCATAAAATTAAATTTCGATAAAAAAAATTAAGCCAAAAGTAAGGTAAATTTTAAACCGTACTGATCAGTTTGAACTTTGGATCAATTTCTCCCAAAGTTTTGATATGACAATGAAAACCTTTGGCTGAAAAATAGATTTTGTTCCCAATTGCTGAATTTAGGGTCACAATTAAGCAAATTAATAGGAACAAGTAGAATTTTTTTTTAAATTTTAGTCCAAAATAAGCAAAAATTAGCCAAAAATGGTAATGTATTGTCTATAAAAGTGATTATTATGCACATGATTTAACAAAACCTGTTCAACAGGTGGTTTGTAAGGCATAATTAGGGTCAAAATATCCAACTTAAAAGAGAAAACGGATTTCCTTTACTTAAGTAGAATTTTGTGTGGAATTTAGTGTTATCAACAGCCTTTGACTGAAATATTGGTACTTTTATTTCGCACTAATTGAAGGTATAAAACAGGTTAAATTAAAATTTGTTCATTTATTTGTACTTGTTTAATAGGTTTTCTTGTCTAAAAGCACCATCTTGTTAATTTGAAGCCACTTTGAAACAATTTAGGGGACAATATGGCATAGTTTAAAAGATGGAGTGATCAGCTATTGAAAGCCACCATATCTTGGTGTGCCAGCATAGATTGGGCTGGCCAATAGTATAATATAAGCCTAGTGCATTTAAAAGGTATATGTTACTTTACTTTGATATTATTTACTTATTTAAAAGTGCAGGGGCAGTGACAGATATGAAAATTTTTATTCTGAAGATGTCTTCAAACACATGTTACATACACATGCAATTTTTCTCCTTGGGTAGGGCTAAAGAATAGAAGAATTTTTCAAGAACACTTTGAATACCAATATATCTTTTATTGATTTTAATTCAAATATGACCTATGTACTTGATGGAGAAATATTGGCTAAATTGGTTCTCTTGCAAACTTAGTATATGTCAGATGATGTTTTGTGGATTTTTATTGCTGAGAGTACATCAAGGTTATTTTTTGCGTAGATTGTGGTATCTCTTGTTGAAACTAACTGAAGGCAGTACTCAAAAAGAAGGTATTCTCTAATGGACACTATAAAAACTGCTAAGTCAACACTTTTTGCATTTTTCTATATACACATATTAAAAAACCACACACAATCACATGAAAGTGTTCTCCTGTCTTTATTCCATTTTAACTTTCTTTCTGTATGGTCATCTTTACTTTTCGCAATGAATTGGGCATATTCATGGGCATAAAATTAAATTTCGATAAAAAAAATTAAGCCAAAAGTAAGGTAAATTTTAAACCGTACTGATCAGTTTGAACTTTGGATCAATTTCTCCCAAAGTTTTGATATGACAATGAAAACCTTTGGCTGAAAAATAGATTTTGTTCCCAATTGCTGAATTTAGGGTCACAATTAAGCAAATTAATAGGAACAAGTAGAATTTTTTTTTAAATTTTAGTCCAAAATAAGCAAAAATTAGCCAAAAATGGTAATGTATTGTCTATAAAAGTGATTATTATGCACATGATTTAACAAAACCTGTTCAACAGGTGGTTTGTAAGGCATAATTAGGGTCAAAATATCCAACTTAAAAGAGAAAACGGATTTCCTTTACTTAAGTAGAATTTTGTGTGGAATTTAGTGTTATCAACAGCCTTTGACTGAAATATTGGTACTTTTATTTCGCACTAATTGAAGGTATAAAACAGGTTAAATTAAAATTTGTTCATTCATTTGTACTTGTTTAATAGGTTTTCTTGTCTAAAAGCACCATCTTGTTAATTTGAAGCCACTTTGAAACAATTTAGGGGACAATATGGCATAGTTTAAAAGATGGAGTGATCAGCTATTGAAAGCCACCATATCTTGGTGTGCCAGCATAGATTGGGCTGGCCAATAGTATAATATAAGCCTAGTGCATTTAAAAGGTATATGTTACTTTACTTTGATATTATTTACTTATTTAAAAGTGCAGGGGCAGTGACAGATATGAAAATTTTTATTCTGAAGATGTCTTCAAACACATGTTATATATATACACATGCAATTTTTCTCCTTGGGTAGGGCTAAAGAATAGAAGAATTTTTCAAGAACACTTTGAATACCAATATATCTTTTATTGATTTTAATTCAAATATGACCTATGTACTTGATGTAGAAATATTGGCTAAATTGGTTCTCTTGCAAACTTAGTATATGTCTGATGATGTTTTGTGGATTTTTATTGCTGAGAGTACATCAAGGTTATTTTTTGCGTAGATTGTGGTATCTCTTGTTGAAACTAACTGAAGGCAGTACTCAAAAAGAAGGCATTCTCTAATGGACACTATAAAAACTGCTAAGTCAGCACTTTTTGCATTTTTCTATATACACATATTAAAAAACCACACACAATCACATGAAAGTGTTCTCCTGTCTTTCTTCCATTTTAACTTTCTTTCTGTATGGTCATCTTTACTTTTCGCAATGAATTGGGCATATTCATGGGCATAAAATTAAATTTCGATAAAAAAAATTAGGCCAAAAATAAGGTAAATTTTAAACCGTACTGATCAGTTTGAACGTTGGATCAATTTCTCCCAAAGTTTTGATATGACAATGAAAGCCTTTGGCTGATAAAAAATAGATTTTGTTCCCAATTGCTGAATTTAGGGCCACAATTAAGCAAATTAATAGGAACAAGTAGAATTTTTTTTTTAAATTTTAGTCCAAAATAAGCAAAAATTAGCCAAAAATGGTAATGTATTGTCTATAAAAGTGATTATTATGCACATGATTTAACAAAACCTGTTCAACAGGTGGTTTGTAAAGGCATAATTAGGGTCAAAATATCCAACTTAAAAGAGAAAACTGATTTCCTTTACTTAAGTAGAATTTTTGTGGAATTTAGTGTTATCAACAGCCTTTGACTGAAATATTGGTACTTTTATTTCGCACTAATTGAAGGTATAAAACAGGTTAAATTAAAATTTGTTCCTTTATTTGTACTTGTTTAATAGGTTTTCTGGTCTAAAAGCACCATCTTGTTAATTTGAAGCCACTTTGAAACAATTTAGGGGACAATATGGCATAGTTTAAAAGATGGAGTGATCAGCTATTGAAAGCCACCATATCTTGGTGTGCCAGCATAGATTGGGCTGGCCAATAGTATAATATAAGCCTAGTGCATTTAAAAGGTATATGTTACTTTACTTTGATATTATTTACTTATTTAAAAGTGCAGGGGCAGTGACAGATATGAAAATTTTTATTCTGAAGATGTCTTCAAACACATGTTACATACACATGCAATTTTTCTCCTTGGGTAGGGCTAAAGAATAGAAGAATTTTTCAAGAACACTTTGAATACCAATATATCTTTTATTGATTTTAATTCAAATATGACCTATGTACTTGATGGAGAAATATTGGCTAAATTGGTTCTCTTGCAAACTTAGTATATGTCAGATGATGTTTTGTGGATTTTTATTGCTGAGAGTACATCAAGGTTATTTTTTGCGTAGATTGTGGTATCTCTTGTTGAAACTAACTGAAGGCAGTACTCAAAAAGAAGGTATTCTCTAATGGACACTATAAAAACTGCTAAGTCAACACTTTTTGCATTTTTCTATATACACATATTAAAAAACCACACACAATCACATGAAAGTGTTCTCCTGTCTTTCTTCCATTTTAACTTTCTTTCTGTATGGTCATCTTTACTTTTCGGAATGAATTGGGCATATTCATGGGCATAAAATTAAATTTCGATAAAAAAATTAGGCCAAAAATAAGGTAAATTTTAAACCGTACTGATCAGTTTGAACTTTGGATCAATTTCTCCCAAAGTTTTGATATGACAATGAAAACCTTTGGCTGAAAAATAGATTTTGTTCCAACTTGCTGAATTTAGGGCCACAATTAAGCAAATTAATATGAACATGTAGAATTTTTTTTTTAATTTTAGTCCTAAATAAGCATAAATTAGCCAAAAGTGGTAATGTATTGTCTATAAAAGTGATTATAATGCACATGATTTAACAAAACCTGTTCAACAGGTGGTTTGTAAGGCATAATTAGGGTCAAAATATCCAACTTAAAAGAGAAAACGGATTTCCTTTACTTAAGTAGAATTTTGTGTGGAATTTAGTGTTATCAACAGCCTTTGACTGAAATATTGGTACTTTTATTTCGCACTAATTGAAGGTATAAAACAGGTTAAATTAAAATTTGTTCATTTATTTGTACTTGTTTAATAGGTTTTCTTGTCTAAAAGCACCATCTTGTTAATTGGAAGCCACTTTGAAACAATTTAGGGGACAATATGGCATAGTTTAAAAGATGGAGTGATCAGCTATTGAAAGCCACCATATCTTGGTGTGCCAGCATAGATTGGGCTGGCCAATAGTATAATATAAGCCTAGTGCATTTAAAAGGTATATGTTACTTTACTTTGATATTATTTACTTATTTAAAAGTGCAGGGGCAGTGACAGATATGAAAATTTTTATTCTGAAGATGTCTTCAAACACATGTTATATACACATGCAATTTTTCTCCTTGGGTAGGGCTAAAGAATAGAAGAATTTTTCAAGAACACTTTGAATACCAATATATCTTTTATTGATTTTAATTCAAATATGACCTATGTACTTGATGTAGAAATATTGGCTAAATTGGTTCTCTTGCAAACTTAGTATATGTCTGATGATGTTTTGTGGATTTTTATTGCTGAGAGTACATCAAGGTTATTTTTTGCGTAGATTGTGGTATCTCTTGTTGAAACTAACTGAAGGCAGTACTCAAAAAGAAGGCATTCTCTAATGGACACTATAAAAACTGCTAAGTCAGCACTTTTTGCATTTTTCTATATACACATATTAAAAAACCACACACAATCACATGAAAGTGTTCTCCTGTCTTTCTTCCATTTTAACTTTCTTTCTGTATGGTCATCTTTACTTTTCGCAATGAATTGGGCATATTCATGGGCATAAAATTAAATTTCGATAAAAAAAATTAGGCCAAAAATAAGGTAAATTTTAAACCGTACTGATCAGTTTGAACGTTGGATCAATTTCTCCCAAAGTTTTGATATGACAATGAAAGCCTTTGGCTGAAAAAAAAATAGATTTTGTTCCCAATTGCTGAATTTAGGGCCACAATTAAGCAAATTAATAGGAACAAGTAGAATTTTTTTTTTAATTTTAGTCCAAAATAAGCAAAAATTAGCCAAAAATGGTAATGTATTGTCTATAAAAGTGATTATTATGCACATGATTTAACAAAACCTATTCAACAGGTGGTTTGTAAAGGCATAATTAGGGTCAAAATATCCAACTTAAAAGAGAAAACTGATTTCCTTGACTTAAGTAGAATTTTTTGTGGAATTTAGTGTTATCAACAGCCTTTGACTGAAATATTGGTACTTTTATTTCGCACTAATTGAAGGTATAAAACAGGTTAAATTAAAATTTGTTCCTTTATTTGTACTTGTTTAATAGGTTTTCTGGTCTAAAAGCACCATCTTGTTAATTTGAAGCCACTTTGAAACAATTTAGGGGACAATATGGCATAGTTTAAAAGATGGAGTGTTCAGCTATTGAAAGCCACCATATCTTGGTGTGCCAGCATAGATGGGGCTGGCCAATAGTATAATATAAGCCTAGTGCATTTAAAAGGTATATGTTACTTTACTTTGATATAATTTTCTTATTTAAAAGTGCAAGGGCAGTGACAGATATGAAAATTTTTATTCTGAAGATGTCTTCAAACACATGTTATATACACATGCAGTTTTTCTCCTTGGGTAGGGCTAAAGAATAGAAGAATTTTTCAAGAACACTTTGAATACCAATATATCTTTTATTGATTTTAATTCAAATATGACCTATGTACTTCATGTAGAAATATTGGCTAAATTGGTTCTCTTGCAAACTTGGTATATGTCAGATGATGTTTTGTGGATTTTTATTTCTGAGAGTACATCAAGGTTAATTTTTGCATAGATTGTGGTATCTCTTGTTGAAACTAACTGAAGGCAGTACTCGAAAAGAAGGTATTGTCTAATGGACACTATAAAAACTGTTAAGTCAGCACTTTTTGCATTTTTCTATATACACATATTAAAAAACCACACACAATCACATGAAAGTGTTCTCCTGTCTTTCTTCCATTTTAACTTTCTTTCTGTATGGTCATCTTTACTTTTCGGAATGAATTGGGCATATTCATGGGCATAAAATTAAATTTCGATAAAAAAATTAGGCCAAAAATAAGGTAAATTTTAAACCGTACTGATCAGTTTGAACTTTGGATCAATTTCTCCCAAAGTTTTGATATGACAATGAAAACCTTTGGCTGAAAAATAGATTTTGTTCCAACTTGCTGAATTTAGGGCCACAATTAAGCAAATTAATATGAACATGTAGAATTTTTTTTTAAATTTTAGTCCTAAATAAGCATAAATTAGCCAAAAGTGGTAATGTATTGTCTATAAAAGTGATTATAATGCACATGATTTAACAAAACCTGTTCAACAGGTGGTTTGTAAGGCATAATTAGGGTCAAAATATCCAACTTAAAAGAGAAAACGGATTTCCTTTACTTAAGTAGAATTTTTTGTGGAATTTAGTGTTATCAACAGCCTTTGACTGAAATATTGGTACTTTTATTTCGCACTAATTGAAGGTATAAAACAGGTTAAATTAAAATTTGTTCATTTATTTGTACTTGTTTAATAGCTTTTCTTGTCTAAAAGCACCATCTTGTTAATTTGAAGCCACTTTGAAACAATTTAGGGGACAATATGGCATAGTTTAAAAGATGGAGTGGTCAGCTATTGAAAGCCACCATATCTTGGTGTGCCAGCATAGATTGGGCTGGCCAATAGTATAATATAAGCCTAGTGCATTTAAAAGGTATATGTTACTTTACTTTGATATTATTTTCTTATTTAAATGTTCAGGGGCAGTGACAGATATGAAAATTTTTATTCTGAAGATGTCTTCAAACACATGTTATATACACATGCAATTTTTCTCCTTGGGTAGGGCTAAAGAATAGAAGAATTTTTCAAGAAATATTGGCTAAATTGGTTCTCTTGCAAACTTGGTATATGTCAGATGATGTTTTGTGGATTTTTATTTCTGAGAGTACATCAAGGTTATTTTTGCATAGATTGTGGTATCTCTTGTTGAAACTAACTGAAGGCAGTACTCAAAAAGAAGGTATTGTCTAATGGACACTATAAAAACTGCTAAGTCAGCACTTTTTGCATTTTTCTATATACACATATTAAAAAACCACACACAATCACAGTAAAGTGTTCTCCTGTCTTTATTCTATTTTAACTTTCTTTCTGTATGGTCATCTTTACTTTTCGCAATGAATTGGGCATATTCATGGGCATAAAATTAAATTTCGAGAAAAAAACTAGGCCAAAAATAACGTAAATTTTAAACCGTACTGATCAGTTCGAACTTTGGATAAATTTCTCCCAAAGTTTTGATATGACAATGAAAACTTTGGCTGAAAAATAGATTTTGTTCCAACTTGCTGAATTTAGGGCCACAATTAAGCAAATTAATAGGAACATGTAGAATTTTGTTTTTTAATTTTAGTCCTAAATAAGCATAAATTAGCCAAAAATGGTAATGTATTGTCTATAAAAGTGATTATTATGCACATGATTTAACAAAACCTGTTCAACAGGTGGTTTGTAAGGCATAATTAGGGTCAAAATATCCAACTTAAAAGAGAAAACGGATTTCCTTTTCTTAAGTAGAATTTTGTGTGGAATTTAGTGTTATCAACAGCCTTTGACTGAAATATTGGTACTTTTATTTCGCACTAATTGAAGGTATAAAACAGGTTAAATTAAAATTTGTTCATTTATTTCTACTTGTTTAATAGGTTTTCTGGTCTAAAAGCACCATCTTGTTAATTTGAAGCCACTT
Organism: Limnoperna fortunei; assembly: GCA_944474755.1. Lineage (NCBI taxonomy): Eukaryota > Metazoa > Mollusca > Bivalvia > Mytilida > Modiolidae > Limnoperna > Limnoperna fortunei. The sequence goes on from OX104113.1 coordinate 6,348,015, forward strand.
TGAAACAATTTAGGGGACAATATTTTTTTTTAATTTAATTTTTTATTTTCCAACAACAAATACATAAATCTACATATGAATATCACAATAATAATGAATAATTATACAATTGTAGTAACTTTAAGTGATATGTATACAAAAATAAAACAGTTGCTGAATTTTTTTATAAGAGTTTTAAGAAAGGTAGGTATAGAAGAAGTGAAAAGAAGAGAAATGGGAGAAAGAAGTATCTTTATTTCAAGTGAAAAACTGAAATTTTGCCATTCCTGCTTAAGTATATATATAATATATAATATACAGTATTGTAAGTTATAAATGATATATTTTGTACATTCATCATATATGTATACATAATAAAGTCTTAATTTAATAAAATATGATATGCATTCCATAATTTATTAAACTTAGTCATTTTTTTGTTTTTAACAAACATCATCTTTTCAATCAAGTACATGTGTTTAAGCTTTTCTTTTAATGATTGCAGGCTTAATCTACCTTTACAACACCTAGTATTATATATGTATTGCTTTATGTTGAGCAGTATAATATTTTCAGCATTTCCATAATAAATATTACTTATATTACCAAACAGAAAGTTTTGGCAGATGAATGATATACTTATACCATTTGAGAGAAACCAATTTTCAGTATCTGTAATAAATGATTGTACATGTTCACACTCCCAGAATAAATGTTCAATAGTTTCAATATTTGTTTGGCAAAATGTACACTTTGGATCATCAGTAATTCTGATTTTACAGAGAAATTTATTTGTTGCAACGATTCTATGATTGATTCTATACTGAAGCCACTGTAATTTGGTGTTTTTGGTGACTACAAATGGTAACTTAAAGAATTTATTCCAATTTTGTTCATTGGTATGAAAGATATCACACCATTTAGTTTTACCATTCGGAATACTTTGATTTCTGTTTAGAATGGAGTACATATCTTTAGATCCCTTGGTATTTTTTAGGAACACTTGAATGACTGATGGGATGAAAGGCGAGTTCAAATTATAATTTTCTTTTATAAACATTTTTGCTGCTTCTGTTAAAGCTGCAATAATGCTATTATACTTCATGACATTATTTTTTATTAGAAAGTTGTGTTGTATATGGTCAAAAGAGTAAAATGATCCATCTGTGTTTATTAAATCATTTATATATATAATTCCAGCATTAAACCAGTCTTTATAAAAACTGGCTTATTATCTATTTGGACTTTTTCATTCATCCATATTGGACTTGAAAGACAATTTTCCCAAGTGTTATTTTGTTCTTTTTCAATTATCATTTGCCATGATTTTAGAACATCTTTCCAAAATTTATTTTTTATTTTCATTTGCAACTGTTTTATGTTATACATTCCACAGTTAAATATTTGTTTACTTTCAATAGTAGAAAGAAATATATTTTGCCATTTGGTGTTAGTTCGAAGGATTCGTCTTATCCAAGTACTTTTTAGAGCAAGAATAAAAGCATATAAGTTAATCATTTTAAGTCCACCCTCTTCATAACCCTTTTGTAATACTTCTTTTTTGACTTTGTGAATTGGTGAAGCCCATATAAAAGAAAACAGGAGATTATTTAACTTTTTAATAGTCTCATCGCTTGGATTTGGTAATGAAATAATCAAATGGTTAAGTATTGGTAGGATAAGTGATTTTACCACTGTTATTCTGCCTATTACAGTAAGATTCCGCTTAGACCATTGCTTAATAACATTTTTAATCTGCAGAATTCTATCGTCATAATTAATGTCATTTATTTTATCTAAATCTACATCAAATGTAATGCCTAATAGTTTAAAAGAAGTTTCACCCCAAGCAAGGTTCCTGTTTGGACAAAGTATTTCTTTACTGTATTTTTTACTGCCAATCCAAATAACCTGTGTCTTAGAAAAATTTATATTTAAACCTGATATATCCGCAAACCAATCTAATTCTTTTAAAGCTTCATTTAATGATTCTTTAGTACCATCTAAAATCAAGGATGTATCATCTGCAAATTGTGACAGCTTATGCTCTATTTTAGTAACTGATATCCCAGTTATTTTTGTATTATTTCTGATTTTGACTGCTAAAATTTCTGCACAAAGAATAAAGAGGTAAGGAGATAAAGGATCCCCTTGTCGACACCCACGTTCTATATTGAAAAATTCTGACAAATGCCCTCCCTGAATAACAGCAGAATTTATATTTTTGTAGAAAACTTTTACCCAGTTTATTATTGACTCACCAAAATTAAAAAAATTCAAAACATTTAAGAGGAATTCCCAGGAAATTGAATCAAATGCTAGGAAATTGAATCAAATGCTAAGGTGACAATATGGCATAGTTTAAAAGATGGAGTGGTCAGCTATTGAAAGCCACCATATCTTGGTGTGCCAGCATAGATTGGGCTGGCCAATAGTATAATATAAGCCTAGTGCATTTAAAAGGTATATGTTACTTTACTTTGATATTATTTTCTTATTTAAATGTGCAGGTGGCAGTGACATATATGCAAATTTTTATTCTGAAGATGTCTTCAAACACATGTTATATACACATGCAATTTTTCTCCTTGGGTAGGGCTAAAGAACAGAAGAATTTTTCAAGAACACTTTGAATACCAATATATCTTTTATGGATTTTAATTCAAATATGACCTATGTACTTGATGTAGAAATATTGGCTAAATTGGTTCTCTTGCAAACTTGATATATGTCAGATGATGTTTTGTGGATTTTTATTTCTGAGAGTACATCAAGGTTATTTTTTGCATAGATTGTGGTATCTCTTGTTGAAACTAACTGAAGGCAGTCCTCAAAAAGAAGGTATTGTCTAATGGACACTTTAAAAACTGCTAAGTCAGCACTTTTTGCATTTTTCTATATACACATATTAAAAAACCACACACAATCACATGAAAGTGTTCTCCTTTCTTTATTCCATTTTAACTTTCTTTCTGCATGGTCATCTTTACTTTTCGCAATGAATTGGGCATATTCATGGGCATAAAATTAAATTTCGATAAAAAAAAATTAGGCCAAAAATAAGGTAAATTTTAAACCGTACTGATCAGTTTGAACTTTGGATCAATTTCCCCCAAAGTTTTGATATGACAATGAAAACCTTTTCCTGAAAAATAGATTTTGTTCCCAATTGCTGAATTTAGGGCCACAATTAAGCAAATTAATAGTAACAAGTTCAATTTTTAAAAAAAAATTTAGTCCAAAATAAGCAAAAATTAGCCAAAAATGGTAATGTATTGTCTATAAAAGTGATTATTATGCACATGATTTAACAAAACCTGTTCAACAGGTGGTTTGTAAATGCATAATTAGGGTCAAAATACCCAACTTAAAGAGAAAACTGATTTCCTTTACTTAAGTAGAATTTTTTGTGGAATTTAGTGTTATCAACAGCCTTTGACTGAAATATTGGTACTTTTATTTCGCACTAATTGAAGGTATACAACAGGTTAAATTAAAATTTGTTCATTTATTTGTACTTGTTTAATAGGTTTTCTAGTCAAAAAGCACCATCTTGTTAATTTGAAGCCACTTTGAAACAATTTAGAGGACAATATGGCATAGTTTAAAAGATGGAGTGGTCAGCTATTGAAAGCCACCATATCTTGGTGTGCCAGCATAGATTGAGCTGGCCAATAGTATAATATAAGGCTAGTGCATTTAAAAGGTATCTGTTATAGAACTTTGATATTATTTTCTTATTTAAAAGTGCAGGGGCAGTGAACTATATGCAAATTTTTATTCTGAAGATGTCTTCAAACACATGTTATATACACATGCAATATTTCTCCTTAGGTTGGGCTAAAGAATAGAAGAATTTTTCAAGAACACTTTGAATACCAATATATCTTTTACTGATTTTAATTCAAATATGACTTATGTAGAAATATTGGCTAAATTGGTTCTCTTGCAAACTTGGTATGGGCATAACAGTAGTAAATGTGTACCAGTAACAAATTACTAGATTGTGTACCCTACATTAAGTACAGTACTGAATACTTCGTTGTGTTGTGATTTGGTAAATGGTGGTTAGATGTGTACAACTTTTTAGCTGTAAGCTCCTGCATAAATTAAGTTTTAAAAAGTGGTAAAATTTTTCTCAGATCTTGCATGATCAAATTTTGGTAATTTTTTTAAACAATGTAGTCTTTTTAAATTCACTGCATTAGAAATTGCATGTAAACGTGGGAGCGTCTCAAAATGTTCTTACTACCGAAAAAAGGAATAGGTAACGGATATATATGGCATATATTTTTAAATGATAAATGAAAGTTTATTAATTTCCTAGTCTAGGTAAATGCTGATCAATGTTAGAAAGGTATGCAAATCACAGAAATGTTAGTGTTTTCGACTATAGCCAAAATATTTACTACTGTGCTACCTAAATCTCGCAGTCTGTTCGAATGATATAATATTGTCCTTAGTAACTACATGTCTGACACGTTTTCCATTTCTGTTTCGATGTAAAAGATTACTGTGGAATTCTCAAAATATTTGCAACCTATAATATTAAAAATTTATTAGACATAAGCAGTATTCGTGTTACAGTTATATATGATGTATTAATTCTTGAGATTTAACTCTCATTTGTACGCTAATTAACCTTAAATTTCTCGCTATTCGTCTTTATTTTAAATTATAGCTGGACTAGTATATAGGTTCCTGATTGTAGGCAGCACATTTAATAATGTTTACCTAAATTCATACCTTATAATTTGTAAAAAAAATATAATGACCTACCAAGTAGATGGATCCGTTATATACTATTTAGTGTCGACATAGTAGGAAATATTTGTACAAATAGGAAATATTTGTACAAAATCTTGTTCGTTATGTGTTATTTGTTGATAGGTGAGAACTCATATGTAGACATATAACACAGATTTCCGCTTAAGCCCTGCTCTGGGATGGTCTAAATGAGAGCATTTACTCTATGTTTAATTCCTCACTATGGTTTTAAGATGAATTACAAAGCTGCTCCGCTGCTTGTTACCTTTTTCCATATTTAGTGATTTGTGTCAAGAATGTATACATCATAGTCCTATTGTATTAAAAATTGTAGACTTTTTGTATAACATTTAACGATATAAAGACATTAGTTTAAAAAGTCATTGAAATGCCCCATAAGGAAGTTTAAAACTAATCAATTAAGAAATACGTGGCTGTTTTTCATCGTGTCATTATAAAAAGATGAGCTGTTTTTTTCCGTATCATTTTTTCAGTAAATGCGTAAAGAAAAATGATTCAAACTCCTAATAAATTGCAATTGGAAGAATAATTTTGGGGTCAGAAAAAAGTTGGATAAATGCCCTTTTAACCAAAAACACTGGATACAGAAAAATATTGTGCAGAAGCGTAAATTTTGCATTTTGTGTTAAAATTTGTGATACCAGTACATTTGGAACATATTTTCAGATAACAAATGAAAAAAGTAATTAAAACGATTGAATATGATGATGGACAAATATATGTCAAATAATTTTTACTACACTATATTTAATACAGTGAGTTTTTAACGCAGCGATTTGGAAAAAGTCATCTGTATACGTATAGGTCACAACTTGTTTATATCTTTTTTCATCGTGTCATACTTCTTCTCACCAAAATGATATAAGTTGGTTGATCGGTGTGTTGCAGTAACCTCAAAGAAACAGGTGTTTTTTCTTCTGCATACTATATCACACCCAGAAGATTTTAGTGAAGGAAGGTCTCCAAACTTATCTACAGAAGCGGCTATAACACAATTTACTGCTACGCTGAACGAAGCTTTGGAACGACAGAAAACCACATTAATTCAGCATTTTGAAGATCGTTTTGAATGTTCCACATCTCGAAAAGCTACAGGTGTAGATGCTAATGATTATATTTTTAAGAACGAGGGAAATAAAATTCAATACGGCTTTAAAGGTGAAAGGTTGCACAAGTTATCGGTGTTGGAAAGTTGTTTGAAGTTTGGCAAGTTGGAAGAAGCTTTTGATTTGATCACCGCAGAGAAAGAAGTTATTCGGAAGAGAAATAACATATTGAAGATTGCAGACAAGCACGGGTGGGACACCGTAAAAGAGTACTTGTACAGTCCTTTGGCGGACAACAAAGAAGATGAAGCAGAACTACGTGCTGCTATTTCTAGGTAAAGAGATATAAAAATAAATTGGGGCATTTATACATAGTAATAATAAGAACAACATATTTGTTATTTTAATATACACTTTTCATTCTGCAAATACATTAATTTTTGTTAATTGTGTAACGTCCTGTCTTCGGTAGTGAGCAAGATAGTTTACTTACGGTTCTACAATTCTTAAGTACTTTATTTTATTCTTAATATATATTAGAATTAGCTAGTTATTTTTTTATAGATCGACAAATATTTTGGTATGTATAAAATAGGTTTATTCGTTTATTATATGCGATATGTGCTATTGAAACTTTTGTTTTAACATATTAGCACTGTTAATAATAATTATTATTAATAATAGAATTATAAAATAAATTTAAAAAAAACCAAACAAACAAACAAACAAAAACACACACAAAAAAAAGAAAAATCTTTCGCAAATACGTTTACCTGTAAATAAATAAATATATAAGATTTTCATGCATATCTTGTATTTCTATCCAGTTATTTGTAGTACTAATTATGTTTTTAAGGGCTAATCGCAATAGGACTTTTAAGCCTTATGACCGAGTTCGGCTTACTGAATCATCAGGATTCTCGCAGAATTCGTCTGTTAGGGGATGAAAATTCAACTCCAGAAGAGTTTTTCGTGGCTTTGGCCACTACAGCGGATCGCATATCCAATGAAGAAACCAGAAAACACCAGAAGTCTTCAAATGCTTCTAATGTAATCAACCAGGTCATTTTGCCAGGGCCTGTCCTCACAAGGGATCACTCCCTGCAGCTTGTTCAATCTCGTGAGTTCCAAAAGACCTCACAATAGATCAGTGAACCAGACACAACAGATATAGTTGAGTATTTAATAATAGTTCAATAACTTTAAGTGTTAAAGCAATTTAAAGAAACATGTTAGTTTTTGGAAAAATGATTTGCATTGCAATGAATTTATTTTGAATGTTATCAATTTTGGTTACCGGATTCCTTTTCATACCATGCCTACGTCTTCGTTTTTACGTAATAATAAATCTGCACTGCAACATTCGGAATTCGTTGCACAAGCTATCAATGAACTATTGCAGAAAAATTGTATCAATGAAGTAGATTGTCCTTTTGTTGTAAATCCATTAACAGTATCGGTTAATAGCTCCGGAAAGAAAAGGTTAGTTTTGGATCTTCGTCATATAAACGAATTTGTTGATAAGATGAAAGTTAAATTTGAAGGTGTAAAAGAAGCCAAAAGTTTTGTGACTTCTAACTGTTATGCATTTAGGTTTGATTTAACATCCGGGTATCACCATATTCACATTCATCCTGATGATCAAAAATTTCTAGGATTTTCTTGGATATTTGGTAACACTAGATGTAAAGCCTATTACTATTGTCGCATGAAAATCATTTTACGATTCTCATATTTTACACAGTGACATTAACACGCTTTTGAGCACTTCCGTTGTTTGTTTATTCTGTGTTGAGTCAGTGGAAATACTTCTAATTTGGTGAGTTTTTTACTATTGTATTTCAATATTTTTGTATAAATATCATTCCGAACCTTTATTACACATGTTATAATACTTTTTAGTAAGTTTTTGACGGTTATAGTGCTTGTTTCAGTTTATTTATTTTTCACGACTCAATTTTCCACTAGGTTATACGTGCGAATCGATAAATTAATTTTAGTGAAATTTGTTAAACATTTTTGATTTGGTTCTGCATTTGTATTGTTTCAATAGTTTTCCTATAACCTTATTTTTGTGTTTATAATTTGAAATGTTATTTGATTTAAAGCAGTTAATTTGGTTAATCAGCAAAGTACATTGAATTTTCTTTTCTATTTTCAGTAAATCGTATAATCGTACTACGTATAATCGTACTACGTATAATCATACTTCGTATAATGGTACTTCGTATAATCGTACTTCGTATAATCGTATTTTGTACATCGTTGGCATCGTATATTATATTCACTGGATTCTCTGGTACTGGATTTTCTCTGGTTGTTAAAATAAAGATGATTTGAATACGCATTTGCATTATATATTTCCACGCCCGATTTCTAGTCAACACATTATTTACAAATTAGAACTTTCGTTCTATGAACATGGATGAAATCGAAGATTCAGTCGAGGTTGGACGGGAGAGAAAGCTAACGGAAAAGGGACTGATGTATGCTATGAATTTACAACGAAATGAACGCTCTCGTCTGATAAAAACTTTGACAGTTCTCACGAGTGAAATTGAAAAGTTAATGTCAGAAACAACAGACGTTGATAAAGTCAAAACAGTATATTCAAAGTGGATTAATACATATGAACAGTTATTAGTAATTCACGATAAATATCAGGAACTTTTTAAAGACTTCAACGATAAACAGATAGACAATGTCAGTTTTCAGGACAAAAACAGCAAGTTATTATCTACAAACCAAACTATACAACAATGGTTTTCTGTCAATGTAATTACGACTATTCAACCGCAAAATGTAACTCAAGATGATAAAAGGTCACAGGGGAGTACAAGTTCTAGATCACAAAGGAGTGTAAGCTCCACGTCACAGAGAAGTTCAAGATCTAGTCAAGCAAGTCATCTATCTAAAGCAAAATTAGTGGAAGAACAAAGGAAAGTTGAACTTTTAGCAAGAGCTGAAGCTTTGGATGAAAAGAAACGCCTAGAAGAAGCTAAGTTGAAACTTCACGCCGGGTATTCGGACACACAGAACAGGGTGGAACACTAAAGAACGGGTAAGGTGGATGAAAACATCGTGTTCAGGTAGGTGTGTTATTTTCATTCTGAACGTATTGAAATAGGATTTAAGACAGAAATAAGTTTATAACGCCTTTTGTATGTCCCATAACTACTAGTAAACCAAGTATTGTCTGTTTTTACTGGAGAAATAATCCACAGGAACGTCATGAACACGGAAATTACTTCGGAAAAAATATATTTCCAACTTTCGTTGATTGTAACTTCTCGCGAAGAGCAAGCTACAAAGTTTTTATGGTCAATATAGATACCCCAATGCATACTTGATTATCTTTGAAAAGTTGAACTTCTAATTCGACGTATTAAGCACAGTATTCTTCATTAACCAAACATACTTGGCGAAATTTTGACACAACGAACCGCGGGTGAGGACACTGTGGAACGCGGGTGTGTGCTCCTTAGAGAACACAACGAACCGGGTGAAAATGCATATATTTTTTTATTTAAACTGTTCGTCCCTTTCTATTATTGTAATGAGCAACCGTATATTTTCTTTTCAGGAATAGTTTATCCTGCAATCCTGCAATCCTTCGATTAGAGCAGCTTCAATTTTGTATGTGTTTCACTGCCACTGGCTATGAAACGAGTTTCAGCCACGCCCACTTTAAGAACTACTTTTGTGTATTGCAGTAATGTACTTGTTTGACCTTTCTTGCCAAATGTAAACAAATCGGAATGTTGCAATCGCGCAAATACGTGTTTTTGTTTTAATCCATAAATAAATATATTATTTTTATCTGTGTTGGTTTTTTCTCTTCAAAACCAGACCCTTCAAACAGGCTAAATTCAAAGTATTATGGCGCAACCCTGCAAATCCAGACCATGAATGTCTATTTATTTTGCATCTACCGGTTCAACTATACAAATACGACACTACGAATAAAGCAAAGCTTTATTAAAGAAATAGATTATTGCGAATTAGTTAGAACATGGTCAGACCATATATTTGTCAGCGAGGTATAAAGTGAAGAAAAATATAAGGTCTGACCATGTTCTAATTCGCATAGATACCAATTGCAATAATCTATTTCAATTATAATATGTATAACAAATGAGTTAAAATTTCGCAGCGGCTCTAAGAGGACGCTTTTTGAAACTTATTATCAATTAAGGACTTTTTACGAGGTCAATACGTAGTTATATGAACCGTGGAGGAAAATATTGACCGAGGACGAAGTCCGAGGTCAATATTTTTCTACAGGTCCATATAACTACGTATTGACAGAGTAAAAAGTCCTTAATTGTTATATTACATATGAATTTTTCTCTATTTATTTAAATTTAGAATAATAAATTGCATCATACAATATTGACTCATTGATAGTAATTATAGAAGCATTCGAACAAATAGAACTTTATTTCTTACAACCCAACATTAAAACATGTAACAATCCGGATCTATTTTTAGAAACAAGCCTTAAATATGCTTTATAAATAGTAACATGCCTTAAATATGCTTTAAAAATAGTAACAAGCCTTAAATATGCTTTAGAAATAGAATATATACACAGAATATTTTGGGGGACATTGTCTACACGAACCAATCAAAATTAGGACTTAACACACCATATGTAATATTAAGAGATATCCCACAGCAGTATGTTTAAGCAAATAAAATTGACATACACATATATTCTCGTCATTTTATTGAATATACTTACCTTTTAAGCAAATAAACATTGAGAAATCTTAACAAAATTGCATTTAAGCGTATATGACAGAACTTACTTCGTCATTAATGACACTAAATATAATACTGCAGACCAAATCTGTCATATGTTAGATTTTCTGATGGACAACATATTCGTCATGTTTGGTTGACATGCTTTTCAACAGACTGTTGGTATTCCATGGGTACTAATTGTGCTCCTCTCCTCGCCGACCCGTTTTTGTACTCTTATGAGGCTGAGTTCCCAGAAGGCCTACTGAAGAAGAAAGAAAAGACACTGGCCCAGACCTTTAATTTAACATTCCGTTATATTGCTGATGTTTTGTCCCTCAACACTGATAATTTTGGTGACTATTTACATTCAATTTACCATGCGAGCTTGACATTAAAGATACCACCAATACACTGTCAGCCTCTTACTTTTCTAGACCTTTTTCTAGAAATAGACTCAGGACAACTACAAACTAGACTCTACCGTACAAACGTGATGACTTCAACTTTCTTATTTTCAACTTCCTGTTTATTGATTGCAACATTCCAGCAGCTCCAGCGTATGGTGTGTCCATTTCACAACTTATACGTTATTCTAGATCCTGGGATAGGTATTCCGATTTTCTTGACCGATCACTGCTGTTGACTGCTAAACTACTCAAACAAGGGTTTGTTGTACCTAGGTTGGTGTTTTCTGTTCAGAAGTTCTATGGTCGTCACCATGACTTAATTGGTCCTTATGGGAAATCAGTGTCTCAAATATGATCTGACATTTTCGTTGCGTCATGGTGTTTCCTATTCCTGGATTTGACTTTTCCCTAGACATGACAATAAGTAACTCGATGGGTGTCTAATTAGAGACAGACACTGCTTACTGATCCGGAGCACCTGAGTGCACCCATGGTTTTTATTAGGTTCGGGTTACTCTCTTTCTGTTTTTGTGTTTTGGTTTTTGTATTGCGTTTGTCTATATCCGGATTTGTAACTGTCCCTTGACTTTTGGCTCTTGTTCTTCGGCTGGATTGTTTGCTATTTTCATAAATCGGATCACCTCGGTTATTTCCCGACCCTTGACGGAAATGGCCGAGAGATGTTCCGATTACTATTTTCATATGACGTCGGAATTCTTATTGTGACGTAATAGCGGGCCAAAACGTATGAAGGACGTCATATTAGAATTGTAAATAATGACGTCGGCTCCTGGTGCCCTGTCCTTACTTTTAACGATATTTAGTATTCTGTTCTGGTTTACGTCATGTTGTCAAATACGATATTTGTTTGTGACGTCAGGCTATCACATGATTACGCGCCGAAAATCGGTTAAAGTGCACTTTTAATGCTTTTCATTAGTATAAAATGGATTTTCTGGTTGCAGAATAAAAACAATATTCGTACATTGTCGGAAAATATAAAGTTTATTTGTACTGGACGCGAAAAAGGTAAGAAATTCTCGATAGAACCTCGCATTCCTACCTGTTTCCAAGGCTTGTACAAATAATCTGTACATATATTTAATGACAATGAACGAATATTGCATATGTGCGATCGCCATTAAACATACAGGAAAAGTTTGTACGCCGAATTGACGAGTTTCGTAATACAGTACAACTTATGTGATATTGAAAATAGTATCTTGTTGTATTTCTGTTGATGTTTTACTAAACTTGTTACGTGCATTACTTTTGTATTCATTATTCACCTTGACAAAGCAGAAATCGTTCTTGAAACATCACTCAATTTACGTCAATCATGTTGATTACCAAAATACTGCGCACTATGTGTATATGCTTAATAAGGATACAATTACAAAAATTTTTAGGAGGAAATATTTTAGGATAGATTACAGGATAAACATAATATTAGTATATTTACTTAGCATAAACACAATATAAGGACTCGGCACGAAACTGGGAAGAGTGGGCAGAGCCTCGCCATTATACTCCGTTTCCATGGTTTCTAAGCCTTGTCCTTATATTGGGTTTATGTCAAGTCAATCCACTAATATTATATATAAATGCTTTTATTGGCGTAAAGGAAACTTACTTAGAAATAATTATAGACCATTGTTCATCTGATCATGGAACCAAAACGCTTAAATACAGACAACTTATATTGCACGAACCAATGGGAAATGAGGTTAACTTAGTATACGTAAGTGCACATAAAATGTATTCTATATCAAAGATATAGGACTAACATGACTTAAACTGGTGTTCTACAACATTTGGACACAGAAAACTAAATAAAACAGTGATTAGACACTTCTTTAATACCAGGTCATTGCTAGTTAACGCCATGTTCTGTGTGTCCAACACCCGCGTTCTAAGTGGTCTTCATCTCGAATCACCCGCGGTCCGTTGTGTCAAAATTTCGCTAATAATGTTTGGATAATGAAGAATACTGTGCTTAATACGTTGAGTTAGAAGTTAAATTCTTCACAGATAATCAAGTATGCATTGGGGTATCTATATTGACCAAAAAGACTTCGTAACTTGCATTTAGCGAGAAGTTACAATCAACGAAAGTTGGAAGTCTACTTTTTCCGAAGTAATTTCCGTGTTCATGACGTTCCTGTGGATTATTTCTCCAGTAAAAACAGACAATACTTGGTGTACCAGTAGTTCAGGGACATACAAAAGGCTGCATTAACTTATTTCTGTCTTTAATCCTATTTCAATACGTTCAGAATGAAAATAACACACCTACCTGAACACGATGTTTTCACCCATCTCACCCGTTCTTTTGTGTTCCACCCTGTTCTGTGTGTCCGAATACCCGGCGTGAACTTAAGCTACAAGAAGAAGAATTGAAAATAAAAACTGAACTCAAAGTAAGTGATGCGAAAGCAAGAGTGATAGAAGAGTTAGAAACGAGTATGAGGGAGGACGACATATTGGAATCAAAACTTATAAAAAATGAAAAACTTAGTGATACTTCTTACATGCAAAAATTTAAACAAATTGATACTCCGAAAAAACGTGTGCATGTCGAAACGTCACGTCTAAATCCACGAGCATCGGAATGGATTCCAAGTAAATCAACTTTACCAGAGGTAAAGGAATATAAACAGGATGAACATGTGGATAGTAACAACAACTTAACTACCTTACAAACAGAAAGTCTTTCGATAGCCCGTGAGTTAAACAAACCGAAAGCCGAAATACAGAAATTTGACGGTAATCCGATGGCATACAAGGGATTTCTTAGACAATTTCAAACAAGAGTTGTTTCAAACACTGACTCGTATGATGAAAAATTAACGTATCTGTTACAATTCACAGTCGGAGAGCCACATAAAATTGTAAAGGGATTCTCTCACTTAAATTCACAAATAGGATATGAAGCGTCACTAAATGAGTTTCAAGACAGGTATAGCGAACCGAACATTATAGCACATTCATATGTTAGAAAGGCCTTAGATTGGCCAATGATTAAACAAGACAATCCGAAAGCATAAGACGACTTTTCGATATTTCTGATGGAATGTTTATATGCTGTGCAAAATGTTGATGAAGTCAGAGTTTTGGAATATTCAGAAAATATGAAAATCTTGGTTAGAAAACTGCCTTTCTATTTACAAGAAAAATGGCGCAACATAGTATATGAAACTAAATCTCAGCGTAAAACTGTGATTTTCGGCCAATTAGTTGAATTCGTGAAGAAAGAGGCGAAAAAAGCAAACGACCCCATATACGGCAAGGATGTAATGAGAACACCTTCATCTGCAAAGAAATTACAAGATCCGAAACCACAGTCTTATGGTAGTCGTAAAACGTTAGTTACAGCTGTTGAAACGAACACACAAAGTGATCGTCATGAACCGAAAAGAACACCGGATATCGTTAACAAACGTAATGCTTTTTCTACGCCGTGCGTTTTCTGTGAAAGTCTAACTCACTCTTTGAAAAACTGTGTCAAAATTATAGATCAAAGACTAAAAGTTTGATACGATTTTCTTAAATCGAAAGGGTTTTGTTTTGGATGTCTTAAGTACGGACACCAAAATGTATCATGTCATCAACGGTCTATTTGTTCTGTGTGTAAGAAAGGTCACCCGTCTATACTTCATGTCGAATCTCGTAAACAAAGCATAGAGGAGCCTGTTATGGACGATCAGTGTAAGAATGTTACGATCTCTACTACTAATACGGGGGCTGGAGACATACAACAGGCATTACCAATTTTACCAGTAAGAATTAAATGTGCAAAAAGTGATAAGTTCATTGAAACGTATGCTTTTCTTGATTGTGGTAGTACCGCAACATTCTGTTCAGAAACTGTCATGCGTGAATTAAACGTCAAAGAAAAAAAGGCGAAACTTAGTTTACTTACAATGTCACAAAGGGATGTTAAGGACTGTTACATAATTAATGGTTTGGAAATCAGTGACTTGAACGGTAACAACGTTATTACCTTCCCGCCGATTTTTTTCGCAAGAAAAATTACCAGTTTCTAGTACTGATATCGTTTCAGTAAGAGACATTCAAAGATGGCCACATTTGCGTGACATTCCATTACAAAGGATCAATAGTGATCATGTAGGACTCTTGATTGGAGTTAATGTTCCCAGGGCAATGGAGCCATGGAAAGTAGTACCGTGTGTTAATAGTGGACCGTTTGCTGTCGAAACATTGCTAGGTTGGGTAATAAACGGTCCGTTGGAAGTGTGTGGACAGAACAATAAGTCATGTAAGTTCGCTACTTTTAATCGTATTGATGCGTCAGTGGTATCTCTGGAGGATCAAATAAGGAATCAGTTTAATTACGATTTCAATGAAAGGTCCATCGACGATGTAATGTCGCTGTCGAAAGAAGATCGTCAGTTTTTAGATATAGTTTCCAGGTCAATAATTCTTGAGAAAGGACACTACGTCGTGAACCTACCTTTTAAGGTGAGAGAAAATCTTATACCGAATAACAGGAAACAAGCGGAACAAAGGTTGACATTGCTAGCTAAACGTTTCGAACGAGACAAACACTTTCAGGAAGAATATGTGACTTTCATGAATAAAATATTCGACGATGGTTATGCTTCAAAGGTGTCTCTAGAGGATTTGTTAAAGAACGATGGCAATGTATGGTATTTACCTCATCATGGAGTGTATCATCCGAGAAAGAAAAAGATCAGGGTTGTTTTCGATTGCGCAGCCAAGTTTCAAGGTACGTCTTTAAATGAACGTTTACTACAAGGTCCAAACCTTACAAACACATTAGTTGGTACACTAATCAGGTTTAGGCAGGACGAAATTGCAATAATGGGAGACATAGATAGCATGTTTCACCAAGTACGAGTTCTGAATGATGATGCGAGTTACTTAAGGTTTCTTTGGTGGAAAGATGGAGACAGAAGAAATGAACCTACTGAGTACCAGATGAACGTTCACCTTTTCGGCGCAACGTCATCGCCGAGTTGTGTTAACTTTGCACTTAGACAAACAGCAGAACATTCTAGAGGTCAATTCAACGATGAAGTAATCGACACGGTATTAAGAAACTTATATGTAGACGATTGTCTTATATCGGTCGAAAATGTTGAAAATGCTATACAGTTAGTGAAGGATTTGCAGTCACTTTTACAAAACGGTGGTTTTAGGATTGCAAAATGGATAAGCAGTAGTCGGGATGTAATGCGATCGATACCGATATCAGATAGAGCTAAAGAAGTGAAGGATATCGATTTGGACCAAGAAACTTTACCTATTGATAGAGCGTTAGGCGTCCAATGGTGCGTTGAAATCGACACTTTTAGGTTCAAAATAACTTTACAAGATAAACCCAAAACAAGAAGAGGAAGTTTGTCTATGGTCAGTAGCTTCTACGATCCCTTGGGATTTTTAGCTCCGTTCATGTTGCGCCCAAAAATAATTCTTCAGCATCTTTGTAAGTTGAAATTGGGCTAGGACGATCCAGTTCCACAAACAGTCTTACAAAACTGGGAGCTTTGGTATAATGATTTGTATAAACTATCAGATTTCAATGTGACACGTTGCTTTAAACCTTCTAGATTTGGAAACAGTTTATCTGCTCATCTTCATCATTTTGCCGACGCCAGTGAAACTGGTTATGGAGTAGTTACTTACCTGAGACTTGAAAACGCTGATCATGAAATTCATTGTTCGTTTGTCATGGGAAAAGCTAGAGTAACGCCTTTGAAACAAGTTACTATTCCGAGGTTGGAACTTACAGCAGCAACGGTAGCCGTTAGAACTAATAAAATGATTCTAAATGAACTTGAAATTCCAGTGCAAAATTCTTATTTCTGGACTGATAGTATGTCTGTTCTTCGATACATAAACAACACAACCGCAAGATTCCAAACTTTCGTTGCAAACAGACTTTCAGTTATTCACGAGGGATCAAATGTTGCAAATTGGAGATATGTCAACACTAAGTCAAATCCAGCAGACATTGCATCTAGGGGTGCTTCCGCTAATGATTTATTCAGGAAACGTTGGATTGAAGCGCCAGAATTTTTACTTCGACATTAAGATGAGTGGCCTAAGTTGCCAGCAGAAGATCTTGAAAACATTGATATGAACGATCGTGAAGTAAAACGCATAAAGGTTGTTACTGCTGTGACAAGTGGAAGCCACATTACCCAGAATGTTGTATACAAATTGTTCGAGCATTTCTCTTCGTGGTATAAGTTAAAGCGAGCCGTTGCATGGATATTGAAAATTTTTGAAAAATTATTGGTGCGAAAAGAACAGTCAATAGAAGATGTCAAAAGAAACGCATTGACTTTAAAAGATTTGGTAGTATCGGAAAACACAATTATAAGAATTGTGCAACATCAAGCCTTTAGCAAGGAAACAAGAAAGTCAGCAAGGACAGTTGTATAAGAACTCTAGATCCATATCTTGATAATGGTTTATTGCGTGTTGGAGGACGTTTACAGGCTTCAAGTTTACCGGACGAATGCAAACATCCAGTTGTTCTTCCGAAGAACAATCATGTTTCGAACTTGATTCTACGTCATTTTCATATCTTATTAAACCACAGCGGACGAAATCATATGTTGTCGATGGTGAGACAAAAATACTGGATAGTGAATGCGTCTTCTGCGATAAGAAAGATTATCACAAAGTGCGTTATTTGTCGTCGACATGGAGCAAAAGTTGGAGAACAAAAGATGGCAGAGTTACCTGAGGATCGCTTATTACCAGACGAACCGCCGTTTACTAGAGTCGGTGTAGATTACTTTGGACCTTTTGAGGTTAAGCAGCGCAGAAGTAGATTAAAACGTTATGGAGTAATATTTACATGTTTGGCATGCCGAGCTATTCATTTGGAAGTCGCTACATCACTGGACACTGATTCATATATCAATGTTTTGCAACGGTTTATAGCTCGCCGTGGACAAGTCATACTAATACGATCCGACAACGGAACAAATTTCATTGGAGCTGAACGTGAATTGAAAAAAGCAATTGACGATTGGAACTTACATCAGATCGAAAATTCGATGCTACAGAAAAATGTCGATTGGAAGTTTAACCCTCCTAGTGGATCACATTTTGGGGGTGTGTGGGAACGGTTAATTAGGAGTATACGAAAAGCAATGACAAGCGTGATCAGAGAACAAATTCTGGATGACGATGGTCTACATACACTTATGTGCGAGATTGAAGCGATACTCAATAGTAGACCCTTAACGATGAACTCAGACAATCCGAATGATTTAGAAGCATTAACGCCTAATCATCTGCTTCTTATGAAACGGAAACCAAATTTTCCTCCAGGTGTTTTTTCTAAGACTGACAATTATTGTAGACGAAGATGGCGGCAAATTCAGTACATGTCAGATATATTCTGGACTCGATGGGTTCATGAATACTTACCGCTTTTGCAGGAACGCCAAAAATGGAACTGTGAAAGAAGAAACTTTAAAGTTGGAGACATTGTTTTGGTGGTTGATCATAATTCTCCTAGGAATTCTTGGCCTATGGGATGTGTAAATGAACTTATACCCGACCGTAATGGATTGGTTCGTCAAGTGAAAGTGAAGATAGGAACAAACATTCTTACTCGCTCAATTGACAAACTGTGCACAATATTAGAGCTAGACTGAATTTATACCTACCTTTTTAACATTTAACTAGTGGAACATTTTGTATTTGTATTATTGTTGTTGTATGTTTCGTAATTGTTCGCAGAGCTTCACAATTAGGGGGATGGTATGTAAAGCCTATTACTATTGTCGCATGAAAATCATTTTACGATTCTCATATTTTACACAGTGACATTAACACGCTTTTGAGCACTTCCGTTGTTTGTTTATTCTGTGTTGAGTCAGTGGAAATACTTCTAATTTGGTGAGTTTTTTACTATTGTATTTCAATATTTTTGTATAAATATCATTCCGAACCTTTATTACACATGTTATAACACCTTTTAGTAAGTTATTGACGGTTATAGTGCTTGTTTCAGTTTATTTAGTTTTCACGACTCAATTTTCCACTAGGTTATACGTGCGAATCGATAAATTAATTTTAGTGAAATTTGTTAAACATTTTTGATTTGGTTCTGCATTTGTATTGTTTCAATAGTTTTCCTATAACCTTATTTTTGTGTTTATAATTTGAAATGTTATTTGATTTAAAGCAGTTAATTTGGTTAATCAGCAAAGTACATTGAATTTTCTTTTCTATTTTCAGTAAATCGTATAATCGTACTACGTATAATCGTACTACGTATAATCATACTTCGTATAATGGTACTTCGTATAATCGTACTTCGTATAATCGTATTTTGTACATCGTTGGCATCGTATATTATATTCACTGGATTCTCTGGTACTGGATTTTCTCTGGTTGTTAAAATAAAGATGATTTGAATACACATTTGCATTATATATTTCCACGCCCGATTTCTAGTCAACACACTAGAAAATATTTTACTTTTTCCGTATTGCCTTTTGGGTTATCTTCGGCCGGTCATATTTTTACGAAAACTTTACGTGTGTTAGTCAAACATTGGCGTAGTCTGGGTTTGCCTATTGTCACATATTTAGATGACGGTATGTGCACGGCTGAGTCTTATGTTAATAAAGAGAAAAGCATTTGGGACCCAGTGCAAAAAATTGAATGGTAAGGTTTTTTATGGAACTTTAAAAATTGTACTTTAGAAATTCTCCAAAAGAAATGTGTTTGTCTAAAATCTAGCATTGTTAATCTGATTGAAGGAAAGTGTCACGTGACTAGTAGAAATTTAGCAAAAATTGCGGGCAAAATAATATCCTGGATTCCAGCATTAGGAAACATTTGTAATCTTATGACAAAACACATTCATATGGCTATGTGTTGTAATAAAAGCTGGGATAGTCTAATTTCCATAAATTATAATGTTATAACAGAATTAAAATTTTGGTATCTTCAATGCGATTCATTATCTTCATTATCTTCAAAATGCATAGTTCCTATGTACAGGAAACCACAAAGAATAGTTTTTTTCAGATGCAAGTCAATTTGCTGGCGCTGGATTTATATTAAATGACGAAAAAATTGTACATTTTATGTTTGATGAAAATGAACGTGAAAAGAGCTCTACTTGGAGAGAATTTTATTCTTTAAAAGATTATTTAACAGCTTTAAAGTCTGATTTATCTGAAACATATGTAAAAATGTATACTGACAATCAAAATGTAGTGCAAATTGTAAAAAAGGGCAGTATGAAAGAAGAACTTCAGGATATTGCTTTAGAAATTTTTCATTTTTGTCTGACTTATAAAGTTAAATTAGATGTAGAATGGATTCCCATAGAAGAAAATACTTTCGCAGATTCTTTAAGCAAAATTTTCGATTTCAACATATTTTTGATTTTTAAATACGTTTTGGGGCCCTTACACTTTTGATCGTTTTGCAGATTACAAAAATAATAAATTAAACTGTTTTTATTCGAAGTATCATACGCCCGACACCTCTGGAGTTGACGCTTTTGCATATGATTGGTCTGGACATAATAACTGGCTGGTACCTCCAATTAGCTTAATTTCTTCTTGCATTAATCATATGTTTTTATGTAAAGCAAAATGAACTTTAGTTGTTCCTAAATGGAAGTTGGCTTTATTTTGGCCATCCTTAGTCTGTAAATTTTCTGGAAAATTAAAAAATTTTATTAAAGATAAAAATATGAAAAACCTGTCAATTTTTTCGTTAAAGGTTCACAGGAAAATAGTGTGTTTGCTAATGTTCCATTTAATGGAAATGTTGTTGTATTGCTAGTAGATTTTTCAATATATAATATTTGATTAACATGATGAAAATGTGTTTGTATAAGTGATGACGAACTGTCAACTGATTTATATTGAACATGCAGGTTGAATGCCGCATGTTATAAGTTGTATGTGAGGTAGAATGCCACATACTCAGATTTGTTGATTCATGCGAAGTTGAATGCCGCATGTGTTTTACAGTGTATGTGAGGTAGAATGCCACATACTGTAATATGTATAGAGGACACTGTGTCGCAATAATGCGAGGGTTAATGCCGCATTACAGTTTTTGTAATACTTTTTTATATTGTATGTTAATGTTTGTTTATTTATTTTTTAGACTGTACAGTCAAATTAGACACAGTTCAAGAATTATGCCACCGATTCAAGATTTTCCAATATTATTAAACAGTTACCTAATTACGTTGAATTTTCCAAGTCGGAAAATACAATCAAGAAATACAAATGCTATTTTCAAAAATTCTAATTCATTTCAGTGTTTGCCAGCTACAGCAACCACTGTGTCACTTTATATTGGTAGTCTTATTAAAAGTAAATGCAGTGAAGCAGTCTTGTTACCCAATTTTAATGCTGTCAAATGGTTTCATGATTTTCATTTTAAGATAAATCCTTGTTCTGATAAATTTTTGAATCTAATTTTAGAAGGTGGAAAGCGTTTATTGAGTAAACCTGTAAACAAAAAAGAGCCAATTACGCCAGAAATATTAAAACAAATTGTTGACAAATTTAGTACTAGTTCCAATTTAAAATCATTAAGAATTATTGTTTTATTTTTGCTTGGTTTTTCTGGATTTCTAAGATACAATGAAATAGCCAATTTAAAAATGTGTAATTTACAGTTTTCTGACAATTTTGTCAAGCTTATCATTTAGAAGAGTAAGACAGATAAGTATAGGAGAGGTAGTGCTGTTACAATTTTAGAAGGTGGAAAGCGTTTATTGAGTAAACCTGTAAACAAAAAAGAGCCAGAAATATTAAAACAAATTGTTGACAAGTTTAGTACTAGTTCCAATTTAAAATCATTAAGAATTATTGTTTTATTTTTGCTTGGTTTTTCTGGATTTCTAAGATATAATGAAATAGCCAATTAAAAAATGTGTAATTTACAGTTTTCTGACAATTTTGTCAAGCTTATCATTTAGAAGAGTAAGACGGATAAGTATTGGAGAGGTAGTGCTGTTACAATAGCCAAAACTGGTTCAGATTTTTGTCCAATTTTTTTGTTAAATCGATATATAGATTTAGCAGGTTTGAAAAAAGGGTTAAGATGAATTTATTTTTAGAGCTTTATCACACTTTATGCGAACAGAATACACCATTGTCTTATACCAGAGCTAGAGATGCTTTAGAAGAAATTGGTTTGGATAAAACAAAGTTTGGTTTACACAGTTTGAGAAGCGGGGGTGCATCAAGTGCGGCTAATCGAGGGGTTTCTGAAAGATTGCTGAAAGCTCATGGGAGATGGGCTTCAGATTTGGCTAAATTAAGACGGTTATATTAAAGACAATATTGATTCTCAACTATGTGTATCTCTGAATCTTGGCATTTAATTCTTAACTTTGTTAACATTTAATTTTTAACTCCTTTGATTTTTTCGAAGTTACTGCGAGCAACTTAGCCTAGATATTGTTTTGTCTTCCAAGCCATTTGCCATAGAGTAGAAATACATGTAATTTAAATTCGGAAGATTTTAAGAGGGAGAATTTAAATATATTTCTATTTCGGGTAAAATGGGGTTTTACATAAGTTACTACATATAAATTATAAATAACTTGTTTGGTCAGTTTTGAAGTTGTTTGGTCAGTTCTATAATTAAGTGTGGGTAGAATACCCGGTTTTACAGTGCACGATTTGCATGATATGGACGGGCACGGACTGATATAAATAGTGTTGACGGGTATTACGGGTATCGACGCTTGCAGTAACCGCAAAAAAACAGGTGTTTTTTCTTCTGCATACTATATTTTCATTGTAATGGATGTGTGATTGAAGTTTTGTTATTTATTTAGTTAAAAATTTTAATGTAATAAATTTTGCTTGTGGAGAGAAAGTATTAGAAGTTACTGCGAGCAACTTAGCCTAAATATTTGTTTTGTCTTTCACGCCATTTGCCATAGAGTAGAAAAAATTTAAATTCGGACGATTGAAAGAGGAAGAATTTAAATCGATTTTACAAGCCCCTGTGGGGACATGGGCTAAAACAAGGAAATAAAAAACCGGAAACATAAAAACACATATATTTGTGTTCATAACTTTTTAACGGGTTAACCTAGAATAAAAATTAAAAATGACTGGAAGATATTTAAAAGATCTTTATGAAGTTTATTGCAATTAATTATTACTAAAGTACCTAAAAGTTGACCGGAAATGTTTTTTTGCGAGTTTGCATACATCAAATTTTCAGATTAGAACCCAGATTTCTATAAAATGCTTCACCCCGGTCAAAAAAGTTTTATTTTTTGATAAAGTTTATTCATTTAGCTTCAAAATGATATATAGTTTATAAAATATTACTGAAACGAAAGTATAGAAAAATGCCTGGTATGAAAAGTTGAAGTTCGAACTTTCAACTTTGAACTATAATTTCTCAAGACTCTTACAACCCGGTCAAAACTTGAATAAGGCTTCGTGTTTCTCTTAGCATTAGCTACAAAATGATATATAACGTTCCTTGTCGAGCAAAAACTCATCAAACTTAACAGATTTCTCCTAATTAAAGTAAGTTTACATAGGTAAAATTGATTGGTGTCGATAATTAAATTACTATCCAAGTTATAATTAACGCCATATATGAAATGGATTTTGCGCAGTGCCTTTCGGCTACCATAATGTATATGGCGTTTCCCCACTGGAACCAACTGGGAGGTAGCTCTGCATGTCGAGTGATTTTTTAAAATTTATTTACATATATATTTTGTGACTTAATAATAAATAATTTAGTTGTTATTTTTTACAGATAAAATTATTAATAAATTTAAGAACTGTTTACTTTTATATTATGTTAAATTAATTGCCTATATAAAATACTTTGCCATTGGGTTTATGTTTTTGTCATAGCCAGGTTTTCTCTATCATTTCAGATTTAGCACAACTTTTATGCTTCCAGACATCACAGATTTTTACAATCGCATTTTTCCCTTCACAACATATCATATTTTCTATGGTATACGGGAGCCCACAATTACAAGACATGACGATCGTGTGTGTATTAGCCAAAATTCTTTTGGGAGCAAAGCCAACTATATTTTGGGGCCTCGGTGGCTGAGTGGTCAAGGAAGTTCGTCTTCTATTGATCACGTGGTCTGTCAACACTGAGATTGCGGGTTCGATTCTCACTGCAGGCAAGGTGTACTCGACTTCAATCTTAATTGACAAGGATTGCCCGTTTTCCTACCGCAGGTCGGGGTTTTCTCCGGGTACTCCGGCTTCCTCTCCCAAGAAAAACTGGACGCCATGATATAGCTGAAAAATTGCTGAAAGTGGCGTTAAACACCATCAAACAAACAAACAAACCAACTATATTTTTCTCTAACTGATTAAAATTTTCGAAACAACAATTTAAATGTTCCCTCATGTACTTTTGTGTTCTGCCCACTAGTCTTGTGTAAACAAAATTGGTGTGATTGTTGTTTTAGTGTCTATAGTTTCATAATTAGCATAATTAGTAATTAAATCAGTAAATATGATAACTGCTCAGCATCAAAGGAAAACTTATTAACATCTGAACAGTGTAAAAAGCAGTCTTAAAAGCGAGAAAACTGTAAGATCTAATCAGTTATATTTGAAACACCATGGCACATGCACAAGTCCAGTACAATTTTGGATCACAGAACTTAGCATACAGAGGCTACATCTGCAGCGTCAAAAACAACCGTGGAGAAAGAACCTACTGGAGATGTACAATTAAAGGCTGTCCAGCTACCCTCTCAACAAGGAACAACATACCCGTAGAGTTTGGACAACACCAGCGCAACCACCAACCAAACCAAGCAGACATTGACGCAAAACTGGTTTTTAGACACGATACGCAAAAGATGCATCGACAAAATTTACGAGGAAAAAACTTCCAAACTTAGAGACTCCAATTGGCCGACCAAACCAGACAGACCATCCAGGCACTACCCAACTTCTACATATGCAAAACCCAACGCTACAACGCCAGACGTACTGTGAGACCTAGACTACCCACATCTACTGCTGACATCAACCTTGAAGGAGAATATACGCAAACTACTACTGGTGACGAATTCCTACTGTTTGACATCAGGTAACATGTTTCCTTTTTTGTATGCTCTACTTCCAGGTAAAAGCCAAGACTTGTACACAAGACTACTGACCAAACTAAAAGACACCATGCAACAGCAACAGCACCGACTCACTTCCGACCAAACATCATCTTCATGGACTTCCAGACATCTGCACACAACGCAGCATGCACAGTTTTCCCCGGGGTCACCACCAAGGGCTGCATCTTTCACAACACACGGGCCATATGGAGGAAAACCCAACACTCTGGACTTCACCTTCAATTTCAACCAGAACAAAGACAACATAAGTTGGTTCTACGTGCAGTAGTCCTCCCACTTTTACCAACAGACAAATTGTGAAATTTGTTATAAAATAATGTTCTCTGTAATAAATGCTTATTACAAGATATATATAAAAAATTAAACAATAACAAATATATATGTTTGATATATATTTATAATAAGTTTCTTACTAATATTACAAAACAAAAACATTACATTGGAAATTTGAAAAAGACTATAATTTTAAATCCCACTTACTTTCAAAAAATGGGCAGAACAAGAACACACCGTTTTAATTAAATTTTCTTTGTTTGGAGTATTTAAAGCTGTTAAAGAATCTGGGACCGGCTCTACTTCAATGTCATGATCATTAACACGTGGTTGTTTTCAACCTGACTTTTTATCAATTGTTTTCTTAGCAGTTTTTGATATAGCTCTTAAACTAATAATTGTATTCTTTTTAATCGGCTATACACCTATGCTTAATTTTGCCGCTAATATGTGAAAACAGGTAGATGTTGCCTCGCACGGGCAAGTTTCTTTTGGAAATAAAATGACACGATATTTAGCTTTTCTGCCTTGAACAATAAAAGTCCCTTCCTGTTGAACTAATGTTATTAAATTATTGTCAACAATCGTGACAAACTTTGTTGACTACAATCAGAAGTAAAGACAGGTAGTTCAACCACGGGTGTTTTTTCTACAATCATGTCATCGGTTATTAAGGGACTATCATTTTGGACACCTAATTCCGTTGTTATTTCAGCGTGTTCATCTGTTTGTTCAATAATTTTTGATGTTTCAGACGTTTCATCTTGCAAAATTTTGTCTAAAGGTAAAGGTTTTTCATTTTTATATACTGGTGGAAATACTTGACCTAGGAATGGCCAGCAATTAAAACTCTGGAAGACATTCTGTACCTAAAATAGCACTTATTTAAGAAACAAATAAGTAGCACTAGTCAATTGCACTATAAAATTGTGTTTTGGCAAAAAATGCCAGGACGGTTTATATAGATACAGACACAAGCGCACAATTTTTTTAAAACTATTATTACATATAACATTAATTATGACATAATTTTACAAAATATCTCTTTATTATCATATATGACGTTAATTATAACTTAGACAGTAATTTAACGGTGTGACTTTTTACCCAAACTTACCCAAATTTACCCAAACTTACCCAAACAATATCCAAAAACACATTAATATAACATTTTGTGGCAGTATTATTCTGTTGAAACATTTTATATACTCTATTTTTGTTGAAAAATTTTATTAAGTGCAGATACAATGACAATTTCTTGTGTTAGAGTCGAACTTCTAAAGCTCGTGTAAAAATACATTACTCAAACTGTTCCCAAAACAGGAACCTATAAATCAGCTACTAGTCCCAGTCCCAAAACACTCGTTAAAATAGAATTTTTTGTATTTTGATAAAGAACATATAGTTAACCACTAAAATTCAGTTAAAAAATGAATATTTATTAGACATTTACAATTTTTGAAACAAAATAACCCCAAAAGAATTACAGATCGAACGTTTTATTTATCACATGCTGCACTCCTTTGATGTCTTGAGTAAAGTCATATCATACAAAAGGGTAATATAAAATGTTTCCAAAATGTGTTTCTTTGTACGAATATTTTATGTGATAGCATATATGCGGACTTTTGTTGTAACTTTTTCCAACATAAATATAGTACATACAAATCTTAAACCGGATAAAACTGACAAACAATGTCATTTTAACCAGTGGTTGGGCACAGTTTGGGTAATACATTTTTCCTATCAAATGGGCCTCATATGTCCATGATAAGTTCACTTAAATAACGTTTTTCAACAAAAAGTGAGTGCGTAAAACATTTAAACAGGATAAAACTTCCAGAAGTGTTTTTTATGTGTTTTGATATAGTTTGGGTAAGTTTGAGTAAAAAGTCACACCTGTAATTTAATTATCGTCACCAATCAATTTTACCTATGTAAACATACTTTAATTAGGAGAAATCTGTTAAGTTTGATGAGTTTTTTATCGACAAGAAACGTTTCCGGTAATTTTTTCTATACCTTGTCGTTGATCAATTTTAAAAAGCTATATATCATTTTGTATCTAATGATAAAGGAAACAAGAGGCCTTATTCAAATTTTGACCGGGTTGTAAGGTCTTTGAGAAATTATAGTTCAAAGTTGAAAGTTCGAACTTTTACTTTTCATGCAGGCATTCTTCTGGCGAATTTTTCTAGACTTTCCTCTCAGTAATATTTTATAAACTATAAATAATTTTGAAGCAAAATAGATAACCTTTATCAAACACTAAATATTTTTGACCGGGGTGAAGCATTTTGTAGAAATCTGGGTTCTAATCTGAAAATTTGATGTATGCAAACTCGCAAAAAACATACTAGAAGCATTTGCAGTCAACTTTTTTAGGTACTTTTATTAATAATTAATTGCATTAAACTATATATTTCCACAAAGATCTTTTAAATATATTTCAGAGGCATTTAAAATTTATTCAATATTAACCCGTTAAAAAGTTATAAATAAAAATATATGTGTTTTTTATGTTTCCGGTTTTGACAATTCCGCGTATTAGCCCAACCCCCCGACTTGGTACATTACCTGGAAATGGTATAACTGGAAATAAAATTTCGTTAAACAAATACCGATATCTTTAAAATGGTACATACTATCTAAAAAAATGATACAGCAATAATCTTCCATGTTTTAGCTATAATCTGAGTGGTATAATAGTAAAAAATAATTTTATTTACTATATAAACTCGTGTCTGGAAAAAGTCGGTCGCCAAAGAAAAGTTTAATGTCGGAGTGCGAAAAAACATTTTAATCTTCATTTTTTACGCTTTCTCCTAACTTCTGTTAAATAAATAACATACCAAAGTCTAAGTTAGATCACAAAAATTTTAAATATATAGTTGTTTGTCAATTTTGACTCTGCATTCAATTAAATATCTTAAGTGGAAAAATCGTCGACACATAATTTTGTACCGAAAATGGCGGCTATAACTGTATAGATGTATACTTTAGATGCAATAATACCATATAATAATTAACTTCTGTCAACAAATGGTTTCACCAATGGTTAACGTTAGAGCATAAGGTTTTGAAAAATACAAAGGATTACGCAATTTCGTAATTCCATATGAAAAATGTCGTGGCTGGAAAAATCGGCGATGCACAATTTTAATACCAAAAAATGGCGGCTATTATTTTTGTAGCATTTAACTTAAACATTAAACATTTAACTTTAAATGCAATGAAAACATCCCATTATATTCTTCTGTCAAAAAATTGTTTCAACAATGTTCACTGGTGTTAAACTGATGATAGTAACGTACGTTACTACCATCCCAAGATGGCAGATGAAAAAACTGCTAAGATCGTTTTTTGTCTTTATGTTCGATTCTTTCGCGTTTTAACCACCATTTTATTTGTAAGATTGAGCCTACACTTCTGAAGAATATTAGTATTAAGTATTTTGTGTTGTACAATGCTCCTATTGCCAGATATTCGACTAGAAAAAATTGTCAATGATGATAGTAACGTCAGTGATTAATGATAGTAACGTCCGACTTTGCACCTTATGTGATGATAGTAACGAGAAGTTCCTATATATAATCATCATATCAGTATTTCTTAACATTTTCTCACACAATAACAGGTTACAGGGGCGGATGCAGCCTCAAATGAAAGGGGGGGGGGTCCAAATCTGTCATGGTGGCCGAAGGCCACCTCGCAGAGGTCGTATTACGGCAGGGGGTCTGGCTCTGAACGAAATGGTGTAAAATCCTGCATTTTGACGATTTCCTGACACCTAAAACATGTCCGTTAAAATGTCATTTTGTTATGCTAAAACAAAAAAAAAGAAGGCTTGTCAAAACGAAAGGGGGGGTCCGGACCCCCTGGACCCCCCCTCTGGATCCGCCACTGGGTTAACGTTTTACTATCAATGGTCGTTCGTGTCATTGGCGCGATATAATTACGCGTAAAATAAATTTACACGTAAAAACTAAAAAGTCACGCGTCATTGTTATCAATTAACGCGTTATTTGTAAAAACAAACGTAAATCTCCGATAATAACGCGTGAGTTTTCAAAATTAACGCGTGAATAATACTTACGCGTTAATACAGTAATATATGCGTAATTTTTATTTAATTTTTTTTATGTATTACGTACGAAAAGCCCGATCCCCACACTGTAACACCACCACCGCCAAACACTGTAGTGCCTAGTGATGTTGTTCTGGCTGTAAGCAGTGCCTCGTTGTCTCCAAACGCACATACGCCCATCAATATGACGAAGAAGGAATCTGCTTTCGTCGGTCCAGTGTACTCGTCGCCAGCTTCGAACATTCCAATGGCGGAGATATCATGCCCACTCTAAACGTGCTTGGCGATGTCTCTGTGTCAACAGTGGACGTTTCAAGGGACGACGAGCTCTCAACCTTGCATTGTTTAGGAGCCTGTTAACTGTTCAAACGGCGACTCTGGTTGCAATATTCCAATCGTCACGAAGATATCTTGCAGTGGCAAACGGTTGGCGTTTGGCTACACGAACGAGTGCTCTATCCTCCCTTTCAGATGTTTGTAGTGGTCGACCTGACCTAGGACATTCCTGGATAGTTCCATTATCTCGATGACGTTTCAGTAGCCGGGATACAATACTAAAGTGAATGCCAAAGTTTTATGCTATCTGACGCATGCTCTGTCCACTATTACGCATTCCGACGATCTGCCACTTCTCAGCTTCACTAAATTTCCGTCTAGGCATTGTAAAGATGTAAAGATGAAGTCGAAAAAGACCAGGAGATGAACACTAAATCGTTAAGGAAAACAAGGCTTTAGGCGTGCTCGACTACTGTATGACAAACTGGATTTGCTATTTAAAGATTTACCTGAGGAGTTAATTAAAGTAACTTTCCTGTGCTCGAATGATGGCTTTAGTACATAAATAACTCAAAGTTAATATTCATTCATGGCCGAGTGGTTAGGGTAGTTTGTCTACTATTGATCACGTGTCTGTCAACACTGAGGTTGCGGGTTCGAGTCTCACTGCGGGCAGGATGTACCCGACTCCAATCTTAATTGACAAGGATTGCCAGTTTTCCTACGGAAGATCGGGGGTTCTCTCCGGGTACTCCGGCTTCCTCCCCTAATAAAAACTGGACGCCATGATATAGCTGAAAAATTGCTGAAAGTGGTGTTAAACATTATTCAAACAAAATTAACAAATACATGCAGTCATCTTTGAAGATTTCGTTGTTTGTAACAGGCTGTTTTATTGGCTCATAAATTACGCGTCATAAATAAAAAATTACAGGTAACAAATAAAAAATTACCCGATATATTACTTTATTAACGCGTAAGTATTAATTACGCGTTAATTTAGAAAAATCACGCATTATTATTGGAGATTTACGCGTACGTTTATTCAAATATTGCGTTAATTGATAACAATGAACCGAACGGAAATTGATGTTTTACTTAAAGGAATAGCCGTAATATTCTATCTGTGTATCTGTGTATGAAAATAGCAAAATAATATCCTATGGCGTGATTTTCACTGTAAAACAACCAATACCATGAATACGCGGTTATTCAATGTGCACCAGGTGCTCGTGATTTATTTATAGACAGAAAAAATACTTCCCCAAATTCTTAAATATTGATAATTTTTTTGAAGGTGGTTAAATGTACTGGCCTCGGTTTCATAAAACTTCAAATTTCCTCAAATTAAAATTTTCAAGCAATCTGATTGGTCAATTTTCGAGTTGAGGAAATCCTCAAATTTGAGATGTTTTATGAAACCGGGCCCAGTAGAATCTTCTGCTGATAACATATTGTCACATACACTATTACATCATTTCAGAAATAACCCAACGTTAAATCTTGTTTTTGGCGCGCCAAACCAATGTACTTAAAACAACTAGCATTTACTGCACTTAATTTGGCCCTGAATTTCAGGAATTTTCTCGTAACTTATATTTACTTTAAACAACCCGGTAAGGTGGGTTTTACAGAAAATACTGCTTTTTTTAATTCAAACAGAGATTATTGCAGGAACCACCCAACCGAGAATGACCGAAAATCCTGGAATAAATGCCTAATTTTAGACCAATATAAGATAAGCTGGTAAATTAATCTTTTTTAATAAAGTACATTCTCATTTAATTGGTTTCATGTATGGCGTACCGTGTTAATAATAATAACAAACGAAGATAAAAACAAACAATAACAACGTATTAACTTCAGGCCATTAATGAAACAAATTCCTAGAACTCTGTTCGCCCGCTATTTTGTAGTTATAAATTCTTTATTTTCATATATGTTACGTACAATTTTTTGCATCCGGCTGCTTCAAATTAAAAAAATAAGAATCTAGGAATTTATGTATTGCCTAAGTCAAATTCCTATGTCCTACCCTTTTTGCGTTGATTATTTGTTCTCGTCACAGTCTGAACATAGCTGAGATACTGCCCACTGGAGTAAAGCAAATGTCAAATCACCCAATAGTTTTTGTCGAAGTATTAAGGTTTTAATAACATACCAAATGGTAATGCCATGCTTAATTGCCTAATTTTATTTGCCTTGCACCATCGATTTGCTGCTACCGCAGGTCGGGGGTTCTCTCCGGGTACTCCGGCTTCCTCCCCCAATAAAAACTGGATGCCATCATTTAGCTGAAAAATTGCTGAAAGTGGCGTTAAAACACCATTCAAACAAACAAACAAAATCGATTTGCTGAATGAAGCTGAACCAATTTTGATACATCACTAGATAAAAGTCTTAATTATTTTTCATTGTAATAAATTTCACACCATTTATACGAGGTCAAAATAGTGTACTCAATCAGGCAGGATTATAAATTATCATGGGAGAAACTTTGAACATAAATATTATTTATTTCTGAAATACTACAACTTTCATTTGTGTCGTTTAAACCATTTACATTGTATACCCTTTTATAATCAAGAAAAACAAAACACTAGCAAATGACATTTAAGAAACAAAGGAAAACACTGAGAACAGAGAAAAAGTACATACAATATAAAGACTTTTTTTATCCTTTTTCCTAGTGCAGACAAACAAGACTAATAGAACGGAATAGAACCTGACCGTTATGTATTCGGTATTGCTTTTGTCTCATTAGCGTCTTATATGTTTATTTCAATTGATTTTACGGTACTTTTTTTTCGTCCATCTTACGTTAATAGAATAAATAACGTCAGAAAATGACGTCATTGCTGCACAAAAGCAAGCTTCTTGAAATCAGCAAAAACACTGAAACATTGTGTTATAATCTATCGATTCAATTCTGCATTGTTCAGCAATAGATAAGTTAAAGCAGTACATTCCTTGTTGTTTTGCTTTCTTTTTGTTTTATTAACTAAAATACTGTGTTCATTCAGTGAACAACAACACAATTTTAACTAAATTAGATCATGTTGTCATTCAACGAGATCTGTAACAGTTATACATACATACAATTATTTGTTAATTAGATATTAAGGTATTGTTTATTGACATTCGTAATTAAATTTTTAATTCTGTAAATTTTCCGCTACAAGTCTGAAACCATATTAAACTTTACGGAAGTTTTGTGAATACGACTTAGTTTCTGTAAGCGTTCCGTAAAAGATGTAGAAAAGGTCCGTAAAGACTTCCACACATGCGGAATTTACGAAGGCTTCGTGAATAAGGTTCTTAGTCTAAAATGTCATTTTTAGCTCACCTGACCCAAAGGGTCAGTGGGAGCTATTCTCATCACTTTGCGTCCGTCGTCGTCGTCTTCGTCGTCGTCCGTAAACTTTTTAAATTTTAATCTTCTTCTCCACAACCACTTGGCCAATTGGAACCAAACTTGGCAGGAATGTTTATTGGGTGGTTCTTAACAAAGTTTGAGTTTTTGGTGCTGATCAAATATGAAAGATGGCTGCCAGGGCCATTAATGCGTTCTGATTGCCTGAAATTCAAAAATCTTCTTCTCATAAACTGCTTGGCAGATTGATTGATTTGAAATATTGCAGAAATGTACCTTAGATGGTCCTCTACAAAGTTTGAGTTTTTTGTGCCGATCTAAAATCCAAGATGGCCGCCATCGCAGGACATAGTTTAACATAGGACCCTATGGGAAAAACATATAAACAACTTCTTCTCTGAAACTGTTCCACACAATGAAGCCAAATTAATAAGGAAATGAAGGTTGGATAATTATAATATTATATTGGGTTTTTCCAGCCAATTGCAAATTCAAAATGGCTTCCAGGGCCATTAATGCGTTCTGATTGGCTGAAATTCAAAAATGTTCTTCTCATAAACTTCTTGGCAGATTTAAAATATAGCAGAAATGTACCTTATGTAGTCCTCTACAAGGTTTGAGTTTTTTGTTCCGATCCAAAATCCAAGACATAGTTTAACATAGAACCCTATAGATTAGATTAAACATATTTTATTGTAAATAATACAATTGGATTGGACACAAGTTATATCAACTTAGCAACGTCCTCTCCAGGAAATATATTACATTATTATACATTGTTTATACATGAATCAGCAGTAAATATATGAAGAACATTATTAATTACATATTCAAGCATGAATGTACACACACACACACACGCACCCTCCCAAACTACAAACACAACCATAACACACACACACAAATCACATACACACAAACATACACCCTACTCACCCCACACACACTTCAATTAGAACTATACACGTAATAATTATATGGAATTGTCATTGTGATCTTTGAACCTTTTCGTTTGTTTGATGTACTGTTGTACTGCTTTAAAGATGTTCTTATTTAAATCATCAGTCAAGGAGTCATCGCCAAAAAGCAAACATTCTATATTTAACTGCTTAAGAAAACGAAGTTTGTTTATTAATAATTGTCTTGCTTCATAATATAGTGGACATTCCAAAAGGTAATGAATTGAATCTTCAATAATCCAACCACAACTGCATTTAGGATCGGTTTTGAAATTAATACGGAAGAGATCTGCATTTAAGTTACTGCACCGGTGTCTTAAACGAGTGTGAATGATATTTAAATATCTATTACCAATATCCAAGTACTTAGGTGGTTTAGTTACATTGTCACGTATATTCATTTTAAATGAGTTTATAGTAAGTGAATTTCTAATCTCAGAGCTCAATTCGTTCCATAAACGTATAGTCGACGGAAAAAACGAATTTGAGTATAATTGGAGCCTTGTAATTGGGATTCTATAGTCTTGTTGATTTCTTAACTGGTAATTATTATTTGTTATCCTAAAAGTTTGAAGACAATCAGTTAAGTAAGAAGGGGCATTATGATTGTGTATTTTATAAAATAAATTAAGCTTTCTTCGTTTACGACGAGAATGTAAAGGTTCCCAACCAGTCTCAAAATACAAGGACTCAATACTACAATACTTGGGAAGTCCAGTGACTATTCTGGCCGCTTCGTGCTGTATATGTTCAATTTTTAAGAGATTTGTTTGTCCACACTCATCCCAAAGTTCACATGCATATTCCAAAACAGGGAGAATGTAAGTAAAGTAAATTTAAACCCTATGGGAAAAACATACAAACTGTTCCACACAATGAAGCCAAATAATGAAGAAATGATTAATGGATATTTATCTTATTATTTTGAGTTTTTTTAGACAATTGCAAATTGAACATGGCTTCTAGGGAAACTAATGGGTTCTGATTGGCTGAAATTTCAAAAATCTTCTTTTTACAAACCGCTTAGCAGTTTGATTTGAAATATTGCACAAATGTACCTTAGATGGTCCTCTACAAAATTTGAGTTTTTTGTGGCGATCTAAATTCCAAGATGGCCACCACGGTGGAACACAGCTTAACATAGGACCCTATGGGAAAACCATACAAACGGCTTCTCTGAAACTCAGTTTCACACAATTTAATCAAATAATGCAGAAGTGAATCTTAGACAGTAATCTTATTTTTTTAAGTATGTTTCGAGCCGATAGGAAATTCAACATGGCTGCCAGAGCTGCAAATGCGTTCTGACTGGCTGAGATTTTAAAATTCGTTTTCTCACAAACAGCTTGGCAGATTTTAGGATATGTGATATTGTATGGTCCCCTACCAATTTTGAGTTTTTTGTTTCGATCCAAAAT
Organism: Limnoperna fortunei; assembly: GCA_944474755.1. NCBI lineage: Eukaryota > Metazoa > Mollusca > Bivalvia > Mytilida > Modiolidae > Limnoperna > Limnoperna fortunei. The sequence goes on from OX104113.1 coordinate 6,383,498, forward strand.
AAAAGATTGCTGCCACTATGGAACATCACTTAACATACTAACCTATGAAAAAACATAAAAACTGCTTCTTCTCAGAAACACTCCTACTGCTGATTGTAAATTCAACATGGCAACATTCATAGAAACAGCATCTCCATATAAGCTCTTTAGCATTTAATATCAAAATTTGCAAGGTCTCATCTTAAAATTTTTTTTTGTAAGTCAGGTGAGCGATACAGGCTCTTAAGAGCCTCTAGTTTATTTACATATTACACTTTATAACCTTTCACAGTCAATTTAAAGAATATTTATACTATAGACCTATACTGACAACAACATAGCTTTCATCTTATCCCGGGCCTGCTGAATGTTCAATTGCTAACCCCGCAAAAAAAAACAATCAAACAAAACAAAACAAAAAGACAAAACATCTTTGAAATTGGAAAAAAAATTGTCGTTACTACCATCTCTCTCTCCCGTTACTACCGTCCTTGGTAATTTTAATAATGTCGTTACTATCATCATTGCCAAATTTTCATGGTCAAATATCTGTCTATACGAGTATTGTAAAACGCAAATAACTAAATACTCATATTCTTCAGAAGTGTATGTTCAATCTTACCAATAAAATGATGGTTCAAATGCGAAAGAAACGAAAATAATAACAAAAAACGATCTTATCAGTTTTTTCATCTGCCATCTTGGGATGGTAGTAACGTACGTTACTATCATCAGTTTAACACCAGTGAATGTTGAAATTGAAGAATAACGTTTACATAAACACAAAAGATTTCGTATTTTGATGATTTCATATGTAACATATTGTGTCTGGAAAAATCTACTTCTTACAATTTTTTACTTGTAATTGGGATACATATTGTATTGTTCAATTAAGGAATACTTCAAATTTCTGAACAGATTATACGATATAATATGGTTTGGGTCTGTTTACGCCTAATAAACCACGAAGCGGTTTATGAATGGTGTAAACAGACCCAAACCATATTATATTGTATAACCTGTTCAGAAATTTGAAGTATTCCTTAATTGAACAATACAATATGTATCCCAATTACAAGTAAAAAATTGTAAGAAGTAGATTTTTCAAATTTCTGAACAGATTATACGATATAATATGGTTTGGGTCTGTTTACGCCTAATAGCGGTTTATGAATGGTGTAAACAGACCCAAACCATATTATATCGTATAATCTGTTCAGAAATTTGAAATATTCCTTATAATTTAATTTTAACTATAAATCTTATCCATTTTTGAGGTAAAAGCGTCGATGATGTCGTGGAACTATTTGAATTTTAACGGCGTTTGAATAGGTCATAGGTCACGCAAGTTATTTCTTATAATATGGGTTGCCCAATTTGAATTGACCAATCAGATTTCAGTTTACAAAGCAAATTAAATTATTGTCATATGTAATGAAACACATATTTGTTTTATTCAGTTAAAATGTATGTCACTTATGTTTTTAAGCTGAGTATAAGATTTTTTTAAAATACAAAAAATACATATTTTGATAATTTATTGTTTATTGCGATTATTCAACCAGTACCAAGTAATTTGACGTAGTAGGGGGTTGGTGCAATAAATCGCAGATTGTCATTCTCAGATTTATAATTGGTAGTACATATTTATCGATAATTAAGCAAGAAATATAATAAAATTTTTAATACCAATATTAATTAAAGCCATAAACGAAGAATATATTTTGATGCCAATGTTATTACTTGTTTGTTCAGGCTTAAGGTTGGCAGGAATATATGTTTTTCCAACAATAAAATATTTTTTTTAAAGTATGAACAATGTTTAAAGTTTAATTAAAACGTAAACATTCGACGATTGGCTTCAGTATACACAGTCATTTATTATATCATGGCACAGACATGTCATGATACTGTACAATTCTCAACAGCGAAATTAGGACGGTATAAGTAAGGGGTTTGTTTTAATACAACACATTCCAGCTGTAGAATCCACACAGACTATAGTGCTGCTTATATAGCCTTCAATAGTGCTATTTGACGTATCCTTTATTGTAATTGTGTATTGTTTTTTTATTATTTCTACAGTTCAATTTTAGTATTATCTTAATTTGTATCGGTTTTTTAATCGCTTAACGTTTTAAAAAATGTTTTCTCATTCAAATTTTACTGATCCTACTCCATATCGAACAGCACTGATGACCACAACAACCGAGGCTACTGCACTGACAGTAGGAGTTGAAGAGTTGCCCGCTCTTCCAGTTGTAAGTAATACCGTCTCATCATTGTTTTCCGCATCTGTAAGTTTCCCTGTTTCTAGGTATGTCTGCAATCCTGCTCGTCAGTCGGTCTGTGCTTCTGCTCCAAAATCAGTCTGTTCTCCTGCCAGTAAGTCTGTTAGTGTTCGGCAGATAGGTGGAGGGGTTCCATTACTAAACACTGTAATTCACTTATCAAGGAATGAAATTCTGAAACACTTGAACAATCCTGATCCCAGTTGTATATCAAAGTTTCCATCCATTACAAAATTCGTTTACCGGGGTATGTGATTAAGGGTTCGAGAAAGCGACCAAATACTTCAACCGGTTTCCGAAAGGTTGCTTACTGGCTACCAAGTAATCCTTGTACTGTTTTGATTCATTATATAGGCGATGAAAATATTTACAAGCCGATTCCACACGGTAATAGTAAACATGAAAACGAATATAGAAGAATTATGCCATCCGTTCTTGAAAAAGCCACCGAAATAGTTGGCGGACCAAAACAGGTATATAAAAACATGGTTTGTTCAGATATTGTAGATGGTGAACTGCAAGGTATTGCAAATCCCAGGAATACACGGCAAGTGAAATATGTTCAAGGCAAAGTAAGAGAAGGTAAATTAATTAGCAAAGACGATATTTACAATTTGGTTGGATTGGCTCACCATTTGGATGGTTTTATACACGAGGTTACTGTTTATTCAGATTTGTTGGCTATTGTTGCCCTTCCTGAAATTTTGCAACAGTTTAATCAGTTATTAGACGTAAAAAGCGAAGAACAACTATATCTAGTTTATGATACAACTTTCGATTTAGGTAATTTTTATGTGTCACCAATAGTTTTTAAACATTTTCTGTTCAAAGAATGTCCAATTATTCCACTTACGTTTTTAATTCACGAGAGAAAACATGCAAAGTGGCATCAGGCCTTTTTTCAATTTTTTGGCAGAAAAATGTCCAAAATTATCAAAAAAGCAACTCCTATTGTAGTAGACAGGGAACCAGGTATTACAAAAGCAATAAAAAATGCCCTTCTGAATTATCCTATTTTTCACTGTTGGAACCACGTTCATGTAGATTTCAAACATTGGCTTAACGAGAAAAAATCGTACCCGACAACGTAAAATTATATTTAGACAATTTAAAACAAATGATGAGGGCCGAGAGTGAGGAGGAATTTTTGTCCTTGTCTGATAGCTGACCAGTGCTTGGACATGTGCAGTTAGGGAACATTTCGAAAAAAGATTTAAAAAAAAACAAATATTACAATACTCTGGTTGTTGGTTAATAGAACGATATCCCGGTATGTATGACCCATTTTCCGGTATTACAAATAACAATTCAGAAACGTTGAACGCTGTCTTAAAAAGAAGTTGTGACTGACAGGTAACATAAATATTCAAAATGAATGTCGGGATGATTTAAATTTTGACAAATATGTTTGTGCAGAGATTCCTGTTTTAGACAAAAATTAGACAGACTTTGGCGAAGTACATTGTAGACAACAATTTTATATCCCTGGTTCCATCCCAATCGGCTTTTGTAGTTCAAGGAAGGAATAATAAATATTGTGTTACACTTTTTCCTAAAGAAACGTGTCAGTGCCCTTCTACATGTACTTGTCATCATATTTTGGCTGCAAAAATGAGTGTTGGCTTACAACCTACTGAAAACATAGAGTAGTTAATTTACGAGTATTATCTTTAAAAAGTAAGAACAAAATATTGAAAAAAAATCGGGAAGAAAGCAACCAAGACCAAACGACGTTGAAATTGAAGTTGAACCCGCTCCAGATTCAATCATGGCCACTAAAACACCATCAAAAGAATCAATAGGTTTAAATGCCGACTCTGTTAAAAAGACTTTACAAACTCTTGACAAATTTTCATATGAATCCACATCTAAACCTAAATAAATATCAATTTTGCTGATATGTCAACAATAAATAAAGAAGATGTCGGTAATTGTTCAACAGTTAAAACACAATCTATAATTAATGTCCATGAGGAGAAAGGCAAAAATGACGATGAAATAGTTAATTTAACAATTAAACGAAATAAACCCAAGAATGTTGAGAATAATTCTTTACCAGTTGAAAAGAGAAAAATCGATGATTTACCATGGGTTGGTTTTTGTAAACAATTTCATTAAAAAAATAATTTTAGAAAATAAAGAGTTGTGCTGTGATATTATTATAACATCGCAGAACATCTTACAAAAACAGTTTCCTAACATTAGCGGGTTTCAAGCTACAACATTAGCACCTGTAAGAGTAGGTGACAAATGGGTAAGTAATACACCATTTAAAGCTCAGACCCATCCGTTTTCCAAATTCATCACACTGGTCCGAGTAATCATTGGGTAACATCAATTCAAAGTGACAAGAACAATATTTATCTTTTAGACAGTCTTTCTCTAAAATTGAGCACATCTTTGGAAATGCAGTTGGCGCAAATTTATGGCAGTAAAAAGAAAAAAATAAATATTAAAACTCCAAATGTTCAACAGCAGGAAAATAGCTTTGAATGTGGTTTGTTTGCAATCGCAAATATAGTTGAATTGTTTTAATAAATATTCGGGTCACCCAAACCAAAATATCAACACCCAATATATGAGGGATCATCTATTGTTTTGTTTGGAAAATAATCAGTTTAGATTATTTCCAAAATTAGATATAGAAACTAACATTCTCTCAAAACCTAATATTCATTCAATTTTTATGAATTGTGACTGTGGAAATCCTGACACAATAGAAGATATGTTAGGATGTGATTGGAAAGATGGTAAAAAAGCATGTCAAATTTGGAACATAGATCTTGTGCAAATTTAAATAACAATAGTTCCGATTGGTATTGTTGTAAACACAGCCAGAGTGCTCCCTTATCCGGTTAGACGTAATTCAGGAATAAAGTAATAAGCCATTTAACAATTAAACATTACACTTGACATGGATTTATGATACGCGGATAAACGTACTTACAATGTCATTTAATGTTTTAATTTAAATAATTATAAACAAAATATAAAATTTAAAATACCCAATTACTATATCTTATGTAACAAACCTACTTTCTCAGTAAGGAATAGTAGTTTTAAATTTTATGAATTAACTTTAACTAATTGTTACGCGGACTACAACAGATCTCCCGAGTCTTGTGCAGGATGTCTTAGTAGTTTTAATTTTATAAATACATTTTTTTTAACTAATTGTAACGCGGACTACAACAGATCTCCCGAGCCTTGTGCAGGATGTCGTAGTAGTTTTAATTTTATAAATACATTTTAACTAATTGTAACGAGGACTAAAACAGATCTCCCGAGCCTTGTGCAGTATGTCTTAGTAGTTTTAAATTTTATGAATTAACTTTAACTAATTGTTACGCGGACTACAACAGATCTCCCGAGCCTTGTGCAGGATGTCTTAGTAGTTTTAATTTTATAAATACATTTTAACTAATTGTAACGCGGACTAAAACAGATCTCCCGAGCCCTGTGCAGGATGTCTTAGTAGTTTTAAATTTTATGAATAAACTGTAACTAATTGTTACGCGGACTACAACACATCTCCCGAGCCTTGTGCAGGATGTCGAAATGGTTTTAATTTTTAGATTAAAATTTAACTAATTGTAACGCGGACTACAACAGATCTCCCGAGCCTTGTGCAGGATGTCTTAATAGTTTTAATTTTATAAATAATTTTATTTTATTTTATAAATAAAATTAAACTGATTGTAACGCGGACTACAACAGTAGTTTTATATTTTATGAATAAACTTTTAAATTATAAAACCTATAATGGGGATATCTGTCAAATCAATATTACTTGCAACGACCACCACCTGATGAGACGGGAAAAAAAGTCACAAGAAAAAAGTCACAGGAAAAAAATTTACAATTAATAAGTTGTATTGGTTTTGACTGTGTTTTTCAGGAGTTTTGCAAGATTTATGTTGTTGTGTATAAAAAGTAAAGTGGATATTTAAAGACATTTAATTTTAAAATGTATATCATTACAAATTAGCAAAATTTAATCATATAAAATAAACGGAATAAATAAGCAATTAGTAGTGCGATAATTGGTCACACATGTTAATTTTTCAATTCACATTATTTAATAAATAAACAACTAAAATTTTGAAGCCATATTTTTGGCTTGGATCTATGTATATTTAAAAAATATTTCTATAGTCGTTTATCCTATTCTTTTCTTTGGTATAAATATTTTTAACTGTTAAAGCAGCACAAAAAGAACTGTTTACAGTAATTTGCTATTACTAAAATGTTTTCTAGATTTTGTTGGACTTGAAATACAATTTTTATTAATGGTATTAAATAATTTATAAGTAATAAAAAACGTTTTACATAAAAATATGACTATAATTATAATAAACATAAAAATATGTCCATATTATGACAACATATGTGGCCAAGACAACTTATTAATTGTGACTTTTTTCCTGTGACTTTTTTTCTTGTGACTTTTTTCCTGTGACTTTTTTTCCTGTGACTTTTTTCCTATCAAAACTGTGACTTTATTTCCTGTGACTTTCTTTCCGTTCACCGATGAGACTTGTTGAGGAGTCAAAAATGGTCTTTTATTTAAATATATTATTATTTATTTGTATTTAAATAAATTATTATTTGATTGTATTTAAATGTATTATTTTTTAAATATTACAAAGAGTAACAGTTTGTAAGAACTCTTATCTTTCATTTCGTTTCTAGAACTTTCTCTATTTATTGTTGAAACTGCATGGAACTCATTTTTTAGCCGTGAGAAATTTTACAAAGTGACTTACAGAAAACGATATCTTATGTTTTTTTTAATCTTACGCTCAACACACATTGCTCATATTGTTTACAGAAATAAACAAATATGTGTTTCATTACATATGACATTGAACATTACAACAAAAATATTGTAAGAAGTAGATTTTTCCAGGCACAATATGTTACATATAAAATCATCAAAATACGAAATCTTTGGTGTTTATGTAAACGTTATGCTTCAATTCAACATTGTTGAAACTATTTTTTGACAGAAAAATATAATGGGATGTTTTCATTGCATTTAAAGTTAAATGCTACAAAAATAATAGCCGCCATTTTTGGTATAACAAGAAGTGATATGGGTTACACCCATATCCAGAGATGTTCAATTTATATGTTATAGGTGTATCCGATTTGGTTTAAATAGTTTTTTTTCAACTTGTTTTATTTAAAATTTCATCATATGTTGTAAAAGGTTACAAATATAGACGATTGTGCAAGGCAAGAAATAATCATCTTGATTATAATATCTCAACTTTGAGAAGAGTATTGTAATCAAAAAAGACAAATGTTTACCGTACAATAACAATACATTGACCTTTTCGAAATCACATAATCACGTGGTTCTGTTTGAAAAAAAGGGGGGCTGTAAGATCGACAGATATCGCGTACTTCCGTCGGGCATCCTCGGAAGATCAAAGAAGAATACCGACAAGTTACAATTTCAATTAATTTAATTTTACAGTAATTAAAATTGTTTTTCAAAAAAATTGCAATTAAAATGTATTCAAACGTCAAACTAACGTTCATGTGCATAAACATTTTCAGACTGTAAAATTAAAAAAAATATATAGAAGAGTCTTATTATTGTCAGAGACAAGTAATTATATGCCTCTGTTTTTGCAAAACAATCTAGAGATTCTTCTAGAATTATTTTCAACTATTACAACTGTTGATGACCTTAATTGGAATGTAACTGAATTGTTTTTCTATTTTATTTTTATTTACATTTTTCAAAATTTCATTTAGCTTTTAGTTTTTTTCTATATTGTAGAGTATGGTTTTTACCTTTTTGCTCAATTTACCCGAAAACAATTATATATCATTAAGAGATAATAAGAAGAGATCGAACATATGAAAATTGTGCATCATCTATTTTTCCAGCCACGACATTTCTCCTTTGGAATTACAAAAATTCGTAATCCTTTGTATTTTTCAAAACCTTATGCTCTAACTTAACCATTGGTGAAACCATTTTTTGACAGAAGTTAATCATATGTTCGATCTCTTCTTATTATCTCTTTTATGAATTAGTTAGATAATTTGATAATAAAAACGCAATTTTAGATTTTCTTACGTTATATTACGTAATGTATATGTTAGAAAGACTTGTTCAGTTCAATTTTATCATTATATTTTTTTGTTTGGATTATTTTATGCTTAATAGAACAAGCTTCATATCTTTTTTGCATTCGTATCTTTACATAAAAATGTAGATGATTATAAATTTGACTTTATCGATAATTTTCCAATTTATTTCTTTTGTTATGTCAGAATTTCTAGGGTACTTAAGCTTTGTAGTTTTTATGCAGTTTCTAATCTTCACATAATAGAATGTGAATGTATTTGTTTTTATGGGAATTCATCAGATGATTTGATAAAAATAATGCATTTAAAAATTTTGTAGTATTACGCAATACATGATCGATAATTTTCAGTTTTATTTCTGGATTATTTCATAATTAGGGTAGAAAAGGAAATTCATCAATCTTGAACATTAAATTTTATTTCCCTGGGTTTTGATTATTTACGATTTCGAAATCAGAAATTCTCCCGCACGAGATTGGCCGATAACGAGGCGTGTGTGTGTGTGTGTGTGGTGGGGGGTGAGGGGTAAGAGATATTTCTGTGATGTAATTGTAAATTGTAAATTAGATGTGCCTTGTTTATTTGCTAATTGCTTATTTATGACACTGAACTGTAATGAAAGGTATAAATGGAAGACCATTTAGACTCACATAATTAGCCACGAAAATGCTAATTTAGATTATGATTTTTATACGAAAATAAGATTTTAAAACAGGCATGTTATTTAAAGAATTTTGATTTTCTGAATGAGTTAAAAAAATGTTATAGACATTGGTAGGGGAAAAAAATTTCTTTATAATAAGAAAAAACACAAAAGGTTTGCATTTTTATTTAATTCAAGTTTTAAAATTTTTATGTAGAACTATTTAAAGAAGCAGTTATATTTAGATACTTATAGAATTATATTAAACCTACCTCTAAGATCGTATATGAAGTCCTTTAAACAAACATAAATTAAAAAAAGCTATATGAAATTTTGAAAAATAATAATTAATAAAAAACTAAAAGCTAAATGAAATTTTGAAAAATGTAAATAAAAATAAAATAGAAAAACAATTCAGTTACATTCCAATAAAGGTCATCAACAGTTGTAATAGTTGAAAATAATTCTAGAAGAATCTCATAAATTGTTTTGCAAAAACAGAGGCATATAATTACATGTCTCTGAAAAAATAAGACTCTTCTATACATTTTTTTTACAATCTGAAAATGTTTATGCACATGAACGTTCGTTTGACGTTTGAATACATTTTAATTGAAATTTTTTTGAAAAACAATTTTAATTGCTGTAAAATTAAATCAATTGAAATTGTAACTTGTCGGTATTTTTCTGTGATCTTCCGAGGATGCCCGACGGAAGTACGCGAAATCTGTCGATCTTACCGCCCCACTTTTTTCAAACAGAACCACGTGATTATGTGATTTCGAAAAGGTCGATGTATTGTTATTGCCTTTCCTACACATTGCTTTTTTTATTACAATACTCTTCTCAAAGTTGAGATATTATAATCAAGATGATTATTTCTTGCCTTGCACAATCGTCTATATTTGTAACCTTTTACAGCATATGGTGAAATTTAAAACAAGTTGAAAAAACTATTAAAACCAAATCGGATACACCTATAACATATAAATCAAACATCTCTGGATATGGGTGTAACCCATATCATTTCTTGTTATTATATGGTATTATTGCATCTAAAGTATACAACTACACAGTTATAGCCGCTGTCGTATTAAATTTTGCTACCATGACAATCAAGCTTGCTTTTGAATGTTCGGAATACTTATTCGGTAAAACATCGAAGTGTTCCGAAAGATCGTTATGAAAATCTGCTACGGATGCAATATACGGTTCTTTGCATTAAAATATTATCAACAGAGGTCGTGGTCTTGTTTTGTCAAATAAAAACATGTGTGACATTTTTGCATAGATCCAATTGTACTGAAAATGTTGTACATATATTTAATTTGTGTCCTGCATTTTCAGTTTCATGGTAATTTGATAAGATTTTTATAAAATCATCGATAAAAATCAACTGTTTCATGTGAGAAAATCGGACAAATCATTAGCATTTACGTTCATTTGAAAAATTCTGACACGGTAACGCCTAACAGAAGAGCAATATGACATATATATTTGTGTATTAAGATCAATTTCAAAGCAGAAAAACACTGGCAAAATACTTGTCATCCACCTCGATTTCACACAATTTTGTTGACAAGGAACATGCTATTTTAATGCATCAGAGAGAGCTAAAGCTAGGAGTCAAATGGTCTTATAGGCAGTCTCGGGGTTTTACTACTATAACAAGGATGACAACCAAATATTATATATATTTCTTTTCTATAAACATGACACTTTCTACTGACACTTCAAAAATTTATTGCATTTCATTTATCATAGATGTGAGTAAACTGCAACTGGACCATACTACTATATTAAGGAATTTCACAGGGGGACATTCGAAACTAAACTACCAAACCGTATACTGCTACCTTTAAGTCTAAAAATGTCATTTTTATTTGCAACTTTGTTTCTTCTGCCAATACATTATTAAATTCTGACTAAAAATTACTTAATCTGAACCTTGTATTTGCTTTGGTTGAAAAGATATAATGTTTTTAGAACATGTACCTTACTGCAAGTTTTCGGATTTAAATTCAGGCAAGATTTCATTGACATAAAAAAGCATAAAACTTTTTTCTAATGAACAATATGGCAAAAATAAAATTATATATTTGTGCGCTTACAACCAAGCTTTGTTTACAAAGTCGAAAGAGTTGAGAGAAATGCAAAATTAAGGTTACTTGTCATTACACTGCAAAAAAATTTAATCATATTAGGCTTTTTATATGAAAATATAAAAAATAGAGTTTTAGAGAAAAAAAAAATAGGGTGGTAAAAGCCAAAAAAAGAAATTGCATGAAATGATCACAAAATGTATACCAAATATGAATCAAATTCAATCAAATTCCATTTGGTTATTAATTTTACAGTTAGAGTGATTATTCTTCCTTTCTGTGACTCGGCTTAACACGGTCAAAATCACAAGAAGACAAGATGGTGTAAAAATGCATTCAAAATCTTTGTCAAATCACAATACCAAAGTTCTTCCTACTCAGTAGTGACCTGAAAAAGATAGTGATCTGAATATCACATTAGCTGACCACTTCTATAAAGAATTTGAAGAAAACATATTTGTGAATTATGTCAGATTCAAGGCATGCATTCATCCGCATACAAGTCGAAATATCGCAACTTAAGTTTAAAAGTGAACAGATGTGAATAGTGTGCAATAGTTGATATCAAGTGCACAGTACGCTAATTTTAGTTGAATACTTTCTGTCTACTTGCAATAAACACACAATACTATTGTACTAAAGGCGGTGAAAAATAAAAACTTTTTACTCGTTTCAGTGACATAAAAGGGTGAACAATTTTCTGTTTTGTTTTTTTCCCACATGTTTTAAGTTGCCTGCACATACAAACACATAGGTGTAGTTGTTACAAACACGAGTAGAGAAACTTAACTATGTACCTGACAGTTACAGTGCTTAAACTAACTGTCTGGGGTGATCAACAATAAAAAACTAGCACAAAGTGCCAAAAATCAATCTTTCAAGTTAAATTTTCATTGTCGATGAAGTCAATTCATTTTAAAATGACTGAGTATTATCAGGTTGCTATGCCTACTCTGCTTCTACTCAACAGAAGTAAACCTTTAGTCAAATATTAAATGTGTCACTGTTGATATAAAATAGTTTTTAAAACAAGGCTGAAACAGAGTTATCTTTCTTGGTATAAGTGTTGCCAGATAAAGTCCAATTTAATACATTTTCATGGCAAATATCTTACTACAAACAGTCTTAAACACAAGTACAGGTGTCATAAAATACAAGGACATCTTAAAATGAAGATATTGCAAGTTTATAAAAATATGCTCTTCTTAAAGTCTAAAAATGTCATTTTTATTTGCAACTTTGTTTCTTCTGCCAATACATTATTAAATTCTCACTAAAAATTACTTAATCTGAACCCTGTATTTGCTTTGGTTGAAAAGATATGTTTTTAGAACATGTACCTTACTGCAAGTTTTCGGATTTAAATTCAGGCAAGATTTCATTGACTTAAAAAAGCATAAAACTTTTTTCTAATGAACAATATGGCAAAAATAAAATTATATATTTGTGCGCTTACAACCAAGCTTTGTTTACAAAGTCGAAAGAGTTGAGAGAAATGCAAAATTAAGGTTACTTGTCATTACACGGCAAAAAAATTTAATCATATTAGGCTTTTTATATGAAAATATAAAAAATAGAGTTTTAGAGAAAAAAAATAGGGTGGTAAAAGCCAAAAAAAGAAATTGCATGAAATGATCACAAAATGTATACCAAATAAGAATCAAATTCAATCAAATTCCATTTGGTCATAAATCTTACAGTTAGAGTGATGATTCTTCCTTTCTGTGACTCGGCTTAACACGGTCAAAATCACAAGAAGACAAGATGGTGTAAAAATGCATTCAAATTCTTTGTCAAATCACAATACTAAAGTTCTTACTACTCAGTAGTGACCTGAAAAAGATAGTGATCTGAATATCACATTAGCTGACCACTTCTATAAAGAGTTTGAAGAAAACATATTTGTGAATTATGTCAGATTCAAGGCATGCATTCATCCGCATAAAAGTCGAAATATCGCAACTTAAGTTTAAAAGTGAACAGATGAGAATAGTGTGCAATAGTTGATATCAAGTGCACAGTAGGCTAATTTTAGTTGAATACTTTCTGTCTACTTGCAATAAACACACAATACTATTGTACTAAAGGCAGTGAAAAATTAAAACTTTTTACTCGTTTCAGTGACATAAAAGGGTGAACAATTTTCTGTTTTGTTTTTTTCCCACATGTTTTAAGTTGCCTGCACATACAAACACATAGGTGTAGTTGTTACAAACACGAGTAGAGAAACTTAACTAAGTACCTGACAGTTACAGTGCTTAAACTAACTGTTTGGGGTGATCAACAATAAAAAACTAGCACAAAGTGCCAAAAATCAATCTTTCAAGTTAAATTTTCATTGTCGATGAAGTCAATTCATTTTAAAATGACTGAGTATTATCAGGTTGCTATGCCTACTCTGCTTCTACTCAACAGAAATAAACCTTTAGTCAAATATTAAATGTGTCACTGTTGATATAAAATAGTTTTTAAAACAAGGCTGAAACAGAGTTATCTTTCTTGATATAAGTGTTGCCAGATAAAGTCCAATTTAATACATTTTCATGGCAAATATCTTACTACAAACAGTCTTAAACACAAGTACAGGTGTCATAAAATACAAGGACTTCTTAAAATGAAGATATTGCAAGTTTATAAAAATATGCTCTTCTTAAAGTTTAAAAATGTCATTTTTATTTGCAACTTTGTTTCTTCTGCCAATACATTATTAAATTTTGACTAAAAATTACTTAATCTGAACCTTGTATTTGCTTTGGTTGAAAAGATATAATGTTTTTAGAACATGTACCTTACTGCAAGTTTTCGGATTTAAATTCAGGCAAGATTTCACTGACATAAAAAAGCATAAAACTTTTTTCTAATGAACAATATGGCAAATATAAAATTATATATTTGTGCGCTTACAACCAAGCTTTGTTTACAAAGTCGAATGAGTTGAGAGAAATGCAAAATTACGTTTACTTGTCATTACACGGCAAAAAAATTTAATCATATTAGGCTTTTTATATGAAAATATAAAAAATAGAGTTTTAGAGAAAAAAAATAGGGTGGTAAAAGCCAAAAAAAGAAATTGCATGAAATGATCACAAAATGTATACCAAATAAGAATCAAATTCAATCAAATTCCATTTGGTCATAAATCTTACAGTTAGAGTGATGATTCTTCCTTTCTGTGACTCGGCTTAACACGGTCAAAATCACAAGAAGACAAGATGGTGTAAAAATGCATTCAAATTCTTTGTCAAATCACAATACTAAAGTTCTTACTACTCAGTAGTGACCTGAAAAAGATAGTGATCTGAATATCACATTAGCTGACCACTTCTATAAAGAGTTTGAAGAAAACATATTTGTGAATTATGTCAGATTCAAGGCATGCATTCATCCGCATAAAAGTCGAAATATCGCAACTTAAGTTTAAAAGTGAACAGATGAGAATAGTGTGCAATAGTTGATATCAAGTGCACAGTAGGCTAATTTTAGTTGAATACTTTCTGTCTACTTGCAATAAACACACAATACTATTGTACTAAAGGCAGTGAAAAATTAAAACTTTTTACTCGTTTCAGTGACATAAAAGGGTGAACAATTTTCTGTTTTGTTTTTTTCCCACATGTTTTAAGTTGCCTGCACATACAAACACATAGGTGTAGTTGTTACAAACACGAGTAGAGAAACTTAACTAAGTACCTGACAGTTACAGTGCTTAAACTAACTGTTTGGGGTGATCAACAATAAAAAACTAGCACAAAGTGCCAAAAATCAATCTTTCAAGTTAAATTTTCATTGTCGATGAAGTCAATTCATTTTAAAATGACTGAGTATTATCAGGTTGCTATGCCTACTCTGCTTCTACTCAACAGAAATAAACCTTTAGTCAAATATTAAATGTGTCACTGTTGATATAAAATAGTTTTTAAAACAAGGCTGAAACAGAGTTATCTTTCTTGATATAAGTGTTGCCAGATAAAGTCCAATTTAATACATTTTCATGGCAAATATCTTACTACAAACAGTCTTAAACACAAGTACAGGTGTCATAAAATACAAGGACTTCTTAAAATGAAGATATTGCAAGTTTATAAAAATATGCTCTTCTTAAAGTTTAAAAATGTCATTTTTATTTGCAACTTTGTTTCTTCTGCCAATACATTATTAAATTTTGACTAAAAATTACTTAATCTGAACCTTGTATTTGCTTTGGTTGAAAAGATATAATGTTTTTAGAACATGTACCTTACTGCAAGTTTTCGGATTTAAATTCAGGCAAGATTTCACTGACATAAAAAAGCATAAAACTTTTTTCTAATGAACAATATGGCAAATATAAAATTATATATTTGTGCGCTTACAACCAAGCTTTGTTTACAAAGTCGAATGAGTTGAGAGAAATGCAAAATTACGTTTACTTGTCATTACACGGCAAAAAAATTTAATCATATTAGGCTTTTTATATGAAAATATAAAAAATAGAGTTTTAGAGAAAAAAAATAGGGTGGTAAAAGCCAAAAAAAGAAATTGCATGAAATGATCACAAAATGTATACCAAATCAGAATCAAATTCAATCAAATTCCATTTGGTCATAAATCTTACAGTTAGAGTGATGATTCTTCCTTTCTGTGACTCGGCTTAACACGGTCAAAATCACAAGAAGACAAGATGGTGTAAAAATGCATTCAAAATCTTTGTCAAATCACAATACTAAAGTTCTTCTTACTCAGTAGTGACCTGAAAAAGATAGTGATCTGAATATCACATTAGCTGACCACTTCTATAAAGAGTTTGAAGAAAACATATTTGTGAATTATGTCAGATTCAAGGCATGCATTCATCCGGATACAAGTCGAAATATCGCAACTTAAGTTTAAAAGTGAACAGATGAGAATAGTGTGCAATAGTTGATATCAAGTGCACAGTAGGCTAATTTTAGTTGAATACTTTCTGTCTACTTGCAATAAACACACAATACTATTGTACTAAAGGCGGTGAAAAATAAAATCTTTTTACTAGTTTCAGTGACATAAAAGGGTGAACAATTTTCTGTTTTGTTTTTTTCCCACATGTTTTAAGTTGCCTGCACATACAAACACATAGGTGTAGTTGTTACAAACACGAGTAGAGAAACTTAACTAAGTACCTGACAGTTACAGTGCTTAAACTCACTGTTTGGGGTGATCAACAATAAAAAACTAGCACAAAGTGCCAAAAATCAATCTTTCAAGTTAAATTTTCATTGTCGATGAAGTCAATTCATTTTAAAATGACTGAGTATTATCAGGTTGCTATGCCTACTCTGCTTCTACTCAACAGAAATAAACCTTTAGTCAAATATTAAATGTGTCACTGTTGATATAAAATAGTTTTTAAAACAAGGCTGAAACAGAGTTATCTTTCTTGATATAAGTGTTGCCAGATAAAGTCCAATTTAATACATTTTCATGGCAAATATCTTACTACAAACAGTCTTAAACACAAGTACAGGTGTCATAAAATACAAGGACTTCTTCAAATGAAGATATTGCAAGTTTATAAAAATATGCTCTTCTTAAAGTCTAAAAATGTCATTTTTATTTGCAACTTTGTTTCTTCTGCCAATACATTATTAAATTCTGACTAAAAATTACTTAATCTGAACCTTGTATTTGCTTTGGTTGAAAAGATATAATGTTTTTAGAACATGTACCTTACTGCAAGTTTTCGGATTTAAATTCAGGCAAGATTTCATTGACATAAAAAAGCATAAAACTTTTTTCTAATGAACAATATGGCAAAAATAAAATTATTTATTTGTGCGCTTACAACCAAGCTTTGTTTACAAAGTCGAAAGAGTTGAGAGAAATGCAAAATTAAGGTTACTTGTCATTACACGGCAAAAAAATTTAATCATATTAGGCTTTTTATATGAAAATATAAAAAATAGAGTTTTAGAGAAAAAAAATAGGGTGGTAAAAGCCAAAAAAAGAAATTGCATGAAATGAGCACAAAATGTATACCAAATAAGAATCAAATTCAATCAAATTCCATTTGGTCATAAATCTTACAGTTAGAGTGATGATTCTTCCTTTCTGTGACTCGGCTTAACACGGTCAAAATCACAAGAAGACAAGATGGTGTAAAAATGCATTCAAAATCTTTGTCAAATCACAATACTAAAGTTCTTCCTACTCAGTAGTGACCTGAAAAAGATAGTGATCTGAATATCACATTAGCTGACCACTTCTAGAAAGAGTTTGAAGAAAACATATTTGTGAATTATGTCAGATTCAAGGCATGCATTCATCCGCATACAAGTCGAAATATCGGAACTTAAATTTAAAAGTGAACAGATGAGAATAGTGTGCAATAGTTGATATCAAGTGCACAGTAGGCTAATTTTAGTTGAATACTTTCTGTCTACTTGCAATAAACACACTATACTATTGTACTAAAGGCGGTGAAAAATAAAAACTTTTTACTCGTTTCAGTGACATAAAAGGGTGAACAATTTTCTGTTTTGTTTTTTTCCCACATGTTTTAAGTTGCCTGCACATACAAACACATAGGTGTAGTTGTTACAAACACGAGTAGAGAAACTTAACTAAGTACCTGACAGTTACAGTGCTTAAACTAACTGTTTGGGGTGATAAACAATAAAAAACTAGCACAAAGTGCCAAAAATCAATCTTTCAAGTTAAATTTTCATTGTCGATGAAGTCAATTCATTTTAAAATGACTTAGTATTATCAGGTTGCTATGCCTACTCTGCTTCTACTCAACAGAAATAAACCTTTAGTCAAATATTAAATGTGTCACTGTTGATATCAAATAGTTTTTAAAACAAGGCTGAAATAGAGTTATCTTTCTTGATATAAGAGTTGCCAGATAAAGTCCAATTTAATACATTTTCAAGGCAAATATCTTACTACAAACAGTCTTAAACACAAGTACAGGTGTCATAAAATACAAGGACATCTTAAAATGAAGATATTGCAAGTTTATAAAAATATGCTCTTCTTAAATTTAAGGATGCAATATACGGTTCTTTGCATTAAAATATTATCAACAGAGGTCGTGGTCTTGTTTTGTCAAATAAAAACATGTGTGACATTTTTGCATAGATCCAATTGTACTGAAAATGTTGTACATATATTTAATTTGTGTCCTGCATTTTCAGTTTCATGGTAATTTGATAAGATTTTTATAAACTCATCGATAAAAATCAACTGTTTCATGTGAGAAAATCGGACAAATCATTAGCATTTACCTTCATTTGAAAAATTCTGACACGGTAACGCCTAACAGAAGAGCAATATGACATATATATTTGTGTATTAAGATCAATTTCAAAGCAGAAAAACACTGGCAAAATACTTGTCATCCACCTCGATTTCACACAATTTTGTTGACAAGGAACATGCTATTTTAATGCATCAGAGAGAGCTAAAGCTAGGAGTCAAATGGTCTTATAGGCAGTCTCGGGGTTTTACTACTATAACAAGGATGACAACCAAATATTATATATATTTCTTTTCTATAAACATGACACTTTCTACTGACTCTTCAACAATTTATTGCATTTCATTTATCATAGATGTGAGTAAACTGCAACTGGACCATACTACTATATTAAGGAATTTCACAGGGGGACATTCGAAACTAAACTACACAAGTGTGGACACAGAAAAACGTCTCGCCTGTATTCCGCATCAGTAACGAAAATAAATTTCGTCATAAGCATTACGTAAATAGCATTTAATATCAGCAGCGGCCTGTATACAAAATATTGTCACCATACCCTGCATAGTTACAGGGGAACAGCCGTAACCCAAAAACTTTAACGTAGTTGCTGGACCGTGAAATTGAGGTCAAGGTCAGGTGGAACCTACCAGACAGTCATGTACTAGTCATCAGCAACCTATATACCAAATATTGTCATCCTACCATGCGTAGTTACAGAGGAACTATCGTAACCCAAAAACTTTAACGTAGTCGCTGGACCGTGAAATTGAGGTCAAGGTCAGGTGACACCTACCAGACAGTCATGTACTAGTCATCAGCAACCTATACACCAAATATTGTCATCCTACCATGCGTAGTTACAGAGGAACTGTCGTAACCCAAAAACTTTAACGTAGTCGCTGGACCGTGAAATTGAGGTCAAGGTCAGGTGACACCTACCAGACAGTCATGTACTAGTCATCAGCAACCTATACACCAAATATTGTCATCCTACCATGCGTAGTTACAGAGGAACTGTCGTAACCCTAAAACTTTAACGTAGTCGCTGGACCGTGAAATTGAGGTCAAGGTCAGGTGACACCTACCAGACAGTCATGTACTAGTCATCAGCAACCTATACACCAAATATTGTCATCCTACCATGCGTAGTTACAGAGGAACTGTCGTAACCCAAAAACTTTAACGTAGTCGCTGGACCGTGAAATTGAGGTCAAGGTCAGGTGACACCTACCAGACAGTCATGTACTAGTCATCAGCAACCTATACACCAAATATTGTCATCCTACCATGCGTAGTTACAGAGGAACTGTCGTAACCCTAAAACTTTAACGTAGTCGCTGGACCGTGAAATTGAGGTCAAGGTCAGGTGACAGGTGACTGACTGGCAAGTACTCATCATAAGCTACCTCTGGACCAAATTTGATGGACCTAGGGCTTGGGCTTACAAAGATATGAAGCAAGATGTCAAGTGTTTACGCCGCCGCCGCCGCAGCCGCCGGATTCCCATACATATGTCTCGCCTCCAGCGACTTTCGTCGCAGGCGAGACAAAAACCGTATACTGCTACCTTTAAGTCTAAAAATGTCATTTTTATTTGCAACTTTGTTTCTTCTGCCAATACATTATTAAATTCTGACTAAAAATTACTAAATCTGAACCTTGTATTTGCTTGGTTGAAAAGATATAATGTTTTTAGAACATGTACCTTACTGCAAGTTTTCGGATTTAAATTCAGGCAAGATTTCATTGACATAAAAAAGCATAAAACTTTTTTCTAATGAACAATATGGCAAAAATAAAATTATATATTTGTGCGCTTACAACCAAGCTTTGTTTACAAAGTCGAAAGAGTTGAGAGAAATGCTAAATTAAGGTTACTTGTCATTACACGGCAAAAACATTTAATCATATTAGGCTTTTTATATGAAAATATAAAAAATAGAGTTTTAGAGAAAAAAAATAGGGTGGTAAAAGCCAAAAAAAGAAATTGCATGAAATGATCACAAAATGTATACCAAATAAGAATCAAATTCAATCAAATTCCATTTGGTCATAAATCTTACAGTTAGAGTGATGATTCTTCCTTTCTGTGACTCGGCTTAACATGGTCAAAATCACAAGAAGACAAGATGGTGTAAAAATGCATTCAAAATCTTTGTCAAATCACAATACTAAAGTTCTTCCTACTCAGTAGTGACCTGAAAAAGATAGTGATCTGAATATCACATTAGCTGACCACTTCTATAAAGAGTTTGAAGAAAACATATTTGTGAATTATGTCAGATTCAAGGCATGCATTCATCCGCATACAAGTCGAAATATCGCAACTTAAGTTTAAAAGTGAACAGATGAGAATAGTGTGCAATAGTTGATATCAAGTGCACAGTAGGCTAATTTTAGTTGAATACTTTCTGTCTATTTGCAATAAACACACAATACTATTGTACTAAAGGCGGTGAAAAATAAAAACTTTTTACTCGTTTCAGTGACATAAAAGGGTGAACAATTTTCTGTTTTGTTTTTTTCCCACATGTTTTAAGTTGCCTGCACATACAAACACATAGGTGTAGTTGTTACAAACACGAGTAGAGAAACTTAACTAAGTACCTGACAGTTACAGTGCTTAAACTAACTGTTTGGGGTGATCAACAATAAAAAAACTAGCACAAAGTGCCAAAAATCAATCTTTCAAGTTAAATTTTCATTGTCGATGAAGTCAATTCATTTTAAAATGACTGAGTATTATCAGGTTGCTATGCCTACTCTGCTTCTACTCAACAGAAATAAACCTTTAGTCAAATATTAATGTGTCACTGTTGAAATAAAATAGTTTTTAAAACAAGGCTGAAACAGAGTTATCTTTCTTGATATAAGTGTTGCCAGATAAAGTCCAATTTAATACATTTTCATGGCAAATATCTTACTACAAAATGTCTTAAACACAAGTACAGGTGTCATAAAATACAAGGACATCTTAAAATAAAGATATTGCAAGTTTATAAAAATATGCTCTTCTTAAAGGATGCAATATATGGTTCTTTGCATTAAAATATTATCAACAGAGGTTGTGGTCTTGTTTTGTCAAATAAAAACATGTGTGACATTTTTGCATAGATCCAATTGTACTGAAAATGTTGTACATATATTTAATTTGTGTCCTTCATTTTCAGTTTCATGGTAATTTGATAAGATTTTTATAAAATCATCGATAAAAATCAACTGTTTCATGTGAGAAAATCGGACAAATCATTAGCATTTACCTTCATTTGAAAAATTCTGACACGGTAACGCCTAACAGAAGAGCAATATGACATATATATTTGTGTATTAAGATCAATTTCAAAGCAGAAAAACACTGGCAAAATACTTGTCATCCACCTCGATTTCACACAATTTTGTTGACAAGGAACATGCTATTTTAATGCATCAGAGAGAGCTAAAGCTAGGAGTCAAATGGTCTGATAGGCAGTCTCGGGGTTTTACTACTATAACAAGGATGACAACCAAACATTATATATATTTCTTTTCTATAAACATGACACTTTCTACTGACACTTCAAAAATTTATTGCATTTCATTTATCATAGATGTGAGTAAACTGCAACTGGACCATACTACTATATTAAGGAATTTCACAGGGGGACATTCGAAACTAAACTACAAAACCGTATACTGCTACCTTTTAAAGGATGCAATATACGGTTCTTTGCATTAAAATATTATCAACAGAGGTCGTGGTCTTGTTTTGTCAAATAAAAACATGTGTGACATTTTTGCATAGATCCAATTGTACTGAAAATGTTGTACATATATTTAATTTGTGTCCTGCATTTTCAGTTTCATGGTAATTTGATAAGATTTTATAAAATCATCGATAAAAATCAACTGTTTCATGTGAGAAAATCGACAAATCATTAGCATTTACCTTCATTTGAAAAATTCTGACACGGTAACGCCTAACAGAAGAGCAATATGACATATATATTTGTCTATTAAGATCAATTTCAAAGCAGAAAAACACTGGTAAAATACTTGTCATCCACCTCGATTTCACACAATTTTGTTGACAAGGAACATGCTATTTTAATGCATCAGAGAGAGCTAAAGCTAGGAGTCAAATGGTCTTATAGGCAGTCTCGGGGTTTTACTACTATAACAAGGATGACAACCAAATACTATATATATTTCTTTTCTATAAACATGACACTTTCTACTGACACTTCAAAAATTTGTTGCATTTCATTTATCATAGATGTGAGTAAACTGCAACTGGACCATACTACTATATTAAGGAATTTCACAGGGGGACATTCGAAACTAAACTACAAAACCGTATACTGCTACCTTTAAGTCTAAAAATGTCATTTTTATTTGCAACTTTGTTTCTTCTGCCAATACATTATTAAATTCTGACTAAAAATTACTTAATCTGAACCTTGTATTTGCTTTGGTTGAAAAAATATTTTGTTGTTTGAACATGTACCTTACTGCAAGTTTTCGGATTTAAATTCAGGCAAGATTTCATTGACATAAAAAAGCATAAAACTTTTTTCTAATGAACAATATGGCAAAAATAAAATTATATATTTGTGCGCTTACAACCAAGCTTTGTTTACAAAGTCGAAAGAGTTGAGAGAAATGCAAAATTAAGGTTACTTGTCATTACACGGCAAAAACATTTAATCATATTAGGCTTTTTATATGAAAATATAAAAAATAGAGTTTTAGAGAAAAAAAAATAGGGTGGTAAAAGCCAAAAAAAGAAATTGCATGAAATGATCACAAAATGTATACCAAATAAGAATCAAATTCAATCAAATTCCATTTGGTCATAAATCTTAAAGTTAGAGTGATGATTCTTCCTTTCTGTGACTCGGCTTAACACGGTCAAAATCACAAGAAGACAAGATGGTGTAAAAATGCATTCAAAATCTTTGTCAAATCACAATACTAAAGTTCTTCCTACTCAGTAGTGACCTGAAAAAGATAGTGATCTGAATATCACATGAAGAAAACATATTTGTGAATTATGTCAGATTCAAGGCATGCATTCATCCGCATACAAGTCGAAATATCGCAACTTAAGTTTAAAAGTGAACAGATGAGAATAGTGTGCAATAGTTGATATCAAGTGCACAGTAGGCTAATTTTAGTTGAATACTTTCTGTCTACTTGCAATAAACACACAATACTATTGTACTAAAGGCGGTGAAAAATAAAAACTTTTTACTCGTTTCAGAGACATAAAAGGGTGAACAATTTTCTGTTTTGTTTTTTTCCCACATGTTTTAAGTTGCCTGCACATACAAACACATAGGTGTAGTTGTTACAAACACGAGTAGAGAAACTTAACTAAGTACCTGACAGTTACAGTGCTTAAACTAACTGTCTTTCAAGTTAAATTTTCATTGTCGATGAAGTCAATTCATTTTAAAATGACTGAGTATTATCAGGTTGCTATGCCTACTCTGCTTCTACTCAACAGAAATAAACCTTTAGTCAAATATTAAATGTGTCACTGTTAATATAAAATAGTTTTTAAAACAAGGCTGAAACAGAGTTATCTTTCTTGATATAAGTGTTGCCAGATAAAGTCCAATTTAATACATTTTCATGGCAAATATCTTACTACAAACAGTCTTAAACACAAGTACAGGTGTCATAAAATACAAGGACATCTTAAAATGAAGATATTGCAAGTTTATAAAAATATGCTCTTCTTAAAGGATGCAGTACCTGACAGTTACAGTGCTTAAACTAACTGTCTTTCAAGTTAAATTTTCATTGTCGATGAAGTCAATTCATTTTAAAATGACTGAGTATTATCAGGTTGCTATGCCTACTCTGCTTCTACTCAACAGAAATAAACCTTTAGTCAAATATTAAATGTGTCACTGTTAATATAAAATAGTTTTTAAAACAAGGCTGAAACAGAGTTATCTTTCTTGATATAAGTGTTGCCAGATAAAGTCCAATTTAATACATTTTCATGGCAAATATCTTACTACAAACAGTCTTAAACACAAGTACAGGTGTCATAAAATACAAGGACATCTTAAAATGAAGATATTGCAAGTTTATAAAAATATGCTCTTCTTAAAGGATGCAGTACCTGACAGTTACAGTGCTTAAACTAACTGTCTTTAAAGTTAAATTTTCATTGTCGATGAAGTCAATTCATTTTAAAATGACTGAGTATTATCAGGTTGCTATGCCTACTCTGCTTCTACTCAACAGAAATAAACCTTTAGTCAAATATTAAATGTGTCACTGTTAATATAAAATAGTTTTTAAAACAAAGATTAAATAAAGATTATTATTATTATTATTATAATATACGGTTCTTTGCATTAAAATATTATCAACAGAGGTCGTGGTCTTGTTTTGTCAAATAAAAACATGTGTGACATTTTTGCATAGATCCAATTGTACTGAAAATGTTGTACATATATTTAATTTGTATCCTGCATTTTCAGTTTCATGGTAATTTGATAAGATTTTTATAAAATCATCGATAAAAATCAACTGTTTCATGTGAGAAAATCGGACAAATCATTAGCATTTACCTTCATTTGAAAAATTCTGACACAGTAATGCCTAACCGAAGAGCAATATGACATATATATTTGTGTATTAAGATCAATTTCAAAGCAGAAAAACACTGGCAAAATACTTGTCATCCACCTCGATTTCACACAATTTTGTTGACAAGGAACATGCTATTTTAATGCATCAGAGAGAGCTAAAGCTAGGAGTCAAATGGTCTTATAGGCAGTCTCGGGGTTTTACTACTATAACAAGGATGACAACCAAATATTATATATATTTCTTTTCTATAAACATGACACTTTCTACTGACACTTCAAAAATTTATTGCATTTCATTTATCATAGATGTGAGTAAACTGCAACTGGACCATACTACTATATTAAGGAATTTCACAGGGGGACATTCGAAACTAAACTACAAAACCGTATACTGCTACCTTTTAGTCTAAAAATGTCATTTTTATTTGCAACTTTGTTTCTTCTGCCAATACATTATTAAATTCTGACTAAAAATTACTTAATCTGAACCTTGTATTTGCTTTGGTTGAAAAGATATAATGTTTTTAGAACATGTACCTTACTGCAAGTTTTCGGATTTAAATTCAGGCAAGATTTCATTGACATAAAAAAGCATAAAACTTTTTTCTAATGAACAATATGGCAAAAATAAAATTATATATTTGTGCGCTTACAACCAAGCTTTGTTTACAAAGTCGAAAGAGTTGAGAGAAATGCAAAATTAAGGTTACTTGTCATTACACGGCAAAAACATTTAATCATATTAGGCTTTTTATATGAAAATATAAAAAATAGAGTTTTAGAGAAAAAAAAATAGGGTGGTAAAAGCCAAAAAAAGAAATTGCATGAAATGATCACAAAATGTATACCAAATAAGAATCAAATTCAATCAAATTCCATTTGGTCATAAATCTTACAGTTAGAGTGATGATTCTTCCTTTCTGTGACTCGGCTTAACACGGTCAAAATCACAAGAAGACAAGATGGTGTAAAAATGCATTCAAAATCTTTGTCAAATCACAATACTAAAGTTCTTCCTACTCAGTAGTGACCTGAAAAAGATAGTGATCTGAATATCACATTAGCTGACCACTTCTATAAAGAGTTTGAAGAAAACATATTTGTGAATTATGTCAGATTCAAGGCATGCATTCATCCGCATACAAGTCGAAATATCGCAACTTAAGTTTAAAAGTGAACAGATGAGAATAGTGTGCAATAGTTGATATCAAGTGCACAGTAGGCTAATTTTAGTTGAATACTTTCTGTCTACTTGCAATAAACACACAATACTATTGTACTAAAGGCGGTGAAAAATAAAAACTTTTTACTCGTTTCAGTGACATAAAAGGGTGATTAATTTTCTGTTTTGTTTTTTTCCCACATGTTTTAAGTTGCCTGCACATACAAACACATAGGTGTAGTTGTTACAAACACGAGTAGAGAAACTTAACTAAGTACCTGACAGTTACAGTGCTTAAACTAACTGTTTGGGGTGATCAACAATAAAAAAACTAGCACAAAGTGCCAAAAATCAATCTTTCAAGTTAAATTTTCATTGTCGATGAAGTCAATTCATTTTAAAATGACTGAGTATTATCAGGTTGCTATGCCTACTCTGCTTCTACTCAACAGAAATAAACCTTTAGTCAAATATTAATGTGTCACTGTTGAAATAAAATAGTTTTTAAAACAAGGCTGAAACAGAGTTATCTTTCTTGATATAAGTGTTGCCAGATAAAGTCCAATTTAATACATTTTCATGGCAAATATCTTACTACAAAATGTCTTAAACACAAGTACAGGTGTCATAAAATACAAGGACATCTTAAAATAAAGATATTGCAAGTTTATAAAAATATGCTCTTCTTAAAGGATGCAATATACGGTTCTTTGCATTAAAATATTATCAACAGAGGTCGTGGTCTTGTTTTGTCAAATAAAAACATGTGTGACATTTTTGCATAGATCCAATTGTACTGAAAATGTTGTACATATATTTAATTTGTGTCCTTCATTTTCAGTTTCATGGTAATTTGATAAGATTTTTATAAAATCATCGATAAAAATCAACTGTTTCATGTGAGAAAATCGGACAAATCATTAGCATTTACCTTCATTTGAAAAATTCTGACACGGTAACGCCTAACAGAAGAGCAATATGACATATATATTTGTGTATTAAGATCAATTTCAAAGCAGAAAAACACTGGCAAAATACTTGTCATCCACCTCGATTTCACACAATTTTGTTGACAAGGAACATGCTATTTTAATGCATCAGAGAGAGCTAAAGCTAGGAGTCAAATGGTCTTATAGGCAGTCTCGGGGTTTTACTACTATAACAAGGATGACAACCAAACATTATATATATTTCTTTTCTATAAACATGACACTTTCTACTGACACTTCAAAAATTTATTGCATTTCATTTATCATAGATGTGAGTAAACTGCAACTGGACCATACTACTATATTAAGGAATTTCACAGGGGGACATTCGAAACTAAACTACAAAACCGTATACTGCTACCTTTTAAAGGATGCAATATACGGTTCTTTGCATTAAAATATTATCAACAGAGGTCGTGGTCTTGTTTTGTCAAATAAAAACATGTGTGACATTTTTGCATAGATCCAATTGTACTGAAAATGTTGTACATATATTTAATTTGTGTCCTGCATTTTCAGTTTCATGGTAATTTGATAAGATTTTATAAAATCATTGATAAAAATCAACTGTTTCATGTGAGAAAATCGACAAATCATTAGCATTTACCTTCATTTGAAAAATTCTGACACGGTAACGCCTAACAGAAGAGCAATATGACATATATATTTGTCTATTAAGATCAATTTCAAAGCAGAAAAACACTGGTAAAATACTTGTCATCCACCTCGATTTCACACAATTTTGTTGACAAGGAACATGCTATTTTAATGCATCAGAGAGAGCTAAAGCTAGGAGTCAAATGGTCTTATAGGCAGTCTCGGGGTTTTACTACTATAACAAGGATGACAACCAAATACTATATATATTTCTTTTCTATAAACATGACACTTTCTACTGACACTTCAAAAATTTGTTGCATTTCATTTATCATAGATGTGAGTAAACTGCAACTGGACCATACTACTATATTAAGGAATTTCACAGGGGGACATTCGAAACTAAACTACAAAACCGTATACTGCTACCTTTAAGTCTAAAAATGTCATTTTTATTTGCAACTTTGTTTCTTCTGCCAATACATTATTAAATTCTGACTAAAAATTACTTAATCTGAACCTTGTATTTGCTTTGGTTGAAAAAATATTTTGTTGTTTGAACATGTACCTTACTGCAAGTTTTCGGATTTAAATTCAGGCAAGATTTCATTGACATAAAAAAGCATAAAACTTTTTTCTAATGAACAATATGGCAAAAATAAAATTATATATTTGTGCGCTTTCAACCAAGCTTTGTTTACAAAGTCGAAAGAGTTGAGAGAAATGCAAAATTAAGGTTACTTGTCATTACACGGCAAAAAAATTTAATCATATTAGGCTTTTTATATGAAAATATAAAAAATAGAGTTTTAGAGAAAAAAAAATAGGGTGGTAAAAGCCAAAAAAAGAAATTGCATGAAATGATCACAAAATGTATACCAAATAAGAATCAAATTCAATCAAATTCCATTTGGTCATAAATCTTACGTTAGAGTGATGATTCTTCCTTTCTGTGACTCGGCTTAACACGGTCAAAATCACAAGAAGACAAGATGGTGTAAAAATGCATTCAAAATCTTTGTCAAATCACAATACTAAAGTTCTTCCTACTCAGTAGTGACCTGAAAAAGATAGTGATCTGAATATCACATTAGCTGACCACTTCTATAAAGAGTTTGAAGAAAACATATTTGTGAATTATGTCAGATTCAAGGCATGCATTCATCCGCATACAAGTCGAAATATCGCAACTTAAGTTTAAAAGTGAACAGATGAGAATAGTGTGCAATAGTTGATATCAAGTGCACAGTAGGCTAATTTTAGTTGAATACTTTCTGTCTACTTGCAATAAACACACAATACTATTGTACTAAAGGCGGTGAAAAATAAAAACTTTTTACTCGTTTCAGTGACATAAAAGGGTGAACAATTTTCTGTTTTGTTTTTTTCCCACATGTTTTAAGTTGCCTGCACATACAAACACATAGGTGTAGTTTTTACAAACACGAGTAGAGAAACTTAACTAAGTACCTGACAGTTACAGTGCTTAAACTAACTGTTTGGGGTGATCAACAATAAAAAACTAGCACAAAGTACCAAAAATCAATCTTTCAAGTTAAATTTTCATTGTCGATGAAGTCAATTCATTTTAAAATGACTGAGTATTATCAGGTTGCTATGCCTACTCTGCTTCTACTCAACAGAAATAAACCTTTAGTCAAATATTAATGTGTCACTGTTGAAATAAAATAGTTTTTAAAACAAGGCTGAAACAGAGTTATCTTTCTTGATATAAGTGTTGCCAGATAAAGTCCAATTTAATACATTTTCATGGCAAATATCTTACTACAAAATGTCTTAAACACAAGTACAGGTGTCATAAAATACAAGGACATCTTAAAATAAAGATATTGCAAGTTTATAAAAATATGCTCTTCTTAAAGGATGCAATATACGGTTCTTTGCATTAAAATATTATCAACAGAGGTCGTGGTCTTGTTTTGTCAAATAAAAACATGTGTGACATTTTTGCATAGATCCAATTGTACTGAAAATGTTGTACATATATTTAATTTGTGTCCTTCATTTTCAGTTTCATGGTAATTTGATAAGATTTTTATAAAATCATCGATAAAAATCAACTGTTTCATGTGAGAAAATCGGACAAATCAATAGCATTTACCTTCATTTGAAAAATTCTGACACGGTAACGCATAACAGAAGAGCAATATGACATATATATTTGTGTATTAAGATCAATTTCAAAGCAGAAAAACACTGGCAAAATACTTGTCATCCACCTCGATTTCACACAATTTTGTTGACAAGGAACATGCTATTTTAATGCATCAGAGAGAGCTAAAGCTAGGAGTCAAATGGTCTTATAGGCAGTCTCGGGGTTTTACTACTATAACAAGGATGACAACCAAACATTATATATATTTCTTTTCTATAAACATGACACTTTCTACTGACACTTCAAAAATTTATTGCATTTCATTTATCATAGATGTGAGTAAACTGCAACTGGACCATACTACTATATTAAGGAATTTCACAGGGGGACATTCGAAACTAAACTACAAAACCGTATACTGCTACCTTTTAAAGGATGCAATATACGGTTCTTTGCATTAAAATATTATCAACAGAGGTCGTGGTCTTGTTTTGTCAAATAAAAACATGTGTGACATTTTTGCATAGATCCAATTGTACTGAAAATGTTGTACATATATTTAATTTGTGTCCTGCATTTTCAGTTTCATGGTAATTTGATAAGATTTTATAAAATCATCGATAAAAATCAACTGTTTCATGTGAGAAAATCGACAAATCATTAGCATTTACCTTCATTTGAAAAATTCTGACACGGTAACGCCTAACAGAAGAGCAATATGACATATATATTTGTCTATTAAGATCAATTTCAAAGCAGAAAAACACTGGTAAAATACTTGTCTTCCACCTCGATTTCACACAATTTTGTTGACAAGGAACATGCTATTTTAATGCATCAGAGAGAGCTAAAGCTAGGAGTCAAATGGTCTTATAGGCAGTCTCGGGGTTTTACTACTATAACAAGGATGACAACCAAATACTATATATATTTCTTTTCTATAAACATGACACTCTCTACTGACACTTCAAAAATTTGTTGCATTTCATTTATCATAGATGTGAGTAAACTGCAACTGGACCATACTACTATATTAAGGAATTTCACAGGGGGACATTCGAAACTAAACTACAAAACCGTATACTGCTACCTTTAAGTCTAAAAATGTCATTTTTATTTGCAACTTTGTTTCTTCTGCCAATACATTATTAAATTCTGACTAAAAATTACTTAATCTGAACCTTGTATTTGCTTTGGTTGAAAAGATATAATGTTTTTAGAACATGTACCTTACTGCACGTTTTCGGATTTAAATTCAGGCAAGATTTCATTGACATAAAAAAGCATAAAACTTTTTTCTAATGAACAATATGGCAAAAATAAAATTATATATTTGTGCGCTTACAACCAAGCTTTGTTTACAAAGTCGAAAGAGTTGAGAGAAATACAAAATTAAGGTTACTTGTCATTACACAGCAAAAACATTTAATCATATTAGGCTTTTTATATGAAAATATAAAAAATAGAGTTTTAGAGAAAAAAAAATAGGGTGGTAAAAGCCAAAAAAAGAAATTGCATGAAATGATCACAAAATGTATACCAAATAAGAATCAAATTCAATCAAATTCCATTTGGTCATAAATCTTACGTTAGAGTGATGATTCTTCCTTTCTGTGACTCGGCTTAACACGGTCAAAATCACAAGAAGACAAGATGGTGTAAAAATGCATTCAAAATCTTTGTCAAATCACAATACTAAAGTTCTTCCTACTCAGTAGTGACCTGAAAAAGATAGTGATCTGAATATCACATTAGCTGACCACTTCTATAAAGAGTTTGAAGAAAACATATTTGTGAATTATGTCAGATTCAAGGCATGCATTCATCCGCATACAAGTCGAAATATCGCAACTTAAGTTTAAAAGTGAACAGATGAGAATAGTGTGCAATAGTTGATATCAAGTGCACAGTAGGCTAATTTTAGTTGAATACTTTCTGTCTACTTGCAATAAACACACAATACTATTGTACTAAAGGCGGTGAAAAATAAAAACTTTTTACTCGTTTCAGTGACATAAAAGGGTGAACAATTTTCTGTTTTGTTTTTTTCCCACATGTTTTAAGTTGCCTGCACATACAAACACATAGGTGTAGTTGTTACAAACACGAGTAGAGAAACTTAACTAAGTACCTGACAGTTACAGTGCTTAAACTAACTGTTTGGGGTGATCAACAATAAAAAACTAGCACAAAGTACCAAAAATCAATCTTTCAAGTTAAATTTTCATTGTCGATGAAGTCAATTCATTTTAAAATGACTGAGTATTATCAGGTTGCTATGCCTACTCTGCTTCTACTCAACAGAAATAAACCTTTAGTCAAATATTAATGTGTCACTGTTGAAATAAAATAGTTTTTAAAACAAGGCTGAAACAGAGTTATCTTTCTTGATATAAGTGTTGCCAGATAAAGTCCAATTTAATACATTTTCATGGCAAATATCTTACTACAAAATGTCTTAAACACAAGTACAGGTGTCATAAAATACAAGGACATCTTAAAATAAAGATATTGCAAGTTTATAAAAATATGCTCTTCTTAAAGGATGCAATATACGGTTCTTTGCATTAAAATATTATCAACAGAGGTCGTGGTCTTGTTTTGTCAAATAAAAACATGTGTGACATTTTTGCATAGATCCAGTTGTACTGAAAATGTTGTACATATATTTAATTTGTGTCCTTCATTTTCAGTTTCATGGTAATTTGATAAGATTTTTATAAAATCATCGATAAAAATCAACTGTTTCATGTGAGAAAATCGGACAAATCAATAGCATTTACCTTCATTTGAAAAATTCTGACACGGTAACGCATAACAGAAGAGCAATATGACATATATATTTGTGTATTAAGATCAATTTCAAAGCAGAAAAACACTGGCAAAATACTTGTCATCCACCTCGATTTCACACAATTTTGTTGACAAGGAACATGCTATTTTAATGCATCAGAGAGAGCTAAAGCTAGGAGTCAAATGGTCTTATAGGCAGTCTCGGGGTTTTACTACTATAACAAGGATGACAACCAAACATTATATATATTTCTTTTCTATAAACATGACACTTTCTACTGACACTTCAAAAATTTATTGCATTTCATTTATCATAGATGTGAGTAAACTGCAACTGGACCATACTACTATATTAAGGAATTTCACAGGGGGACATTCGAAACTAAACTACAAAACCGTATACTGCTACCTTTTAAAGGATGCAATATACGGTTCTTTGCATTAAAATATTATCAACAGAGGTCGTGGTCTTGTTTTGTCAAATAAAAACATGTGTGACATTTTTGCATAGATCCAATTGTACTGAAAATGTTGTACATATATTTAATTTGTGTCCTGCATTTTCAGTTTCATGGTAATTTGATAAGATTTTATAAAATCATCGATAAAAATCAACTGTTTCATGTGAGAAAATCGACAAATCATTAGCATTTACCTTCATTTGAAAAATTCTGACACGGTAACGCCTAACAGAAGAGCAATATGACATATATATTTGTCTATTAAGATCAATTTCAAAGCAGAAAAACACTGGTAAAATACTTGTCTTCCACCTCGATTTCACACAATTTTGTTGACAAGGAACATGCTATTTTAATGCATCAGAGAGAGCTAAAGCTAGGAGTCAAATGGTCTTATAGGCAGTCTCGGGGTTTTACTACTATAACAAGGATGACAACCAAATACTATATATATTTCTTTTCTATAAACATGACACTCTCTACTGACACTTCAAAAATTTGTTGCATTTCATTTATCATAGATGTGAGTAAACTGCAACTGGACCATACTACTATATTAAGGAATTTCACAGGGGGACATTCGAAACTAAACTACAAAACCGTATACTGCTACCTTTAAGTCTAAAAATGTCATTTTTATTTGCAACTTTGTTTCTTCTGCCAATACATTATTAAATTCTGACTAAAAATTACTTAATCTGAACCTTGTATTTGCTTTGGTTGAAAAGATATAATGTTTTTAGAACATGTACCTTACTGCACGTTTTCGGATTTAAATTCAGGCAAGATTTCATTGACATAAAAAAGCATAGAACTTTTTTCTAATGAACAATATGGCAAAAATAAAATTATATATTTGTGCGCTTACAACCAAGCTTTGTTTACAAAGTCGAAAGAGTTGAGAGAAATGCAAAATTAAGGTTACTTGTCATTACACAGCAAAAACATTTAATCATATTAGGCTTTTTATATGAAAATATAAAAAATAATAGAGTTTTAGAGAAAAAAAAATAGGGTGGTAAAAGCCAAAAAAAGAAATTGCATGAAATGATCACAAAATGTATACCAAATAAGAATCAAATTCAATCAAATTCCATTTGGTCATAAATCTTACAGTTAGAGTGATGATTCTTCCTTTCTGTGACTCGGCTTAACACGGTCAAAATCACAAAAAGACAAGATGGTGTAAAAATGCATTCAAAATCTTTGTCAAATCACAATACTAAAGTTCTTCCTACTCAGTAGTGACCTGAAAAAGATAGTGATCTGAATATCACATTAGCTGACCACTTCTATAAAGAGTTTGAAGAAAACATATTTGTGAATTATGTCAGATTCAAGGCATGCATTCATCCGCATACAAGTCGAAATATCGCAACTTAAGTTTAAAAGTGAACAGATGAGAATAGTGTGCAATAGTTGATATCAAGTGCACAGTAGGCTAATTTTAGTTGAATACTTTCTGTCTACTTGCAATAAACACACAATACTATTGTACTAAAGGCGGTGAAAAATAAAAACTTTTTACTCGTTTCAGAGACATAAAAGGGTGAACAATTTTCCGTTTTGTTTTTTTCCCACATGTTTTAAGTTGCCTGCACATACAAACACATAGGTGTAGTTGTTACAAACACGAGTAGAGAAACTTAACTAAGTACCTGACAGTTACAGTGCTTAAACTAACTGTTTGGGGTGATCAACAATAAAAAACTAGCACAAAGTGCCAAAAATCAATCTTTCAAGTTAAATTTTCATTGTCGATGAAGTCAATTCATTTTAAAATGACTAAGTATTATCAGGTTGCTATGCCTACTCTGCTTCTACTCAACAGAAATAAACCTTTAGTCAAATATTAAATGTGTCACTGTTGATATGAAATAGTTTTTAAAACAAGGCTGAAACAGTGTTATCTTTCTTGATATAAGTGTTGCCAGATCAAGTCCAATTTAATACATTTTCATGGCAAATATCTTACTACAAACAGTCTTAAACACAAGTACAGGTGTCATAAAATACAAGGACATCTTAAAATGAATATATTGCAAGTTTATAAAAATATGCTCTTCTTAAAGTCTAAAAATGTCATTTTTATTTGCAACTTTGTTTCTTCTGCCAATACATTATTAAATTCTGACTAAAAATTACTTAATCTGAACCTTGTATTTGCTTTGGTTGAAAAGATATAATGTTTTTAGAACATGTACCTTACTGCAAGTTTTCGGATTTAAATTCAGGCAAGATTTCATTGACATAAAAAAGCATAAAACTTTTTTCTAATGAACAATATGGCAAAAATAAAATTATATATTTGTGCGCTTACAACCAAGCTTTGTTTACAAAGTCGAAAGAGTTGAGAGAAATGCAAAATTAAGGTTACTTGTCATTACACGGCAAAAACATTTAATCATATTAGGCTTTTTATATGAAAATATAAAAAATAGAGTTTTAGAGAAAAAAAAATAGGGTGGTAAAAGCCAAAAAAAGAAATTGCATGAAATGATCACAAAATGTATACCAAATAAGAATCAAATTCAATCAAATTCCATTTGGTCATAAATCTTACAGTTAGAGTGATGATTCTTCCTTTCTGTGACTCGGCTTAACACGGTCAAAATCACAAAAAGACAAGATGGTGTAAAAATGCATTCAAAATCTTTGTCAAATCACAATACTAAAGTTCTTCCTACTCAGTAGTGACCTGAAAAAGATAGTGATCTGAATATCACATTAGCTGACCACTTCTATAAAGAGTTTGAAGAAAACATATTTGTGAATTATGTCAGATTCAAGGCATGCATTCATCCGCATACAAGTCGAAATATCGCAACTTAAGTTTAAAATTGAACAGATGAGAATAGTGTGCAATAGTTGATATCAAGTGCACAGTAGGCTAATTTTAGTTGAATACTTTCTGTCTACTTGCAATAAACACACAATACTATTGTACTAAAGGCGGTGAAAAATAAAAACTTTTTACTCGTTTCAGAGACATAAAAGGGTGAACAATTTTCCGTTTTGTTTTTTTCCCACATGTTTTAAGTTGCCTGCACATACAAACACATAGGTGTAGTTGTTACAAACACGAGTAGAGAAACTTAACTAAGTACCTGACAGTTACAGTGCTTAAACTAACTGTTTGGGGTGATCAACAATAAAAAACT
Organism: Limnoperna fortunei; assembly: GCA_944474755.1. Classification (NCBI taxonomy): domain Eukaryota; kingdom Metazoa; phylum Mollusca; class Bivalvia; order Mytilida; family Modiolidae; genus Limnoperna; species Limnoperna fortunei. The sequence continues at coordinate 6,419,703 of OX104113.1, forward strand.
AGCACAAAGTGCCAAAAATCAATCTTTCAAGTTAAATTTTCATTGTCGATGAAGTCAATTCATTTTAAAATGACTAAGTATTATCAGGTTGCTATGCCTACTCTGCTTCTACTCAACAGAAATAAACCTTTAGTCAAATATTAAATGTGTCACTGTTGATATGAAATAGTTTTTAAAACAAGGCTGAAACAGTGTTATCTTTCTTGATATAAGTGTTGCCAGATCAAGTCCAATTTAATACATTTTCATGGCAAATATCTTACTACAAACAGTCTTAAACACAAGTACAGGTGTCATAAAATACAAGGACATCTTAAAATGAATATATTGCAAGTTTATAAAAATATGCTCTTCTTAAAGTCTAAAAATGTCATTTTTATTTGCAACTTTGTTTCTTCTGCCAATACATTATTAAATTCTGACTAAAAATTACTTAATCTGAACCTTGTATTTGCTTTGGTTGAAAAGATATAATGTTTTTAGAACATGTACCTTACTGCAAGTTTTCGGATTTAAATTCAGGCAAGATTTCATTGACATAAAAAAGCATAAAACTTTTTTCTAATGAACAATATGGCAAAAATAAAATTATATATTTGTGCGCTTACAACCAAGCTTTGTTTACAAAGTCGAAAGAGTTGAGAGAAATGCAAAATTAAGGTTACTTGTCATTACACGGCAAAAACATTTAATCATATTAGGCTTTTTATATGAAAATATAAAAAATAGAGTTTTAGAGAAAAAAAAATAGGGTGGTAAAAGCCAAAAAAAGAAATTGCATGAAATGATCACAAAATGTATACCAAATAAGAATCAAATTCAATCAAATTCCATTTGGTCATAAATCTTACAGTTAGAGTGATGATTCTTCCTTTCTGTGACTCGGCTTAACACGGTCAAAATCACAAGAAGACAAGATGGTGTAAAAATGCATTCAAAATCTTTGTCAAATCACAATACTAAAGTTCTTCCTACTCAGTAGTGACCTGAAAAAGATAGTGATCTGAATATCACATTAGCTGACCACTTCTATAAAGAGTTTGAAGAAAACATATTTGTGAATTATGTCAGATTCAAGGCATGCATTCATCCGCATACAAGTCGAAATATCGCAACTTAAGTTTAAAAGTGAACAGATGAGAATAGTGTGCAATAGTTGATATCAAGTGCACAGTAGGCTAATTTTAGTTGAATACTTTCTGTCTACTTGCAATAAACACACAATACTATTGTACTAAAGGCGGTGAAAAATAAAAACTTTTTACTCGTTTCAGTGACATAAAAGGGTGAACAATTTTCTGTTTTGTTTTTTTCCCACATGTTTTAAGTTGCCTGCACATACAAACACATAGGTGTAGTTGTTACAAACACGAGTAGAGAAACTTAACTAAGTACCTGACAGTTACAGTGCTTAAACTAACTGTTTGGGGTGATCAACAATAAAAAACTAGCACAAAGTACCAAAAATCAATCTTTCAAGTTAAATTTTCATTGTCGATGAAGTCAATTCATTTTAAAATGACTGAGTATTATCAGGTTGCTATGCCTACTCTGCTTCTACTCAACACAAATAAACCTTTAGTCAAATATTAATGTGTCACTGTTGAAATAAAATAGTTTTTAAAACAAGGTTGAAACAGAGTTATCTTTCTTGATATAAGTGTTGCCAGATAAAGTCCAATTTAATACATTTTCATGGCAAATATCTTACTACAAAATGTCTTAAACACAAGTACAGGTGTCATAAAATACAAGGACATCTTAAAATAAAGATATTGCAAGTTTATAAAAATATGCTCTTCTTAAAGGATGCAATATACGGTTCTTTGCATTAAAATATTATCAACAGAGGTCGTGGTCTTGTTTTGTCAAATAAAAACATGTGTGACATTTTTGCATAGATCCAATTGTACTGAAAATGTTGTACATATATTTAATTTGTGTCCTTCATTTTCAGTTTCATGCTAATTTGATAAGATTTTTATAAAATCATCGATAAAAATCAACTGTTTCATGTGAGAAAATCGGACAAATCAATAGCATTTACCTTCATTTGAAAAATTCTGACACGGTAACGCATAACAGAAGAGCAATATGACATATATATTTGTGTATTAAGATCAATTTCAAAGCAGAAAAACACTGGCAAAATACTTGTCATCCACCTCGATTTCACACAATTTTGTTGACAAGGAACATGCTATTTTAATGCATCAGAGAGAGCTAAAGCTAGGAGTCAAATGGTCTTATAGGCAGTCTCGGGGTTTTACTACTATAACAAGGATGACAACCAAACATTATATATATTTCTTTTCTATAAACATGACACTTTCTACTGACACTTCAAAAATTTATTGCATTTCATTTATCATAGATGTGAGTAAACTGCAACTGGACCATACTACTATATTAAGGAATTTCACAGGGGGACATTCGAAACTAAACTACAAAACCGTATACTGCTACCTTTTAAAAGATGCAATATACGGTTCTTTGCATTAAAATATTATCAACAGAGGTCGTGGTCTTGTTTTGTCAAATAAAAACATGTGACATTTTTGCATAGATCCAATTGTACTGAAAATGTTGTACATATATTTAATTTGTGTCCTGCATTTTCAGTTTCATGGTAATTTGATAAGATTTTATAAAATCATCGATAAAAATCAACTGTTTCATGTGAGAAAATCGACAAATCATTAGCATTTACCTTCATTTGAAAAATTCTGACACGGTAATGCCTAACAGAAGAGCAATATGACATATATATTTGTCTATTAAGATCAATTTCAAAGCAGAAAAACACTGGTAAAATACTTGTCTTCCACCTCGATTTCACACAATTTTGTTGACAAGGAACATGCTATTTTAATGCATCAGAGAGAGCTAAAGCTAGGAGTCAAATGGTCTTATAGGCAGTCTCGGGGTTTTACTACTATAACAAGGATGACAACCAAATACTATATATATTTCTTTTCTATAAACATGACACTCTCTACTGACACTTCAAAAATTTGTTGCATTTCATTTATCATAGATGTGAGTAAACTGCAACTGGACCATACTACTATATTAAGGAATTTCACAGGGGGACATTCGAAACTAAACTACAAAACCGTATACTGCTACCTTTAAGTCTAAAAATGTCATTTTTATTTGCAACTTTGTTTCTTCTGCCAATACATTATTAAATTCTGACTAAAAATTACTTAATCTGAACCTTGTATTTGCTTTGGTTGAAAAGATATAATGTTTTTTGAACATGTACCTTACTGCAAGTTTTCGGATTTAAATTCAGGCAAGATTTCATTGACATAAAAAAGCATAAAACTTTTTTCTAATGAACAATATGGCAAAAATAAAATTATATATTTGTGCGCTTACAACCAAGCTTTGTTTACAAAGTCGAAAGAGTTGAGAGAAATGCAAAATTAAGGTTACTTGTCATTAGACGGCAAAAAAATTTAATCATATTAGGCTTTTTATATGAAAATATAAAAAATAGAGTTTTAGAGAAAAAAAAATAGGGTGGTAAAAGCCAGAAAAAGAAATTGCATGAAATGATCACAAAATGTATACCAAATAAGAATCAAATTCAATCAAATTCCATTTAGTCATAAATCTTACAGTTAGAGTGATGATTCTTCCTTTCTGTGACTCGGCTTAACACGGTCAAAATTACAAGAAGACAAGATGGTGTAAAAATGCATTCAAAATCTTTGTCAAATCACAATACTAAAGTTCTTCCTACTCAGTAGTGACCTGAAAAAGATAGTGATCTGAATATCACATTAGCTGACCACTTCTTTAAAGAGTTTGAAGAAAACATATTTGTGAATTATGTCAGATTCAAGGCATGCATTCATCCGCATACAAGTCGAAATATCGCAACTTAAGTTTAAAAGTGAACAGATGAGAATAGTGTGCAATAGTTGATATCAAGTGCACAGTAGGCTAATTTTAGTTGAATACTTTCTGTCTACTTGCAATAAACACACAATACTATTGTACTAAAGGCGGTGAAAAATAAAAACTTTTTACTCGTTTCAGAGACATAAAAGGGTGAACAATTTTCTGTTTTGTTTTTTTCCCACATGTTTTAAGTTGCCTGCACATACAAACACATAGGTGTAGTTGTAACAAACACGAGTAGAGAAACTTAACTAAGTACCTGACAGTTACAGTGCTTAAACTAACTGTTTGGGGTGATCAACAATAAAAAACTAGCACAAAGTGCTAAAAATCAATCTTTCAAGTTAAATTTTCATTGTCGATGAAGTCAATTCATTTTAAAATGACTAAGTATTATCAGGTTGCTATGCCTACTCTGCTTCTACTCAACAGAAATAAACCTTTAGTCAAATATTAAATGTGTCACTGTTGATATAAAATAGTTTTTAAAACAAGGCTGAAACAGAGTTATCTTTCTTGATATAAGTGTTGCCAGATAAAGTCCAATTTAATACATTTTCATGGCAAATATCTTACTACAAACAGTCTTAAACACAAGTACAGGTGTCATAAAATAGAAGGACATCTTAAAATGAAGATATTGCAAGTTTATAAAAATATGCTCTTCTTAAAGTCTAAAAATGTCATTTTTATTTGCAACTTTGTTTCTTCTGCCAATACATTATTAAATTCTGACTAAAAATTACTTAATCTGAACCTTGTATTTGCTTTGGTTGAAAAGATATAATGTTTTTAGAACATGTACCTTACTGCACGTTTTCGGATTTAAATTCAGGCAAGATTTCATTGACATAAAAAAGCATAAAACTTTTTTCTAATGAACAATATGGCAAAAATAAAATTATATATTTGTGCGCTTACAACCAAGCTTTGTTTACAAAGTCGAAAGAGTTGAGAGAAATGCAAAATTAAGGTTACTTGTCATTACACAGCAAAAACATTTAATCATATTAGGCTTTTATTATGAAAATATAAAAAATAGAGTTTTAGAGAAAAAAAAATAGGGTGGTAAAAGCCAAAAAAAGAAATTGCATGAAATGATCACAAAATGTATACCAAATAAGAATCAAATTCAATCAAATTCCATTTGGTCATAAATCTTACAGTTAGAGTGATGATTCTTCCTTTCTGTGACTCGGCTTAACACGGTCAAAATCACAAGAAGACAAGATGGTGTAAAAATGCATTCAAAATCTTTGTCAAATCACAATACTAAAGTTCTTCCTACTCAGTAGTGACCTGAAAAAGATAGTGATCTGAATATCACATTAGCTGACCACTTCTATAAAGAGTTTGAAGAAAACATATTTGTGAATTATGTCAGATTCAAGGCATGCATTCATCCGCATACAAGTCGAAATATCGCAACTTAAGTTTAAAAGTGAACAGATGAGAATAGTGTGCAATAGTTGATATCAAGTGCACAGTAGGCTAATTTCAGTTGAATACTTTCTGTCTACTTGCAATAAACACACAATACTATTGTACTAAAGGCCGTGAAAAATAAAAACTTTTTACTCGTTTCAGAGACATAAAAGGGTGAACAATTTTCTGTTTTGTTTTTTTCCCACATGTTTTAAGTTGCCTGCACATACAAACACATAGGTGTAGTTGTTACAAACACGAGTAGAGAAACTTAACTAAGTACCTGACAGTTACAGTGCTTAAACTAACTGTTTGGGGTGATCAACAATAAAAAACTAGCACAAAGTGCCAAAAATCAATTTTTCAAGTTAAATTTTCATTGTCGATGAAGTCAATTCATTTTAAAATGACTAAGTATTATCAGGTTGCTATGCCTACTCTGCTTCTACTCAACAGAAAAAAACCTTTAGTCAAATATTAAATGTGTCACTGTTGATATAAAATAGTTTTAAAACAAGGCTGAAACAGAGTTATCTTTCTTGATATAAGTGTTGCCAGATAAAGTCCAATTTAATACATTTTCATGGCAAATATCTTACTACAAACAGTCTTAAACACAAGTACAGGTGTCATAAAATACAAGGACATCTTAAAATGAATATATTGCAAGTTTATAAAAATATGCTCTTCTTAAAGTCTAAAAATGTCATTTTTATTTGCAACTTTGTTTCTTCTGCCAATACATTATTAAATTCTGACTAAAAATTACTTAATCTGAACCTTGTATTTGCTTTGGTTGAAAAGATATAATGTTTTTAGAACATGTACCTTACTGCAAGTTTTCGGATTTAAATTCAGGCAAGATTTCATTGACATAAAAAAGCATAAAACTTTTTTCTAATGAACAAACAATATGGCAAAAATAAAATTATATATTTGTGCGCTTTCAACCAAGCTTTGTTTACAAAGTCGAAAGAGTTGAGAGAAATGCAAAATTAAGGTTACTTGTCATTACACAGCAAAAACATTTAATCATATTAGGCTTTTTATATGAAAATATAAAAAATAGAGTTTTAGAGAAAAAAAAATAGGGTGGTAAAAGCCAAAAAAAGAAATTGCATGAAATGATCACAAAATGTATACCAAATAAGAATCAAATTCAATCAAATTCCATTTGGTCATAAATCTTACAGTTAGAGTGATGATTCTTCCTTTCTGTGACTCGGCTTAACACGGTCAAAATCACAAGAAGACAAGATGGTGTAAAAATGCATTCAAAATCTTTGTCAAATCACAATACTAAAGTTCTGCCTACTCAGTAGTGACCTGAAAAAGATAGTGATCTGAATATCACATTAGCTGACCACTTCTATAAAGAGTTTGAAGAAAACATATTTGTGAATTATGTCAGATTCAAGGCATGCATTCATCCGCATACAAGTCGAAATATCGCAACTTAAGTTTAAAAGTGAACAGATGAGAATAGTGTGCAATAGTTGATATCAAGTGCACAGTAGGCTAATTTTAGTTGAATACTTTCTGTCTACTTGCAATAAACACACAATACTATTGTACTAAAGGCCGTGAAAAATAAAAACTTTTTACTCGTTTCAGAGACATAAAAGGGTGAACAATTTTCCGTTTTGTTTTTTTCCCACATGTTTTAAGTTGCCTGCACATACAAACACATAGGTGTAGTTGTTACAAACACGAGTAGAGAAACTTAACTAAGTACCTGACAGTTACAGTGCTTAAACTAACTGTTTGGGGTGATCAACAATAAAAAACTAGCACAAAGTGCCAAAAATCAATCTTTCAAGTTAAATTTTCATTGTCGATGAAGTCAATTCATTTTAAAATGACTAAGTATTATCAGGTTGCTATGCCTACTCTGCTTCTACTCAACAGAAATAAACCTTTAGTCAAATATTAAATGTGTCACTGTTGATATAAAATAGTTTTTAAAACAAGGCTGAAACAGAGTTATCTTTCTTGATATAAGTGTTGCCAGATAAAGTCCAATTTAATACATTTTCATGGCAAATATCTTACTACAAACAGTCTTAAACACAAGTACAGGTGTCATAAAATACAAGGACATCTTAAAATGAAGATATTGCAAGTTTATAAAAATATGCTCTTCTTAAAGTCTAAAAATGTCATTTTTATTTGCAACTTTGTTTCTTCTGCCAATACATTATTAAATTCTGACTAAAAATTACTTAATCTGAACCTTGTATTTGCTTTGGTTGAAAAGATATAATGTTTTTAGAACATGTACCTTACTGCAAGTTTTCGGATTTAAATTCAGGCAAGATTTCATTGACATAAAAAAGCATAAAACTTTTTTCTAATGAACAATATGGCAAAAATAAAATTATATATTTGTGCGCTTACAACCAAGCTTTGTTTACAAAGTCGAAAGAGTTGAGAGAAATGCAAAATTAAGGTTACTTGTCATTACACAGCAAAAACATTTAATCATATTAGGCTTTTTATATGAAAATATAAAAAATAGAGTTTTAGAGAAAAAAAAATAGGGTGGTAAAAGCCAAAAAAAGAAATTGCATGAAATGATCACAAAATGTATACCAAATAAGAATCAAATTCAATCAAATTCCATTTGGTCATAAATCTTACAGTTAGAGTGATGATTCTTCCTTTCTGTGACTCGGCTTAACACGGTCAAAATCACAAGAAGACAAGATGGTGTAAAAATGCATTCAAAATCTTTGTCAAATCACAATACTAAAGTTCTTCCTACTCAGTAGTGACCTGAAAAAGATAGTGATCTGAATATCACATTAGCTGACCACTTCTATAAAGAGTTTGAAGAAAACATATTTGTGAATTATGTCAGATTCAAGGCATGCATTCATCCGCATACAAGTCGAAATATCGCAACTTAAGTTTAAAAGTGAACAGATGAGAATAGTGTGCAATAGTTGATATCAAGTGCACAGTAGGCTAATTTTAGTTGAATACTTTCTGTCTACTTGCAATAAACACACAATACTATTGTACTAAAGGCCGTGAAAAATAAAAACTTTTTACTCGTTTCAGAGACATAAAAGGGTGAACAATTTTCTGTTTTGTTTTTTTCCCACATGTTTTAAGTTGCCTGCACATACAAACACATAGGTGTAGTTGTTACAAACACGAGTAGAGAAACTTAACTAAGTACCTGACAGTTACAGTGCTTAAACTAACTGTTTGGGGTGATCAACAATAAAAAACTAGCACAAAGTGCCAAAAATCAATTTTTCAAGTTAAATTTTCATTGTCGATGAAGTCAATTCATTTTAAAATGACTAAGTATTATCAGGTTGCTATGCCTACTCTGCTTCTACTCAACAGAAATAAACCTTTAGTCAAATATTAAATGTGTCACTGTTGACATAAAATAGTTTTTAAAACAAGGCTGAAACAGAGTTATCTTTCTTGATATAAGTGTTGCCAGATAAAGTCCAATTTAATACATTTTCATGGCAAATATCTTACTACAAACAGTCTTAAACACAAGTACAGGTGTCATAAAATACAAGGACATCTTAAAATGAATATATTGCAAGTTTATAAAAATATGCTCTTCTTAAAGTCTAAAAATGTCATTTTTATTTGCAACTTTGTTTCTTCTGCCAATACATTATTAAATTCTGACTAAAAATTACTTAATCTGAACCTTGTATTTGCTTTGGTTGAAAAGATATAATGTTTTTAGAACATGTACCTTACTGCAAGTTTTCGGATTTAAATTCAGGCAAGATTTCATTGACATAAAAAAGCATAAAACTTTTTTCTAATGAACAATATGGCAAAAATAAAATTATATATTTGTGCGCTTACAACCAAGCTTTGTTTACAAAGTCGAAAGAGTTGAGAGAAATGCAAAATTAAGGTTACTTGTCATTACACGGCAAAAACATTTAATCATATTAGGCTTTTTATATGAAAATATAAAAAATAGAGTTTTAGAGAAAAAAAAATAGGGTGGTAAAAGCCAAAAAAAGAAATTGCATGAAATGATCACAAAATGTATACCAAATAAGAATCAAATTCAATCAAATTCCATTTGGTCATAAATCTTACAGTTAGAGTGATGATTCTTCCTTTCTGTGACTCGGCTTAACACGGTCAAAATCACAAGAAGACAAGATGGTGTAAAAATGCATTCAAAATCTTTGTCAAATCACAATACTAAAGTTCTTCCTACTCAGTAGTGACCTGAAAAAGATAGTGATCTGAATATCACATTAGCTGACCACTTCTATAAAGAGTTTGAAGAAAACATATTTGTGAATTATGTCAGATTCAAGGCATGCATTCATCCGCATACAAGTCGAAATATCGCAACTTAAGTTTAAAAGTGAACAGATGAGAATAGTGTGCAATAGTTGATATCAAGTGCACAGTAGGCTAATTTTAGTTGAATACTTTCTGTCTACTTGCAATAAACACACAATACTATTGTACTAAAGGCCGTGAAAAATAAAAACTTTTTACTCGTTTCAGAGACATAAAAGGGTGAACAATTTTCTGTTTTGTTTTTTTCCCACATGTTTTAAGTTGCCTGCACATACAAACACATAGGTGTAGTTGTTACAAACACGAGTAGAGAAACTTAACTAAGTACCTGACAGTTACAGTGCTTAAACTAACTGTTTGGGGTGATCAACAATAAAAAACTAGCACAAAGTGCCAAAAATCAATTTTTCAAGTTAAATTTTCATTGTCGATGAAGTCAATTCATTTTAAAATGACTAAGTATTATCAGGTTGCTATGCCTACTCTGCTTCTACTCAACAGAAATAAACCTTTAGTCAAATATTAAATGTGTCACTGTTGATATAAAATAGTTTTTAAAACAAGGCTGAAACAGAGTTATCTTTCTTGATATAAGTGTTGCCAGATAAAGTCCAATTTAATACATTTTCATGGCAAATATCTTACTACAAACAGTCTTAAACACAAGTACAGGTGTCATAAAATACAAGGACATCTTAAAATGAATATATTGCAAGTTTATAAAAATATGCTCTTCTTAAAGTCTAAAAATGTCATTTTTATTTGCAACTTTGTTTCTTCTGCCAATACATTATTAAATTCTGACTAAAAATTACTTAATCTGAACCTTGTATTTGCTTTGGTTGAAAAGATATAATGTTTTTAGAACATGTACCTTACTGCAAGTTTTCGGATTTAAATTCAGGCAAGATTTCATTGACATAAAAAAGCATAAAACTTTTTTCTAATGAACAATATGGCAAAAATAAAATTATATATTTGTGCGCTTACAACCAAGCTTTGTTTACAAAGTCGAAAGAGTTGAGAGAAATGCAAAATTAAGGTTACTTGTCATTACACGGCAAAAACATTTAATCATATTAGGCTTTTTATATGAAAATATAAAAAATAGAGTTTTAGAGAAAACCAGAGGCTCTTAAGAGCCTGTATCGCTCACCTGATTTTATAGGCAATGAAGATGGCATTTCCCTGATGTTAAAGTAAGTCCTGTAATTTTCAATAAACTTTAAATAGGACCATCCAAACAATATTACTAGAAAGCTTTGTTTCATTGGTTAACTAGTTGTATAGAGAAGAATTTTTTTATTTGCCCATAGGGTCCTATGTGAAACTAAGTCCTGCGGGGGAGGTGGCCATTTTGAATTTCCAATTGCCATAAAAAACATAAACTTTATAAAGGACCATCCAAACAATATTGCGAGTAAGTTTTTGTTTCCATTGATTAACCCGTTTCAGAGAAGAAGCCTTTTAAAACTTTTTCCCATAGGGTCCTATGTTAAACTAAGTCCTGCGGTAGCGGCCATTTTGAATTTCCAGTTGGCATAAAAATCATAAACTTTATAAAGGACCATCCAAACAATATTGCTAGTAAGTTTTGTTTTGATTGGTTAACCGGTTTCAGAGAAGAAGCCCTTTTTAACCTTTTTCCCATAGGGTCCAATGTTAAACTAAGTCCTGAGGTGGCGGCCATTTTGAATATCAGATTGGGATAAAAAACATTAACTTTATAGAAGACCATCCAAACAATATTGCTAGTAAGTTTTGTTTCCATTGGTTGGCCGGTTTCAGAAAAGAAGCCTTTCAATCTTTTTCCCTTAGGGTCCTATGTTAAACTAAGTCCTGCGGTAGCGGCCATTTTGAATTTCCAATTGCCATAAAAAACATAAACTTTATAGAGGACCATCCAAACAATATTGCTAGTAAGTTTTTGTTTCCATTGATTAACCGGTTTCAGAGAAGAAGCCTTTAAAAACTTTTTCCCATAGGGTCCTATGTTAAACTAAGTCCTGCGGTAGCGGCCATTTTGAATTTCCAGTTGGCATAAAAATCATAAACTTTATAAAGGATTATCCAAACAATATTGCTAGTAAGTTTTGTTTTGATTGGTTAACCGGTTTCAGAGAAGAAGCCCTTTTTAACCTTTTTCCCATAGGGTCCAATGTTAAACTAAGTCCTGCGGTGGCGGCCATTTTGAATATCAGATTGGGATAAAAAACATTAACTTTATAGAGGACCATACAAACAATATTGCTAGTAAGTTTTGTTTCCATTGGTTGGCCGGTTTCAGAAAAGAAGCCTTTCAAACTTTTTCCCATAGGGTCCTATGTTAAATTAAGTCCTGCGGTGGCAGCCATTTTGAATTTCCAATTGCCATAAAAAACACAAACTTTATAGAGGACCATCCAAACAATATTGCTAGTAAGTTTTTGTTTCCATTGATTAACCGGTTTCAGAGAAGAAGCCTTTTAAAACTTTTTCCCATAGGGTTCTATGTTAAACTAAGTCCTGCAGTGGCGGCCATTTTGAATTTCCAATTCCCATCTAAAACACAAACTTTATAGAGGACCATCTAAACAATATTGCTAGTAAGTTTTGTTTTGATTGGTTAAACGGTTTTAGAGAAGAAGCGCTTTTTAACTTTTTTCCCATAGGGTCCTATGTTAAACTAAGTGTTGAGGTGGCGGCCATATTGGTTTACCAATCAAAATAAAAAACACAAACTTTGTAAAGGTCCATCCAATGAACATTATGGCCAAGTTTGGTTTCAATTGGCCAAGTGGTTTCAGAGAAGAAGATTAAAATGTAAAAAGTTTACAGACGCCGACGACGACGACGACGACGACGCCGACGACGACGACGCCGACGGACGCAAAGTGATAACAATAGCTCACATGACCCTTTGGGTCAGGTGAGCTAAAAAAATAGGGTGGTAAAAGCCAAAAAAAGAAATTGCATGAAATGATCACAAAATGTATACCAAATAAGAATCAAATTCAATCAAATTCCATTTGGTCATAAATCTTACAGTTAGAGTGATGATTCTTCCTTTCTGTGACTCGGCTTAACACGGTCAAAATCACAAGAAGACAAGATGGTGTAAAAATGCATTCAAAATCTTTGTCAAATCACAATACTAAAGTTCTTCCTACTCAGTAGTGACCTGAAAAAGATAGTGATCTGAATATCACATTAGCTGACCACTTCTATAAAGAGTTTGAAGAAAACATATTTGTGAATTATGTCAGATTCAAGGCATGCATTCATCCGCATACAAGTCGAAATATCGCAACTTAAGTTTAAAAGTGAACAGATGAGAATAGTGTGCAATAGTTGATATCAAGTGCACAGTAGGCTAATTTTAGTTGAATACTTTCTGTCTACTTGCAATAAACACACAATACTATTGTACTAAAGGCGGTGAAAAATAAAAACTTTTTACTCGTTTCAGAGACATAAAAGGGTGAACAATTTTCTGTTTTGTTTTTTTCCCACATGTTTTAAGTTGCCTGCACATACAAACACATAGGTGTAGTTGTTACAAACACGAGTAGAGAAACTTAACTAAGTACCTGACAGTTACAGTGCTTAAACTAACTGTTTGGGGTGATCAACAATAAAAAACTAGCACAAAGTGCCAAAAATCAATCTTTCAAGTTAAATTTTCATTGTCGATGAAGTCAATTCATTTTAAAATGACTAAGTATTATCAGGTTGCTATGCCTACTCTGCTTCTACTCAACAGAAATAAACCTTTAGTCAAATATTAAATGTGTCACTGTTGATATGAAATAGTTTTTAAAACAAGGCTGAAACAGTGTTATCTTTCTTGATATAAGTGTTGCCAGATAAAGTCCAATTTAATACATTTTCATGGCAAATATCTTACTACAAACAGTCTTAAACACAAGTACAGGTGTCATAAAATACAAGGACATCTTAAAATGAATATATTGCAAGTTTATAAAAATATGCTCTTCTTAAAGTCTAAAAATGTCATTTTTATTTGCAACTTTGTTTCTTCTGCCAATACATTATTAAATTCTGACTAAAAATTACTTAATCTGAACCTTGTATTTGCTTTGGTTGAAAAGATATAATGTTTTTAGAACATGTACCTTACTGCAAGTTTTCGGATTTAAATTCAGGCAAGATTTCATTGACATAAAAAAGCATAAAACTTTTTTCTAATGAACAATATGGCAAAAATAAAATTATATATTTGTGCGCTTACAACCAAGCTTTGTTTACAAAGTCGAAAGAGTTGAGAGAAATGCAAAATTAAGGTTACTTGTCATTACACGGCAAAAACATTTAATCATATTAGGCTTTTTATATGAAAATATAAAAAATAGAGTTTTAGAGAAAAAAAAATAGGGTGGTAAAAGCCAAAAAAAGAAATTGCATGAAATGATCACAAAATGTATACCAAATAAGAATCAAATTCAATCAAATTCCATTTGGTCATAAATCTTACAGTTAGAGTGATGATTCTTCCTTTCTGTGACTCGGCTTAACACGGTCAAAATCACAAGAAGACAAGATGGTGTAAAAATGCATTCAAAATCTTTGTCAAATCACAATACTAAAGTTCTTCCTACTCAGTAGTGACCTGAAAAAGATAGTGATCTGAATATCACATTAGCTGACCACTTCTATAAAGAGTTTGAAGAAAACATATTTGTGAATTATGTCAGATTCAAGGCATGCATTCATCCGCATACAAGTCCAAATATCGCAACTTAAGTTTAAAAGTGAACAGATGAGAATAGTGTGCAATAGTTGATATCAAGTGCACAGTAGGCTAATTTTAGTTGAATACTTTCTGTCTACTTGCAATAAACACACAATACTATTGTACTAAAGGCGGTGAAAAATAAAAACTTTTTACTCGTTTCAGAGACATAAAAGGGTGAACAATTTTCCGTTTTGTTTTTTTCCCACATGTCTTAAGTTGCCTGCACATACAAACACATAGGTGTAGTTGTTACAAACACGAGTAGAGAAACTTAACTAAGTACCTGACAGTTACAGTGCTTAAACTAACTGTTTGGGGTGATCAACAATAAAAAACTAGCACAAAGTGCCAAAAATCAATCTTTCAAGTTAAATTTTCATTGTCGATGAAGTCAATTCATTTTAAAATGACTAAGTATTATCAGGTTGTTATGCCTACTCTGCTTCTACTCAACAGAAATAAACCTTTAGTCAAATATTAAATGTGTCACTGTTGATATGAAATAGTTTTTAAAACAAGGCTGAAACAGTGTTATCTTTCTTGATATAAGTGTTGCCAGATCAAGTCCAATTTAATACATTTTCATGGCAAATATCTTACTACAAACAGTCTTAAACACAAGTACAGGTGTCATAAAATACAAGGACATCTTAAAATGAATATATTGCAAGTTTATAAAAATATGCTCTTCTTAAAGTCTAAAAATGTCATTTTTATTTGCAACTTTGTTTCTTCTGCCAATACATTATTAAATTCTGACTAAAAATTACTTAATCTGAACCTTGTATTTGCTTTGGTTGAAAAGATATAATGTTTTTAGAACATGTACCTTACTGCAAGTTTTCGGATTTAAATTCAGGCAAGATTTCATTGACATAAAAAAGCATAAAACTTTTTTCTAATGAACAATATGGCAAAAATAAAATTATATATTTGTGCGCTTACAACCAAGCTTTGTTTACAAAGTCGAAAGAGTTGAGAGAAATGCAAAATTAAGGTTACTTGTCATTACACGGCAAAAACATTTAATCATATTAGGCTTTTTATATGAAAATATAAAAAATAGAGTTTTAGAGAAAAAAAAATAGGGTGGTAAAAGCCAAAAAAAGAAATTGCATGAAATGATCACAAAATGTATACCAAATAAGAATCAAATTCAATCAAATTCCATTTGGTCATAAATCTTACAGTTAGAGTGATGATTCTTCCTTTCTGTGACTCGGCTTAACACGGTCAAAATCACAAGAAGACAAGATGGTGTAAAAATGCATTCAAAATCTTTGTCAAATCACAATACTAAAGTTCTTCCTACTCAGTAGTGACCTGAAAAAGATAGTGATCTGAATATCACATTAGCTGACCACTTCTATAAAGAGTTTGAAGAAAACATATTTGTGAATTATGTCAGATTCAAGGCATGCATTCATCCTCATACAAGTCGAAATATCGCAACTTAAGTTTAAAAGTGAACAGATGAGAATAGTGTGCAATAGTTGATATCAAGTGCACAGTAGGCTAATTTTAGTTGAATACTTTCTGTCTACTTGCAATAAACACACAATACTATTGTACTAAAGGCGGTGAAAAATAAAAACTTTTTACTCGTTTCAGAGACATAAAAGGGTGAACAATTTTCTGTTTTGTTTTTTTCCCACATGTTTTAAGTTGCCTGCACATACAAACACATAGGTGTAGTTGTTACAAACACGAGTAGAGAAACTTAACTAAGTACCTGACAGTTACAGTGCTTAAACTAACTGTTTGGGGTGATCAACAATAAAAAACTAGCACAAAGTGCCAAAAATCAATCTTTCAAGTTAAATTTTCATTGTCGATGAAGTCAATTCATTTTAAAATGACTAAGTATTATCAGGTTGCTATGCCTACTCTGCTTCTACTCAACAGAAATAAACCTTTAGTCAAATATTAAATGTGTCACTGTTGATATGAAATAGTTTTTAAAACAAGGCTGAAACAGTGTTATCTTTCTTGATATAAGTGTTGCCAGATAAAGTCCAATTTAATACATTTTCATGGCAAATATCTTACTACAAACAGTCTTAAACACAAGTACAGGTGTCATAAAATACAAGGACATCTTAAAATGAATATATTGCAAGTTTATAAAAATATGCTCTTCTTAAAGTCTAAAAATGTCATTTTTATTTGCAACTTTGTTTCTTCTGCCAATACATTATTAAATTCTGACTAAAAATTACTTAATCTGAACCTTGTATTTGCTTTGGTTGAAAAGATATAATGTTTTTAGAACATGTACCTTACTGCAAGTTTTCGGATTTAAATTCAGGCAAGATTTCATTGACATAAAAAAGCATAAAACTTTTTTCTAATGAACAATATGGCAAAAATAAAATTATATATTTGTGCGCTTACAACCAAGCTTTGTTTACAAAGTCGAAAGAGTTGAGAGAAATGCAAAATTAAGGTTACTTGTCATTACACGGCAAAAACATTTAATCATATTAGGCTTTTTATATGAAAATATAAAAAATAGAGTTTTAGAGAAAAAAAAATAGGGTGGTAAAAGCCAAAAAAAGAAATTGCATGAAATGATCACAAAATGTATACCAAATAAGAATCAAATTCAATCAAATTCCATTTGGTCATAAATCTTACAGTTAGAGTGATGATTCTTCCTTTCTGTGACTCGGCTTAACATGGTCAAAATCACAAGAAGACAAGATGGTGTAAAAATGCATTCAAAATCTTTGTCAAATCACAATACTAAAGTTCTTCCTACTCAGTAGTGACCTGAAAAAGATAGTGATCTGAATATCACATTAGCTGACCACTTCTATAAAGAGTTTGAAGAAAACATATTTGTGAATTATGTCAGATTCAAGGCATGCATTCATCCGCATACAAGTCCAAATATCGCAACTTAAGTTTAAAAGTGAACAGATGAGAATAGTGTGCAATAGTTGATATCAAGTGCACAGTAGGCTAATTTTAGTTGAATACTTTCTGTCTACTTGCAATAAACACACAATACTATTGTACTAAAGGCGGTGAAAAATAAAAACTTTTTACTCGTTTCAGAGACATAAAAGGGTGAACAATTTTCCGTTTTGTTTTTTTCCCACATGTTTTAAGTTGCCTGCACATACAAACACATAGGTGTAGTTGTTACAAACACGAGTAGAGAAACTTAACTAAGTACCTGACAGTTACAGTGCTTAAACTAACTGTTTGGGGTGATCAACAATAAAAAACTAGCACAAAGTGCCAAAAATAAATCTTTCAAGTTAAATTTTCATTGTCGATGAAGTCAATTCATTTTAAAATGACTAAGTATTATCAGGTTGTTATGCCTACTCTGCTTCTACTCAACAGAAATAAACCTTTAGTCAAATATTAAATGTGTCACTGTTGATATGAAATAGTTTTTAAAACAAGGCTGAAACAGTGTTATCTTTCTTGATATAAGTGTTGCCAGATCAAGTCCAATTTAATACATTTTCATGGCAAATATCTTACTACAAACAGTCTTAAACACAAGTACAGGTGTCATAAAATACAAGGACATCTTAAAATGAATATATTGCAAGTTTATAAAAATATGCTCTTCTTAAAGTCTAAAAATGTCATTTTTATTTGCAACTTTGTTTCTTCTGCCAATACATTATTAAATTCTGACTAAAAATTACTTAATCTGAACCTTGTATTTGCTTTGGTTGAAAAGATATAATGTTTTTAGAACATGTACCTTACTGCAAGTTTTCGGATTTAAATTCAGGCAAGATTTCATTGACATAAAAAAGCATAAAACTTTTTTCTAATGAACAATATGGCAAAAATAAAATTATATATTTGTGCGCTTACAACCAAGCTTTGTTTACAAAGTCGAAAGAGTTGAGAGAAATGCAAAATTAAGGTTACTTGTCATTACACGGCAAAAACATTTAATCATATTAGGCTTTTTATATGAAAATATAAAAAATAGAGTTTTAGAGAAAAAAAAATAGGGTGGTAAAAGCCAAAAAAAGAAATTGCATGAAATGATCACAAAATGTATACCAAATAAGAATCAAATTCAATCAAATTCCATTTGGTCATAAATCTTACAGTTAGAGTGATGATTCTTCCTTTCTGTGACTCGGCTTAACACGGTCAAAATCACAAGAAGACAAGATGGTGTAAAAATGCATTCAAAATCTTTGTCAAATCACAATACTAAAGTTCTTCCTACTCAGTAGTGACCTGAAAAAGATAGTGATCTGAATATCACATTAGCTGACCACTTCTATAAAGAGTTTGAAGAAAACATATTTGTGAATTATGTCAGATTCAAGGCATGCATTCATCCGCATACAAGTCCAAATATCGCAACTTAAGTTTAAAAGTGAACAGATGAGAATAGTGTGCAATAGTTGATATCAAGTGCACACTAGGCTAATTTTAGTTGAATACTTTCTGTCTACTTGCAATAAACACACAATACTATTGTACTAAAGGCGGTGAAAAATAAAAACTTTTTACTCGTTTCAGAGACATAAAAGGGTGAACAATTTTCCGTTTTGTTTTTTTCCCACATGTTTTAAGTTGCCTGCACATACAAACACATAGGTGTAGTTGTTACAAACACGAGTAGAGAAACTTAACTAAGTACCTGACAGTTACAGTGCTTAAACTAACTGTTTGGGGTGATCAACAATAAAAAACTAGCACAAAGTGCCAAAAATCAATCTTTCAAGTTAAATTTTCATTGTCGATGAAGTCAATTCATTTTAAAATGACTAAGTATTATCAGGTTGTTATGCCTACTCTGCTTCTACTCAACAGAAATAAACCTTTAGTCAAATATTAAATGTGTCACTGTTGATATGAAATAGTTTTTAAAACAAGGCTGAAACAGTGTTATCTTTCTTGATATAAGTGTTGCCAGATCAAGTCCAATTTAATACATTTTCATGGCAAATATCTTACTACAAACAGTCTTAAACACAAGTACAGGTGTCATAAAATACAAGGACATCTTAAAATGAATATATTGCAAGTTTATAAAAATATGCTCTTCTTAAAGTCTAAAAATGTCATTTTTATTTGCAACTTTGTTTCTTCTGCCAATACATTATTAAATTCTGACTAAAAATTACTTAATCTGAACCTTGTATTTGCTTTGGTTGAAAAGATATAATGTTTTTAGAACATGTACCTTACTGCAAGTTTTCGGATTTAAATTCAGGCAAGATTTCATTGACATAAAAAAGCATAAAACTTTTTTCTAATGAACAATATGGCAAAAATAAAATTATATATTTGTGCGCTTACAACCAAGCTTTGTTTACAAAGTCGAAAGAGTTGAGAGAAATGCAAAATTAAGGTTACTTGTCATTACACGGCAAAAACATTTAATCATATTAGGCTTTTTATATGAAAATATAAAAAATAGAGTTTTAGAGAAAAAAAAATAGGGTGGTAAAAGCCAAAAAAAGAAATTGCATGAAATGATCACAAAATGTATACCAAATAAGAATCAAATTCAATCAAATTCCATTTGGTCATAAATCTTACAGTTAGAGTGATGATTCTTCCTTTCTGTGACTCGGCTTAACACGGTCAAAATCACAAGAAGACAAGATGGTGTAAAAATGCATTCAAAATCTTTGTCAAATCACAATACTAAAGTTCTTCCTACTCAGTAGTGACCTGAAAAAGATAGTGATCTGAATATCACATTAGCTGACCACTTCTATAAAGAGTTTGAAGAAAACATATTTGTGAATTATGTCAGATTCAAGGCATGCATTCATCCGCATACAAGTCGAAATATCGCAACTTAAGTTTAAAAGTGAACAGATGAGAATAGTGTGCAATAGTTGATATCAAGTGCACAGTAGGCTAATTTTAGTTGAATACTTTCTGTCTACTTGCAATAAACACACAATACTATTGTACTAAAGGCGGTGAAAAATAAAAACTTTTTACTCGTTTCAGAGACATAAAAGGGTGAACAATTTTCCGTTTTGTTTTTTTCCCACATGTTTTAAGTTGCCTGCACATACAAACACATAGGTGTAGTTGTTACAAACACGAGTAGAGAAACTTAACTAAGTACCTGACAGTTACAGTGCTTAAACTAACTGTTTGGGGTGATCAACAATAAAAAACTAGCACAAAGTGCCAAAAATCAATCTTTCAAGTTAAATTTTCATTGTCGATGAAGTCAATTCATTTTAAAATGACTAAGTATTATCAGGTTGCTATGCCTACTCTGCTTCTACTCAACAGAAATAAACCTTTAGTCAAATATTAAATGTGTCACTGTTGATATAAAATAGTTTTTAAAACAAGGCTGAAACAGAGTTATCTTTCTTGATATAAGTGTTGCCAGATAAAGTCCAATTTAATACATTTTCATGGCAAATATCTTACTACAAACAGTCTTAAACACAAGTACAGGTGTCATAAAATACAAGGACATCTTAAAATGAAGATATTGCAAGTTTATAAAAATATGCTCTTCTTAAAGTCTAAAAATGTCATTTTTATTTGCAACTTTGTTTCTTCTGCCAATACATTATTAAATTCTGACTAAAAATTACTTAATCTGAACCTTGTATTTGCTTTGGTTGAAAAGATATAATGTTTTTAGAACATGTACCTTACTGCAAGTTTTCGGATTTAAATTCAGGCAAGATTTCATTGACATAAAAAAGCATAAAACTTTTTTCTAATGAACAATATGGCAAAAATAAAATTATATATTTGTGCGCTTACAACCAAGCTTTGTTTACAAAGTCGAAAGAGTTGAGAGAAATGCAAAATTAAGGTTACTTGTCATTACACGGCAAAAACATTTAATCATATTAGGCTTTTTATATGAAAATATAAAAAATAGAGTTTTAGAGAAAAAAAAATAGGGTGGTAAAAGCCAAAAAAAGAAATTGCATGAAATGATCACAAAATGTATACCAAATAAGAATCAAATTCAATCAAATTCCATTTGGTCATAAATCTTACAGTTAGAGTGATGATTCTTCCTTTCTGTGACTCGGCTTAACACGGTCAAAATCACAAGAAGACAAGATGGTGTAAAAATGCATTCAAAATCTTTGTCAAATCACAATACTAAAGTTCTTCCTACTCAGTAGTGACCTGAAAAAGATAGTGATCTGAATATCACATTAGCTGACCACTTCTATAAAGAGTTTGAAGAAAACATATTTGTGAATTATGTCAGATTCAAGGCATGCATTCATCCGCATACAAGTCGAAATATCGCAACTTAAGTTTAAAAGTGAACAGATGAGAATAGTGTGCAATAGTTGATATCAAGTGCACAGTAGGCTAATTTTAGTTGAATACTTTCTGTCTACTTGCAATAAACACACAATACTATTGTACTAAAGGCGGTGAAAAATAAAAACTTTTTACTCGTTTCAGAGACATAAAAGGGTGAACAATTTTCCGTTTTGTTTTTTTCCCACATGTTTTAAGTTGCCTGCACATACAAACACATAGGTGTAGTTGTTACAAACACGAGTAGAGAAACTTAACTAAGTACCTGACAGTTACAGTGCTTAAACTAACTGTTTGGGGTGATCAACAATAAAAAACTAGCACAAAGTGCCAAAAATCAATCTTTCAAGTTAAATTTTCATTGTCGATGAAGTCAATTCATTTTAAAATGACTAAGTATTATCAGGTTGCTATGCCTACTCTGCTTCTACTCAACAGAAATAAACCTTTAGTCAAATATTAAATGTGTCACTGTTGATATGAAATAGTTTTTAAAACAAGGCTGAAACAGTGTTATCTTTCTTGATATAAGTGTTGCCAGATAAAGTCCAATTTAATACATTTTCATGGCAAATATCTTACTACAAACAGTCTTAAACACAAGTACAGGTGTCATAAAATACAAGGACATCTTAAAATGAATATATTGCAAGTTTATAAAAATATGCTCTTCTTAAAGTCTAAAAATGTCATTTTTATTTGCAACTTTGTTTCTTCTGCCAATACATTATTAAATTCTGACTAAAAATTACTTAATCTGAACCTTGTATTTGCTTTGGTTGAAAAGATATAATGTTTTTAGAACATGTACCTTACTGCAAGTTTTCGGATTTAAATTCAGGCAAGATTTCATTGACATAAAAAAGCATAAAACTTTTTTCTAATGAACAATATGGCAAAAATAAAATTATATATTTGTGCGCTTACAACCAAGCTTTGTTTACAAAGTCGAAAGAGTTGAGAGAAATGCAAAATTAAGGTTACTTGTCATTACACGGCAAAAACATTTAATCATATTAGGCTTTTTATATGAAAATATAAAAAATAGAGTTTTAGAGAAAAAAAAATAGGGTGGTAAAAGCCAAAAAAAGAAATTGCATGAAATGATCACAAAATGTATACCAAATAAGAATCAAATTCAATCAAATTCCATTTGGTCATAAATCTTACAGTTAGAGTGATGATTCTTCCTTTCTGTGACTCGGCTTAACACGGTCAAAATCACAAGAAGACAAGATGGTGTAAAAATGCATTCAAAATCTTTGTCAAATCACAATACTAAAGTTCTTCCTACTCAGTAGTGACCTGAAAAAGATAGTGATCTGAATATCACATTAGCTGACCACTTCTATAAAGAGTTTGAAGAAAACATATTTGTGAATTATGTCAGATTCAAGGCATGCATTCATCCGCATACAAGTCGAAATATCGCAACTTAAGTTTAAAAGTGAACAGATGAGAATAGTGTGCAATAGTTGATATCAAGTGCACAGTAGGCTAATTTTAGTTGAATACTTTCTGTCTACTTGCAATAAACACACAATACTATTGTACTAAAGGCGGTGAAAAATAAAAACTTTTTACTCGTTTCAGAGACATAAAAGGGTGAACAATTTTCCGTTTTGTTTTTTTCCCACATGTTTTAAGTTGCCTGCACATACAAACACATAGGTGTAGTTGTTACAAACACGAGTAGAGAAACTTAACTAAGTACCTGACAGTTACAGTGCTTAAACTAACTGTTTGGGGTGATCAACAATAAAAAACTAGCACAAAGTGCCAAAAATCAATCTTTCAAGTTAAATTTTCATTGTCGATGAAGTCAATTCATTTTAAAATGACTAAGTATTATCAGGTTGCTATGCCTACTCTGCTTCTACTCAACAGAAATAAACCTTTAGTCAAATATTAAATGTGTCACTGTTGATATAAAATAGTTTTTAAAACAAGGCTGAAACAGAGTTATCTTTCTTGATATAAGTGTTGCCAGATAAAGTCCAATTTAATACATTTTCATGGCAAATATCTTACTACAAACAGTCTTAAACACAAGTACAGGTGTCATAAAATACAAGGACATCTTAAAATGAAGATATTGCAAGTTTATAAAAATATGCTCTTCTTAAAGTCTAAAAATGTCATTTTTATTTGCAACTTTGTTTCTTCTGCCAATACATTATTAAATTCTGACTAAAAATTACTTAATCTGAACCTTGTATTTGCTTTGGTTGAAAAGATATAATGTTTTTAGAACATGTACCTTACTGCAAGTTTTCGGATTTAAATTCAGGCAAGATTTCATTGACATAAAAAAGCATAAAACTTTTTTCTAATGAACAATATGGCAAAAATAAAATTATATATTTGTGCGCTTACAACCAAGCTTTGTTTACAAAGTCGAAAGAATTGAGAGAAATGCAAAATTAAGGTTACTTGTCATTACACGGCAAAAACATTTAATCATAGTTTTAGAGAAAAAAAAATAGGGTGGTAAAAGCCAAAAAAAGAAATTGCATGAAATGATCACAAAATGTATACCAAATAAGAATCAAATTCAATCAAATTCCATTTGGTCATAAATCTTACAGTTAGAGTGATGATTCTTCCTTTCTGTGACTCGGCTTAACACGGTCAAAATCACAAGAAGACAAGATGGTGTAAAAATGCATTCAAAATCTTTGTCAAATCACAATACTAAAGTTCTTCCTACTCAGTAGTGACCTGAAAAAGATAGTGATCTGAATATCACATTAGCTGACCACTTCTATAAAGAGTTTGAAGAAAACATATTTGTGAATTATGTCAGATTCAAGGCATGCATTCATCCGCATACAAGTCGAAATATCGCAACTTAAGTTTAAAAGTGAACAGATGAGAATAGTGTGCAATAGTTGATATCAAGTGCACAGTAGGCTAATTTTAGTTGAATACTTTCTGTCTACTTGCAATAAACACACAATACTATTGTACTAAAGGCGGTGAAAAATAAAAACTTTTTACTCGTTTCAGAGACATAAAAGGGTGAACAATTTTCCGTTTTGTTTTTTTCCCACATGTTTTAAGTTGCCTGCACATACAAACACATAGGTGTAGTTGTTACAAACACGAGTAGAGAAACTTAACTAAGTACCTGACAGTTACAGTGCTTAAACTAACTGTTTGGGGTGATCAACAATAAAAAACTAGCACAAAGTGCCAAAAATCAATCTTTCAAGTTAAATTTTCATTGTCGATGAAGTCAATTCATTTTAAAATGATCAGGTTGCTATGCCTACTCTGCTTCTACTCAACAGAAATAAACCTTTAGTCAAATATTAAATGTGTCACTGTTGATATAAAATAGTTTTTAAAACAAGGCTGAAACAGAGTTATCTTTCTTGATATAAGTGTTGCCAGATAAAGTCCAATTTAATACATTTTCATGGCAAATATCTTACTACAAACAGTCTTAAACACAAGTACAGGTGTCATAAAATACAAGGACATCTTAAAATGAATATATTGCAAGTTTATAAAAATATGCTCTTCTTAAAGTCTAAAAATGTCATTTTTATTTGCAACTTTGTTTCTTCTGCCAATACATTATTAAATTCTGACTAAACATTACTTAATCTGAACCTTGTATTTGCTTTGGTTGAAAAGATATAATGTTTTTAGAACATGTACCTTACTGCAAGTTTTCGGATTTAAATTCAGGCAAGATTTCATTGACATAAAAAAGCATAAAACTTTTTTCTAATGAACAATATGGCAAAAATAAAATTATATATTTGTGCGCTTTCAACCAAGCTTTGTTTACAAAGTCGAAAGAGTTGAGAGAAATGCAAAATTAAGGTTACTTGTCATTACACAGCAAAAACATTTAATCATATTAGGCTTTTTATATGAAAATATAAAAAATAGAGTTTTAGAGAAAAAAAAATAGGGTGGTAAAAGCCAAAAAAAGAAATTGCATGAAATGATCACAAAATGTATACCAAATAAGAATCAAATTCAATCAAATTCCATTTGGTCATAAATCTTACAGTTAGAGTGATGATTCTTCCTTTCTGTGACTCGGCTTAACACGGTCAAAATCACAAAAAGACAAGATGGTGTAAAAATGCATTCAAAATCTTTGTCAAATCACAATACTAAAGTTCTTCCTACTCAGTAGTGACCTGAAAAAGATAGTGATCTGAATATCACATTAGCTGACCACTTCTATAAAGAGTTTGAAGAAAACATATTTGTGAATTATGTCAGATTCAAGGCATGCATTCATCCGCATACAAGTCGAAATATCGCAACTTAAGTTTAAAAGTGAACAGATGAGAATAGTGTGCAATAGTTGATATCAAGTGCACAGTAGGCTAATTTTAGTTGAATACTTTCTGTCTACTTGCAATAAACACACAATACTATTGTACTAAAGGCCGTGAAAAATAAAAACTTTTTACTCGTTTCAGAGACATAAAAGGGTGAACAATTTTCTGTTTTGTTTTTTTCCCACATGTTTTAAGTTGCCTGCACATACAAACACATAGGTGTAGTTGTTACAAACACGAGTAGAGAAACTTAACTAAGTACCTGACAGTTACAGTGCTTAAACTAACTGTTTGGGGTGATCAACAATAAAAAACTAGCACAAAGTGCCAAAAATCAATTTTTCAAGTTAAATTTTCATTGTCGATGAAGTCAATTCATTTTAAAATGACTAAGTATTATCAGGTTGCTATGCCTACTCTGCTTCTACTCAACAGAAATAAACCTTTAGTCAAATATTAAATGTGTCACTGTTGATATAAAATAGTTTTTAAAACAAGGCTGAAACAGAGTTATCTTTCTTGATATAAGTGTTGCCAGATAAAGTCCAATTTAATACATTTTCATGGCAAATATCTTACTACAAACAGTCTTAAACACAAGTACAGGTGTCATAAAATACAAGGACATCTTAAAATGAATATATTGCAAGTTTATAAAAATATGCTCTTCTTAAAGTCTAAAAATGTCATTTTTATTTGCAACTTTGTTTCTTCTGCCAATACATTATTAAATTCTGACTAAAAATTACTTAATCTGAACCTTGTATTTGCTTTGGTTGAAAAGATATAATGTTTTTAGAACATGTACCTTACTGCACGTTTTCGGATTTAAATTCAGGCAAGATTTCATTGACATAAAAAAGCATAAAACTTTTTTCTAATGAACAAACAATATGGCAAAAATAAAATTATATATTTGTGCGCTTACAACCAAGCTTTGTTTACAAAGTCGAAAGAGTTGAGAGAAATGCAAAATTAAGGTTACTTGTCATTACACGGCAAAAACATTTAATCATATTAGGCTTTTTATATGAAAATATAAAAAATAGAGTTTTAGAGAAAAAAAAATAGGGTGGTAAAAGCCAAAAAAAGAAATTGCATGAAATGATCACAAAATGTATACCAAATAAGAATCAAATTCAATCAAATTCCATTTGGTCATAAATCTTACAGTTAGAGTGATGATTCTTCCTTTCTGTGACTCGGCTTAACACGGTCAAAATCACAAGAAGACAAGATGGTGTAAAAATGCATTCAAAATCTTTGTCAAATCACAATACTAAAGTTCTTCCTACTCAGTAGTGACCTGAAAAAGATAGTGATCTGAATATCACATTAGCTGACCACTTCTATAAAGAGTTTGAAGAAAACATATTTGTGAATTATGTCAGATTCAAGGCATGCATTCATCCGCATACAAGTCGAAATATCGCAACTTAAGTTTAAAAGTGAACAGATGAGAATAGTGTGCAATAGTTGATATCAAGTGCACAGTAGGCTAATTTTAGTTGAATACTTTCTGTCTACTTGCAATAAACACACAATACTATTGTACTAAAGGCGGTGAAAAATAAAAACTTTTTACTCATTTCAGAGACATAAAAGGGTGAACAATTTTCCGTTTTGTTTTTTTCCCACATGTTTTAAGTTGCCTGCACATACAAACACATAGGTGTAGTTGTTACAAACACGAGTAGAGAAACTTAACTAAGTACCTGACAGTTACAGTGCTTAAACTAACTGTTTGGGGTGATCAACAATAAAAAACTAGCACAAAGTGCCAAAAATCAATCTTTCAAGTTAAATTTTCATTGTCGATGAAGTCAATTCATTTTAAAATGACTAAGTATTATCAGGTTGCTATGCCTACTCTGCTTCTACTCAACAGAAATAAACCTTTAGTCAAATATTAAATGTGTCACTGTTGATATAAAATAGTTTTTAAAACAAGGCTGAAACAGAGTTATCTTTCTTGATATAAGTGTTGCCAGATAAAGTCCAATTTAATACATTTTCATGGCAAATATCTTACTACAAACAGTCTTAAACACAAGTACAGGTGTCATAAAATACAAGGACATCTTAAAATGAAGATATTGCAAGTTTATAAAAATATGCTCTTCTTAAAGTCTAAAAATGTCATTTTTATTTGCAACTTTGTTTCTTCTGCCAATACATTATTAAATTCTGACTAAAAATTACTTAATCTGAACCTTGTATTTGCTTTGGTTGAAAAGATATAATGTTTTTAGAACATGTACCTTACTGCAAGTTTTCGGATTTAAATTCAGGCAAGATTTCATTGACATAAAAAAGCATAAAACTTTTTTCTAATGAACAATATGGCAAAAATAAAATTATATATTTGTGCGCTTACAACCAAGCTTTGTTTACAAAGTCGAAAGAGTTGAGAGAAATGCAAAATTAAGGTTACTTGTCATTACACAGCAAAAACATTTAATCATAATAGGCTTTTTATATGAAAATATAAAAAATAGAGTTTTAGAGAAAAAAAGATAGGGTGGTAAAAGCCAAAAAAAGAAATTGCATGAAATGATCACAAAATGTATACCAAATAAGAATCAAATTCAATCAAATTCCATTTGGTCATAAATCTTACAGTTAGAGTGATGATTCTTCCTTTCTGTGACTCGGCTTAACACGGTCAAAATCACAAAAAGACAAGATGGTGTAAAAATGCATTCAAAATCTTTGTCAAATCACAATACTAAAGTTCTTCCTACTCAGTAGTGACCTGAAAAAGATAGTGATCTGAATATCACATTAGCTGACCACTTCTATAAAGAGTTTGAAGAAAACATATTTGTGAATTATGTCAGATTCAAGGCATGCATTCATCCGCATACAAGTCGAAATATCGCAACTTAAGTTTAAAAGTGAACAGATGAGAATAGTGTGCAATAGTTGATATCAAGTGCACAGTAGGCTAATTTTAGTTGAATACTTTCTGTCTACTTGCAATAAACACACAATACTATTGTACTAAAGGCGGTGAAAAATAAAAACTTTTTACTCGTTTCAGAGACATAAAAGGGTGAACAATTTTCTGTTTTGTTTTTTTCCCACATGTTTTAAGTTGCCTGCACATACAAACACATAGGTGTAGTTGTTACAAACACGAGTAGAGAAACTTAACTAAGTACCTGACAGTTACAGTGCTTAAACTAACTGTTTGGGGTGATCAACAATAAAAAACTAGCACAAAGTGCCAAAAATCAATCTTTCAAGTTAAATTTTCATTGTCGATGAAGTCAATTCATTTTAAAATGACTAAGTATTATCAGGTTGCTATGCCTACTCTGCTTCTACTCAACAGAAATAAACCTTTAGTCAAATATTAAATGTGTCACTGTTGATATAAAATAGTTTTTAAAACAAGGCTGAAACAGAGTTATCTTTCTTGATATAAGTGTTGCCAGATAAAGTCCAATTTAATACATTTTCATGGCAAATATCTTACTACAAACAGTCTTAAACACAAGTACAGGTGTCATAAAATACAAGGACATCTTAAAATGAATATATTGCAAGTTTATAAAAATATGCTCTTCTTAAAGTCTAAAAATGTCATTTTTATTTGCAACTTTGTTTCTTCTGCCAATACATTATTAAATTCTGACTAAACATTACTTAATCTGAACCTTGTATTTGCTTTGGTTGAAAAGATATAATGTTTTTAGAACATGTACCTTACTGCAAGTTTTCGGATTTAAATTCAGGCAAGATTTCATTGACATAAAAAAGCATAAAACTTTTTTCTAATGAACAATATGGCAAAAATAAAATTATATATTTGTGCGCTTTCAACCAAGCTTTGTTTACAAAGTCGAAAGAGTTGAGAGAAATGCAAAATTAAGGTTACTTGTCATTACACAGCAAAAACATTTAATCATATTAGGCTTTTTATATGAAAATATAAAAAATAGAGTTTTAGAGAAAAAAAAATAGGGTGGTAAAAGCCAAAAAAAGAAATTGCATGAAATGATCACAAAATGTATACCAAATAAGAATCAAATTCAATCAAATTCCATTTGGTCATAAATCTTACAGTTAGAGTGATGATTCTTCCTTTCTGTGACTCGGCTTAACACGGTCAAAATCACAAAAAGACAAGATGGTGTAAAAATGCATTCAAAATCTTTGTCAAATCACAATACTAAAGTTCTTCCTACTCAGTAGTGACCTGAAAAAGATAGTGATCTGAATATCACATTAGCTGACCACTTCTATAAAGAGTTTGAAGAAAACATATTTGTGAATTATGTCAGATTCAAGGCATGCATTCATCCGCATACAAGTCGAAATATCGCAACTTAAGTTTAAAAGTGAACAGATGAGAATAGTGTGCAATAGTTGATATCAAGTGCACAGTAGGCTAATTTTAGTTGAATACTTTCTGTCTACTTGCAATAAACACACAATACTATTGTACTAAAGGCCGTGAAAAATAAAAACTTTTTACTCGTTTCAGAGACATAAAAGGGTGAACAATTTTCTGTTTTGTTTTTTTCCCACATGTTTTAAGTTGCCTGCACATACAAACACATAGGTGTAGTTGTTACAAACACGAGTAGAGAAACTTAACTAAGTACCTGACAGTTACAGTGCTTAAACTAACTGTTTGGGGTGATCAACAATAAAAAACTAGCACAAAGTGCCAAAAATCAATTTTTCAAGTTAAATTTTCATTGTCGATGAAGTCAATTCATTTTAAAATGACTAAGTATTATCAGGTTGCTATGCCTACTCTGCTTCTACTCAACAGAAATAAACCTTTAGTCAAATATTAAATGTGTCACTGTTGATATAAAATAGTTTTTAAAACAAGGCTGAAACAGAGTTATCTTTCTTGATATAAGTGTTGCCAGATAAAGTCCAATTTAATACATTTTCATGGCAAATATCTTACTACAAACAGTCTTAAACACAAGTACAGGTGTCATAAAATACAAGGACATCTTAAAATGAATATATTGCAAGTTTATAAAAATATGCTCTTCTTAAAGTCTAAAAATGTCATTTTTATTTGCAACTTTGTTTCTTCTGCCAATACATTATTAAATTCTGACTAAAAATTACTTAATCTGAACCTTGTATTTGCTTTGGTTGAAAAGATATAATGTTTTTAGAACATGTACCTTACTGCAAGTTTTCGGATTTAAATTCAGGCAAGATTTCATTGACATAAAAAAGCATAAAACTTTTTTCTAATGAACAATATGGCAAAAATAAAATTATATATTTGTGCGCTTTCAACCAAGCTTTGTTTACAAAGTCGAAAGAGTTGAGAGAAATGCAAAATTAAGGTTACTTGTCATTACACAGCAAAAACATTTAATCATATTAGGCTTTTTATATGAAAATATAAAAAATAGAGTTTTAGAGAAAAAAAAATAGGGTGGTAAAAGCCAAAAAAAGAAATTGCATGAAATGATCACAAAATGTATACCAAATAAGAATCAAATTCAATCAAATTCCATTTGGTCATAAATCTTACAGTTAGAGTGATGATTCTTCCTTTCTGTGACTCGGCTTAACACGGTCAAAATCACAAAAAGACAAGATGGTGTAAAAATGCATTCAAAATCTTTGTCAAATCACAATACTAAAGTTCTTCCTACTCAGTAGTGACCTGAAAAAGATAGTGATCTGAATATCACATTAGCTGACCACTTCTATAAAGAGTTTGAAGAAAACATATTTGTGAATTATGTCAGATTCAAGGCATGCATTCATCCGCATACAAGTCGAAATATCGCAACTTAAGTTTAAAAGTGAACAGATGAGAATAGTGTGCAATAGTTGATATCAAGTGCACAGTAGGCTAATTTTAGTTGAATACTTTCTGTCTACTTGCAATAAACACACAATACTATTGTACTAAAGGCCGTGAAAAATAAAAACTTTTTACTCGTTTCAGAGACATAAAAGGGTGAACAATTTTCTGTTTTGTTTTTTTCCCACATGTTTTAAGTTGCCTGCACATACAAACACATAGGTGTAGTTGTTACAAACACGAGTAGAGAAACTTAACTAAGTACCTGACAGTTACAGTGCTTAAACTAACTGTTTGGGGTGATCAACAATAAAAAACTAGCACAAAGTGCCAAAAATCAATCTTTCAAGTTAAATTTTCATTGTCGATGAAGTCAATTCATTTTAAAATGACTAAGTATTATCAGGTTGCTATGCCTACTCTGCTTCTACTCAACAGAAATAAACCTTTAGTCAAATATTAAATGTGTCACTGTTGATATGAAATAGTTTTTAAAACAAGGCTGAAACAGTGTTATCTTTCTTGATATAAGTGTTGCCAGATAAAGTCCAATTTAATACATTTTCATGGCAAATATCTTACTACAAACAGTCTTAAACACAAGTACAGGTGTCATAAAATACAAGGACATCTTAAAATGAATATATTGCAAGTTTATAAAAATATGCTCTTCTTAAAGTCTAAAAATGTCATTTTTATTTGCAACTTTGTTTCTTCTGCC
The DNA here is from genome assembly GCA_944474755.1 of Limnoperna fortunei. Lineage (NCBI taxonomy): Eukaryota > Metazoa > Mollusca > Bivalvia > Mytilida > Modiolidae > Limnoperna > Limnoperna fortunei. The sequence continues at coordinate 6,452,168 of OX104113.1, forward strand.
AATACATTATTAAATTCTGACTAAAAATTACTTAATCTGAACCTTGTATTTGCTTTGGTTGAAAAGATATAATGTTTTTAGAACATGTACCTTACTGCAAGTTTTCGGATTTAAATTCAGGCAAGATTTCATTGACATAAAAAAGCATAAAACTTTTTTCTAATGAACAATATGGCAAAAATAAAATTATATATTTGTGCGCTTACAACCAAGCTTTGTTTACAAAGTCGAAAGAGTTGAGAGAAATGCAAAATTAAGGTTACTTGTCATTACACGGCAAAAACATTTAATCATATTAGGCTTTTTATATGAAAATATAAAAAATAGAGTTTTAGAGAAAAAAAAATAGGGTGGTAAAAGCCAAAAAAAGAAATTGCATGAAATGATCACAAAATGTATACCAAATAAGAATCAAATTCAATCAAATTCCATTTGGTCATAAATCTTACAGTTAGAGTGATGATTCTTCCTTTCTGTGACTCGGCTTAACACGGTCAAAATCACAAGAAGACAAGATGGTGTAAAAATGCATTCAAAATCTTTGTCAAATCACAATACTAAAGTTCTTCCTACTCAGTAGTGACCTGAAAAAGATAGTGATCTGAATATCACATTAGCTGACCACTTCTATAAAGAGTTTGAAGAAAACATATTTGTGAATTATGTCAGATTCAAGGCATGCATTCATCCGCATACAAGTCGAAATATCGCAACTTAAGTTTAAAAGTGAACAGATGAGAATAGTGTGCAATAGTTGATATCAAGTGCACAGTAGGCTAATTTTAGTTGAATACTTTCTGTCTACTTGCAATAAACACACAATACTATTGTACTAAAGGTGGTGAAAAATAAAAACTTTTTACTCGTTTCAGAGACATAAAAGGGTGAACAATTTTCCGTTTTGTTTTTTTCCCACATGTTTTAAGTTGCCTGCACATACAAACACATAGGTGTAGTTGTTACAAACACGAGTAGAGAAACTTAACTAAGTACCTGACAGTTACAGTGCTTGTACTAACTGTTTGGGGTGATCAACAATAAAAAACTAGCACAAAGTGCCAAAAATCAATCTTTCAAGTTAAATTTTCATTGTCGATGAAGTCAATTCATTTTAAAATGACTAAGTATTATCAGGTTGCTATGCCTACTCTGCTTCTACTCAACAGAAATAAACCTTTAGTCAAATATTAAATGTGTCACTGTTGATATAAAATAGTTTTTAAAACAAGGCTGAAACAGAGTTATCTTTCTTGATATAAGTGTTGACAGATAAAGTCCAATTTAATACATTTTCATGGCAAATATCTTACTACAAACAGTCTTAAACACAAGTACAGGTGTCATAAAATACAAGGACATCTTAAAATGAATATATTGCAAGTTTATAAAAATATGCTCTTCTTTAAGTCTAAAAATGTCATTTTTATTTGCAACTTTGTTTCTTCTGCCAATACATTATTAAATTCTGACTAAAAATTACTTAATCTGAACCTTGTATTTGCTTTGGTTGAAAAGATATAATGTTTTTAGAACATGTACCTTACTGCAAGTTTTCGGATTTAAATTCAGGCAAGATTTCATTGACATAAAAAAGCATAAAACTTTTTTCTAATGAACAATATGGCAAAAATAAAATTATATATTTGTGCGCTTACAACCAAGCTTTGTTTACAAAGTCGAAAGAGTTGAGAGAAATGCAAAATTAAGGTTACTTGTCATTACACTGCAAAAACATTTAATCATATTAGGCTTTTTATATGAAAATATAAAAAATAGAGTTTTAGAGAAAAAAAAATAGGGTGGTAAAAGCCAAAAAAAGAAATTGCATGAAATGATCACAAAATGTATACCAAATAAGAATCAAATTCAATCAAATTCCATTTGGTCATAAATCTTACAGTTAGAGTGATGATTCTTCCTTTCTGTGACTCGGCTTAACACGGTCAAAATCACAAGAAGACAAGATGGTGTAAAAATGCATTCAAAATCTTTGTCAAATCACAATACTAAAGTTCTTCCTACTCAGTAGTGACCTGAAAAAGATAGTGATCTGAATATCACATTAGCTGACCACTTCTATAAAGAGTTTGAAGAAAACATATTTGTGAATTATGTCAGATTCAAGGCATGCATTCATCCGCATACAAGTCGAAATATCGCAACTTAAGTTTAAAAGTGAACAGATGAGAATAGTGTGCAATAGTTGATATCAAGTGCACAGTAGGCTAATTTTAGTTGAATACTTTCTGTCTACTTGCAATAAACACACAATACTATTGTACTAAAGGCGGTGAAAAATAAAAACTTTTTACTCGTTTCAGAGACATAAAAGGGTGAACAATTTTCTGTTTTGTTTTTTTCCCACATGTTTTAAGTTGCCTGCACATACAAACACATAGGTGTAGTTGTTACAAACACGAGTAGAGAAACTTAACTAAGTACCTGACAGTTACAGTGCTTAAACTAACTGTTTGGGGTGATCAACAATAAACCAGAGGCTCTTAAGAGCCTGTATCGCTCACCTGATTTTATAGGCAATGAAGATGGCATTTCCCTGATGTTAAAGTAAGTCCTGTAATTTTCAATAAACTTTAAATAGGACCATCCAAACAATATTACTAGAAAGCTTTGTTTCATTGGTTAACCAGTTGTATAGAGAAGATTTTTTTTATTTGCCCATAGGGTCCTATGTTAAACTAAGTCCTGCGTTAGCGGCCATTTTGAATTTCCAATTGCCATAAAAAACATAAACTTTATAGAGGACCATCCAAACAATATTGCTAGTAAGTTTTTGTTTCCATTGATTAACCGGTTTCAGAGAAGAAGCCTGTTAAAACTTTTTCCCATAGGGTCCTATGTTAAACTAAGTCCTGCGGTAGCGGCCATTTTGAATTTCCAGTTGGCATAAAAATCATAAACTTTATAAAGGACCATCCAAACAATATTGCTAGTAAGTTTTGTTTTGATTGGTTAACCGGTTTCAGAGAAGAAGCCCTTTTTAACCTTTTTCCCATAGGGTCCAATGTTAAACTAAGTCCTGTGGTGGCGGCCATTTTGAATATCAGATTGGGATAAAAAACATTAACTTTATAGAGGACCATCCAAACAATATTGCTGGTAAGTTTTGTTTCCATTGGTTGGCCGGTTTCAGAAAAGAAGCCTTTCAAACTTTTTCCCATAGGGTCGTATGTTAAACTAAGTCCTGCGGTAGCGGCCATTTTGAATTTCCAATTGCCATAAAAAACATAAACTTTATAGAGGACCATCCAAACAATATTGCTAGTAAGTTTTTGTTTCCATTGATTAACCGGTTTCAGAGAAGAAGCCTTTTAAAACTTTTTCCCATAGGGTCCTATGTTAAACTAAGTCCTGCGGTAGCGGCCATTTTGAATTTCCAGTTGGCATAAAAATCATAAACTTTATAAAGGACCATCCAAACAATATTGCTAGTAAGTTTTGTTTTGATTGGTTAACCGGTTTCAGAGAAGAAGCCCTTTTTAACCTTTTTCCCATAGGGTCCAATGTTAAACTAAGTCCTGCGGTGGCGGCCATTTTGAATATCAGATTGGGATAAAAAACATTAACTTTATAGAGGACCATCCAAACAATATTGCTGGTAAGTTTTGTTTCCATTGGTTGGCCGGTTTCAGAAAAGAAGCCTTTCAAACTTTTTCCCATAGGGTCCTATGTTAAATTAAGTCCTGCGGTGGCAGCCATTTTGAATTTCCAATTGCCATAAAAAACATAAACTTTATAGAGGACCATCCAAACAATATTGCTAGTAAGTTTTTGTTTCCATTGATTAACCGGTTTCAGAGAAGAAGCCTTTTAAAACTTTTTCCCATAGGGTTCTATGTTAAACTAAGTCCTGCAGTGGCGGCCATTTTGAATTTCCAATTCCCATCTAAAACACAAACTTTATAGAGGACCATCTAAACAATATTGCTAGTAAGTTTTGTTTTGATTGGTTAAACGGTTTCAGAGAAGAAGCTCTTTTTAACTTTTTTCCCATAGGGTCCTATGTTAAACTAAGTCTTGAGGTGGCGGCCATATTGGTTTACCAATCAAAATAAAAAACACAAACTTTGTAAAGATCCATCCAATGAACATTATGGCCAAGTTTGGTTTCAATTGGCCAAGTGGTTTCAGAGAAGAAGATTAAAATGTAAAAAGTTTACAGACGCCGACGACGACGACGACGACGACGCCGACGACGACGACGACGACGACGGACGCAAAGTGATAACAATAGCTCACATGACCCTTTGGGTCAGGTGAGCTAAAAACTAGCACAAAGTGCCAAAAATCAATCTTTCAAGTTAAATTTTCATTGTCGATGAAGTCAATTCATTTTAAAATGACTAAGTATTATCAGGTTGCTATGCCTACTCTGCTTCTACTCAACAGAAATAAACCTTTAGTCAAATATTAAATGTGTCACTGTTGATATAAAATAGTTTTTAAAACAAGGCTGAAACAGAGTTATCTTTCTTGATATAAGTGTTGCCAGATAAAGTCCAATTTAATACATTTTCATGGCAAATATCTTACTACAAACAGTCTTAAACACAAGTACAGGTGTCATAAAATACAAGGGCATCTTAAAATGAATATATTGCAAGTTTATAAAAATATGCTCTTCTTTAAGTCTAAAAATGTCATTTTTATTTGCAACTTTGTTTCTTCTGCCAATACATTATTAAATTCTGACTAAAAATTACTTAATCTGAACCTTGTATTTGCTTTGGTTGAAAAGATATAATGTTTTTAGAACATGTACCTTACTGCAAGTTTTCGGATTTAAATTCAGGCAAGTTTTCATTGACATAAAAAAGCATAAAACTTTTTTCTAATGAACAATATGGCAAAAATAAAATTATATATTTGTGCGCTTACAACCAAGCTTTGTTTACAAAGTCGAAAGAGTTGAGAGAAATGCAAAATTAAGGTTACTTGTCATTACACTGCAAAAACATTTAATCATATTAGGCTTTTTATATGAAAATATAAAAAATAGAGTTTTAGAGAAAAAAAAATAGGGTGGTAAAAGCCAAAAAAAGAAATTGCATGAAATGATCACAAAATGTATACCAAATAAGAATCAAATTCAATCAAATTCCATTTGGTCATAAATCTTACAGTTAGAGTGATGATTCTTCCTTTCTGTGACTCGGCTTAACACGGTCAAAATCACAAGAAGACAAGATGGTGTAAAAATGCATTCAAAATCTTTGTCAAATCACAATACTAAAGTTCTTCCTACTCAGTAGTGACCTGAAAAAGATAGTGATCTGAATATCACATTAGCTGACCACTTCTATAAAGAGTTTGAAGAAAACATTTGTGAATTATGTCAGATTCAAGGCATGCATTCATCCGCATACAAGTCGAAATATCGCAACTTAAGTTTAAAAGTGAACAGATGAGAATAGTGTGCAATAGTTGATATCAAGTGCACAGTAGGCTAATTTTAGTTGAATACTTTCTGTCTACTTGCAATAAACACACAATACTATTGTACTAAAGGCGGTGAAAAATAAAAACTTTTTACTCGTTTCAGAGACATAAAAGGGTGAACAATTTTCTGTTTTGTTTTTTTCCCACATGTTTTAAGTTGCCTGCACATACAAACACATAGGTGTAGTTGTTACAAACACGAGTAGAGAAACTTAACTAAGTACCTGACAGTTACAGTGCTTAAACTAACTGTTTGGGGTGATCAACAATAAAAAACTAGCACAAAGTGCCAAAAATCAATCTTTCAAGTTAAATTTTCATTGTCGATGAAGTCAATTCATTTTAAAATGACTAAGTATTATCAGGTTGCTATGCCTACTCTGCTTCTACTCAACAGAAATAAACCTTTAGTCAAATATTAAATGTGTCACTGTTGATATAAAATAGTTTTTAAAACAAGGCTGAAACAGAGTTATCTTTCTTGATATAAGTGTTGCCAGATAAAGTCCAATTTAATACATTTTCATGGCAAATATCTTACTACAAACAGTCTTAAACACAAGTACAGGTGTCATAAAATACAAGGACATCTTAAAATGAATATATTGCAAGTTTATAAAAATATGCTCTTCTTTAAAGTCTAAAAATGTCATTTTTATTTGCAACTTTGTTTCTTCTGCCAATACATTATTAAATTCTGACTAAAAATTACTTAATCTGAACCTTGTATTTGCTTTGGTTGAAAAGATATAATGTTTTTAGAACATGTACCTTACTGCAAGTTTTCGGATTTAAATTCAGGCAAGATTTCATTGACATAAAAAAGCATAAAACTTTTTTCTAATGAACAATATGGCAAAAATAAAATTATATATTTGTGCGCTTACAACCAAGCTTTGTTTACAAAGTCGAAAGAGTTGAGAGAAATGCAAAATTAAGGTTACTTGTCATTACACGGCAAAAACATTTAATCATATTAGGCTTTTTATATGAAAATATAAAAAATAGAGTTTTAGAGAAAAAATAATAAGGTGGTAAAAGCCAAAAAAAGAAATTGCATGAAATGATCACAAAATGTATACCAAATAAGAATCAAATTCAATCAAATTCCATTTGGTCATAAATCTTACAGTTAGAGTGATGATTCTTCCTTTCTGTGACTCGGCTTAACACGGTCAAAATCACAAGAAGACAAGATGGTGTAAAAATGCATTCAAAATCTTTGTCAAATCACAATACTAAAGTTCTTCCTACTCAGTAGTGACCTGAAAAAGATAGTGATCTGAATATCACATTAGCTGACCACTTCTATAAAGAGTTTGAAGAAAACATATTTGTGAATTATGTCAGATTCAAGGCATGCATTCATCCGCATACAAGTCGAAATATCGCAACTTAAGTTTAAAAGTGAACAGATGAGAATAGTGTGCAATAGTTGATATCAAGTGCACAGTAGGCTAATTTTAGTTGAATACTTTCTGTCTACTTGCAATAAACACACAATACTATTGTACTAAAGGCGGTGAAAAATAAAAACTTTTTACTCGTTTCAGAGACATAAAAGGGTGAACAATTTTCCGTTTTGTTTTTTTCCCACATGTTTTAAGTTGCCTGCACATACAAACACATAGGTGTAGTTGTTACAAACACAAGTAGAGAAACTTAACTAAGTACCTGACAGTTACAGTGCTTAAACTAACTGTTTGGGGTGATCAACAATAAAAAACTAGCACAAAGTGCCAAAAATCAATCTTTCAAGTTAAATTTTCATTGTCGATGAAGTCAATTCATTTTAAAATGACTAAGTATTATCAGGTTGCTATGCCTACTCTGCTTCTACTCAACAGAAATAAACCTTTAGTCAAATATTAAATGTGTCACTGTTGATATAAAATAGTTTTTAAAACAAGGCTGAAACAGAGTTATCTTTCTTGATATAAGTGTTGCCAGATAAAGTCCAATTTAATACATTTTCATGGCAAATATCTTACTACAAACAGTCTTAAACACAAGTACAGGTGTCATAAAATACAAGGACATCTTAAAATGAATATATTGCAAGTTTATAAAAATATGCTCTTCTTAAAGTCTAAAAATGTCATTTTTATTTGCAACTTTGTTTCTTCTGCCAATACATTATTAAATTCTGACTAAAAATTACTAAATCTGAACCTTGTATTTGCTTTGGTTGAAAAGATATAATGTTTTTAGAACATGTACCTTACTGCAAGTTTTCGGATTTAAATTCAGGCAAGATTTCATTGACATAAAAAAGCATAAAACTTTTTTCTAATGAACAATATGGCAAAAATAAAACTATATATTTGTGCGCTTACAACCAAGCTTTGTTTACAAAGTCGAAAGAGTTGAGAGAAATGCAAAATTAAGGTTACTTGTCATTACACGGCAAAAACATTTAATCATATTAGGCTTTTTATATGAAAATATAAAAAATAGAGTTTTAGAGAAAAAAAAATAAGGTGGTAAAAGCCAAAAAAAGAAATTGCATGAAATGATCACAAAATGTATACCAAATAAGAATCAAATTCAATCAAATTCCATTTGGTCATAAATCTTACAGTTAGAGTGATGATTCTTTCTTTCTGTGACTCGGCTTAACACGGTCAAAATCACAAGAAGACAAGATGGTGTAAAAATGCATTCAAAATCTTTGTCAAATCACAATACTAAAGTTCTTCCTACTCAGTAGTGACCTGAAAAAGATAGTGATCTGAATATCACATTAGCTGACCACTTCTATAAAGAGTTTGAAGAAAACATATTTGTGAATTATGTCAGATTCAAGGCATGCATTCATCCGCATACAAGTTGAAATATCGCAACTTAAGTTTAAAAGTGAACAGATGAGAATAGTGTGCAATAGTTGATATCAAGTGCACAGTAGGCTAATTTTAGTTGAATACTTTCTGTCTACTTGCAATAAACACACAATACTATTGTACTAAAGGCGGTGAAAAATAAAAACTTTTTACTCGTTTCAGAGACATAAAAGGGTGAACAATTTTCTGTTTTGTTTTTTTCCCACATGTTTTAAGTTGCCTGCACATACAAACACATAGGTGTAGTTGTTACAAACACGAGTAGAGAAACTTAACTAAGTACCTGACAGTTACAGTGCTTGTACTAACTGTTTGGGGTGATCAACAATAAAAAACTAGCACAAAGTGCCAAAAATCAATCTTTCAAGTAAAATTTTCATTGTCGATGAAGTCAATTCATTTTAAAATGACTAAGTATTATCAGGTTGCTATGCCTACTCTGCTTCTACTCAACAGAAATAAACCTTTAGTCAAATATTAAATGTGTCACTGTTGATATAAAATAGTTTTTAAAACAAGGCTGACACAGAGTTATCTTTCTTGATATAAGTGTTGCCAGATAAAGTCCAATATAATACATTTTCATGGCAAATATCTTACTACAAACAGTCTTAAACACAAGTACAGGTGTCATAAAATACAAGGACATCTTAAAATGAATATATTGCAAGTTTATAAAAATATGCTCTTCTTAAAGTCTAAAAATGTCATTTTTATTTGCAACTTTGTTTCTTCTGCCAATACATTATTAAATTCTGACTAAAAATTACTTAATCTGAACCTTGTATTTGCTTTGGTTGAAAAGATATAATGTTTTTAGAACATGTACCTTACTGCAAGTTTTCGGATTTAAATTCAGGCAAGATTTCATTGACATAAAAAAGCATAAAACTTTTTTCTAATGAACAATATGGCAAAAATAAAATTATATATTTGTGCGCTTACAACCAAGCTTTGTTTACAAAGTCGAAAGAGTTGAGAGAAATGCAAAATTAAGGTTACTTGTCATTACACGGCAAAAACATTTAATCATATTAGGCTTTTTATATGAAAATATAAAAAATAGAGTTTTAGAGAAAAAAAAATAGGGTGGTAAAAGCCAAAAAAAGAAATTGCATGAAATGATCACAAAATGTATACCAAATAAGAATCAAATTCAATCAAATTCCATTTGGTCATAAATCTTACAGTTAGAGTGATGATTCTTCCTTTCTGTGACTCGGCTTAACACGGTCAAAATCACAAGAAGACAAGATGGTGTAAAAATGCATTCAAAATCTTTGTCAAATCACAATACTAAAGTTCTTCCTACTCAGTAGTGACCTGAAAAAGATAGTGATCTGAATATCACATTAGCTGACCACTTCTATAAAGAGTTTGAAGAAAACATATTTGTGAATTATGTCAGATTCAAGGCATGCATTCATCCGCATACAAGTCGAAATGTCGCAACTTAACTTTAAAAGTGAACAGATGAGAATAGTGTGCAATAGTTGATATCAAGTGCACAGTAGGCTAATTTTAGTTGAATACTTTCTGTCTACTTGCAATAAACACACAATACTATTGTACTAAAGGCGGTGAAAAATAAAAACTTTTTACTCGTTTCAGAGACATAAAAGGGTGAACAATTTTCTGTTTTGTTTTTTTCCCACATGTTTTAAGTTCAGGGGTCGCGCTGGGCTTCGCCAATGTCGCCAATTGCGATTTTTTTTTTCATTTGGCGACAAAATATTGCGTCTGGCGATTTTTTTGGCGCCAAGGTTTTATAGTGTTAAACGATGCATGCACGTTTTAAATTTATCGGTAATCGGCGATTGCATCATTAAAGATCCTTTGTCGGCTTCTATGGTCGTAAATACACGTGTATTGTGTAGTATCCAGTGACATGTGTGTTATTTGGAGTTATTAAACGGAAATCGGCAATAAATGAATCAACAAAGTTGTCTGATGAAAAGCAGCTTTACCTGCATCACATTGAGTAGACGTGTAATAAAACAATTGATGCTGTTTATTAATTTATAAAAATAACAAAACAAACATATTTTTGTAGTAATATTTTTTTTATAATGTAATTAATAAAATACAGGTATGAAAACTGACGTCGTTGAGTGATTTCCGGACCGGATGTCCGTCTTAATTTCGTAATTAGAAAACTCTTACACATGCGTAGTTTTATTTTCAGTATTTCCGGTTTTAAGTTCATTCACGGGAATAGATGTTTCTAATAAATTACTGTAAAATTTTGGTTTTCTGCCAACAAGAAATCACTCACACATCTTTTCATGATTAAAATACAATTAGTGTACGGGCTGCTCGAGACCAAACTTTTGAAAAATTGAATTGAGTCCGGCAAACTTGGATTTCGTCCGACGTTACAGAATATGTCACACATACCAATTTCGTCATGTCATATAGTAATCTAGCGATTTCTAATATGGCGACACTTTTACAAAACTGGCGACGGAAAATTGCAGTTGGCGATTTTTTTGGCGCCAGCTTTTTAGAAGCCAGAGCAGCCCCTGAAGTTGCCTGCACATACAAACACATAGGTGTAGTTGTTACAAACACGAGTAGAGAAACTTAACTAAGTACCTGACAGTTACAGTGCTTAAACTAACTGTTTGGGGTGATCAACAATAAAAAACTAGCACAAAGTGCCAAAAATCAATCTTTCAAGTTAAATTTTCATTGTCGATGAAGTCAATTCATTTTAAAATGACTAAGTATTATCAGGTTGCTATGCCTACTCTGCTTCTACTCAACAGAAATAAACCTTTAGTCAAATATTAAATGTGTCACTGTTGATATAAAATAGTTTTTAAAACAAGGCTGAAACAGAGTTATCTTTCTTGATATAAAGTCCAATTTAATACATTTTCATGGCAAATATCTTACTACGTAACAAACAGTCTTAAACACAAGTACAGGTGTCATAAAATACAAGGACATCTTAAAATGAATATATTGCAAGTTTATAAAAATATGCTCTTCTTAAAGTCTAAAAATGTCATTTTTATTTGCAACTTTGTTTCTTCTGCCAATACATTATTAAATTCTGACTAAAAATTACTTAATCTGAACCTTGTATTTGCTTTGGTTGAAAAGATATGTTTTTAGAACATGTACCTTACTGCAAGTTTTCGGATTTAAATTCAGGCAAGATTTCATTGACATAAAAAAGAATAAAACTTTTTTCTAATGAACAATATGGCAAATATAAAATTATATATTTGTGCGCTTACAACCAAGCTTTGTTTACAAAGTCGAAAGAGTTGAGAGAAATGGAAAATTAAGGTTACTTGTCATTACACGGCAAAATCATTTAATCATATTAGGCTTTTTATATGAAAATATAAAAAATAGAGTTTTAGAGAAAAAAAATAGGGTGGTAAAAGCCAAAAAAAAAAGAAATTGCATGAAATGATCACAAAATGTATACCAAAGAAGAATCAAATTCAATCAAATTCCATTTGGTCATAAATCTTACAGTTAGAGTGATGATTCTTCCTTTCTGTGACTCGGCTTAACACGGTCAAAATCACAAGAAGACAAGATGGTTTAATTATTTTTAAAACAGTCTTTATTGCTTGTTGTTTTTTTATTTAATTACTTTTTTCTTTTGTGGTTTTTTTCCAGTCATCAGTGTTTTATACACTCGTCGAATAATAAAAGTTTGTTAAAAAAAGCCGAGTTTCTTTCATTGTTTAATACATTGTCAATCATGTCAATGCTTGATTTTGGATTCCCTTTTCTAGCTTTTTAGATATGAGTTTGCATGCTTGAGTTGTCTTTCGATATTTAGATTTTCGATCATCTAATTGTTTTGATTTAAATGCTGCTGACGAGATTACTTGCCCAAGTATGCATATCCTTCATTCTTATTACGTTTTATTGACGCTTGCATTGGTTCCTTTATGAAAAAATGCAAAAAAATGTTAATAATATCCGACTTATGGTAAACTTTAGAACGAAATATTGTACCCTCGTTTTTTTAATCGGACAAATCACAAAACTAACTTCGGATAATAACGGCAGTAAAATTCGGCCTAGGTAAACTTTCCTTTAGTATTAATGTTTCAATGATTTCTCATAAGAAAGGGAACACACACAAAAACAACACAATAATGCAAGAGGAAAAAATATATTCAAATTTATAATATTTTTCATAACAATATATTCTGAAGTTCGAATTAAAAAGTCATAAATTAACAATATACAAAGGTTCAAATTATTTTTTAAAATATTTTTGTACTAGACCGGACAGTTGTATCCTTAAGGAATTATACAACACCTTTTATTTATGGCTGATATAAATCACAAACAAGGAATAACTTATATGCACAGTTTAAAAGAACAATTGGATTAATTGACAAAAACATTCCTTAGTTATTTTCTGTGCGTGTTTCTTAGTTTCATCTTTAGCCAGCACTCGTCAATAAATAACGATTTTAAATATAAACAATTATATAAACAAAAGAGATATCTTACAATATACTGATTTATTTACCATTAAATAAAATTGTGTATTTCTTTTTTCACGTGAAGTTAATAAATCATTATGAAGATAAATTTATTATTAATGTTAATTTGTAATAATTAATATTAATTTAAATAATCTACTTATATAAATGCATTACTAATAATCAACAAAAATCTTTATGGTAACTAATCTATTTTTAGATAGTAGCTGAATAACACTGCGCATATAATATCGCACAGGTATAGTGATGGATGTCCGGTACATACGATACCGTCACAGTCGTTACTGTAGTTCAAAGATCCTGATGACTGTCAATGAGGAATAAATCAGAAACCGTATAGGATCGGAAGAGTTTTGCCCCCTTCTTCGATTACTTGTAATAGTAATTTTAATTTGTTGATATGAACACTGATCCCTAATTTATTACAAACATATACATACTTTTAATTAAATATAAATTAAACTTTATATTTTGTTTACTTTATAATTGGTTTTTTTTATTGATATGGATAAACGGCCTATCCGGTGATCGGTCCAATCAGTGATCTCCTGCCAGCTGCCTATCCCCTGTGGGTACTTGAAGGTGTCAAGACACTAAAGGGGACCAATCAAATTTGGAACATATAAGAAAATAGTACTTAACAACAAAATAGTCCTGTTTATCTTAGTGTATATTAACTAGAGGCTCTTAAGAGCCTGTATCGCTCACCTGACTTACAAAAAAACTTTTTAAGACAATACTTTTCTTGCAAATTTTGATATTAAATGCTAAAGAGTTTATGTGAAGATGCTGTTTCTATGAATGTTGCCATGTTGAATTTACAATCAGCAGTAGGAGTGTTTCTGAGAAGAAGCAGTTTTTGTTTTTTTATAGGTTAGTATGTTAAGTGATGTTCCATAGTGGCAGCAATCTTGTATTTTGGATCGAAACAAACAACTCAAAATTACAATATCACATATCCTAAAATCTGCCAAGCTGTTTGTGAGAAAACGAATTTTAAAATCTCAGCCAGTCAGAACGCATTTGCAGCTCTGGCAGCCATGTTGAATTTCCTATCGGCTCGAAACATACTTAAAATAATAAGATTACTATCACTTCTGCATTATTTGGTTAAATTGTGTGGAACTGAGTTTCAGAGAAGAAGCTGTTTGTATGGTTTTCCCATAGGGTCCTATGTTAAGCTGTGTTCCACCGTGGTGGCCTCTTGGAATTTAGATCGCCACAAAAAACTAAAATTTTGTAGAGGACCATCTAAGGTACATTTGTGCAATATTTCAAATCAATCTGCTAAGCGGTCTGTAAAAAGAAGATTTTTTAAATTTCAGCCAATCAGAACCCATTAGTTGCCCTGGAAGCCATGTTCAATTTGCAATTGGCTCAAAAAACTCAAAATAATAAGATAAATATCCATTAATCATTTCTTCATAATTTGGCTTCATTTGTGTGGAACAGTTTCAGAGAAGACGTTGTTTGTATGTTTTTCCCATAGGGTCCATTTTAAACTATGTCCTGTGATGGCGGCCATCTTGGATTTTGGATCGGAACAAAAAACTCAAACCTTGTAGAGGACCACATAAGGTACATTTCTGCTATATTTTAAATCAATCTGCCAAGCAGTTTATGAGAAGAAGATTTTTGAATTTCAGCCAATCAGAACGCATTAATGGCCCTGGAAGCCATGTTGAATTTGCAATTGGCTGGAAAAACCCAAAATAATAAGATAATTATGCAACCTTCATTTCCTTATTAATTTGGCTTCATTGTGTGGAACAGTTTCAGAGAAGAAGTTGTTTATATGTTTTTCCCATAGGGTCCTATGTTAAACTATGTCCTGCGATGGCGGCCATCTTGGATTTTGGATCGGCACAAAAAACTCAAACTTTGTAGAAGACTATCAAAGGTACATGTACATTTCTGCAATATTTCAAATCAATCTGCCAAGCAGTTTATGAGAAGAAGATTTTTGAATTTCAGCCAATCAGAACACATTAACGGCCCTGGAAGCCATGTTAAATTTGCAATTGGCTCAAAAAACCCAAAACAATAAGATAATTATGCAACCTTCATTTCCTTATTAATTTGGCTTCATTGTGTCGAACAGTTTCATAGAAGAAGTTGTTTATATGTTTAACCCATAGGGTCCTATGTTAAACTATGTCCTGTGATGGCGGCCATCTTGGATTTTGGATCGGCACAAAAAACTCAAACTTTGTAGAGGACCACATAAGGTACATTTCTGCAATATTTCAAATCAATCTGCCAAGCAGTTTATGAGAAGAAGATTTTTGAATTTCAGCCAATCAGAACACATTAATGGCCCTGGAAGCCATGTTGAATTTGCAATTGGCTCGAAAAACCCAAAACAATAAGATAATTATGCAACCTTCATTTCCTTATTAATTTGGCTTCATTGTGTGGAACAGTTTCATAGAAGAAGTTGTTTATATGTTTTTCCTATAGGGTCCTATGTTAAACTATGTCCTGCGATGGCGGCCATCTTGGATTTTGGATCGGCACAAAAAACTCAAACTTTGTAGAGGACCATCTAAGGTACATTTCTGCAATATTTCAAATCAATCTGCCAAGCAGTTTATGAGAAGAAGATTTTTGAATTTCAGCCAATCAGAGCGCATTAATGGCCCTGGCAGCCATGTTTCATATTTGATCAGCACCAAAAACTCAAACTTTGTTAAGAACCACCCAATAAACATTCCTGCCAAGTTTGGTTCCAATTGGCCAGGGCTCACCACACTGGGCGAAGTGGGCGACAAAGTCGCCCCACTAGGACCTGAAGTCGCCCTAAGGCGCCTCAAAAGCGAAGTCGAAGTCGCCTAGCTACAATAATGTAGCTCCTTTTTTTTTTTTATATATATGGACGGAGCTACAAAGCGGTCCCATTACTCGTAATGGAGCAGTCCGGGAGTGATTCACACCCGGGGGTTTTATGCATTTTATAAGCAATTAAACTGTTTCCCTGGTTTGCTACATACTTTTTTATGTATTTGCAGTTTAACTGATATTTCCACAACACCGTATTTGTTAGTTTTATCACTTTATTCGTAATCATGGCATTGTTGACAAAATATAAATTCCGGAAGTGCATAATTTCGATAATATCGGAATCGATTTGGTAAAAATTGAAATTCCGGATGATTTCAGCTGCATTCATTTGCATTATAATTATGTCCCCTTATTACAAATTTTACCGATACGATTCCGAAATTCTACACTCCACAATTTTAATTATGTCAACAATGACACGATTACGAAAAAGTGTTAAAATTATTTAATTAGACATTGTAGACATATCAGATGAATGGCGGAGGAAAGAAAACATATTTATTTAATAAAGACAAAGGTTAAATAGCGGAAAATATGTGTAAATCCCAAAAGTGTTTTTGCTCCATTACGAGTAATGGGACCTCTTTGTAGCTCCGTCCATATATATATAAAAAAAGGAGCTACATTATTGTAGCTAGAAGTCGCCCTGTCATTTCCCTTAAGTCGCCCGATGGTTCGCATAAGATACTTGTAAATCTGGTCCAAATACTTCACTCTGACTACCAATTTATCAGTGAATGTGTAATTCCAATAAAAAACGGCAAACAATATGCGTATTTAACATATTTTCAAACGATTTACGTCTTTCAAATGTATTACGCGCCATTTGTTTATTTACCGGATGTGACTAATTACCGGAAGTGAACTACGAAGAAAAGTAATGTACAACGGCCCATAATTAAAAATCGTAATATTTTTGATAAACAAACACTTTTAATTGGTTTCAAACTTCAGTTCTTTCAAAGAGAATGTACTTTAACAATTTTCTTTGATAAGTATTTGAGCTTTACTTGAAAGAATAAAGATGTATAGTAATTATTGACATCATGATAAGTTCTGTAGATGGGTGTCCCTGTGAAGCAATTTGGATCAGTACAACTTTGATAAATGATAAAGGTTATGTGCTGTTTGATATTGCATACCATGAATAATAATGAAAAAGAAAGAAAAAACTGAATCTAAGTGTGTTATGGTTTTAAAACACAAGAGAAATAATCCTGGAAATTGATGTAAATAATGAAAAATGTATGTAACTACTGCGAAATTACTTATTTGTACGGTCCCCCTGACTTCTCCCTAGTGTCTCCTGAAGTCTCCCTATCAGGGCCTGACTTCTCCCTGTTTTGCTGCCAGGGAGAAGTCACTTCTCCCTACTTTTTTAGAGTGTGGTGACCCCTGTTGGCCAAGTGGTTGTGGAGAATAAGATTAAAATGTAAAAAGTTTACGGCCGACGAAGACGACGACGACGACGACGGACGCAAAGTGATGAGAATAGCTCACACTGACCCTTTGGGTCAGGTGAGCTAAAAACTACTCACTGGATTTTAATGAATGAAAGTTTTTCTGAAAGGTGAATATATTAGAAAAATTTAGAGTCCTAACTTGCTCTGTTCTAATGGTGTTTAGTATGTTTTATGTCACATGCACTACATGACCTATAAACCAAGATTTTTTGAAAAGAAAGAGCTATTTTAAGAGTGGAGTTTACCCCGGAAGCTGGTTTTCTCTTGGAAGGTTTTAAAGAGGTCATGAAATTTTGAGAGAACACAGGCCTGTCACGTACGATTCAGGATATATATGATGTCGGTCAAGTTGCGCTTAAGGTAAAAGAGCTGCTCCAATTAAAAAAATAACAAATTTAGTAGAAAATCTTAAAGAATTGGATTAGTGTTTACACACCTGAAGAAAACCTGTGGGAAAACCCACCGAAAGTAGAAATACTTGAATCAGTTTTAATGTATCGATTTGGGGCTGTCCTGGAGAAATATTTTTAGAACTGATTGAAGTGGACACTAACTGCATATCTATTACAGGTATATAATTCACTTCATAAGTATGTTATATGACCATAATGATTCAAAAACAAACACAGCTTATAATATAAGACGCAGTAGTTGTTTACTGTAAATATGGAGTAGGCATTGCCAAAATGCGAGCACAGACAATATAGTCCTTTATTATCAATATATAATGTGCATTTAATATTTCCTATCACCCTAAAAGTGCCTCTAAATTCCAGTAGTCACGTGGCGTCTTTCTTTTGTAACTGTGAGGTCACATTAAGTGTATTTTGATTGTCAGTTTTTAAAGATCGATAGATTGCAAAAAAATAGTATGAAATGTTTGTTGTTAATTTTAAATATAACATTAATTTTTTATCGATGTCAACTGTATTTTCAAGTCTTTTTCAAAATTATTTTTAGTACTTTTCTTCATTCACGTTGTTCCAGTTTTTTGACGATATCAACTTCCGGACGAAAAAAAATCAATATCAGGTGTGTAAACACTAATCCAATTCTTTAAGATTTTCTACTAAATTTGTTATTTTTTTAATTAGAGCAGCTCTTTTACCTTAAGTGCAACTTGACCGATATCATATATATCCAGAATCTTACGTATGTTCTCTCAAAATTTCATGACCTCTTTAAAACCTTCCAAGAGAAAACCAGCTTCAGGCGTAAACCATAGTTCTATAAGGTATCGTAACGACTCGCCCCACTCTCGAGTCGCCCCATCACGAGTCGCCCCACATTTAATAATGAGTCGCCCCACTCAATAACGACTCGCCCCACATATGTAAAACATAAAATTTATAATATAAATTTATACATTTAATACTTTATAATATAAATAAATACATTCAATTTGATAGTATAAATTTTTCCGACACAGTCGGTATATTTTCGAATTGTGACCTTTGAACTAAAAGACGCTTACCCACGGTAACGTACTGTTATTGAAGACAAGCCTGAATTCTGATTGGACAAAAATAGTAAAAACTTCTGCGTTCGAACAATCTACTATAGTATACCTTGAAAAGCATCCTATTTGCATTTCCCAACAATTATTCCAGCAGACTGGTGTTTTTAAACAATTGGTAGTCGTAATTTTACTTTGAGAATTATTTGTAAGCCAAAAGAATGCCATTCAGAACTGATAAACAATTATTACATGATAAAACCATATGACGTGTAATTTTTGCGCATTTCGTATGGGATGGAATTGTAGTTGCTTTAATTACCATCGTATCTGTAAACAATCCTCACGCCGGTGATGTATTTACACCATATTTTCTTCGTTTGACCTCCTGACACACGCACGGGATCTCTCTCCCTATCGTGAAATTATTGTCATACAAATGATCCTTCACAAAGGTAAGTAGGTCATTGGTAATTGTCAGAACGTCAAGTGACTAGTAAAAGACACAGTAGCTCGATAACACATTTTGTTTACTATACACACAGCGCATGGAATTTAGAGTAAAATTCACTCATTGTTTCGTTGCATTTATTTATTTGGACCATACAGTTTATCTCACCCCCCCCCCCCCTTTTTGGGATAGCATACACATTACCGATTTAATTCACATGTAATAAGCATTGAATTGACATTTTGTGTTCGTGTGAATATATTTTATTTAGAAGTTCCCATTTTAAAAGATTGTCAAATAAATACAATAGCAAACTGTAATGAATACATGTGAATGAATATTACTTGATTTTTTTACTTTTAATAAAACTCAACAAGATACATACATACTCAGTGTAAAACCAATATATGTATTAGTATAATCTCTCTAGAGATGTTGTATTTTTCATTGGTTTGTACATCAGATAATTATATGTTATAATGTATGACATGTTGATTAGAAAAATAAAAAGTTAAAAAAAAAAAAAAAAAAAAAAAAAAAAAATATTACTTGATGCATCAAAGTACCTATTTGCTTATGAAATTTATTTAAAAATATGTGCTGTTTTTAAATTTTAAAATGTTAACTAACTTGTTTTCGAGTTGATATATACGATACATCACAAGAGAAAAACCTACAACTCCGAATATACATAGAAAGGTGTGTTTGTTTTTTATTTACAATGTTGGTCTACTTCTGAAATAGCTTTTCATTGGGGATATGTAAAAAATGTATATTGTTAGCTATATGATTTTTAAAGCCATTATAAATGCCTATCTTCTTTCTTTGCGTCCGTCGTCATTCACGTCCAGACAGGAGATGGAGCTCTAATTGCAAAGTCTCCTTTTGATAATACCCTATTATTTAATAACATTGTTTTTAAAATCCATGAATGTAGCAACCTTCTTATATTATAGCCTTATTTTGATTGGATACAGTTCGCATCACGTTAATTATTTACGTCCCCCACACACATCAATGAAAGAAAACGTTAATGTTTCTTGTCTCTTTCTCTTTCGTTTGATATTTTTTTTAAAGTTTTTTTCTTATTGATGTTTGTGTAGTTTCCGTTCTACCTTACATACATCTCTAAGAGTTATATGCGTCGAATATCTTTTTTAAAGATAGTACTTGTTAAATCTGCGTATATTGTACTGCTCGGTGTTTTAATTGGTGGTGGATCTCTTGAGATTAAAGTGTAACAAGTGGCTTAGCAATTTAGAGGTTTTTTTAGAAATCTATAGGCCTGAACGTGAATGAATTTTTAATTAATCAAAATTGTACTCTAAATTTAAAACTATTAAATGCTGCCTGTAAATTTAAGTGTAGAATACTGTTAATCTTACATACTAGTGAAAACAGATTTCTAAAAGTTTGAAAATACATGGTTGTCTTATTGTTAAAAAATTTCTAACGTGCTTGCTTATTCAAACAACACCGAGACAGTTAACAAGGGACCACATAAACAACTATTGTAGTTTGAAAACATATATTCTTATATTCTGTACATTCTGTAGGTCTATGCATGTGGACTAGAAGTGTAAGTGGTTTATAGATCTGTTTGGAAAATAAGTCTGTATGGACCATAGGTCTGTACTGAAATTACTCAAGTTAATCAAACACAATTAATAAACAAACAAACATACATTCAATTAAAGACGATTAATTACTTCATTATAATATTTACTACATCGGTTAACTTTTCATTCTTTAAAACTGTTAATCGCATCACGGTAAATTCCGATTGTAAACTGGGACTAGTAACTTGATTTATAGGTTACTGTTGTAAACAAGCAAACATTCAATTATAATTATCATAAGTAATTAAAGAAGTGAACACGAGTTCACTTTATCTAAAGAGATCCACCGGCAATTAAAACACCTAGCAATAAAATATATGCAAATTAAAAAAAATTATACTATAAATTTAATTAAATATATTTTGAAATATTAAATTTTTAAACTTATATTATATATTTTACATATGTGGGGCGAGTCGTTATTGAGTGGGGCGACTCGTTATTAAATGTGGGGCGACTCGTTATTAATATGGGGCGACTCGAGAGTGGGGCGAGTCGTTATATATTCTTCTATAACATAAAACCTCCCATTTCACGTTTATATTATCATTTTTATCTGACTTATTACATTTTTTTTTATTATTTGAAATGTGAGGTTTTATCTGTCAGTTGATTTTTCTCGGAGCAAAATTTTTTCAGAAGTTCTGCATATTTTTACATTTTAAATATCATGAACATTTTTTTTTATTATTTGAAATGTGAGGTTTTATGTCAGTTGATTTTTCTCGGAGTAAAATTTTTTCAGAAGTTCTGCATATTTTTACATTTTAAATATCATGAAACTAACATAAACACAAAGACTATACCTGTTTTCAATGAATTAAACTATATTCAATTAAGTAATCCATGTTTGAAATATCAAGACGAAATTTTTCTGCGAGCTGACATTTTGAATTTAACAGTTTATCAACATTACGGAATCAAGTTTTATTTAATGGCGGAACGAATACAATTTGTCGCAATTGTAACACATGGAAAATTCGTTTCGTCTAAAACGGATCCATAAGATAGATATAATTGGGGTCAGCAATTGAATGTAATGGGAGTTAAGGGACACCTCAAATAAAGCTTTAAACAGGACTTAAAAAATCCATGATATACTAAGGTAAGACAATTTTTAGAAAATTTAGATATTTTTCTTTAAGTTTAGCGCAGTTTGCATGGTTGTACAAACTTTTTTCATATTAAACTTAACTGAAACATTCCGCACGATTTTCTTGCGGAATTTGCGCACGGGAAAATGCGGTGTGACTTTTTACCACACGACACCACATGTTATCACCGGTCCTACTTAAATACGCCTGCATACGCCTGCCGTATAGAAGTACGCCTGCAGTAAAAATGTGTACGCCTGCCACTATTTGTGACTTATATTTCACCAAGAAATAACTTTAAATAGTAAAACAAATCAGTTTGAACCTAAAAAAAAGTGTTTTATTTATTTATTAGCCTTTTTCAGCGAACACCTATAGTTAAGTCATGTCCGCATGGACGCGCGTATATACCGCGTATATACACAAAATATCTTATATCAAATTTATAAGTTTATACATTTTGACGATTTATTTATTAATTCATTTATTGTATAAAATAATTTACTTTTATTGGAATAAAAAAGTTATAAAGTCTTCCGACTGATGGTTTACAAGAGTTACGAATTCTTATATATGCATAAAATCACGTGCATGAAATGCGATAGAAAATGTATTAAATGCGCAAGTACATCAATAATATGTAGAGACGTAAATACAAAGTGCAGATAACTCCCGATAAGTATGTTCGCGCATGACTGAACCTTTTCACTGCTTGGGTGGTGTTGCTTTACGGCCTTCAGTTGGAAGGAAAACAATAGGAGAGTATCAAATGTGACGCCATTTAATATCACATGCACATGCCAATCTTTATTTAAATCTGGGAATACATTTTCTTTATAAAATTTAAATATAAATTATATTTTGCCTTTACGTTTAAATTATGAAATCATAATGTAAACTCAGCTGAGAAAACAAATAAACAAACTTAATATAAAGAAAGCCACAGGATATGATGGGATTTCTCCCAAAATTCTTAAGTTATCACAGCCTTGTATTGAAAAACCAATTGCTTTTTTTATTAATAAATGTATAAATGCATCAATTTTTCCAGACAAGTTGAAGACAGCCCAGGTCAGACCTCTTTTTAAGAAGGATAACATTTTAGAAAAGGGTAACTATCGTCCTGTAAGTGTGCTGCCAACCATTTCTAAATTTTTTGAAAGAACCATTTTTGATCAGTTAACTGATTTTTTTAACTTTCATTTTCATCCATTATTATCAGCTTTTAGGAAAGGTTTCGGATGTCAAACTGCCCTTCTAAAGATTATTGAAGATTGGAAAAAAGCTTTAGATGAAAATAAGTATATAGCTGCTATTTTAATGGACTTGTCCAAGGCGTTTGACTGTCTCCCTCATAATTTAATTCTTTTGAAATTAGAAGCCTATGGACTATCGGAACAATCTATCAAGTTACTTAACAGTTATTTATCTGGCAGGAAACAATGTGTTAAAGTTAAAAATATTTGTAGTTTGTTTGAAACATTATATAAAGGTGTTCCGCAAGGGTCAATTCTGGGTCCAATTTTATTCAATATTTTTATCAATGATATATTTTACTCTGTAAACTGTAGTACAATTTATAATTATGCTGATGATAACACGTTATCTTATGCTGACAATGATTTAAATAATGTTATTTCAAAATTAGAGACTGATAGTCTAAAAATGCTGGATTGGTTTGAAAATAATTTAATGCAGGCAAATCCAGACAAGTTTCAAGCTTTGGCAATAGGTAAGAAAACTTTTAAAGAAAATATATGTTTTAATCTAAAGGGCAATAAGATAAAGTGTGAGGAACATGTCAAATTATTAGGAATAACAATAGATTATCAGTTAAATTTCGATAAACATATATCTGAGATTTGTAAAAAGGCAGCTAGACAACTAAATGTTTTAAAAAGAATTGGAAGATTTTTAAATAAACTTGGAAGACTTACAATTTACTACTCTTTTATACTTTCAAATTTTAACTACTGTCCTGTGACATGGCACTTTTGTAGTGAAAGAAATACACAAAAAATGGAGAAAATACAAGAAAGGGCATTAAGATTTATATACAATGATTATGTTATAAGTTATGAACAGCTACTAGAAAAATCAAAGTTACCATCACTTAAAATAAGAAGAATGAGAACCATTGCCATGGAAACTTTTAAAATTATTCACAAAGATAGTCCTGTGTATTTACATGACCTAGTAAATTTAAAAAAACACCATTACTCTTTTAGATATGTTAATACAGCTGAAGTTCCATCAGTAAAAACAACAAGGTATGGTTTAAAATCTTTTCGTTATTTTTCAGCTAAACTGTGGAATGAGCTACCAAACCACATAAGATCAGAAAACAATAAAAATCAATTTTCAAAATTACTGAATAGTTGGAATGGTAGCACATGCCACTGTAATGCCTGTATTTAGCATGTGTTGTTCTAGATTAGTGCCTGGCTTGTTTTTATTTGCTTATTTTTATCTCGCTTTGTTTTTATGTATCATTGTGCTATGCTAGTTCTTGACAGAGTGTGAGTGCCATGTGTTTGTTTTAACTATTTATGCCAAAAAATGCTTAGCTTTATAAATGTCTGCATAATTTTTACTTTCTCTTTTGATCCATGTGTTTCCTTTTAATATGCAGTGCTTTTTATGTAATATTATAGGTATGTCATTGTCTATGTCATGTTTTACTTTCTCTTTTGATCCATGTGCTTCCTTTTAACATGTAGTGCTTTTTATGTAATGCCATATGTATGTGTTTGTTTATGTCATGTTTTAAGTCGATAAAAAGCTCACTAGAGCTTATGTTATTGTAAATATTTTGCATAATCGACTATAAATAAAGCTTATTTGATTTTGAAGTAAACATTGAACGTCACAAAGAGAATGACGTCATAATACGTTCGTTCTACTTGAACTTATCTATAATACTCAGTCAAGAGAATACTCGAACGTCAAATTTCAACACTGTCACCGTTGAAATCCAATGCTCCTGACCTGACGTTATATCTGAAGGCCGCTTAGGCTCATGAGGATATCATCGTCAGGGTACCAGAATAACCTCGCATTTGACTAAAAACATAAAATAACAATATCCGATAAAAATGTTGAAAATAAACATGAAATATGAGGTTTTATTAATGGAACTAGCGTAAACCCCACTCTAAAAATAGCTCTTTCTTTTCAGAAAAACTTGGTTTATAGGTCATGTAGTGTGACATAAAACATACTAAACACCATTAGAACAGAGCAAGTTAGGACTCAAAATTTTTCTAATATATTCACCTTTCAGAAAAACTTTCATTCATTAAAATCCAGTTATACTAAGTGTTGACATATTGTGGAGCGGGTTTTTTGCGTGAAAAATGAAAACTGCTTACCGGGTATGGTTCAGCTAATGATCCTTTTGTAGATCAAGAAATCTACTTTTTGAAATCAATAATTATTTCCTGGAGATATTCAGCGTTTTGAAATTTGGCAGTTTTAAAATTTTGAAAGGGCGATTTTCCATACTAAAATTTGACCTTAATTAGAACGGAAGACGGGAAGTGTACTTTAGGAACAATCGATTGTTGTCTACTCGAAATCCTTCGGGTGATGTCGTCTGCAGTTTAGGCGGGAAAAGTCTAGCGGTTTGTCCGAATACCATTGAACATCACGAAAGCAGACGAATATTTGTAAACATCGGAAGGTCCCTTTAGAAAGAAAATGGCTGACTTATTATGTAAAATTCCTGTAGCAAAAGCCAAGGACGATTTGTAACAACTTAACAACAGAGGTATATTATAAAACATGGACAGGTTATCGTATCTACATTTTTTTCTTCTGAATTTTCGTAATTAAAGAGGTAAAATATAGAATAATGAAAAAATGCAAGCAAACAAATTTTTCCAAAGGGGGTTGGCATTTAGTACATGTATATAGTAAGTATTGACGCATTCTGTAGAGGGTTTTTAGCATGAAAAATGAAAACTGCTTACCGCGTATGGTTCAGCTTATGCTCCTTTTGTAGATCAAGAAAGGTACTTTTTGAAATCAATAACTATTTCCTCGAGATATTCGGCGTATTGAAATATGACTGTTTTTAAATTTTGAAAGGGCGATTTTCCATACTAAAATTTGACCTCAATTAGAAAGGAAGTGTACTTTAGGAACAATCGATTGTTGTCTACTCGAAGTCCTTTGGGTGAAGTCGTCTGCAGTTAAGGCGGGAAAAGTCTCGCAGTTTGTCTGCATACCATTGAACATCACGAAACCAGATGAACATTTGTAAACATCGTAAGGTCCTGTTAGAAACAAAAATGGCTGACTTTTTATGTAAAATTCCCGTAGCAAAAGTCAAGGACAATTTGTAACAACTAAACAGTTAGGCATACTAGTATTATAAGACATGGACAGGTTATCGTATCTACATTTTTTCTACAGAATTTTCGTAATAAAAAGGTAAAATATACAATAATTAAAAAATGCAAGCAAAAAAAATTTTTCAAGAGGGTGGGACATTTAGTATAGTAGTTTTTAATATACACTAAGATAAACAGGACTATTTTGTTTTTAAGTACTATTTTCTTGTTCCAAATTTGATTGGTCCCATTTAGTGTCTTGACACCTAAAAGCATTAAGCAGATTTTGATCACGTGATTTCGTTTTGATCTCATGACACGTAATTGCCATAGAGTTCACCGCTCTTCGAGGTCAGCTTCGCTGCCCGCTGCGAGCTGTGCTCGCTATAAAACAAAAAATCCCTATATCATGTATATGGCAAGCCAAAGTGGACAAAAAGCAGTATTTATTAATATTAAAAATTCATAAGACAAATTTTATTGAATCCAATTATGGAGCCCCCTAAGAGGCAGAACAATTCATAACAAAACAAAATGAGTAAAAATCAAAATATCAAAACATGTGATTAGTCTGATTTGTTTTAGTAACAAGTCAATTACATATAAAAAACAATTAGTAACAAGTCAATTACATATAAAAACAATTTTATGATAAAAACAAATTAATTTTAGTCTCTGTCTGGATGAGATGTTTGGGGGGGGGGGGGGGTGTGCAGCTCTTATCTTTGGAACTTATAAGAATATTTAATATACTTCATTGCTTAACAGCCAAATAAATTTATTTGTAGAAGCTAATTTGCTAAAGTTCTTACATTTATTCTCAAAAAAAGATAAAAAGTGTGTTCTTACTAGTATATTACAATTAAGAGCATAACACTCTATGAGAAAATGAATCTCATCTTCAATATTATTTTTACAAAGATCACAAATTCTATTGTTACATTCAACTTTAGTGTAACATCCTGTTTCTATTTTCAGATTATGTAGCTATTTTTAATTTTATTCCAATTATTGAGAATGAGATATTCTTTTCTCAACTGCTTTTTAAGTACAGCCTTAAATTTATTATGACTCAAATTGAGACATATAGGTAATTTTAGATCAATCTTTTTACTTATGAATAGTATATTTGCATACCAGGATGACTTTAGGGTAGTTTTGTTTGATTTATATTTGTGAAGAGCTCTTCTGAGAAGTTGAGTTTTTGACTTTTCAATTCTATGCCAGAAGAGAAACATGTGTTCTATCATATATAAGTAAAGAGGAAATCTTCCCAGGTCTGAAAGAACAGCTATATTAGAGCATAGCTTTGAAACCCCAATGATATGTTTACAAAATTTAATATTTTTTTTTACCTCCCACTCCTTAAAGATTTCATATAATGATAGTGACCTTCTTTTATTAGTGATATTAATAAAACAACCATATAATAAAATAGGTTTTATACAATGGTCAAAAATGTGTAGAAGGGATTTTATTGATGGTGATGCAGATTTCATGTCTCTATACAGTTTAAAATTTTACTAACCGGAAGTTGAATGGACGGATTGGAGCGATCAGTCCAAATCAATCCGTCAGATCACTCATTACGTTCCAAATCCGTCAATTGACGGATGGACAGATTGGGAACGATCTGACGGATTGGGAACGATTTGACTGATCTGACTAATTGATAACTGATTGGTAACAGATTTTGGAACACTGACGGATTGATAAAATTGTTGCGTTTTCAATCTCAAGTACTGTATTATACAATTACGTCACAGAAATGTCTCTGCCCCCTTCCTAAAACCACCACTACCACACACGAATCGTTCACGAGAGTTTAAGATTTCGAAATCGTCAATAAACAAAACCCAGGGAAATTAAAAATTCAATTTTCAAGATGACTAATTTTTTGCGTAAAAGTTCCATTTTCTACCTTATAAATTATGAAAAAATCCAGAAATAAGTTTTCTGGATGAGTGGTCACAAGAGCTTAAAACAAAATCTAAAAATGCACTTTTATTGTCAAATTATCTAAGTAGCTAATAAAAGAAACAGAAAAATTTACACTTTATCATGTTTTAAGAATGCATAAAAAATTATGAAGCTTGACATTTATATCATGAAATAATCCAAGAAATACAATTGAAGCGATGAAATACATTACGTAATATAACATAACAAAATTTTTAAATGCCTTTTTCTTATCAAATTAAATAACTAATTAATAAAAGAAACTCAAGTTTATACATGTCATAATGTCAAGAATAGAATGCATTAATAAAAATACTAGGCTTACCCTATAGATAGTAAAATAATCAAAAAATAAAACTTGAAGCGGATCCGAGATACTGGTAAAGCATGCATTAATATGCAATTATGTACATCTTTACTTCTTCTTATTAGATCAGGACAAAAAAAAAACGTATTTTAAAGCTTGAAGGATTTAACAAATACGAAAAACTGTAATTGATATATTTTCTTTACTATTAAATTTGCCATTTTATCACTTACAACATGAACTATATTGTAGAGTATGGTTTTACCCGAAAACAATTATATATAATTAAGAGATAATAAGAAGAGATCGAACATATGAAAATCAGTAACATGTACAAATTAGCTGGAGGTCACTCATAAGGATTAAAACATACACCTGTGATTATCAATTAGTGAATTGATTATACATGTAATACTAATACACATAAGAAATTGTATTTAATAGTTCCTATCACATTGATTGATCCTTATGGGAAATCAGTATCTCAAATACGATCTGACATTTTTGCTGAGTCATAGGTAGTGTTTCCTATTCCAGGATTTGACTTTTCCCTATAGTCATGACAATGAGTAACTCAACGGGTGTCTAATTAGAGGCAGGCACTGCTTACACGTCCAGAGCCCCCGAATCAGTGAATGCACCCATGGTTTTTATTAGATTTGTGTTATTATACCCCCGCTTGAAAAGCAAAGGGTATATAGTGATCATGGTGTCCGTCCGTCTGTCTGTCCGTTACACTTTCTCCTATTTGCAACTCGATCTCCTACACCACTGAATAGAATTTGATGAAACTTACACAAAATCTTTGTCACATAGTGCCATTGTGCTGGAAATATTTTACAATTTGATCGGAATGATATTTGGGGGTTTCCCATAGAAAAACATGGACTTTGTCATGGACCTAAGAGGGTCCCTATCTCTTATGTGCAACTCCTCCTTCACCACTGAATGGAATTTAATGAAACTTACACAGAATCCATGTCGCATGGTGCCATTGTGTGCAGGAGATATTAAACAGTTTGATCTGAATGATATTTCGCCAGTTTCCCATAGAAAAACATGGACTTTGTCATGGACCTAAGGTGGTCCTTATCTCTTACGTGCAACTCCTCCTACACCACTGAATGGAATTTGTTGAAACTTACATAGAATCCTTGTCACATAGTGCCATTGTGCAGGAGATATTTATCATTTTGGTCGGAATGATATTTGGGGTTTCCCATAGAAAAACACGACTGTCATTGACATAAGGGGATACCCATTTGTGATGTGCGACTCCTCCTACACCACTGAATGGAATTTGATGAAACGTACACAGAATGTTGTCACATTGTGCACTCGATATTAAACATTTCAATTGGAATGATATTTGGGGTTTCCAATAGAAAAACATGGACTTTGTCATGGACATAAGGGATACAAATCTCTTATGTGCAACTACTCCTACACCACTGAATGGAATTTGTTGCAACTTACACAGAATCCATGTCACATAGTGCCATTGTGCAGGAGATATTTAACAATTTGATCGGAATGATATATGGGGATTCCCATAGAAAAACATGGACTTTGTCATTGACATGTTTTTTGTGTTTTTAGTTTTTGTGTTGCGTTTATCTATCCGGATTTATTACTGCGTCCCTTGACTTTTGGTTCTTGTTGTTTGGTCAGTTGTTCGGTCAAACAGTTTTCTTTCCTATTTTTCATATAAATTTAATGCAGGTACATGTATTGTACACATCTACGCTTTTCATGTAGGAAACCAGTCTTAGTATTATCAGATTTTTAAATTTGGGTCAAAATAGCTAAATAGTGAATGTGTATACTACAAGAAAATAATGGTATTCTACACAAATAGTTTTTGAGGTGCCTAAAAATAATTTTTGATTCCTGAGACGTAATTTATAAAAATACAAAAATGTATACATCTTTATTCTCTAAAACCACATGACAGCAGTACAGAGAAACAAAAAGTAAGAACAAAATAAACACACACAAAAACAGTAAAATGCAGCCTTCAAATTAAACTTAAAAGCAATTAAACTCAGCATGGGGTAGCCAAGGTTTTGTTAATTATTTAATTAACCTTTACAGGCTTACTCAATTTTGATCTATTGGGATTATTCATAAGATTATCAAATTTTATAACATTTGGTCCTCTATAATAGTAACAAGAAAATTAACTTTTTACAACTGTCTAGAAACAAAGGACAAACAAGTTTATAATGGTATTCATCACCTATATCTAATTTATAATGTTTGACCATCTACCTTCTTCTATTGGTAGTCTATGATTAACTGTTCGAAACTTACAAAAGTCAGTAATCATTTTGTCATCTAACAATTTAAAATACTCTCCTTGTTCTATGACATTTTTAAAAAGTCTGAATTTCAGAGTTTGATAATTTTTTGCACAATGCACTGTATCTTTTAGAGGGTTTCTGCATGTATGCTTTGTTATGATTTGATCTCAGCTACAACAACCTATATGTGAACTTGTGAAGTTTACACGTTCATTATGATTGTGTTCCCCTGTTCCAGATTTTGTAGTTTTCTCACATTTGCTGGCAAATTGAAGTGGAGTTAAAAATAATTAAACCTATTTATAAGTTTGTCAAAACCAGTCTGTAACCAATCAATATTCAGCAATTAAAACACAAAATGTTAAAGGAATTTTTAGCAGTTATTACCACAAACTAAGATTATTTAGTTCTTGTTATGAGGGAAAACTGTTTTTCTAAACTTTCATTTAGTAATGTTAGTGTAGGAGATATATATGGTCTATTGTTTGGTCAAACCGACTTTGACTGAATCTGGTACATGCCTTTTCTCTGTCAATGATGTGACAGTTAAAAGGACTGTAGGAAGAATACATTCATTAATATATCTTCGTCAGTTGCCAAGTACATGTATTTTATTATGTCATCAAAAGTCCACACAAATACAGAAGATGAAAGTATTATAAAGTTTTTTAGGAGTTTTGTCTTATTATACCTCCGCTTCGAAGAAGAGGGGGTATACTGGTTTACCCATGTCCATTTGTCCGTCGGTCCGCAACATAACTTTTGTCACTTTTCTTAGCAACTACTTATCAAAACCACTTGAAATAAATTTTATATGTGACCTTACCATGTGGTCCTATATTGTGAGTACCTATTTCAGGTCTGTTGCACGTCTACTTCCTGTTTTAGTAAATTCAATGATGTGAATAGCTGGGGTATACTGAGTGAGCAGTAGCTCACAGGTTACTAGTTCCTTTCCTAAATATCTCAATTTTCAATCGTATTCGAAATAAGACAAAGAATTAAAAATTATAACAATTTATTTTCAATAATTGCATGATTAGGTATACTGTCAGTCAGGTGCAGATCTACTCCAAACAGTATACATCATCCATAAGAAGCAACCACTAAGTATAGTTTTTGTAAGGAAGTTCTCTCACAGAATCGGTCCAATGTCATGATGTCATAATGCAGGTTTACGCTCTTGCAATTATCACAGTGTTAATTAAATATATGCAGTATTCTAATTACAAATACGTATGATTATGAGAAATATAATTAATTGAAAACAATAGATAATCACTGTACAATATCATAGAGGGACATGAATGACTTGAACCGAGCAATCTACCAAAGTTTAGGTAAAAATCTATTAATAGACAACTGGCAGTGGAAAGTGAAAGTAACTGTAAGTAAGTTAAGTACATTCTATTTTTTAAAGTCAGCACATATATATATATATATATATATTTGTCAGATATAAGGATAAGCAACAATACAAATGATGTTTATATCATAAACAAATAAATATATAAATGAGTAAGATAACATTTTTGACCAACAGATAGATGGCCTTCTTTAAGTGCCAAATATTAATGTATAAAAAGAATTAAAATTTGCTCTTGGGATAAAGTAATTGAGTTTTTTAATATCAATCTAGAACACAGCACAAGGTTTGTATATCAAGGGAGATAACTCTGTAAAGACGAAGTATTTGATATGCCAGGATAAACTACAAAAAAAAAAGCTTAATGTCTAAATACATTCATGGATCAAAATGTCTTTAGTACTGTTCAAACGAAGTTTATAATGGAAAAAAAACTTGTTGGGAAAAAACCAGACATATAACAGTAAGGAATACAATTGGGAAGTAGAAATATATACACATTTTATCTCATGTTATTTATTTCTGTTTTTTATAGTGAAAAATGAAGATAGGAATCATTGTGGTAAGTATTCTGTGAATATATTTCAGCACAATTTTCAGTTGATTATTTTCTACTTGAGATGATTACATTTTCAAAGAATTAATAGGTTAAGGAGTGGTACAATATGGAGGTCAACATATTTTCTATTTGAAAAAAGCAGATTTGAATTTTGCATAAGGATTTGATGTGGAATTGTTGGAAAAAAATTACATCACACAGAATTGGAAAAAATATATATATTAATACAACAATAAATTATATAAATACAATATTAGAATGGCAGCTGCTAGATGACCTATTGATACAAACATATCATTTATAAGTAGCTTCAAACAGCCACTTATACATGATGTGGAATACTGCTTTTCCTCAGGCAGCAATTTGTCAGATCATTCTAGTTGGTTGAAATAAGTTTAATATACTTCAATTTTAGAATGTTCTCACTTTCTTTGTGTTGATCACACATTCTCCATTGCTGAAAACCTGTTTTTATGTCTCACCAACATGACAAACGCAAGTTAGGGGACTTGTATATTTTTGTCTGTTTGTCCGTCCCACCTCAGAATTACCTTTGCTGTGAAGCTTTTTTGTATGCCTTCACATCATCATGAAACTTAGTATTCAGTTACAACATGATGAGTTCTCTTTATAACTATTAAATTCTCTGGGGCTGTGCCAAATATTTCATGCTTGAGTGAACTTAGAAAACCGGGCTGGGGTGTTTTCCTATATGTACCAATTGAGACATCAGTGTCGGTAAGACAAATTTTCATGTTTTTATTCATTCATAGATGCTAACCTCTATTATTTTTCCATAATTGTTATGATTTTGTTATTGAAATTACATGGTTACAGCTGGTATTTAGAGTTTTAAGATTTTTTTGGTCAGCTCTGGATTTTGTATGATTTATTTTGATCTGGTCCACAACTTATTGTTTACTATTGTTTCAAGTTCTTCAATGATTTTACTGCTCTGTTATTTTCAATTTTTTTAGCAACGTGGTTTTCTCATGTGAAAAGATGAGAGATATTTTTCAGGCGTTTGCACCATAAAGATTGCACTAACGAAAATGATCGTTAATTAGCAAGAAAATAAAACTAATCAATAAGGGTTGGCATCTACCTATGTTGATTTTCATTTGACAGCTTTTTCTTTTGTTTGATTCACTAATGTTTTCCATGCATTTATTTAATTTTAATTTAAAATTTAATTTTCACTAAATCGGGATATTTGTTAGCTGGGCCCATTGAAAGTTAAAGATATATTTTCTTAATGTATTTTATATGTATAAATTTAATAAATATATTGTGTTAATATGAAGTAAATCACTATGACTGTTTTTTTCTTTATAGTGTTTAATAATCTCATTCCAAAGAACAGAGCCATATGCCATTAGATGTCCATATTCATCAGAATGGAATCCCAGAGCAAGAGTTGTTTGTACATCTGCAACTCATTATATCTGCTTGTTTAATAATATAGATCATATATATTCAGAAAGCTGTGATCTAAAAGAATATAAATCCAGAAAAGGTATGCTTTCAAAATAATAATAGTACCAGCTATGTTGTATAATGTTGGACACGATCATTATCATAGTTCTCATTTTCTCAAAGGCTTAATTCTCAAATTTTTACCTGCTTCAAATTTATTTATGACTTGGAAGACAGTAAAATATGAATCATGTTTAAGCAAAAGTGTCATCTTGGAATCTAAATTTGATGTAGATAAATACAAGGGCAAAAGTGTGATAAGCATGGTCAAATTTCAGAAGCAGTCGAACTTCATAAAACCTGTTAAGATGGAAGCTATACCTGTAAAATGCCAAGCTTGATCTTTAATTATACAATCACTAATAATTAACCTTACTGTCATCAGTTTGAATTTATGTATGCTGTTTGTTGGCAAATTGGTTGAAATAGGTTTTAGTTGAAATATGTGCCAATAAATTGCTATCAAATTTGAATCGAGGTCATTGACTTAATTAAATATGTATGGCAATAAAACTATAAATACTTGTGCACAAAATTAAATAAGAAATGTAGCATTCAATATTTTTATGTTGACAAAAACATAAATACATACGTAAAAACAAGATTTATATTCCCGTTTGTTCATTTCCGCAAATCAAAAGTACAGGTTTCTCAAACTCCAGACTTCTTGAACAATTTTTGTCAGCTCCTTTAAGTTTGAGCCATCGAAGTTCGACTGTAATATAAAGTTTGTCTCACTTCATTACACATACTCTAAATATCTTAAATCATAAATACAGACACAAAAAGATATTCAAATTTAAATAACACAAAACTAAAGAGATTTTAAAAGAGATAACAAAACTTATACCTGCATAGTTTCAATATAGAACAGAAATAACTGAAAATTGTTGAAATTTTGGATGACAAATTATTTTGATTCCAAACATGAATGATTTATTGTTTATACAATTTGAAAAATTCCATTTTTTGTTTCACTCTTTTTTTTTCGTAGGAGTTAGTGACACAAGTTTTTATTTAAACTTAAGAAAATCATTTCAGAGACAAAAAATAAAATGACAAATGTAAATAATGTTTCCATATAACATAAAAGGTATCCTGATTCATATAACATAGTTTTTTGTGAAATCAAGGCGATAAACTGCCATCTGTTGGTGATGTAAAAAATAATGAAGCCTTCTTAGCTCAAGTGGACCGATGGTCCATGTGAGCTTTCCAATCACTTAGTGTCCATCGTCTGTTGTCTGTCTTAAACTTGTTCAAAAATCTTCTCCTGAAACCAAGGGGTCAATATTTTTCAAACTTGTCAGAATCATCCTTAGGGGTCCTAGTTTAAAGTTTGTACCCAGGGTGTTGATCAACAGACAAAGATGGTCACTACTCCTAAAAATAGAACATAGGCATCAACACATGTTTTTTATAGATTATTTACGTTTTTTAGCTCACCTGACCTGAAGGGTCAAGTGAACTATTGCCATCACTTGGCGTCCGTCGTCGTCGTCGCGGTCGTTAATTTTTTAAAAAATCTTCTCCTCCAAAACCACTGAAGGGATTGCTTTGAAACTTTGCAAACATCATCAGTAACATGTCCTCTACCAAGTTTGCCCAAATCATGGCCTCAGACCAACCAACATGGCCGCCATGGCTAAAAATAGAACAGAGGGGTCAAAATACAGTTTTTGCTTATAGTTCAAAAAGTATAACAGATACAGGAAAACCAAACAGACCTTCCTTCTTCAGCATCTAAAGCTCTACAAAACATTCCATTGGGTCAAAGTTGTATGATGACTCCTTGTAGGAGTTATTGCCCTTTAATTGTCAAAATTGATGATTTTTGCCATTTTTGCCTCAAAATCTTGAAAATTATTAGAACTAGAGAAAAAGTTAGCATTGCTTAATTGTTCTGCTCTATGAGGGCTACAAAGGTCAAGATTGTCTGATTAACCGTTTAAGAGTTATTTCCCTTGAATTGTTTTTATAATCGGTTTTAATTGATTTTTTAAAAATGTTCTCCTCTGAAACAACTGAAAGTACTGCTTTGAAACTTTGTACACATCATCTGTCAAATGTCCAAACCAAGTGTGCACCAACCATGGCTGCAGATTAACCAACATGGCCACCATGGCTAAAAATAGGACGAAACAGGGGAGTGGGGTAAAAAACAGTTTTTGGCTTATATTTAAAAAAAGTGTAACAGATACAGGAAAACTGAAAAGACATGCCTTCATCTGCATCAAAAGCTCTACGAAACACTCCATTGGGTTGAAGTTGTATGATGACTCCTTATAAGAGTTATTGCCCTTTAATTGTCGAAATTGATTATTTTTGACATTTTTGCCTCAAAATCTTAAAAATTATTAGAACTAGAGAAAAAGTTAGCATTGCTTAATTGTTGTGCTCTATGAGGGCTACAAAAATGACTTAATGGGTCAAAATTGTCTGATGAACTGTTAAGGAATTATTCTCCTTGAACATTTTTTTAATCAATTTTACTTGATTTTAAAAAATCTTCTCATCTTAAACCAATGAAAGGACTGCTTTGAAACATTGCACACATCATCTTTAGGACCTCCTCTACCAAAATTTTGAAAATAACGAAACCTGACAACCTACATAGCTACGTTGCCTTAAAATAGAAAAAATGAAAAAGGGGGGGGGGGGGGGTCGAGAGTGTTTTCGACTGATAGTTAAAAAAGTATAACAGGTACAGCAAATTTGAAGTGAACCTCCCTTCTTCCTCTAAGCATGAAAAGCTACTCCTTATAGGAATTATTTCCCTTAAAAGGTCAAAATTAATGAATTTTGCAGAAGTGTTGGTTAATTCCTTAAAGCAACGAAAAGCTGAATAAAAAAGGGTTGTTTGGTTTCAGGCTCAGGTGAGCGATTCAGCCTCTATTTGGAAACGAGATGCGTTTTCCCGTCCATATCTAATCGAAGGGCGACAGCCCTGAGATGAGATGACAAGAAAATGCATCGAGTTTCAAAATACGTAAATAATCTGTTTATTGCTGTTTTGTAACATTGGGACGTCAAAGTGTTTCCTTAACGACGTCTTGACAGCGAGCTGAGATGGGCCTATCTCACGCTAGTAGAGTGAGATGGAATAATATCGCACACAACGATCAAAGGCAAATACTGCAAAATAGCGATAATGAGCAATATCTAAAAAAATAATAATAGCTATAGAGAAAATCTATACCCATAATTGCCCAGCACATTAAGGTCTACAATAGTTGCGGGGGAAAATAAGGTATCTATTTTGTGTAATCAATTCCTACAGTTTTCAACCCAGATCTCTGAAACTTCACAGAAATATTGCATATGTATTGAAATTGTGCACCTGCTATTATAGAATTTTTCCAGGATTTTTTTTCCAAATTTTTCCCATTTTTCCACATTTTTCAAAACATTTGCAGAAACAGTACCTATTTTGTGTTATTAATTCACACAAACCCAAAATCTTTCAAGAAATTGTAAATAATTCCCTATTTATAAAGGTAATTGCTTTGCAACACAGTCAATACACATTTATACTAGTATGTTTTTACTAATTTTGGGTTATATGCTTGCATCAATCCTTACTACTTTCACTAAAATACACTAAAATACAACGAAACCCAACATCCAACATGCAAGCATTAACCTACAATTAGTAATATGTTTCATAATTCTGTTGAAGTATACAATTTCAATTGAATGAAATGCCAACATTGATTTTTGGAAACTGGGGAAATTTGTGTATGTTGGATTTAGTTGTAGTTTAGTTCACAAATCATGGCAGCAGACCAACCAACATGGCTGTCTCTGCAAAAAATAGAACGAGGGTGGGGTTGAAATACAGTTTTTGCCCTTTTTATTAAAAAAGTATAACAGATAGAGGAAAAACGAAGAATTTTGCCTTCTTCGTCATCAAAAGATCTACAAATTTCCATTGAGTCAAAGTTGTCTGACAACTCTTTTTAGAAGTTATTGCCTTCAAATCATCAAAATTGATGATTTTTGCCATTTTCTCTCAAAATCCTGAACCTGAATATTATAAAAACTGGCACTGGTAAATTGTTCAGCCTTATTAGAACTACAAAAATGACTCGGGGTCAAGATTGTCTTATTAACTTTTTAGGAGTTATTCCCCTTGAACTGTTTTGAAATTGATTTTAAATAAATTTTAAAAATCTTCTCATCTGAAACCACTGAAAGGACAGATTTGAAACTTGTACACATCATCTGTAAAGTATCTACCAATTTTGCACAAACAATGGCGGCAGACCAACCAACATGGCCACATTGGCTAAAAATAGAAAAAGGGTCAAAATACAGTTTTTGGTTTGACTTTTTGAAATAAAGTGTGTGTTAATTTCAGTATCAAGTACCGTATACATGTTTGTACATCTTTTATTCGGTAGTTTTTATTTACTTGAAAGACAACTCTATATTCTGAAAAGAAGAAATTCTGTCACATGTTTTAGGAAGGAAAAGATTGAGAAGTCCTGGTATTAACGAAGACGATTGTTCACCAGACAGATATCAACCATATATTTTCACCACTACTGGTAACAGTGATTGTGTGTTAGACAAATCTTTCTGTAATGAGGAGGGTCAAGTGATTGCAAACAATGGTAACACATTCACAGACAGAGCATGCAGGTGTGATTATACCAAGGGTTATGTCTATGTCACAACACCAAGGGATATATGTTCATGTTTACCATCTGAGGAAGATTGTACCTGTTACATCCAATATTGTTCTGTTGGTAAAAAACTTGCAGAAGGTATAGAATAGCACATGGGCTTATTTAAATTGTACTTGAATAAAAAAATATAAACATTCAAATCAATTAAGCCACACAAAATAAAATTAAAGGTTCTCATGCCAAATGTTTCTAAAATTAATGAGGGAGTGAGGCTTTTTTAAAATCAGTTTACTGGCTAAAATCAGATTAGCTGGACAGTTTTTAGCCGAGTTACAACAAAGTTGAACTCGGCTATTGTTATGATGATGGTGGGCGGGTGGGCCGGTGGGCGTCAACAATTGGTTTCCGGACCATAACTCAGAAAGTTGTGAACTGATTTTAATGAAAATTTAGGATATTGGTACATACCATAAGAGGAGGAACCCCATTGATTTTGGGGGTAAATCCGTTCAAGGTCAAGGTCACAGCTACAGAAAAACGTTAGAAAATTTCTTGAATTAGTGGTTTCCGGACCAGAACTCGAAAAGTTCTCAACCAATTTTATTGAAACTTTGAAATATTGTTACATACCATAAGAGGAGGAACCCTATTGATTTTGGGTAAATCCGTTCAAGGTCAAGGTCACAGTGACAGAAAAACGTTAGAAAATTTCATGAATTAGTTGTTTCCGAACCATAACTCGAAAAGGTCTTAACCAATTTTATTGAAACTTTGAGATATTGTTACATACCATAAGAGGAGGAACCTTATTGATTTTGGGGTAAATCTGTTCAAGGTAAAGGTCACAGCGACGGAAAAACGTTAGAAAATTTCTTGAATTAGTGGTTTCCGGACCATAACTCAAAAAGTTCTCAACAGATTTTATTAAAACTTTGGTATATTGTCAGATACCATAAGAGGAGGAACATTATTGATTTTGGGGTAAATCCGCTCAAGGTCAATGTCACAGTGACAGAAAAATGTTTGAAAATTTCTTGAATTAGTGGTTTCCGTACCATAACTCAAAAAGTTCTCAACCGATTTTAATGAAAGTTTTGGTTAATAAAATACTCGGCTTTTGCACCCCTGTGCATATCGATTTTTATCATTATGACGTGACACTGTCTTACATGCTAGTTTATAAAATAAACACCTACCGTAGGTCTTAAGTTTAGAAAAAGAAACCCTTGACCTAGTCTTCAAAATAAACTCTATCTTAGACCTTGGAGTCTAGAAAATGATCCCACACCTTAAACCTTAGAGCAGACAATAAACACCACCTTGACTTTAGAGTCTGGAAAATATTGTTTTTTTTAGGGTGTTAAACACCACTTCAAGCAATTTTTCAGCTACATAATGGTGTCCAGTTTTTATTGGGAAAGGAAGCTTGAGTACCCTTCGATAGGAAAACTGGCAATCTTTGTCAATTAAGATTGGAGTTGAGTACACCCTGCACACAGCAAGACTCGAACCTGTTTACTGCACATTATCAATAGTAGACCTTGACAGTGACCATTTGGCCATCTATGACCCTGTCTGGAAAATGAACACCAATTAAGAGTTTGATTCTGGTTATTGGAAATTGCATGTGATTCTTCAATTTTTCATCACAAAAAAATTTCATTTCATAAAATTTACCAGAGGGAATATCATTTTTGTTTCTCCAGCGAGTCACTGGAGGTGAGACACATGTATGCATGGAATCGGGTGGCGGCAGCGGCGTAAACATTGGACATCTTCCTTCATATCTGTGTAAGCCTAAGCCCTAGGTCCAATAAATTTGGTCGAGTGGTAGCGATGATGAGTACTTGCCAGTCAATCACCAGTCACCTGACCTTGACATAAATTTCCCGCTCGAGCAACTACCACGCATGGTATTGTGACAATATTTGGTATTAGTTTGCTGATGAATAGTACATGACTGTATGGAAGGTATCACCTGACCTTGACCTCAATTTCACAGTCCAGCGACTGCTGTACTTTAAAGTTTTTGGGTTAAGACAGTTCCTCTAACCTTGACTTCAATTTCATGGTCTTTACATTAAAGTTTTTGTATTAGGGCAGTTCCTCTGTAACTTTGCATGGTAGGGTGACATGAGTGTCTCGTAGGTTTCAACTGACCATTACCTCAATTTCACAGTCAAGTGACTAAGTTTTTGGATTAGGTCTGTTTCTCTGTAACCATGCATTGTATATTTTAAAGTATAACAATGTAATGTGATTTATGTAATGCTTATATAATGATAATTTTTTTGTTGCTGGTGTGGAATGCAGGCGAGATATTTTTCTGTGTCCACACTTGTTTTCTATTTCCCATTAATGAAAAGCCAGGGAATTTCATTTGATTGTTGAAACTGAAGATGTTGTGCCATACAAATGGACCTTGAAAAGGATTATAACAACCTTGGAAAGTAATTGAAATTTTGATAAAATCGTTGTGGGAACACTGGTACAAGGATTAAAATGGAAACACAATTTTAGAAAGGTTTTTGAAAACAAATTTGTTATTGGTGTTAGTAATAATTAAATTTTAAGTCAACATTTTAACATGCAGATACAAAAGGTTCTTTCAAATGAATGCAAAAAGCAAACATTTAAAATTAATCTTAAACTGTTTGGTTGCTTAAACAAAAACACTATAGAGCAGACAAACAGTTTAATGGACATGTATTAAAAAATTACTCCCACTTTAGACCCCATATCCTACTATATAAATCTCTTTAATAGACCGAGGAGTCTCAAAATAAACCATTACCTAAGGCTTTAGAGAGTGTTAAAAATAAATGTGCACTTAAGACTCTACTCTAGAGTATACAAAATAAAACCCACCTTTGTATCTAGAATCTATAAAATAAACACTACCTTCAACCCTACTATAAACAATAAATGCTCACCTAACAACTGAAGTCTGGAATAGAAACCCAATTTAGACTCAAGTCTGAATATTACCCCCTTCTCCTCCATCTCCAGAGACCCTAACGTCTACAAAACAAACCCCACTTCAGACCTGTTTTTTTGGGAACACACTTGTGCTTGCAAGTTGTCAGAAAAATTCAGATAGTTTGTAACAATAACCTATGTAATTTAGATAACTGACAGAGATTAAAGTTCAAAGGAACATCTCGGATACTTGTTAATAAAGTTTAAGTGATAGTTTTCAGAAAAAAGGTAACATTTATACATGTATTTCATTTCGGTTGACATCTAATGTCAGACCATTCATGTGTTGTAGATTATAGATGTATAAATACATACCAGTCTGCAGCACAGACATGTACAGAGATCAGGTATGACATAGTTAGACTTTCTATGTTTGTCTTGTATTATTCAGTCACTTGCTGTGTTTCAATACTTCTGTAATGTTTCTTTGTCATAATGATCAAGTTTTCAACATTGTAGATTACCATTCATGTAGAATGAATTGAATTATACAAGCCTTTATTTAAAGAGGCTTACACAGTTAGTGTTATAACTAATCTTCCATGTGGCCCTCTTGCATAAAGCAAATACAAAGCAATCTTATAAAAGTTTACAATTAAAAATGAAAAAGTGTATGTATACAGTACAATTGAAATCATACAAATCACGCATCACTACAATTTCCAATTTGAGTCGGATATTTTTTGACACAGCACTTAAACCGTTGTGTATTTAAAGTGCTTTTTAAATCATGCAGCAATTCATTCCATAATGTTGGTCTTGAAAACACAAATTACTGTTTGTAAAATTCAGCTTTAGTCTTTGGAATAAAAAGATTACCAGCTAAAATGCCTCTCAATGCATATGGGTTATTTTTAGAGAGGTAGCTGAATTTTTGTGTTAAGTATTCTGAAGGGTCCCCTTTTAAAACCTTATGAAGGAGTAAATATTTGTGATACCTTATTCTTAAATGGACTGGCATTAAACCCAGCTGTTTAAAAAGAGGAGTGAGTAGATGGGGACAGTGAGTCAGAATGAAATGTGTTTTGAAAAGAAAATTTAAGGTTTGAATTCACACAGCAAATCTGATAATGGGGATAAAGGGATGGAACATAATGTATTATATACATTTGACAAAACAAAATTCCATTGATACTGGATTATAATGGAAGCTGAAAA
Organism: Limnoperna fortunei; assembly: GCA_944474755.1. Lineage (NCBI taxonomy): Eukaryota > Metazoa > Mollusca > Bivalvia > Mytilida > Modiolidae > Limnoperna > Limnoperna fortunei. The sequence goes on from OX104113.1 coordinate 6,494,945, forward strand.
ACTGCTTTAATATAAACTTAAATACAGTTTATTCCTTCTAGTAAACCATGATGCCATAATATAGCTAAAAAATTGTTGAAAATGGCATTAAACACCATTCAAACATACACACACAAAACTAATATCCAATGTAATATTTTGTGATATTTTCTTGAAGTATTTGTCTTGTAGCTCACAGACACATTTATTTTAATATCATGTGTGCATTTAACCTTAATGTCTGAACTGATTCTTATTCATTTTTTATTGATGTGCAAAATGCAGACACAATTGTTATTTTTTTTACAATTAAATCAATCGCTAAAAGACCAAATAACAATTAAAAAAGGTTGATAAAATCTGAAATATGCTATTGCAATCAATTTTAATAATAGATTGTTTGTTCTTTTAAAAGTACGTTATTGTCCTGCCTGCGAAGATAGTCGCTATCGTCGCTGGAGGCGAGACATATGTATGGAAATCTGGCGAAGGCATAAACACTTAAACATCTTGCTTCTTATCTGTGTAAGCCCAAGCCCTAGGTCCATCAAATTTTGTCCAATGGTAGCTTATGATGAGTACTTGTAGTCAGTCACCTGCCCTTGACCTCAATTTCACAGTCCATCGACTATGTTAAAGTTTTTGGGTTAAGGCAGTTCCTCTGTAACCAGGCATGGTAGGATGAAAATATTTGGTATATATATATATATATATATATATATATATACGTCTACAAATTAAGCCCAACATATATAAATATTTGATATTAACCCTGTATTTCTGATGTTTCAGAAATCCGCTGGATAGATATATTATATGGTTGTCTATTTAGATATTATATTATACGTCTAAGTATTGTGACAACCATATATTATATATTATATTATACGTCTAAGTATTGTGACAACCATATAATATATCTATCCAGCGGATTTCTGAAACATCAGAAATACAGGGTTAATATCAATTTGTTATATATACTTTTACAAATTAAGCCCAACACTGTTTGAATTAAATTTTTAACACTGTCAAATTTTTGTTTACCCTCAGCGGGATTCGAACTCACACCGTTGTGACACTGTGGCACCAAATTGCCTGCACTATGTCCAGCGGTCTAGACCCCTCGGCCAAATCCGCTATATAAAAATATAGCTTCATTTACCGGGGTGAATCGTAGACATAGACATAGTACATGTGTACTAGCGTGTGGCGATGGAATTTTCGTAACCAATACATATTAATTTGACAGTAATCTAATTCAGCATTTTGGTATATATTATATAGGATGACAAAGTTACTTGTCATTCAGTCACAGTAAGTAAATTATATACAAACGTCTAAGTATTGTGACAACCATATAATATATCTATCCAGCGGATTTCTGATGTTTCAGAAATCCAGGGTTAATATCAATTTTTTATATATACTTCTACAAATTTAGCCCAACACTCTTTGAATTAAATTTTTAACACTGTCAAATTTTTGTTTACCCTCAGCGGGATTCGAACTCACCGTTGTGACACTGTGGCACCAAATCGCCTGCACTATGTCCAGCGGTCTAGACCCCTCGGCCAAATCCGCTATATAAAAATATAGCTTCATTTACCGGGGTGAATCGTAGACATAGACATAGTACATGTGTACTAGCGTGTGACGATGGAATTTTCGTAACCAATACATATTAATTTGACAGTAATCTAATTCAGCATTTTGGTATATATTATATAGGATGACAAAGTTACTTGTCATTCAGTCACAGTAAGTAAATTATATACAAACGTCTAAGTACTGTGACAACCATATAATATATCTATCCAGCGGATTTCTGAAACATCAGAAATACAGGGTTAATATCAATTTTTTATATATACTTCTACAAATTAAGCCCAACACTGTTTGAATTAAATTTTTAACACTGTCAAATTTTTGTTTACCCTCAGCGGGATTCGAACTCACCGTTGTGACACTGTGGCACCAAATCGCCTGCACTATGTCCAGCGGTCTAGACCCCTCGGCCAAATCCGCTATATAAAAATATAGCTTCATTTACCGGGGTGAATCGTAGACATAGACATAGTACATGTGTACTAGCGTGTGACGATGGAATTTTCGTAACCAATACATATTAATTTGACAGTAATCTAATTCAGCATTTTGGTATATATTATATAGGATGACAAAGTTACTTGTCATTCAGTCACATTAAGTAAATTATATACAAACGTCTAAGTACTGTGACAACCATATAATATATCTATCCAGCGGATTTCTGAAACATCAGAAATACAGGGTTAATATCAATTTTTTATATATACTTCTACAAATTAAGCCCAACACTGTTTGAATTAAATTTTTAACACTATCAAATTTTTGTTTACCCTCAGCGGGATTCGAACTCACCGTTGTGACACTGTGGCACCAAATCGCCTGCACTATGTCCAGCGGTCTAGACCCCTCGGCCAAATCCGCTATATAAAAATATAGCTTCATTAATGAATCATAGACATAGACATAGTGTACTAGCGTGTGACGATGGAATTTTCGTAACCAATACATATTAATTTATACATATATAGGCTGCTGACCAATATTACATGAATGACTGGTAGGTGTCACCTGACCTTGACCTCAATTTCACAGTCCAGCCACTATGCTAAAGTTTTGGGATTAGGGCACATCCACTGAAACTATGCATGGTAGGATGACAGTATTTGGAATATAGATTGTTAATGATTAGTACATGAATGTCTCTTAGGTTTCAACTGACCATGACCTCAATTTTACGGTTCATTGACTAAGTTAAAATTTTTGGATTAGGTTAGTTTTTCTGTAAACATGCATGTATATTTTAAATGATAACAATTTAATGCTATTTAGGTAATGCTTATGACATAATTTTGTTTCGTTACTGATGCGGAATGCAGGCGAGACATTTTTCTGTGTGCACACTTGTTTTATAAGATTTCATTTCTTATTTTCCAAGTTCCTCTAATCAAATGTTGCAAAAGTTAGCATCATGATAACTGTTTTCTCAAAACATGGTCTATAAAGAGCATAAAATAAATAAAAATAACAATAATTAAATCACAAAAAATTGTTCAACAACAGTAGTAGAAATGACAAATGTGACAGCATTAATTAATGGCTTTTAACTGTCACATACAGTTCCTGGAAGTAAACGATTTATCATTCATACATATCGCATTTAATCATACAAGGGTCTGTTCATTGTTTGTGCATCGTGTGGATATTGTTCATTTATGGTATGTATAACAATATCCAGCATCGTTTTTTCCTGCTTGAATCGTATAGCTTATCCTGCATCGTAATTACTGTTTATTTGATAGTTCATCATATGGTTTTCTGTTTATGTTAACATAATAATCCTCTTAAAATTGTGTAATAGGAGTGACAGTAGCATATCCTTACTTGTCCTAAAAGCTTAAAAATGTATATCCTAGCCAAAAAGGCTTATGAAGCTCTAAAATTGTTTGTTTGTTTCAGACCAGAAAGCTGTCACCAGTTGACAGTGCTCTTGCTTACTGTCAAGTTTTGTCATCATCTGACAATACATTTTTATTTTAATTTCATTTGGTGCTGAAATAATATTTTTTAAAAATACTACCGAATTAATGCTACACAGAGATATCTTCCCTCCAATCAAACAGTTGTTGTCCAATCTTCATTAAACTTTCAGAACATGTTTATGGACATAATATCTTGGACAAGTTTTGATAGCCAGCCAAATAGCCAGCCAGCCACTTAAAAGTTATGGCTCTTTATTTATAAAAAAAGTGGCAAATTCACCTTGTCCGCTCTCTTAACACCAACAGTTGAAGTTCATTCTTCATGAAACTTAGGAAAATGTTGATGGGCATAATATCTTGAAAAAGATTGATCACCAACCAAATTGCTTCAGCCACTGCAGAGTTGTGACCCTTTATTTATAGTTAAAAAATGACAAGTTTGCCTTGTCCGCTCTTGAACTCAAAATAGATGTAGTTGGATCTTCATGAAACTTGGGGAAAATGTTTATGAGCGCAATATCTCTGCCAAGTTCAATAACCAGCCAAATCATTTTACCCATGCACTTCAGAGTTATGGCCTTTTATTTAAAAACAAATGGCAAATTTGCCCTTTCAACTCTCTAACTCCAAACAGTTGTTGTCCAAACTTCATGAAACTTGGTGCAAATGTTTATGGGAATAACTAAGATAATCTCCTCTAAGATTGATAACCAGCCAGATTGCTTCAGCCACTTCATAGTTATTGTCCTTTATTTATACAAAAATGACATTTTTTCCATTAGCATATTTTGTAGCACTCTAGCACTTGTTTAATTCATACAAGTTTTGTAAAACAAGCAAAGAAACTACAGTGCCAAACAGCAAATGCTATTTCATAAACAAAACTCGTTAGGTGATGTCCTATGATTTACCGAAAAGAACTACTAGAAACCAAACATATCAGGAAAGGACCAAAAACAATAGAAAAAGTGGGGCATAGCGAGTATACAAAAACCTTTTTTTTAACCTCAACTGACAAGGTAGAAAAATCCACACTGGCAAAATTATATTTATATTTTATCCATTAAATATTAAATATTTTCTATTAATAGCTGAACATTTAATGGTGTAGACCAAAATTAATTGTAGTCTTTTAAGCATTAGGAATTTATGGTTTAAGTATGTTATTCCTTTAAATTTAAATGATTTCTATTAGACATTAAAAAAACATGTCCCAGTTTCATTTTAATTTTTGTGACTTGTTTGTTTTTACACAACCAGTATTTCAATTTAAACCATTTTAACCATTTATACCAAGATTAAGAATCTTCTATTTTTTGTATGCAAGATGGAGTTTATAAGTATTAAGAAACATATATGAAGGCAGTAGCAGGATAAAAACAAATAAGATCAATACTGAGTACCATTATCTTTGTAAAGCCCAATTTGTCATGAATTAAATTATAAAAGAGTTATAAAGGCCACCAAGTACTGAATCAAAGTACTGGAATATGAAACATTTATTTATTTCACCTGTGATTGAAGGTAAAACTGACACTTCTAAAGTACATATTTTCATATATTTGTTAACTTAACTTTAGATGTAATAACTAACTTAGTTAGTTTGTCATTCAGTATTCCGCAGCATTCAGTTTTTTTAACAATAATTTTGCTACAGACTTGTATAACCTTTTGTAAATTGTTAAGCAAGTTTTCAACATTGCACAACCAGATGATACATCTTTTGGTGCTTTTCAGAGAATTGACAGATAATGTTACAGAGAAATCAAGACCTTTAAATGACGTTACTGATAAAAGTAAGAATTTATTTTTCTTGATACACAACATGTTTTCTTTGCGTAGGTAATGCTGTTGTGCTGAATAAAGGTAAGAAAGTGAGTCCATATTAATTACAAGGAGTAAATCTTGTTAGGATAATTATACCCACCACTTTAAGAGGGGAGGGTATATAGTGTTTGCTGTGTCCATTCATCTGTACTTCTGTCTGTCTGTTACACTTAGTGTACCCATCTACAGCTCCACCTACTCCACAGCATAGAATTTTTTAATTTGACCTTCGTAGAATTTCTGTCACATAGTGATATTTTCAATTTGACCAGAATGATACTTGGATTTTCCCCTATTAAAACATGGACGTCCTTTGACATAAAGGAGCAATTCATGAGCATTGTTAATAGTGTTGCTAACATTTTACATGTAGTGCTCCAAAGTTAAAAAAATTCTCTACTTTACGTTTTAAGAAAGCCACTCTTGTTTGAACTGATCTTGGAACAATCGTTCAACACAACACAATATCCATTACCAATTAAACAGATTGGGATTAATCCATACATCTGACAAATAACAGTTATCTAAAATATGTTGAAATAAAATGTAGGAAATTTTTTTTAATCTACAATTTTAAAAATGATTATTAGTATACAGATCATTAGTATGCAATTTAGTTTTTTTTGTGTTCAATAAGTGACACCAATATTAAATAGGACACAAGTCTAAAACCTACTTTCGTGTTCTGTTAAATAACAACTACTAAAATTACATCAAAATATGGTTATTTTTTACCTCAATATTATTCTGTTTTCTAATCTCATTCATAGTCTGATATATGTTTGCATTCCTAACACAAAAATCTGGTAAGCAACAATGCAGGCATAGGCTGCTAATAATTCTAATATAAACGACAATGATTTGTTGGTTTTGTTCATGTAATAAAACAGTTACTGGCTATATATTCACCTTCTCTTGCAGCTTGTTGAACTATATCAAAGTCAGTAATTGTAATATCAAATATGCTAAATGTGTTGCTGTTCATGGTCACGAACAGCTTTACTCACCAAGTCAAGTTTTTTGGTCGCTCCCTGTACCAATATGCTGGGTGCTATGATATAGCTGAAATGTTAATGAAAGTAGTACAAAAACCTTCAAACAAAAAGCCAAGTTTTTTAAGCTCCAGACTCAGCAACAGTCAAGTGAGGAATTCCCTTTTGCTTCCTGGCTAGTGTCATCATGATCATCATTGTATGTACACTTTTACATTTTAATCAATACATTGCTTCTCTAACACAGAACATAACAGAATTGCCAATAATTTCTAATAGTTTAATTTGCTTTGTAAGCTGAAATCTGATTGGTTAATTCAAATCGAGCAACCCATATTATAAGATACAACTTGCGTGACTTTCGACCTTTTCTTACGCTGTTAAAGTTCAAATCAATGACGTCATCGATGTTTTTACTATAAAAATTGTTAAGATTTATAGTTGAAATTAAATTATAAGAAATATTTCATATTTCTGACAGGTTATACGATACAATATGGTTTGGGTCTGTTTACACCATTCAAAAAAGGTTTATTAGGTGTAAACAGACCTAAACCATATTACATCGTATACCTTGTCAGAAATTTGAAATATTTCTTATAAATGTAATAGATCACGAAGGACACAAACAGAAATTGTTAAACAATTTTGTAATGCCTGCCTGTTAATGAGATTATTTGTTATTTCTTATTAAAGTTGTATCCTTTTATCATTAAAAGGTATAATGTCATGAATATATGTGAAATATTTGCTCGCTGGACTTGAAACAACTCATTATAACAATCAGTCAATTGCAAAACCTTGCCTTATTCTTATTAATTTACTGAATTTTACATAGGACTCATATGTGAAAGTGGAAAGCTGGTTAGAGCCATATATGCGTATTACATGGTCTGCAAAGTTTATTGAGGACATATCTGAAATTCAAGATGGTTTCCACTGCTGGGCTAATTTTAGCATGTAAAACCATGGAAAAATGTTGCAACTAGTTTCTTTTCTGAAACCATGGTTAAAAAAATATATATTAAAGTTATCCATTTAAATATAAAAATGATAATTTAACTAATTTTGTTTTGTTTGTTTTCATACATAAGATATAAGAACTGGGCCCAGCACCATAAAAATTTTCTTTGCTGAGAATGTTTTTATTCTCAATTTCATCCAATCAAATCTTTCCTTTTCCCTTGTTGTCATGGTAATTGAGTAAATTATTTTTACTCGGAAAGGTTGTATGGTGCCCAGGCCAGGTCTTACAGTGCTGCATATGAACCATAGGATTTATGCTTTCTTCTTAAAGGGCAGATGGTTAAAGGGAAACTTTGCCCAAAAAAAATGAAAATTTATTGTATGTTATTCTTCAAATAAAAAGAAACATATTTGCCTTTAGTTTTGATGTTTTATTATATTCTCACCCGCTATGCTTCTATAGTGGATTAAAGGTGGTAAATTTGTGTATATGGGCGTCGCCATATTGACAGTATTTACCAAGAGATTGCAGGTTGTGACGTAACAACCTGCTTTGTTCTGTAAATATGATAAATAATCCATTGTAAAAATATGTTGTTCTGCCTTTGCTCTTTGATGAATATTAAATAACTGGGGTGAAGATTTATGACCAGCTGACAACATAAGATTTCTTTATACGTCTTAATGTTGTAATAATCTTTGTATAAATAAAAGTACTTTTAGAAACAACTTAAACCTGTCTTTATTTATTAATTTATAGCAAATAGAATTTACTTAAAAAACATAATTGTAAATAAAAGATATATTTATATAATTATTTTCAAAACCTAAATTAAAATACCATAGATAATTTTGCACGTCTTGAAAACATTATTTTTACCTGGTCAGTAAAGTTTTACATGTTAATCATTTCTTGTTTAGAAACTGTAATTCACTGGTTTAGCAAATAAACTAACTAGATGTTTATTGCAATTACAAGATCATTTGACGCAGACTTTGAAGAATGAATATTCTGACATTTTAAACAGCTAACTAGATTAAAGGTTAATCAAAGTAAGAATGGCACGATTCTTGCCAAGGACAAGTATGATTTGAATACACTGAAATGTTGGAGCTCAGGATGTATATAAGATTTTGAATACCTTTAAATGTTAGGTCACAGGAAACGTAAAACTGACATGGTGAAACAAATATACTAGTACACACATACAATTTTTGAAACTGTTACACACAATAAATGTTACCAGTAAGAAATGATAATAAATATACTAAACATGAAGTGAAATTTTGATCAGCAAAAACAGAGTGTTTAAAAATAATGCATTTAATTAAAGTTTTTTCTTAAATAGTCAACTTTGCAAATATTTTGTAGACAAAAGTTTCGTTCAATAACTGATTACACGATACAATTTGAAAATAATAATATGAATAACTTTCAATTTAATTTGTATTTATGGACAAACTTCAAAGTATTATTGGAGGAAAAATAAAAAATTAGGTCACCTTACCAATTAAACTATCCTCCAAGCAACATTCTGCAAAATGATATTCGCATACAAAGTTGTTGCAGTTATGGGCATGGTCTTAAGTAAAAGTCTTTAAATTGGTGAACTACTTGTTACACAAGTCAGGTTTTTTTGCTTAGATAGGGAATACGAAACCTCATCTTATAACATTCTGTTATTGACAGTTTCACGTTGTTATCATACGGCAACTTTAAGGTGCTTGAGAGACTTTGGTTTTTATGTATCAGTTCCAATTACAGTTGAATGTTTTATGCAGAAATTTAGACTGAATTTTATTTCCGTAATAATTAAATTTTATATTTGTGATTTGTTAGATTTATGGCAGAATTTAGTCCCGTTACTCATAATATAGAAAGAAAAAAGGATAAAAATACATCTGTCTACTTATCAAAAATTCAAGCATGAATTCGAAGAACATGTCTTTTTCATTATTTAAGCATGATGCACTGCCAAATAGCTTAAAACTATCTGTATTAAAAAAATTTCATTTACATTTTTAATATCATCAGTTGTTGCCATGGCATTTTACCATGTCTGGATAGTTGTGGGCATACTATTTCCAAACCTGTCGGAAGCCTGCAAGGACATCTATTGTCCAAAATCCCAGCTGCTACGTATCTGTTTAATATTTGTTCATACATCAGGTTCACAATTTCTATCCAGAACATTGTTTTATCATTCTTTCCTGTGTAAAGTTCAAATGAATCCTGTACGATAAGGAAGGGTTTACTAATTTGCATACTAGGATTTCATTGTAAGAATGTAAGAATTCCATATATGGAATTCAACTTTCATACTACACACCTTCCCAAGATGCAGCACATCATTCGGAGCTCTCAATGTTTTTCGTGTAGTTAACTAAACACAGACACAAATGTCAATTATGACATAAAGCACAGCAGGTAATTAAAAACAGCAATAAATATCTTTTTTAAAAAATGTGCCATCGTATACACGAAACCGAAAAAAAAGGGAGACACTTTGGAATGATCACAAGGTTGTTCATGGCTTATTAAATATATGAGTGTTTCACTCCCACTCTGCTACATTACAAGTTCAGAGTAATGTAACTAAATTTGAAATAAAAATTAGCGAGGGTAAAGGCAGATTTGATCATGTGATACAGAACTGTAGAACTTGCCTCTTTTTTGAGAAGCTTTGCTGCCAGCTGCGAGCTGTGCTGGCAGTAAGATGTAAACCATTTGCAGTGTCATCAAATACATTATTTTTTACAACACTACCCTTACAAAGAATCAACATGAAACCTTAAACATGAAAGTCTGTAAATTATATGGTTTTCTTGTAAATTGATAACAATGATATCTTTTTTTAAACATTCTTGTCTTTATTTTATATCAGGTACATATGTCAGAGAGGCTGCTGTTGTTGTCAGTGTTCTAATTGTTATTAATATAGGTAAGTAAATAAGGAAACCAAACTTATTTTGTCTAAAACCTTAAAATGAGTTTTCAAAGGATTTTTCTTCTGATTGGCTTAAATCTAAAAATGCTCCTTCAGCCAAACACCTTGAACTGTGATTCGGTACAAACATACATGGAATAACCTCTACTGATTTTGAGTCTGGTGCTAATTCTAAATTGAAATGGCTACCACATGGTAACATATCCTTATAGGTCCCCATAGGAAATATATCTAACAAAACTCCCACATAAATCAAATAATGCATTAAAGATGCCACTTTTTAGCACTTAATGGAACAAAGGTTTAAACAGTGCTTTTTGATAATGCTAATGCATTTAAAAGGAAAATATGCTAAAAAATTTCAAGTCTCCAAAAAGTTTATATTTTGAATTGTCCCTGGTGTTAAATAGGTTTTTGAGAGTCTGTACATGTCTTAAAATTTGACTGATTATTTATTATATTTATTCCCCACTCGGCAAAGTTGGGGGGGGGTATAATTTTAGATAGCGCTCTCATTTCTTAATTGATTTTAACAAAACTTTAAGAAATTGTTGCTTATGGTAGGTGCTTATATGGGATTGATTTCCCTGGGAATTGTTACCTATTGAAGGTGCTTGGATGGGATTGATTTTCAAGGAAATTTGTCAAGTGGACCATATTTTTGGGTGAGGTACTTGGTCAACTCTCATGTACATGTTTATTCAATGTTGTTCACTGGATTAGGACTTTCATTTCTTCATGGATTTTAATGAAACTTTAGGAAATTGTTATTTAAAGTAGGTGGATGGGATTAATTTTCAGGGAATTTTGTCAAAGGGGACCATTTTTTAGTAGAGGGATTAGTCAACTTTCATGTACATGTATATTCAGTGTCAACTGGATGCCGCTTTTATTCCTTCATGGATTTTCATGACACTTCAATATACCAATTTAAATACCAAATACCACCTTGATGTTTTTGGAACGCTTGGGGTACTGTGAGCTTGCTCACTAAGGTTCTTTAATTTTTAATGCTAAAAGTACTTAGTATATTTATTAGTCCGTTTGACATATTTCGACTTCTATCAAACTGAATCTTTCTCAACTAGAAGAGATGTAAGAGGAACATTGGAGCCTTTCATTTACTTTCAGGTAGATAAATGTTAATCTTTTTGACATTAGATTGTCTCTATTTGTTATCTTATTTTTCAGTGCTTCTTGGGACATTATTTACCAAAGGTGAGTAATATTTTGAACTTTTGAATTAGATCAGCATACATTTAATCCTTTAACACTTATTTGTGGTCAGGTTGTACAGATTGCCAACATGTTACTGGCAAAGCAGCATTTGAATGGTCAAAAGTATGCACTAAGGTATCTATTTTTGTATAATCAACTCCTTCTGAAGTTTTTGTCTCACATCCAGGGAACATCACAGTCAGATATTACACTTATACTGAAGTGACCAGCTATTATGGACATTTTTAAGAAATGTTTTAACCATATATCTGGGAACTTAATAATTTTTTGGCAAATTGTACAGAAGTTGGTATCCATTTTTGTAATCAACTGATCCTACAGTTCTCAATGTAGATCCTATCTTGCTATTTCGTAAATTGAAATTTATTCAAATATCGGAACATTTTCTTTAAAACTTTTCACATTCAACAGGTTTTGTCTCACCTGCGACAATATTCCCTAGAGGCGAGACATATACATATATGTATATGGGAATCGGGTGTCAGTGGTGTAAACAATTTCGCAATCCAGCAACTACTTTAAGTTTTGAATTTACACAGTTCCTCTGTAACCATGCATGTTAGGATGACAATATTTGGTATATTGGTTGCTGATGAATATAACAGGATTGTGTGGTTCATGTCACCTGACCTTGACCTCAATTTTACTGCAGAGCAACAATGTTTAAGTTTTTGGATAAAGGCAGTTGCTATATGTATCCTTGCATAATCCTCTAGACTTATATTATTTCTTTTTGTTTATGCTGTATCATTATGTTGGTGATCCGATACTTTGTAAGTTTGATGGTTACTAGCTTCCTTTAGACTCTTTATATATAGATTTTCTTCCAGTTATCAAAAACAGGGCTACATGTAAAAGAGCCTGCAATTATGTTGTATATATGACACGGATAAATTTAAATAATAAAGTTGAAATGTTTCATAATTTTCCATCTAAGTTAATATACAAGGCTTATATTCTTCTTATTCAGTGTTCCAGCTAGGGGAAAATAGAGGTGTGGCTAGCCCCGCCCTAAAATTACTGTTACCCTGTGCCCCCTCGAGTGCCCCTGTGTCCCGTTTGGCGCCCTTGTCACTCTAAAGTGCCTAAATTCATTTTGTTTTCTAAAATTAACAGCAAAAAAGTGTTTTTATAACTAAATAATTCATTAGACTATTGTCATTTCCTGATGACTTTGATTATATAGTTATTAATTAGAGGTAGAGTACAGTCTGGACTCGTACACAGGTAACATGGTTAGGCTACTTTCAATTATCGAATATTAATCAATTTTGATCCTTTTATAGTATACTTCCCTATACTGCCCTATCAAAAGAACAAGTCGATATATCTGAACAGGATTACATAAATGGCTACTGGAGGTAAGGGCGTGAAATAATCGGACATTAGGACACATTTTGCGTGTACAGTACATGTTAAAATGTTAAAAAATTAGTGTGTTAATTATGTTTGGTCATGTGGCTTGATTATCATCTAGATCGTAAATACATGTTAAAATGTTAAAAAATTAGTGTGTTAATTATGTTTGGTCATTTGGCTTGATTATCATCTAGATCGGGAATAGCTAAAACATTTTTTTATTGCCCTTTGCCAAAGATATCTTCAAATATTTGTCACAGCGCTATGTTCATCATAGTACACGCCATTTTCAACAAAACATGCAGTGAAATTTGGTACCCGACTGCCTTAGCATAGAGTGAAAATACTTGCTTTTGATATTTAGAATGTGGGTAGATAATATCAAGGCGATGTGTCACATACCATGGTTGATCACCTTTAACCTTAAGGTCACATTGCTTTCTGCATGACAAATTCATGTCCGTGCTGTAACTTTTATCTTTCGAGGTAGGCTTTTGATATTTGGAATATGGGTAGATAATATCAAGGCGATGTGTTGCATACCATGGTCGCTGACCTTTGACCCTGAACTTTGACCTTAGGTAATATTGCTTTCTGATGACAAATTCTTGTCCAGGCTGTAACTTTTATATCTTTTGAGGTAGACTTTTGATATTTAGAATGTGGGTAGGTAATATCAATGCGATGTGTCGCAAACCATGGTTGTTGACCTTTGAACTTGACCTTAAGGTCCTCTTGGCCCACAAAGATGGGTAACATCTCACTGATATCTAGTTTGGAGGGTTAGGGTAGTTGTTTGTGCTGATCTGCAGTTGAGCATGGGTACTGTTTTTCTGTCACGCCTGCGACTATAGTTGCTGGAGGCGAGACAAATATATGAGATTCCAGCGGAGGTGTCAACATTGAAACATTTTGCTGTATACATTCGTAAGCTTAAGCCACAAGTCCATCAAGTTTAGTCCAGTGGTAGTTTATGATGAGAACTTGCCAGTCAGTCACATTACCTTGACCTCAATTTCACGGTTCTGCGACAATGTCAAAGTTTTTGGATTAGGGCAGTTCCTCTGTTAAAATGTTGCAGATGAGTAGTACATGACTATCTAGTACATGTCACCTGACCTTGACCTCAATTTCCTGGACCAGCGACTACGTTAAAGTTTTTGTATTAAGGCAGTTCTGCTGTCACCATGCATGATAGTATGACATTATTTGATATATAGGTTGTTAAAGTTTTTGGATTAGGGCAGTTTCTCTGAAACCATGCATGGTTGCATGGTATGATGATTATATTTGGCATATAAGTTGCTCATGATCAGTACATGAGTGTCTGGTAGATATGGCCTCAATTTCATGGTCCAGTAACTATGCTTAAGTTTTTGGATTTGGTCTGTTTCTCTGTAACCATGCATTGTATATTTTGAATTATAACAATTTAATGTTAATTACGCAATGCTTATGATGTAATTTCTTTCGTTACTGATGCAGAATGCAGGCGAGACCTTTTTCTGTGTCAACACTTGTTATATAATTTGGTTAAAATGTCAAGTCCTCATCTTAAAAAATTTTTAACTTTTAATGGAGTGGACATGCAATCTCCTTATTCAAGCATCTGAACTGTGTTGACCGTTTATTTGTTTGTGATTAACAGTCATGACCATTAATAAAAAAATCTGATGTCACAAGTGTTTTGTTGTCACTTAATTTAATTTAGGTCAGAAGACAATACAAATGGGCACCATTACCATTTTAGACTAAGTAGTAACAGAGGAATCCATTTTCTTAAACTGCAAAGCTTATTTAAGTCAAATTGTATTTGAATGTTTATCGGATGGTTCTCTTAAAAGTTTATGTTGGCTTATTTCATCAAAAATCCACGATGGCTGCAATTGTAGGAATCAATTTACCATATAAACCTATAGGATAATGTTTAAATAGCTTCCTATCTGAAACTATTAAAACAGTGGAACTCAAACTTCAAGATTAATTGGTTGGTCTCAACAAAGATAATGCTATTTATGCCAGTTGAAAATAAAAAATTACAGGACTGAGTTTAGCATCAGGAAAATGCCATCTTTATTGTCTATAAACTTATTAGCCTTTGATTGCATATATATTTAAGTCTTAATTTCTTCATTAAGTTTTTATCTTATTTCTCAGCATCTTATGCAAAATTGAATGTATAAGCATAAGGTCTTTGTGAATGCCATTATTGCTGCTGTCTACCTGTTGACATATTAGCAAACACGCAGCGGCTACCTGACTTGTGTAACAGTTGCTACCCCTTCACACCATTATGTTTTTTAACTGACTCTTGTTATTTACTTACTTACTGTTCTCCTTTGATTGCCAACCTGTTTGTGTACTCTTATGAGGCTGAGTTCCTTGGTACAGTTTTTGTGTACCAGTGATTTAAAGTGGTACAGTCGGAACAGTACTGGCCTTACCGCTTGCTACTACTATGAAAATACAGAGTTGTAGTTATATCTTTTTATCTTTGTATTTTTCAGTTAGACCCTATGTTATGAGACCTGCTGTAAATTACAGGGAAAATTTGATTGCTGAAAGGTGTGATGAACCATTTATCTATACAGTGATGCCTGGAGATGATCTAACGATAGAATGGGAGATAAAGTCACGGCTTCCTGTCAAATCAATCATCATTAAAAAGAACGGAGAGGCTGTTAAAGCAATTAATCACAGAAAAGACAATAAGTTAGATGATCAAAAATATGCCGTGAAATGTTCAGATGAATTTACAACCGTGTCACTCACAATAAATAAATTTGAATCTGAGGATGCTGGGACATACACCTG
This sequence comes from Limnoperna fortunei, assembly GCA_944474755.1. NCBI lineage: Eukaryota > Metazoa > Mollusca > Bivalvia > Mytilida > Modiolidae > Limnoperna > Limnoperna fortunei. The sequence goes on from OX104113.1 coordinate 6,510,596, forward strand.
TAAAGTAACTAATGTTGCACACCTAACCAACACCTGTGCTCTTAGTTGTCTTAATTCCCTGCCATGTAAACAAAGTACCCTGGGAATCAGGAAAAGCATGCAGTATTTCCCAATATTTGGCTCAGATATTATGAATAGAGTTCAGCTCAACCTTTGTAGTAAGTAATACTTGAAATTTAGATAATCAATCTAATTAAAATTAAATGTTTTACTTGCTTCCCTTTTTGCTATCACTTGACGTCAGTCGTCCATCATAAACTTTTTCAAAAATCTTCTCTGAAACCACTTAGCCAATTTTTTTCAAACTTGGCCACAATCATCCTTAGGGTTCCTAGTTTCAAATTTGTACCCAGGGTGTTGATCAACAGACAAAGATGGCCGCTGTTACTAAAAATAGAACATGGGTGTCAACACATGTTTTTGATCATTATCTCAAAAATTATAATAGCTATTGAGAAAACCGTTACTTTAAATTGAGCAGCACATTAAGGTCTTCAATAGTTGCTATTAGTGTGAAGTTGTGTATTGGGTTCTTATAGGAGTTATTGCCCTTTAATGATGATTTTTCACAAAAATTTTGGTATTTACAATATAACTTGAAAACTATAAGAGGTAGAGTGAAACTGTAAATAGCAAAAATGACCAGCAATAAAAGGCAGATGATTCCTTACAGGAGTTATTGCCCTTAAATGGCAATTTTTATATGAATTTGTCCGTTTTTGTCCTGTAACTTAAAAACTATAACAGCTAGAGTAAAACTGAAAATGGGGAAAAATGATCAGCAATACAAGCTCTACAATTCACTGCATTGGTCTGAAATTGTCAGATGTGGGAGTTATTGCCTTTAAATTGCAATTTTTCATGAAATTTTTCATTTTTGTCCTGTAACTTAAAAACGGTAACAGCTAGAGTGAAAATTTTAATAGCAAAATGATCAGCAATACAAGCCCTACAATTCACCGTATAAGTCTGAAATTGTCAGATGACTCCTTATAGGAGTTATTGCCCTTAAATGGCATTTTTTAATGAAATTTTCTGTTTTTGTCCTGTAACTTAAAAACTATAACAGCTAGAGTTAAACTGTGAATAGCAAAAACGATCAGCAATACAAGCCCTACAATTCACTGCATTCGTCTGAAATTATCAGATGACTCCTTAACGAGTTATTGCCCTTAAATGGCAATTTTTTATGAAATTATCTATTTTTGTCCTGTAACTTGAAAACTATAGCAGCTAGATTGAAACTGTAAAATGCACAAATGATCAGCAATAAAGGCCTACAATTCACTTAATTGGTCTGAAATTGGCAGATGACTCCTTATAGGAGTTATTGCCCTTAAATGACAATTTTTTATGAAATTTTCCATTTTTGTCCTATAACTTGAAAATTATAGCAGCTCGATTGAAAACTGTAAATTACACAAATGATCCGCAAAGCAAGGCCTACAAATGATTGCTTAGTCGAAGAGATGATTCTTTATAAGAGTTACTGCCCTTTAATTATGCATTTGGACAAATGATCAGTTTTTGTATTATAAATTAGTGTTTTAGAATCCATTATAAAAAATTTAGATTTGGAATAACTTATCACTTAAACCATTACTAAAACTCAATAATGTTGCCATTTGTGTTGGTCCTTACAGTTACATGGTCTAATATCAGTCTTTTGGACGGACCTGCGGACATCGCCAATAAAAACCTAAATGGTATAATCATATACATGTTGTGTTTCTAATGTTTCATGAAGACATGGTTTTAATTGGGATTCTCCTTTTTAATTTGCCCGCTTTTAAAATCTTCTTTGAATGTACAAGTCCAGATTGTCCTACCGAAGATTGTGGGTTTTCCCAGGGTTCTCTGGCTTTCCCCCCAATAAAAACTGGATGTCGTGATATAGCTGAAAAATTGTTGAAAATGGTATTAAACATCATTCAAACAAAACAAAACAAGTTCCAAATATTTTCTAACTTGGTACAAAACAGTTATTTGAGATCCTAGATAAAGATTCCTCATTTAGTCTTTATCAATTGAGAAATTTAACAAATACTCCTCATTTTGTGCTGATTACATTTTAATTTTGAGGTAACCATGACAAATCCTTGTTTCTGATTGGCTAAAATTAAAATAATCTGTCTTCTAAAACTACAGGGCATGCTAGATATTTAAGGTATTCAAAGTCCTCTACTTTTCCTTATTTTTTGCAGATCATACTTTTAACATTGCCATTATGAGAAATCCTTGATTTATTTCCTGAATTTTTATACCCAAACCCGGGGTTTTATGTGATACCCTCGTATGGATATGAGTGTCTGTCCGTCCGTTTATCTGTTTGTGCCTTCGTATATCTGTCTGTGCCTAAGTGGTTTCCATGTGATAACTTGAAAATGCGTCAACAGATTTTATTTAAACTTTGCACCATTATTGAATACCTTAAAATGAAGATCAAGTTTAATTTTGAGCACAATCCAATTGGTAGTTTTCGACTTGCGCCAATTCAAGTTTTTTTGGTCAACCAAGTGGTTTCCAGATGATGTTGGATGTACCTAACACCTTTACCAGCACCTATTATCCTTTGAAGATACACATATAAGTCAAATAAAGTGTTAATTTATATTAAATTCATTTTATCAGAGGTCCCTTTAAAACTTATTTCTTTCTGATTTGCTTTGAAGATCAGAAACAATGACAGGCCTATTATGGCCAACTGTTATCAGAGTGATACTTTATTATCTTGAGTTTTAGACATATACACAGAGTTACTGGTTGACAGTTGAATTTAGCACACTAATTAGGTAATACAGAAAGAGAAATTAAACTTTACTTAGTTTTAACATGTTTGTGATTAAATTTGCTTCTTTTAAACATGATTACATGTAATCTTCATAGTTTAAAACATAAATTGATAAATAAATGCCATTTGAACTTAGTATTTTGACTGAGTCCTGATATTGAAGACTATTTTAAATTTAGTATTATTAATTTCTGTTGATACTAGTTGAACAGAAATTTAGCTGATGTATTATAATTCTTTCTACATTGATTTGTAATTCAGACTTCCCAACATTGGATAAGGTTGTTTTTGTCACAGTAGGACAGACTGCCAACCTGGAATTTGACATTAGCCAGAATATTACAACTGTAGAATGGTTTAGATATGTCAAATCTAAAATCTTATTATTACTAAGCATCTCTGATAAATACAGTGGAGGTACACCTTCTGACCCATATTTACACATCAAGTCAGCTGTAATAGAGGATGCAGGTCGATATGTTTGTCGAGTGAAAGACGCAAATAATGACATCCTGATATATGCATGGAAATTAAAATTTGTACTCCAAGGTTTGTGCTTCAATCTATCAGATTGCTCAGAAATGTTAACAAAAAAATGAATAAACAAAAGAGGGACAACAGCAAAACAATGTATAAACAAAAGAGGGACAACAGCAAAACAATGTATAAACAAAAGAGGGACAACAGCAAAACAATGAATAAATAAAAGAGGGACAACAGCAAAACAATGAATAAACAAAAGATGGACAACAGGAAAACAATGAATAAACAAGAGGGACAACAGGAAAACAATGAATAAACAAAAGAGGGAAAACAGCAAAACAATGAATAAAAAAAAGAGGGACCACAGTAAAACAATCCAGTGTTTTTGAAACTTTTCAAATCTGGGGGTCATGATGACCCTCTGCAGCTGAGTTTAGGGAGTCAAATACAATTTTCAAGGGTCATATTTATTATTCAGTTTTGATGATAAAAAACTTGTATCGAACAATGTTGCAAACAAGAGTAAACAATATATATCACAGCCTAAAATTACATTTACAGAGATTTTAACATAATTTCTGCATGAATTATTTATACCTCTGAAATAATACACGCATATCTGGTGTATGAAAAATATGTTTTGTTTCATGTCAATATCCTAATACAATTGATTTCAATAATTGTTTATGAAAAAAGAATTCGATAGTATCATACATGTGTATCTAACCAGAATTTTAAAAGAAGGCAATTATTTAGTGTGACTTCTCTGGAAACACAGCAAAGCTAAGATGAAAGCTTATTAATTTTTATGTTTAATTTCGTCAGTGACAGTCTATAGTTAAAATAGACTGTCCCCGGTTTCTTAAAGAAAACTAGGTCTGTAGTGTAGATGGTAGAGGTATTGCTAAAAATAAATACAATTGTTGAAGCTTTAATAGATATCTGAATGCAAAAAAGGAGAATATATTTTTGTGAAGTATATGATCATCAGTAAACCAAGGTCATTCTAAAGCCGATTTCTGAAAGACGACTGCAAAAGTTTGCACTTCGTAGTGTTTGATCACGTGGTTGCGCTACTTCGATCCTACTTCAAAAACAATCGTTTTCGTCATGCTCATTTTGGAATAAACTTAATCAATTTTATCATCGCCGGTTGACTGTTTATTTGTTTAAAGTGTTGCCTTAATCAAATAAAATGTAATCAAAGTTAGGAAGCGTATCGTTCCACGTTTATACAAAACTGTCAGAGTTGAAGATAAAGTCCGAGGACTCCCGGAAGTAATGAACTGGTTACCGTTGAAAATAATCTTTTTCCTCATACGACAACACATATGATATCAGCTTATACATTTTCCAAAAGTATGCCTTATACGGTAAATAACATACGCTGTCGGATCAGACGAGTATTAAAACATTTTTGGTACATAATTTGCTGCGTCATAATGACCCTCTGGGTAATATTTTTGGGAGTCAAAAATGTTTTTTATGCGTAAAATACGCACAAATTTGCGGAAACGCTGCCACAACACAAAAACTAAAATTGAGGTACTCAAATCCAACTAAAAGTCCAGGTGCTATGAAAGGGGAAGCAACTCCTGATCCATGTGTGGCTTCAGTTAAAATCTGTTAATTAGTCATATCCTGTAGTTCACTGGTGTTAAACTGATGATAGTAACGTACGTTACTACCATCCCAAGATGGCAGATGAAAAAACTGCTAAGATCTTTTTTTGTCTTTATGTTCGATTCTTTCGCGTTTTAACCACATTTTATTTGTAAAATTGAGCCTACACTTCTGAAGAATATTAGTATTAAGTATTTTGTGTTGTACAATGCTCCTATTGCCAGATATTCGACTAGAAAAAATTGTCAATGATGATAGTAACGTCAGTGATTAATGACAGTAACGTCCGACTTTGCACCTCATGTGATGATAGTAACGAGAAGTTCCTATATATAATCATCATATGATGTCAGTATTTCTTAACATTTTCTCACACAATAACAGGTTAACGTTTTACTATCAATGGTCATTCCTGTCATTGGCGCGATATAATTACGCGTAAAATAAATTTACACGTAAAAACTAAAAAGTCACGCGTCATTGTTATCAATTAACGCGTTATTTGTATAAACTTACACGGAAATCTCTGATAATAACGCGTGAGTTTTCAAAATTAACGCGTGAATAATACTTACGCGTTAATACAGTAATATATGCGTAATTTTTATTTATTTTTTTTATGTATTACGCGTAATTTTATGGGCCAATGAAACAGGCTGTTACAAACCATGAAATCTTCAATGTAGGCGTTTTCATGGAGACAGAGATAGATTTCTGCAACGGATTCAACATGTTTAAGAAACCTTCGATTATTGTTGCAGACACACAATGTGACGGCTTAAGGACTAGTATCATTCAAAGGTAGCAAATTGGTAAATTACAAAATGTCACAGAATCGTAAAACATTGCGATAACGTATGACCACGAATTTCGGCAAAGATATAAAAAAACAGGGCAAATATAACTTTCATTAGTCAAAAAATAAGTTTGATTGCATACTTCAATTTCATGAACTTAAAGTAAACACATCATCACAGGTCAACTTTCAGTGAAAGAATATGTTAAATGCAAAAAATACTCAGTAAGTCGTGTAACCACCACGCTTCCGGTACAGTTCATTAACTCTCCTCCTCATGATGTTGACTTAACGACAAAGTGTAGCATGTGGTAAATTCTGCCATTCGTTTTAAATGGCAACACGTAGTTCTTAGACATTTTGACAAGCAGGTGCTCTGAATTATTGATTTTACGGACAATGATATCCCACAAATGTTCAATTGGATTCGTATCAGGTGACATGGATGGCCATGGAAGATGCCCAATAGCTTCCTTTCGATAACATCACGTACAATTGCAGCTCGGTGAGGTCTTGCGTTGTCATCCATAAAGATTGGTCTGTTACCAAGTGCAAGATTGTCAAAATGTGGCACAATAATAGTTTTAATGACGTCATTTCGATATTTCTGCCCTGTCATTGTCCCATCAACCACATAAAGATTCAGTTTACAGTCGTACCAAAAGCCCGATCCCCATGCACACTGTAACACCACCACCGCCAAACACTGTAGTGCGTAGGGTGTTGTTCTGGCTGTAAGCAGTGCCTCGTTGTCTCCAAACGTACATACGCCCATCAATATGACGAAGAAGGAATCTGCTTTCGTCGGTCCAGTGTACTCGTCGCCAGCTTCGAACATTCCAATGGTGGAGATATCATGCCCACTCTAAAAGTGCTTGGCGATGTCTCTGTGTCAACAGTGGACATTTCAAGGGACGACGAGCTCTCAACCTTGCATTGTTTAGGAGCATGTTAACTGTTCAAACGGCGACTCTGGTTGCAATATTCCGATCGTCACGAAGATATCTTGCAGTGGCAAACGGTTGGCGTTTGGCTACACGAACGAGTGCTCTATCCTCCCTTTCAGATGTTTTTAGTGGTCGACCTGACCTAGGACGTTCCTGGATAGTTCAATTATCTCGATGACGTTTCAGTAGCCGGGATACAATACTAAAGTGAATGCCAAAGTTGTGTGCTATCTGAAGCATGCTCTGTCCACTATTACGCATTCCGACGATCTGCCACTTCTCAGCTTCACTAAATATCCGTCTAGGCATTGTAAAAATGTAAAGATGAAGTCGAAAAAGACCAGGAGATGAACACTAAATCTTTAAGGAAAACAAGGCTTTAGGCGTGCTCGACTACTGTATGACAAACTGGTTTTGCTATTTAAAGATTTACCTGTGCTCGAATGATGGCTTTAGTACATAAATAACTCAAAGTTAATATTCATCCAGATTTTTGAAATTATAAAAAAAAATTGTAGTTGTTGCTTAACTTATGGCGGGGTGTATATATTAACAAGTTCACTCCGTTTACATCACTAAATAAAGTAAAAATCGCCGAAATTCGAGTGGTAGCCGTACGATTTTGTTTTCTTTCCTGTAAAAGTCCTTAAGCCATCGTCTTATGTATCTGATTCGCTAATTCTGAAACAATAATCAACTGTTTCTTGAATCCGTTGCAGAAAACTAGTATCCATGTAAATGCCTACATGCAGTCAAGGGCCTCGGTGGCCGAGTGGTTATGGTAGTTTGTCTACTATTTATCACGTGTCTGTCAACACTGAGGTTGCGGGTTCGAGTCTCACTGCGGGCAGGATGTACTCGACTCCAATCTTAATTGACAAGGATTGCCAGTTTTCCTACCGAAGATCGGGGGTTCTCTCCGGGTACTCCGGCTTCCTCCCCTAATAAAAACTGGATTCTATGATATAGTTGAAAAATTGCTGAAAGTGGCGTTAAACATTATTCAAACAAAATTAACAAATACATGCAGTCATCTTTGAAGATTTCGTTGTTTGTAACAGGCTGTTTTATTGGCTCATAAATTACGCGTCATAAATAAAAAATTACAGGTAACAAATAAAAAATTACCCGATATATTACTTTAAATATGAATTACGCGTTAATTTAGAAAAATCACGCATTATTATTAGAGATTTACGGGTAAGTTTATTCAAATATTGCGTTAATTGATAACAATGAACCGAACAACAATTGATGTTTTACTTAAAGGAATATCCGTAATATTCTATCTGTGTATGAAAATAGCAAAATAATATCCTATGGCGTGATGTTCACTGTAAAACAACCAATACCATGAATACGCGGTTATTCAATGTGCACCAGGTGGTCGTGATTTATTTATAAACAGAAAAAATACTTCCCCAAATTCTTAAATATTGATAATTTTTTTAAAGGTGGTTAAATGTACTGGCCTCGGTTTCATAAAACTTCTCAAATTGAGAGTTTCCTCAAATATCCGAGTTTTTCCTCAAATTAGAATTTTCAAGCAATCTGATTGGTCAATTTTCGAGTTGAGGAAATCCTCAAATTTGAGATGTTTTATGAAACCGGGCCCAGTAGAATCTTCTGCTGATAACATATTGTCACATACACTATTACATCATTTCAGAAATAACCCAACGTTAAATCTTGTTTTTGGCCGCCAAACCAATGTACTTAAAACAACTAGCATTTACTGCACTAATTTTGGCCCTGAATTTCAGGAATTTTCTCGTAACTTATATTTACTTTAAACAACCTGGTAAGGTTGGTTTTACAGAAAATACTGCTTTTTGAATTCAAACAGAGATTATTGCAGGAACCACCCAACCGAGAATGACCGAAAATCCTGGAATAAATGCCTAATTTTGGACCAATATAAGATAAGCTGGTAAATTATTTTTTTTTAATAAAGTAGATTCTCATTTAATTGGTTTCATGTATGGAGTACCGTGTTAATAATAATAACAAACGAAGATAAAAACTAATAATAACAACGTATTAACTTCAGGCCATAATAAAACAAATTCCTAGAACTCTGTTCGCCCGCTATTTTGTAGTTATAAATTCTTTATTTTCATATATGTTTAGTACAATTTTTTGCACCCGGCTGCTTCAAATTAAAAAAATAAGAATCTAGAAATTTATTTTTTGCCCAAGTCAAATTCCTATGTCCTACCCTTTTTGCGTTGATTATTTGTTCTCGTCACAGTCTAAACATAGCTGAGATACTGCCCACGAGAGTAAAGCAAATGTCAAATCACCCAATAGTTTTTGTCGAAGTATTAAGGTTTTAATAACATACCAAATGGTAATGCCATGCCTAATTGCCTAATTTTATTTGCCTTTCACCATCTACCGCAGGTCGGAGGTTCTCTCCGGGTACTCCGGCTTCCTCCCCCAATAAAAACTGGATGCCATCATTTAGCTGAAAAATTGCTGAAAGTGGCGTTAAAACACCATTCAAACAAACAAACAAAATCGATTTGCTGAATGAAGGTGAACCAATTTTATTACATCACTAGATAAAAGTCTTAATTATTTCTCATTGTAATAAATTTCACACCATTTATACGAGGTCAAAATAGTGTACTCAATCAGGCAGGAAAAAAAATTATCGTTACTACCATCTCTCTCCCCCGTTACTACCGTCCGTGGTAATTTTAATAATGTCGTTACTATCATCATTGCCAAATTTTCATGGTCGAATATCTGTCTATACGAGTATTGTAAAACACAAAAAACTAAATACTCATATTCTTCAGAAGTGCATGTTCAATCTTACCAATAAAATGATGGTTCAAATGCGAAAGAAACGAAAATAATAACAAAATACGATCTTATCAGTTTTTTACATCTGCCATCTTGGGATGGTAGTAACGTACGTTACTATCATCAGTTTAACACCAGTGGTAGTTGACATTATCCAGTATGTTTTAGGGAAAGTGTTTACCACAAAGTGAAGAAATCATTGGTCATTTATAAACAATAATTATGGTTGCAACTTACATAACATCCTGTTTTATTTAAAACTTTAGCTACAATACAAATTTTGTTTGACATGTTTAAATCCGAAGAAAGAGAAACAACTTTTAATTAAACTTGCTTAAACATAAATAACTGTGATATTTTTTTAAATCTTCAAATACATTTTAAATAAAATCCAATATTATAGTGTTCTGGTATGGTATTTTTAGTTTTTTGTGAATGACTTTGTCACCTGTGTGACAGAGTTGTAGGTACTAGTATTAAGAAATCAGTTGACCAATGGCATGTCACCACAGAACATTTTGAGCCCACCTTTGGGTAAGGTGTGATGGACTTGTGAGTTTTCTGGTCTTCTTGCTACCAGATACTCGAGGTTCCTTGCAAATGAAAACTGTTATCAGTTTTTAAAATTTCGTAAAGTTGTGTAAACCTTTATCAAACAAAGAAATAAATAAATAAAAACTTATATTAGCATCATACAAATATCAGCATTTGTTTTTATTAAATTTTGTACATGTAGGGTGTTCAATAGAAATTTTTACCAATAAGATAATCCAATGAAAATTGTTATATCTGCTTGCTATGTCCTTACAAATGAATTATTTATGACATATTTTCTTTGGATAGTCAATGATCCAATTAAAAATGTGTATTTACGATTTCATCTTGAAAAATGATGGTGAATAAAGGGAAGTAACCAAATTCGTAATCAATGTTATTTTTGTACTATAGGATATTCAAATGTTATTTACCACACCAGTTATTAATAGCATGTTTCCAAAAAGTACATAATTCTGTTTAGAATGTTTTATTTACCTCTAAAATAATAAATCTAAATAAAATTGTATTTATTTACTATCTAAAAAGATATGCTTTTCAAAAGCAACGATATATTGTATTGGTAAATAAAATAACTGTATAACGGTTCACTTTTTAAGCCACGAAGAAACAAATTATAGTCTAAGGGGGGCAACTGTTACAAATTTATAATGACCCATGATAGGAACAAATTGTCGAATCAAATCTGGAAGGTTTCTGATAATTTATAGGTTATTTACGTTTTTTGAAACAAGATGCGTTTTCTCGTGCATATCTCATCGAAGGGCGACAGCCCTGAGATGAGATGACGAGAAAATGCATCGAGTTTCATAAAACGTAAATAATCTGTTTATCGCTGTTTTGTAACATTGTGACGTCACAGTGTTATTTAACGACGTCTTGACAGCGAGCTGAGATGGGCCCATCTCAAGCTAGTAGAGTGAGATGGAATAATATCGCACACAAAGATCAAAGGAAAATACTGCAAAATAGCGATAATAATAGAATAATAATAAAGGATAACAATATCTAGCTTGCTTTTCCATGGTAATATTTTTTTATATTTTTTTTATATAGCTATGGCATATATTTGTATAGAACTTAGCCTACAACTAAATGGTTCATTATTGATGCATAATAAGCATAAGACTAATATATGCATACAAGTACATTTTAAAGGTGATTCCACTTAATAAAAAATAAATGATACATTATCTATTAAAGCAATGGATTATCAATACTACTACAGTGGTGGAATCCAAGGCGGGTGGTAAAAGCATTAGAAACAGCCGTTCAGTTGGCATTTCTACAATGTCTTATTAAATAATTTTAACACTTTTTCGTAATCATGGCATTGTTGACAAAAACTGAAATTGAGGAGTGTGGAATTGTAGAATCGTATCGATAAAAATTTGATCCCAGCTAATGCAATACATCTGGAAAAAATTTGATCCAGATGAATATTTTACCAAATCAACGATTCAGAAATTATGCACTTCCGGAATTCAAATTTTGACAACAATGCCATGATTACGAATAACGAATTAGATGTTGTTGAAATATAGGATCTTACATGGTACGAGTGGAATATCGGATTTCTCCAATCGAGATAGTTAAATTATGGAATTTTACTATCGAGATTGGAGAAATCCGATAATCCAAGCGTACTTATGTAAAATTCTGTTTCTCTAATTTTAAAAAGTAGCAAATTTGCGAAATGAATTACAAATTCTCCCAACTTTAATTTTACGTTGATGACTTGAATACGCGGTAAATGGAAGGCGTTTTGTTCTTATTATGACGTTATTATTTTAAACAATCAACTGCTGAGAACAATAAATTCACTACGAGAACTATATTGTCCACACCGGTCAAGCAGTTGAAATATTACGTCAAAATTAGAGAAATATCAGTTAAACTTTAAAGACTTTAAAATGTATGTAGCAATTTAGAGAAACAGTTGAATAGCTTATTACATGCATAAAACCCCGTTGTGAATCACTCCCGGCTTGCTCCATTACAAGTAATGGGACCTCTTTGTAGCTCTGGCCATCAAAAAAAGGAGCTACATTATTGTAGCTGATGAGAACTATTTTCATCACATTTTTGGTCGTCTTCTTGATTGTCGGTTGGGACGGCCCTAACTTTACACATAATTTTTTCTTCACCAAAAAGTTGGAACCAAACTACAATGTATATATTTAGCAACTCCTGAATTTAAGAAAATTATTGAAATAGTTATTTCTTAAACCGGTCCATATTTTATACATAATACTAATATAAAGTTTAAACAAATAGTATCACAAATTTGATTACTACTATTTTCAGAGAAAATATACAAAGATGTGTCACACCACAGAACAGATCCCTTGTTTGTCAAAACAGATACAGTCAGCAAGGCATTTCAATGCCTGCAATTTCACGGAATAGTAGTCCTTACAGGTAGGGAAGGTACAGGGAAGTCTAAGTTGTGCTTAGAACTGGCATCCATGTGTGAAAATATTGACGTCTTACCGTTTGAAATAGATTTGTTAAGTGCTGATGAAAAAGAATTCAGTAATACAAAGATTTTGTACATTATAGATAATGTTAGATTTGATACACACCAAACTGCTCAGGTACAGAAGATATTACATTCACTATCGTTGTCCAAAAATCAGTGGATAGTCATAACATGTAGAACTTCCGAATTGGTAACTAGATTCAGAGATGCTTTAAAGGAAATTAAAACGTTTAAAAACGAATGTTTAGTGAATTTGGATAAAAGCATGACAGAAAAGGAAAAGAGAAATATGATTGAACGATACCTTAAAGACAATAATGTAGTAGTAACATCAAACAAGGAAAGTAATTATAATAAGGTAGAGGTAGTTTCAGATGAAACTGTACAGGTTAAATTAGATATAGAGGCTGTACAAGAGATTATCAAGACCGAGCCTTTCTATGGTTTCCCCCTTACAACAGTTCAGTTTTGTCGAGACAGGAGGAATCTGCGTTTAGGTGAAAAATATTTTACTGATCCACCAAAGGCACTTGTAGATGAAATCAAAGAAATATATCGAAATGCAAAGTATGAGAAGAACACCATTATGATTAATCGGTATGCAGTTTTAGTTTATCTTGCAAATGGCGAAGATTTAGTACTGTCAACAATGAACACTGAAAGATATATTAGGTTAATTCATGGTTCCCTTCGTAAACAACTGGATATCAGTACTAGTGAAATAGCTGATGCCGCAAACAGTATGATAGGAAAGTATATTACATTTGAAGAGGAAAGGTATGCATTGATACATCCTTATATATCTAAGGCTGTGTTATTGTCCTCTGAATATTGTGTTGATAATTTTCTCCTTCAGAATGGACCTTTTAGTGAAATAAAGGAATTTGTGAGGAGTGCTTTTTATGAACCAGTTGAGGGTGAACTGATATATAGATTAGAACAAAAATCTGCCTATTATAATCTATTCGACAGATTATTGAGTGATGCTTGGAAAGGAATAGGTCCTCCAGTGGGGATTTATAGTTATATTTACAATCAATTTATAAAATTACGTGACGATAGCTTCATACAAGTAGTATTTGACAAGTTAAGTGATAAATATGACAATGCCACACCAGCTGCTGATGCACAAGTACGTGGTGAAAGGTCTATAGTGTCTGTACAGCAGATTCTTTCCATGCTGCATGGACTTACAGGTCATGGAACTGATACATATATTTATCAACAGAAATCATTGCCTAATGTTGTCGTATCATTTGGATTGCTTGCTGCATGCACTCATGGGTATTTGAACGATTCACGCAAAGGTACATTCAATCACCTTCTTCAAATATTCCAAAATTCATTTCAGCAGAATGTTCACATTGATAAAACAATTGACATAAATGGAAATACATTTTTTCATTATCTGACTTGTTACAAAGAGGCCGAATCGTGTTGTATTTTAGATACAGCGGGTCTGTTGTCAAAAGATAACCGGGATAAATTTGGCAAACCAAATAAAATTGGTGCAACACCACTTGAAATTGCAGCATTATTGGGAAAAGTTAATGTGTGCAAACGGTTCCTAGTGAAAACCAAAAATACAAATCGGATAAAAGGGCGTCTACGTAATTTGGTAAATGATGGAATGCTTTATTTTCATGAAACTGCAAAGACTTATCCTGAATTTGATATATCTGTCAACTTTGAAGAGGAAATCAGAAAATCGTTTATATGTGGTAATAAGAAGGACTATATCACATTACGGGATTTATTTGATCAACCACGCTTAGACAAGAAGGAAATTGAGAAAACTATTCAGGCAGTAGTGAAAACACAGAGTTCAGTCTGTATGATAATATGAACTCATATGAATATTGTCTATAACTAGTACATCTACTCAACACTCGTATACGAGTCAGTGCTGGGTTCATGGGTAGTTTGTTATCGGATATTTAGTATGGTAACTCGGCAGTTATTTGTTTCCTAAGAAAAATAGAAAAGAAAACTGACCGAACAACAAGAGCCGAAAATAAACGGACAATTACAAATCTGAATATAGACAAACATACAGCAGTGCACAAAAACCAAAAGCACAAAAACAGAAAGAGAGTAACCTTACCCAAAAACCATTTGTGCACTCAGGTGCTCCGCACGAGTAAGCAGTGCCAGTCTCTAATTAGACACCCGTCGAGTTACTCATTGTCATGTCTACAAAAACTGTAATCCAGAAATAGGAAACAGCGATAATTTCCGATCGTATTTGAGAGGTTGATTTCCCATAACGACCAATTAAGTCATTATATAGAACTTCTGGAGAGATAGATACAACAAACCTTGTTTGAGTAATTTAGTAGTCAACAACAGTAACTACTTTGTTCCCCTCAGTCGATTAAAATTTATAGAAATGATTTAAATATAAAAAAAACATGCCACGCTGGTTGTTGCATCCTCCCAGGTCAGGGGTTTCGAGTCCCATCATTACCCCTGACATCTTACATATATATTTTTCGGTTCTGAATTGAAGTTGCATCTGACCTTGAGAAACACTAATCAAAATCGTTTTTATTTATTGTGCAGCAATGTCGAACGTAAACAAAAACACGTGTTATGCGAATACTTCGATAATAATAAGGTTGGTGACTTATGATGCGTTTCTTTTATTTTCTCCTCGAATAAAAACATATTTAGGACCTTGTCAATTCAACGAAGATGAAGCTTAATTTTGTACTTGTACTCACAGGGGTTATACCTCACATACATAAACATAGCATGTATGGTAGAATTTTTGTAGACACTATTGAATCAAATTAAAAAACCAATAAGTTTAATATGGTTTACAAAATAACCACGGTACCCTAAACCCTAACACGATGTACAAATTCTGCTAATCTAAGAAAAAAATCAGTTTGCACTATAAATGAAAACTACTTTTAATCTGATATCCATGTATGTAACAAGACATTAGCTATGTAATAAAGTGTCAGTATCTGACTCTTCAGGGACTTACTACTATTTGTAGAAAGAGGGGGAGTAGGATTTTATGGACAAGTTTTAGTCCAGAAAAACCACACAATCAGTAATCTCAAACTGAGCAAAGATCATATAGGGGAAAAGTATTTTTAGCAGTATTCTATGTTATAGACCACACATCATTCCCTACCCCCCTATCTACATAAAGAAAAAAGGAAGTGGTTGGTTATTTTTACATGTACATTTTATAGATGTAAAAAAACCAGAAATTAAAGTTGTAACCTATCTACTGTTGAAATATGTCAACAAAATATTGACTTGTATATACCGAAGCATTACTTGTGTATACTCTCTGACTAGGTAATCCTGCCTGCCAAAGAAAAACTGGATATCATTATATTGCTTACAAATGATAAAAGTGGCATATAATTCCATTTTAAACAAACAAAATGTATGCGATCAAATGATATAAGTTATTTTCAAAAGTATAATTCAGCTTCTGCTGTTATAAATAGAGGGATCAATGCAATACGACACTAGAAAGTTAGCGTTTGTAATTCTTTTCATAAATTTAAATATTATTGTACATGCTATATTGTATTTACCTCCGACAAGTTTCAACTAGTCATCGAACATGTAGTTTAATTTTAGACCTATTTCGGCATGTACAATAACAAGTTAAACTAAATAAAGCTAAATAAAAGATTTATGTGTACTAGTACATGTTCAATACCAAAAACATGACCATATACATGTAGAGAAAAAACTACACTATATTATATACATGTATCTTGTATCAACAAATTTATTATGCAAAATCAAGACTTTCAATATATTTCTTAAAACCCAAATTTGGAGCCCAAACTAAATTTAGTTTTCAATTTTAGTTAAGTTACATGTACTGATGTAGGTTTACAATCTTATTTAACTTTCATTTTCCCAAAATGGGACTTAATTTTGTTAATTGGGTCATCTAGAACTTTAAGAAGCAGATATTCAAACATCAAACTTTAATTGCTGTCTGTATTTAGCATACCAGTACTTATAAATTATTATTAGATACAAGTATGTAGCTTATGTGACAATTTATGATCTACTAAGAGGTTCCATTTCCCTATATGAAGCAGCTGGTTGTGATTCAGCACCCAAGGGTTTAAAAATATTATCTCTTTTTGAACTGTTTCTGCATCCTCAAAAGTCGGGGTTTGTGTGTTCGTGGACACATGTTGACTTGTGAGGATGCTGTTTCTGCAGTTTATTATCTTTAAATTTTTTTCTTCCACTTTTTATATTTCTTAAACACCTTATTAATTAAATTAACACTTCATTCATAAACATCCCATTTTTTTGCTGACTAAAATTGGTTTATTCTTTCCACAGCAGATAAGGTACATGCAGTATATGTGAATTAGTACCAAACAAGGCTCATTCTTGCCATGAAACACGTGTACATGTAGTAGTATATGAAAAACATATTTCAAGTAATTAATATCACTCTGAGACTGAATATTACAAGACGGAGTCACTGGCAGAGTAGTTTAGGTAGTTGGTCATCTACTATCAGACTATTGATAACTATTGCGGATTGGGCCTAGCTGCTGGCAGGGTGCGCTTAACTCCTATCTTTATTGACAATAATTGCAAGTTTCTTACCGAAACAGGGTCCATACTTCTTTGTCTAAAAAAATCCACGACTTGTCAAGAACTTCTAGTAGTATGTAAACATTTTCCTTGACCGATTTTAGCATGACAATGTCATTGACAATTGCAATTTTACACAGAATATGAGATGAAGGCACTGATAGTAGAAATTTTTCCGCTGGAACTTTGTTTTAATATTTTTATAATGAGAAATACATGATTTACAAGAAATACACGTACACATGGTTCATAAACCTAATTTTGTCTCAAAATTCATTACTTTTATCATAATTTTGTGATTAAATTATTTTTCAATGCGTTCAATTTATTTTGTTTAAATTGCATGACTTTTCCAGGATTTCGTGACCCGTTAGAACCGTTTCGAAGGTTGGGAGTTTTACTGGTACACCGACTTCATCCCCAAAACACTACATGCCATAATATAGCTGATATACTGCACAGATCTCTCCCCTTTTGCTTTAACCTGGCATTTTGGGATATTCGTATGCAAATTGATATCATATACTTTATTGGAAGGATTGGTCGAAAACACGGAAGTGGGAACAACCGGAAGCATAAAACACATATTTTCTGTTCATAACTTTTAAACGTGTGAACATAAAATAAAAATTTAAAATGCCTCTGGAAGGTATTAAATAGATCTTTATGAAGATGTATAGTTTCATGCAATTATTAATAAAGTACATCAAATTGTCAGATTGGAACTTATATTTCTCCGAAATGCTTCAAAACGGTCAAATAATTGCAAGTGTTTGGTAAAGGTTATTCATTTAGCTTCAAAAGGATATATAGTTTAAATAATAGAATTGAAAGAATAGTATAGAATAGTTCTTTGGAAGCATTGTTTGTTGAAAAAGTAAAACTTCGAATTTTTAACTGGAACACTAATTTCTCAAAAACCTAACAATCCGGTCAAAATTTGATAAGGGCATCTTGTTCGCCTTGGAATTGGCTACAAATTGATATTTTATTAGCGACAAAGTATGAAAAAGTTGACAGGAAGCGTACCTTGTCACTCAAAAACTCATCAAACTATTTTTGTCCTAATTAAAGTTTGTTTACACAGGTAAATTGATTGGTGTGTTATAATTAAATTATTATTCAAGTTATAATTAACATCATATATGATAATGGAGGTCTCCTTTTTGTACTTTAAAACAAATTTTTTAAGTCGGCAATTCAAAATCATTCTGGAAAATGGATCATAAATAAATATCCAGGCATGTTCGACCTTCTGGTGTTAGAAGCAAACTTTGAGAAAGCATGAGTGCTGTTTTAAAAAGAGAAATTGATTGGAAAGAGTTGCCGGTAGATCTTTTGGCTTTGGGTTTCTATTACATACACAATTTTGAAAATGGTGAAAATGAAAGAGGCCGTTCAGGTATGTATGGGAAATTATCATTTAAAATCGGAGTTTCGAAGGGCTTTTATTCCTCCTTCAGATATGATCCTACCAAAAAATAGTTGTTCTCCCGATGATATTAAAGAATATTTAAAAAATGAAAAACCTTTACTTTTAGAAAATAATTTGCAAGATGACACTTATGAAACATCAAAGGTTATTGACCAAACAGATGAACAGGTTGTAATAACAACTTAATTAGGTTTTTAAAAAAGATAATCGATATTTTGATAAGATTAAGTCCACAGCATACATCCTCCCAAGTCAGGGGTTCTGAGTCCGCGTTCGCTCCATCATCACCCCTGACATCTTACATATATATTTTTCGGGTCGGAAGTGAAGTTACTTCTGACCTTGAGAAGCACCAATCAAAATCGATGTTATTGAATGTGCTTGGGAAACGTAAACAAGAACACGAGGCAATGTTACGTAATGGATTAATAATGTAGATCATGCAATGAATAATATAATATTAAAAGAACAATGGACAAAAATAATGTGTGTCGATGTTGCAAGGATGTATTACCAAAGAAAAACAGACGTTTTATATTTTCTGGAAAGTTTAATTAAAAACGCAGCTGGCAGAAGTTGTAGGTCATTTCAGCGAAGACGATGGTTCGTCTTCGTATTTATGTTACATGTGTTTCAACAAACTTAATAAACTTGCTAAAATCGATTTTGAACTGCAAAACAAGATTTCTATTTTGCAAGAGGAAAAAAAAGATTTAATTAATAAACTTCGCGGATGTACTAATATCGCTCCTTCGTATTCGGTTTCAAATTCGCCTGTTCAAACACATAGAAAAACCACCAAAAGGGTATTGATTCGACACACACCAACCCCAAGAAAACCAAAGAAGTTTGCAAGTCTGACATCAGCCGCAAAAAACCTGACAGAGGTTGAAGAAGACAGCTTTTTAAAACGACCACGATTGGCAAAAAAAGACTGGCTGAACCATTAGTGTCACCAGAAAAGGCAAAGGTAATGCTTATGTTAATTTTCGATATCGCCCTCTTAATGACCAACCATTGGAAGGCCTGGACGTTTCTTAAAGACTAATATTTTGCTTTGTGCCTACTGAACACAAATTTGTTTCCACTGGTTCCAAATCCTTCACCCCCCCCTTTTTCAACCCACACACACTGTAATACCTTAATTAAAACTAATTTCCATTTGTTAAATTTGTGAAATACAAATTTGTGTCATCTAATGGATAAAACAATACCAATACATGTTTGTCAGAGCCTAAAATGTCAAATACAACATCCCTATAATAAATTATGGTTTTTACAGTCATGCATTACTGTTCTACATATCCATGTAAGTAATCCATGTAACTACAGTTCAGTTGAAAAAGCATTGACATTTATACTTACACATATTTCATGTTTCAAATAAGGAAAGGGAAGAATTCAATTAACAATTTCTGAATGTGGATTCTAAGTCATATACTGTAAGATCTGATTAAGTTAATTTACCTCATTTTAGCAGGTGTTAAGATAAGCGGTACATGTATTTAAAGTTAGCATGACATATTAACAGACATACATGTACATTAAATAACCGCAACTTAGCTTTTAACGGACTAAGTACATGAGTACAAAGGTAAGCAAAGCATGTATAAGCACAATATTAGAAGAACAGCAGAAAGCACTGGTTAGCACAAGAGTACTAGTACTAGTAGACTGGTGTCTCGTTTACAGCTTTAACATTTACTATGCTAATACGAAAAGGCTTTAAATAGGAAAACAAATTTTAAATACATGTACTGAGACTATAAAGTATTCTATTCCCACCCTTAATTAGAGACGGAAACAGGTTTATGATTTTCAAGGATTTCTTCTGCATACACACATACTCCTCATTTCTAGATTGTTTTATCTATGATTTACATCATTTATATTAATAAGTGCATTATTTTAGGTTCAAATCAGATATCCAGCAGAAAAAAAAAACTAAGGACAAGAACTGTGACAGAAAAGGGAATGTACAGTGTGCTAGCCTGTATTGTGAGGGGAGATAATTTGCAAACCATTGCTAATAAATTTTTAAAAATACCAGGAATGAAGGACAAAATTTGTAAATGCCTCATGAAAGTTGTAAACAAGGAAGCAACCGAAATGTGCAGGCAAAAACATAATTCTATTCTAAGAAATACATCTGTGTGTTCCTTATCCTCATTAGATTTTAAAGGTATTGCAGATGAAGTGAGAAGCAAGGCACCCACAATATCTTTGTTTTTAGCATGCTGTAGTAACAGTTTTGACAATGACATTTCTTTCTCTGTACTAAGTGCAATATTACTAAGATACAGAAATATCAAGATGTCTCTACTTCATCATGTAATAGGCCAGTTACTGGATTGTGGTGGAGCAACAGATGAGGTATACATTTTAATTTATTTCGTTTGTTTGAATGGTGTTTATAGCCACTTTCAGCAATTTCTGAGCTATACCATGGCATTCAGTTTTTATTGGGGGAAGAAGCCAGAGTACCTGGAAAAAACCTCTTGACCTTCAGGAAGAAAACTTGCAATCCTTTTCAATCAGGAGTCTAGTACACCTTGCCATCAGTGAGACTTGAACCCGCTACTAGTACATGTACCTCTGTACATGTATTGACAGACCACCAATCAATAGTAGATGAACTACCTTAACACTTCTAGGCAACCTAGACACCTATATGTCTAAGATATATATCTTAACAGTGCATGTTTCACATGTTGTGAAAGTTGAGGACATAATAATTTAAAATCGTGAATAAAAAATTTGCCTTTTTTGGTTTTGGTTGCAAATTATACATGTTCATATTTACACCACATATACTATTTGCTATACATATAGTGTTGATTTGTTGTTTTTTTAACTACATCTATTTTACTGGTAGACTATCAACATTTGGGGCTGTCGGTTGGTCCTGAGACAGTGCACAGAAAGCGCACTGAAATGGTTGAAAGGCAAAACATGCTGATCAAGAACAGTGTGATCAGTCAAGTGATGCAAAGCCAGTTGGCCTATACGGTTCAAAAGACAAAGGACATGGTACAGAATTTAAGCGATGGTACAGGACCAGTGCCATGTAGCAGTGATGTGAATGTAACATATACCAACCTAAAGAACCAGTCCAAAATTATTGAAAAAGGTATGTCTAATGACTTAGAGGTAAATTACTTTGATATGTGTTCTTCCTACAAAAATTAAATGTACAGCTCATGAACAACTAACTTGATAGATGCGGATTCCACCAGCAGACCAGAGATTGACACATATACTGACCCACTTCAGGTTAATATAAAAATTGAAAGCCCAGTTGGAGACATAATTTTACCATCCATTAACTTTCATGCACATATAGGAAATCAGTTCACGACAACAGTACAGGCATCTAGCAAGACAACCCTAACATATGGCTCATCATTCATTGAAAAGCACAAAGACTGCCTCAATCCAGACAAATTATTACCTGTTTTTGATATAATTGGAGATAATATTGATTTAAGTAAATCTCCTTCACACATGACTAAGGAAAAGCAAAGAAAGAGTTACCATTGGTTTTTGAATGTTGCCGTACAAAGGAGAGTTCTTTCATCATTGCCAGACGGTGAACCTATAGCAGACATAATGACAGTACCAAACAGTGCCTTTATACCAAATGCAGATGACTGTGCCTCACTTGACAATGATATGATATTTCACATTTTTAAAGTTATAACAAAACATATAACTGTTCTCCAGCTATTTTCAAACAGTGTTCCAAACCACATTCAGCACCCCTACATGGAGGAAACGGCCAAGAAATCAACTTATTACATCGTTGATCTGTTAGATAAAAGTGAAAATAAATCTGATGAAATGATAGATATACTAGAGCACATACACAGAATGTATATTGCCCATACAGAAAACGACCCTTCAAGTGTAATCGAAAGAAAAGTCTTCGGTGGTGATGTGCTGACTAATGAGAGAGCGTATGCAGCACAGCTTGCAATGATGAATGGACAAACTGATGTTTTTCGATTGGCTGGTGTTGTTCATCGCCCTGAAGGACTGCATAGAATGATGAATTCATTATTGGTATCTGAACCACAGCATGCCTTGTTCATGAGTTAGTTTTTTAAGCTTTTTTTAATCACATACCTGTATACTTTGGGACTTAATGAATATGAAAGCAGAATTCAATGTGTATTCACAAAAGTTTCTACGTTAACTTACAAAAAAAGGGTTGAAATGTCCCAAATACATGTACTATGTTTTATTTCTGATAGGAGAACTGTCACTCTCATGTACATACATGCAAACATATTTAGAAACCATCAAGCCATCTTGTATAATGCGCTCACTGAAGCTGAAAGTTGTTTCAAGATGTTTTAGATAAGTATTATACATTGTAAATGTACATATGAGTGCTATATAATTCTCCTATCTGTTTTTAATGCA
Organism: Limnoperna fortunei; assembly: GCA_944474755.1. NCBI lineage: Eukaryota > Metazoa > Mollusca > Bivalvia > Mytilida > Modiolidae > Limnoperna > Limnoperna fortunei. The sequence goes on from OX104113.1 coordinate 6,533,540, forward strand.
CTGTTATATTGTTAATTCAATTGTCATAGTCTGGCATCTGTTTTTGGAAGCATTTGAAAGAAAGTAGAATAAATCATCTTTGAATTCCAAATAGGTACAAATTAAGATATGGCTTTACATGAACCTGCAGGTTCCTGCCAAAAATGTTCGCCATTTTGTCATAATGTTGATAATGTACTGAAGCCATGAGAATGACATTTATTAACCATAAGCTCAGTGATTCCTACGTATTGTTTCTCAAATGTTAGTTATTTGTTAGTTATGTTTGTTTTGTTTATTAGTGAAGGTACATTCAGTTATATATTGTATTTATTTAATTTCTATATACTTCACCACAAGCAGATCAGTTAGAATTTCTCTCAAGGCTTGGAAGCGAGATATTGGAAAAGCATGTTAAAATGAGCAAAGGTACTTCTCATAAACTTCTTCCCCATCCTACTCCCCCCATTTTCCTGGGATATCCTCTTATAATAATGGTCCAGAAGTGCCAGTTTTCCTTCCAAAGGTATGGTTTTTAACAAGGTACTAATGTTCAATATAGACTAGATGCTATGGTTGACAAAATGTTGAAAACAAACAGATCTTGTTTAATGAAAAAAATATTACTACTTACTTTAGAGATTTCTCTCACTTTTTACTATTGCAATAGTTTGTGCATTTATGTAAAATTCAGGTACTCTTCATCATCACTTATGTTTAATTATGTAATCCAATGTTGTTTACAGATATAAATTTGACAGAAATGAGAGAAGAAGCTCAAGAAATGGATACTCAAATGACACTGGTAAATGAAATGTTTCATTCAGATGAAAATAAGTACATATGTACTTGTGGAAAAAAATACAAGACTATGGGGTTCTTTAAGCGACACCTGCAAAAGGAATACAACTGGCTATTCACACCAGGACATGAAAAACCTTCACCTGTTAGCAAAAATGATAGTATTGCAGCATATAGAGCGTCGTTTATGAAAAATGCCCTGCTGCTTAGAGACACATATGATGCATATAACCTTTGCGATGGAAACAGAATTTTAAGGAATGCAAAATTTGAAATGTTGTGCGCAGATGTTCGTAAACACAGCAAATACAGACTTTGGCTTTGCCGCTTTCAGGCATATGCTACCGCTCTTTTATCACCTAAGGAGGCATTTGAGTACAAGTGGAATTGTTCTGCAAACACTACTGGTGGAATAGACAAAAACATACAAAATGATAACTTAGTTGAGCTAATGGTTCAGCTAGTCAAGAAGAAAATTAAAGAGCAAGGGGCAAATTTTACTTTTGAAAGTGCAAGAAGAGCAGCATTGTGTGCACAAGTGCAAGACGACATAAAAAAACAACATTCAAAGTCAGTCCAGCAGTGGAAGAAAAGGAAGGAAGAGGACCAAGGCTGATTCATCGTCAGATTTGGGAATTATGCTTAATGAACTATTACAAGGAAATGTCTTTTCTGACATCCCAGGCAGACAGTATGAATACTATAAAAATTTTAAAGATGTAAATGAAAGGCTGGATCTATCAAAACTTCATACTTGGCTTACAAAGCAGAAAGAAAGGGCATCATATGAAATGTTATTATGTTTCTATTACAAACTGTATTGTCGTGTATTATTTGTTACAAATTTATGTTGCTATGATACTGATTAAGTAAATTTATTTCACAACATTATTATCCAAATCAGCCTAAAAGGTTTATAAGACATCAATCTGTTTAAATATAGGACATTGCTTTGTAATTTTATGGAACTAATTTTAGTTGCTTAACACAAGTACTCACTGAATTTGAAATTGAAACAATTTATAGATTTATGTCCCTTGAAAAAAAGTAAATATTTAAGACACAGTAGGATTTATAAAGACTTGGGCAAATTTTGTGTGTTTAAGAACAATTTGTCTTTGACCAAATTTTTGAATAATGCAATGTCTAACCTAAAGCCTATTGGTAGAGACTTGGACTTGTATAGATGTATATGTTGTGACACAATTAAAGGAAAATATCTTTTCATCAATGTTCCTTTCATGTCTTGATTAAGTAGATATGGTTACAGTAGTGGTACATTTACCTGTAATGTGTTGTAAATGAACATATATATACCTTTATTTCATTGGGGGGGAGGGGGGCCTCGGTGGCAGAGTGGTTAAGGTAGTTTGTCAACTATTGATCACATGGTCTGTCAACACTGACATTGCGGGTTCAGTCCTCACTGCAGGTAGGGGGTACTTCACTCTAATCTTAATTGACAAGGATTACCCGTTTTACTACACGGAAGGTCTGGGATTTTCTCCGGCATCCTACCCCAAATAAAAACAAGATGATATGATATAGTGTACACCCAAGTCATTGAAAACATAGGTCATACGACACACTACTAATACATGTGCTGGATGCACCGGAGTACACTACAGCTAAAGTCAATTTTGCTTCTTACACATACTAACAACAGAAGAGGGAAAAACCCCAGACTTTACTCATTCTCCAGATGTGTATATGTATTTCTTCATTAATGTCAATTGAAAAAGCACAACACCAATTACATTCATGTTGTTTACACAAAAGCTAAATAATTCTGAATACTGCTGGGATGAAGGTCTGGAGATTTCTCTAGCTTTTCCCCCCAAAATAAATGAATGCCATAATTAGCTGAGTAATTGCTGAATTTTAAAATTGCCAATCACTGTGAGCAGAGTGTCCCCCCCAACCCGGACCACAAGATAATACCATTATCGCAAGTCATGGGAGTGAATGTGGAATCTATGATCTGGGAGGAAAAAATATTCCATATTGTTACATGGCAACAAAATGTAATAAACATAAAAATCACATTATAAGACATGTGTACACAGTAGTTTTTATTGTAAGAAAACATTTTATGTACATGTAAGCACTAAGCACTATCTCGAGTCTGGAAAGTCTTATTTAATCATAGCACAATTATAAGACCATAAGTAATGGCTATACATGCCTGTTGAGTGTTTATAGACTGTATTACTTCAAGACTGCACAAATATGTGTATGTAAGAAATATCTATTCATCATCACTTGAATCGTCTTCACTGTGACTGAATATATGATACATTTCTTCATCTTCGAACACTTCATTTATCATATTTATAACATTAAAGGCAATTTCATACTTCCATACTGAACCTATTCTAATTACATCATCTATATTGAATATTTTATTACAATAGTATTAACACTTTCGTCAGTAAGAGTTAAATTCAAAAAGTCTCCTGATGGTAGGGTATCTTTATAACTGGTTAGTTTTTGTCCGAGCAAATCCTTTTCTCCTTCCGATACATCCCGTAACACTATGCCAGTCTCCTCCTGGACATTTGCCTGCATACATAATGGATGACTTTGATGGCTAATTGCATTATCACAAGAACATTTTAGAGCACAGAGATCACAGCACAAATGTGAAATATCAATTGTGGCTTGCACAGACATGTATGACTGGGAAATAACTGACCGTCTACATTCACTAATGTCTGCTTTAATAAGTTTTATCATTTCTGGGTCAATTTTCTTCAAACTCTTTTTATTGTTCTTTAATATTATGATTTCTTGTGCAAGGGAACCATCTCGACCTGCACGGCCCATTTGTTGTACAAAAGTATCCATGTCATGTGGCACTCCATAGTGGACAACATTATTCAGATTTTAAAAATTTACTCCCATTCCTGCTGCATTTGTGCAAACTAATACTCTTATTTCACCATTTTCATTATTCATGTCGAATGTTGTGTTTTACAGTTTCAGGAGTTTTACTGTGAAACATATTGACTAAACCATCTAATTTTAAATGTTTCAGGTTTCTCAACAGCATGGAATAAATTAAACTGCAGTCTTTGATTGATGTGCAAAAAATTAAATGTCTTTCAAAATTCTGTTTTTTAATTTTCAATTCACCTATAATCCTGAAAAGACATTGTCCAGATCTGCATTATTAGAAATATTGATTACATTTAACTTAATGTTTTTCCTGCCTGGACTATCTATGATAACTTTACAACCTGTTTTGAAACAGAGACTTTTCATGATCTTTCTTCTGTAAGATGGACTAGATGTGGCTGTGAGTGCAACTATTGGAACATTCAGGCTTAGGGAACGCAACTCTCCTATACGTGAAAACCATTCACGAAAAGCAGGTCCTTCTGAATGAGACTCTCCCCTGAAAAGTACCAGAAATCAATTATGTCATTTATACACATTTAGACAGATGTTGAACAGTTTCTCCTAACCTAAGATGAGTTATTGTCATTTCTTTTGTCTTTGTGATTTTAAATGTACTACTTGTATACATGTTAGTTATCGCCATCAAGTAAGTCTCACTCCATGATCTTTTGACAACTTTTGTGAAGAATCTGTCATGTAAATGCAAGAGCTACACTTTGACCAGTAAAAATATATGTAGTAATAAATTTTAGCACTGTCTGTCTAATGCACAAACAATTTCAAACAAATTATAGGGGGGGGGGTAATTTTAATGTTATTATTTCAAGTTTTTTTTTAGTCTTTGTGTCAATGTATGATCTTCAAAATAAGCAAAATATGCATATCATACTGGTTTGAAGAGAAACCAGCACACATTGGAGCATTAGAAGTCGGTAAGAAAATGATGAGGTAACGGTCCCTTGAATTTTCATGGCTCTTGTTGTTCGGTCGGTTTTCTTCGCTATCGTTTCGCAAATGTTACTTAATATAAAAGTAATGATTAAATTTTCTTACCAGTGAACAACGGTGTGTGCTTCATCAATCACTGTTAGTTTGTGTCTTCCAGCAAATCGAGGATTTTTGAACGCTTCTCTCTATTTTACACTTCCAACCAGTATTTCTGGATTGCCGAAAACAAATTGGTAATGTCCGTTAATAATCTCATTTTCATCATCCTTTTCACTACTTATAAATGTTGCGAAGAATCCCAAGCCGTTCAGGCGCTCTACTTGCTCCAACATTATACTCTTCAATGGAGCAATTATAACGATCATGACACTCTCGTCCTCAAAAAGTAGTGGAATACACTCATACGATTTGCCGCTCCCGGTTTTCGTTCCAACAAAAATATCTCTGCCTTCTTTGACCGCTTGGATTGCTTCTTGCTGGTGTTCACTCAATTGTCCAATTTGGAATCTTTGGCAAATTTTGCCAAACATTTCTTGACTTGTACTGGGCGCTGCCATTTTACCTGTTGTGATCAACGATAGCTCAGAGCTAGGAGAAATTTCATTGGTTGAATTTTAACTCCGGTCACCACCAGATGGCGACAGTCAGACCCGAAAAATATATATGTAAGATGTCAGGGGTGATGATGGAGCGAACGCGGACTCAGAACCCCTGACTTGGGAGGATGACAGCATATGGCTTGTATTGTTCAAGGCAGAAACATATTGTGTACAAAGTACATGAGGGAACATTAAGTCGAATTTGTTGTTTGTAAAGGGGACATTTTAATCAAATGTCTAAAGATATATAGTTGGCTTTGATCTATTTAATTACCCCCCCCCCCCCCCCGACGCCCCCCCCCCCGACGCCCCCCCCCCCAGAGACCTTCTAAATTTTTATTCTATGTTAACTCGTTCAAAAGTTATGAACAAAAATATATGTGTTCTAGCTTCCGATTTTTATACTTCCGCGTTTAAGACCAACACATATAACAATAGTCTCCTGCTTTCATCGCTCCTACAGCTTCTTTTTTAGGTCCGGAGGGACTCGGTCTAAAATTTCGTGAAAAAAAATCCACGATACTGGGCGCAGAATGTAACAGTAGGCGACAGTTCCGATAAATTTCATTGGCTGATTTTAACTCTGGTCACCACCAGATGGCGACATTCCAACCCGAAAAATCAATATTATTTAGGTGTAGGACCACCAAATGCCGGGAACGAGTCCTGAGGTTGTACGTTAAAGGACTGCTATTTAAAAAAAGCTGCTCACTGTTACAATTATAACTTTTGAACCATAATAGATATTGGAACAAACTTGGAATTTTTGGAAAGCTGAATAATTCCGAAACCACGAGGATAAGAGTCTTTGGTTGACATGCACTTTTTGGGGGCCAAACTTGAAAGTGTCGTCTTCCAGTTGGTCGTTCATTCTAATATGTGCAATGAAACTGGTGCTGAAATTTTGAGAGAATACTTAAGGGTAACATGTTGTCATGTAACAGAAATATTTCTTGATTTGAAACAAAGGTAAAATGTTCACAAAATTCAAAATCTACTAATTTTATATAGCCGGAGAGGGGATAAACAATTGTGGTCTTACCCCTGATGATGTCAGGAGTGATGATGCAGCGAACGTAGACTCGGAACCCCTGCCTGGGAGGATGTGGTTGTTGCTGATAAAGTAATCGGACAAAAAACATTGTTGATTTTTTTCAATTATTATTTCTTCCTTTATGATGTATGCTTTACAGAGAAACAAAAATTAAGAATAGTTATTCCATTGACATAATGATATATATCTAAGTGCAGTATAATTCAAATTACTCCCTGATATTTTTATTGTATTGAAAACTCCCGACATCCGGAAGGAAAACTAACAGTCCTTTCAATTAAGATTGGGTGGAGCATATCCTGCCCTATTCACTCGTTCACTGAGGTTTGCACTTTTTGTATTGGGCATAGGCATGTCAAACAAAAAATGATTAAGATACATAAAGTGGACAGAATTGAATAACTTAATGTTTATATTAATAATAGCTCTAGAAGTGTTCGATATAAGATTGCAATTAAATGCTTTTTGAGTTCACTTTATGTATTTCGCTGGAGATCTCTCTTGTGATCAGTAGAACAGGCAAAGTATCTTGAATCGTTCATCTTATGGCTGATAGTGAGTATTATATTTGAAAATAAAAGTTGTGCTAATACTATTGATGAATTGATTGATAGATCTTGCAGCGAACAGTTTTTCCTCATTTACGGTAATATTAACAATGAATCAGATAGGGAAATGGAGTTTACCGATGTGCATAACAGAGGTTTGACTGCCACTTGTAAAGTTTGGAGAGTTTGGTTGGGCCTTTGGTAGGCACTTAAAAGTTAAGCATCATGATCCGCTGCAAGGCAAACCGTCTTGAAACCTGACAACGCATATCTGGACATACTTTGCCATCCTTGTTTGCGTTAAATGATTGTATCTATCGAGTCCTGAAAATTATCCGGTACCCATAAATAATTAGGGATATCGGTGGCATAAAAGCGTCAAATATGTTAGGTCCTATGATCATTTTTAGTTTAGGACGTAATTTGTAAAATGAAAATACATGTAAAATGAAATAAAACAAGGGTCTATAGTAACATGTTACGGTTTTTCAACCATTTATTAAAATTTAGCATTATAACACATGTGAGTATGATTTCCATATCTGATTCGTACTACTGAAACTGCAGCCCTTAAAGTTTGTATTAGTGTATTCGTTAGTAAAACGTGACCAAATTGCAGTTTGTTCTGTAAAATTATTGTTAAAAATAGGAAAATAAACAGTTCCGACCTACTTACTCTTTTTAAAAAAGAGAAAACTTTACACACCTGTTTGATAAGCGAAGTAATTGGACATCTTATGCACGTACTTAGTAAATGTAAATGTAGACTAACATGAAAGTAAATTGTAAGGTCCTGAGGCGTTATAAACAAATCCACAAACTAATAACAGACAACACAAAACCACTTTAATAAATGGGGGTATCAAGTGATGCGCAAGGATAATCATTCCCTGCTTCACTACTGCCATCCGTCTTGTATGCCATATAGTTGTGGTCATATAGTTCGAGGTCACAAACGATAGGAGAGTACAGAAATTTCCCCAAGAATATCGGTTTGTATATGCATATAACGATCAAGTCGAGATAAGACAACATGACAATTCACGTAGAATCAACAAAATAAAATCTTAACACTGTTGTGTCTTGTTATCGCAAAAAAAACTGAGAATGGAAATTTTGATTAGAACATTAAATTTATAAGCCAAAAACCATGAACATCATTTCTTACTAATCTCGTTACATAACATATATTAGAAAAATAGAAAAGGAACACGACCGAACAACAAGAGTCAAAAGTTAAGGGATAATTACAAATCAGATTTAGACAAACATTCTACGCAAAAAAAAACCAAAAACACAAAAAAAGAGTGCCATCCGCTAAATATACACCCGTCGAGTTAATCATTGTCATGTCAAAAGTCTAATCCAGGACTTACTCAGCGAAAATGTCCGAACGCGTTTTTTAGAAATATTTTTCATCCCACATCGATAATTAAGTCATGGTGACGACAAAAGACTTTCTGAAGAGATAACGTCAACCTTGGTGCAACAAACCTTTGTTTGAGTAGTTTAGTTTTCAACAGCAGTGATCAGTCTAGAAAATCGAAATACCGATGGCAGCAACTATAATAACATATAAATTGTGACATGTACACCATACGCTGCAGCTGCTGGAATGTTGGTATAGATGAAAGAGAAGTTAACAATTTAAAAATAAAGTCATCACGTTTGTCGTAGAGTCTAGTTTGTAGTTTTCTTCGAGTCTATTTCTAGAAATAGGTCTAAGTAAGAGACCGAACTCAGTGGTGGTGTCTTTAATTAATTTCAAGCTCGCTGGGTAAACTGAATGCAAAAAACCCCCAGATTTAGCTTTGTTGAGGGACAAAGCATCATAATTACAGCGGAATGTTAAATTTAAGGTCTATGACAGTGTCTGTTTTTTCTTCTTCAACAGATCTTCTAGGAACTTTGCCTCACAAGAGTACAAAACAGGTCTGCGAGGGGAGGGACACATTAGTACCCAACTGTCTGTTGAAAAACGTGTCATTCAAGCATGACGAATATGTTGTCACTCAGAAAATCTAACAATTGCTTTTATATATTTTATGTTTGCCTGTTTGTTATGTCACGTCTTCCAAAAAAATTAAAATTTACAACTTTTATTTTTATTTTTATTAATTTTTAAAATTTTGTTACTTTAAACTTTAAACTTGTTGGCATCACATAGTTATAAGGTTGTTCGTATTTCGCGCACTATCACGAAATGCCTACACAATGACTGCAAATACCTTGCATCACAAGTTAGATATCAAATCGTCAATTTATAATCCAGTATGCAAAGTCAGCGTTATTTGCAACATATTTCCCTTTCTGTTGAATGAACTGTATTCAAAAGTTTTACGCGGAGCAAATAGATGCCCTAAACGGATTATAATTCCGCGCAACATGTATAATTAGTACATAACACATATGAATGAACGTTTTTCATTTATCAATTTGCCTTGGCTTTTTAACAGTATTGGCTTGATCTTGGCAACGGTAGCCTATACATAGTCATGGGAACTATGCTAGATTTCTCTCAAGTAATGTACTTAAGTTATACCCGAGGGTTCATGCGAGCTATTGTCATCACTGCGTCCGATGTCGTTTTAACAATTGTATCTTTTCTGAAACCACTTTGCCAATCGAAATCAACATTTGAAGAATGTTCATTGGATGGAGCTTTACGTAGATTTAGTTTTTTATTCACATTTGAAAACTAATATGACCGCCACCGTGGGACTTAAGTTAAAATAGGACTACAGACAAAAAAAAAGTTAAAAAAGGACTTCTTTGAAACCGGTTAACAAATGGAAACAAAATTTACTACCGGTATCAATATTGTTGGATGGTTGTCTATAAAGTTAGTTTTTTACATGCCAATCGAAAATTCAAAATGACCACCAAGACTGGACTTACCATAGGACCCAAGTTATGAGGAATATTCGTGGGATGGTCCTCTACAAATTATTTTATGCAAGTAACGCAGTTAAAATGGCCACTATTACCATTTCAGGCTAAGTTGAAAAGAGTAACAGAGGACTTTTTTCAAATGTTATCTATTCTGAAACTAGCTGCAAAGGTAATTCAAGCCATATGTATTAGACGATTTTCTGAAAAGTTTATCTTTGCTTATTTGATCAAAAAAGCATGATAGCTGTAATTGTAGGAAATCAATTTAACGTTGATAGAAACCTATAGGTAATGTTTAAATTGCTCTTTCTATTGAACCATTTGAAACTAAACAGCAAGATAAATTGGATGGTCTCAACAAAGATAATGTTATTTAATGCCAGTAGAAAATACCAACCTCATTGCATATAAAATCAGGTGAGTTATATAGGTTTTTGAGAGCCTGTAGTTATTGGTCGTTTCAGCAAAATTTAGCTCCCTTTAAATTTTGTCCCAAGAAATGTTTATGATGAACAGCAGGGGCAAAAGGTTCGGAAATGACGTTTAAAAGTTTAATCATTCAGTTACTATTCGTTTAATAGTATCCCGGTCTAAGACATGGTTTATTATATCACATTCATGACTTAGGATTTATAATCCATGAGCTGAAGGCGAATTTTATATTCCATGATCTGAAGTCAAATGGAATAGTACAGAACAGAACATAACGGATTTTTATTTACCAATTAAAGGTGCCCGTTAGAAGCAGGATCAACTACAATTGCAACGGTTCTGGGAAGCGCAGCGCCCTGGTGGGGGAGTAGGGATACGAAGCCCCCAGAAACTTGTGAGATTTAAGCAATTGATAGAGTTTGAGGACTACAATTTTTAATTCACTCTTGCTAGCTCTTATTTCTCTCTCTCTCTCTCTGAATTTCCTCTTTTTTCGCTCACTTTCTATTTATTTTCCCTTTTTAGGGTGTGGGCAAACGTCCCCTCCGTTCCCATCTGGACTTGGCTATTTATTCCTCTACAACCGTATTCATAAAGTATATTTTTATCTTGTTTAGGGTCCATTGGAAGACGAATGATCATGGCCTTTTTTGATTGCAAAATTTATGTAGCAATTATCTAAACCGAACGTATTTTGAAAAGACGTCTTTTAGCAACTTGAACGTGTGTCAAGTCCCCAAAAGACAACAAACTAACTGCATCATCATGCCATAATCCATCATTCTTCAGACGTAGTATGAAAAAGTCACATTTCATCGATATTCATTGGGATCAATTAAAATGTCAATGACTTGTTTTCTTATTTTAATTCAAGGCAATCAAAGACCTCACAATAGACTGTTACATGGACTATTTCCCGTTACACATTCTTGTAGTTTTAGTAAATGGAAAACAATATTACCACGACAGTCGTATTGTCTACCTATCACAAGCCCTTATATCATTCAATGCATAAATTCGACGAACGAACACTTCTTTCCAGAAAATAGCTAAGAAAATTGCGCATTCTACTGAAATTATGTAGATTTAAGCTAAAATACACTATACTATTCTGAAACACAAGTGAGTCCAACTAGAAATAAATGCTATACTGGTATTTTTCATAAAATTACTATGTAAAATTTCCAATCGGCGATGTTGTTTCGCAACAAATCCTTCCCACCCCTTCTAAGAATATGTATTGTCCCTAAACTTATACGTGCTCATGGAAATTAAAAAAAAGTGTCAATTAACATCAGCATAGGCATTTGGCACTATAGTCTAATAAACGAAATAGTAATCAACATATAATTCAAAATTGCAGTTAGAGATTGGTATTTCCCTGGCTCGCCACAAAATTGAACGTTACAAACACTGGTTTATACACGTCCTCAACACAGCTGATCAAGACAATCTCTAGTTTCCGCAATTTCTCATCCCTTTTCAATCAAATAATTCAATTTTTCAGTTCCCATGTCACGTTGCATATGCTGGGCTAGTTTTTTTATATATTTGTCAGTGAACTTGGTGCATTTGTAGGTAAGCAAACAACTTTAATCCTTATAAACTGACTTCAATAACCAGTTTCATGTTTTCGCCAAGTTTTTATTCACTTTCGTTCATCAGTAGCTGGCAGCGGCCTAATCAACGAATAGGCCAATCACCGGATAGGCCGATCCACGACTTCAATGGAATTTTATTGCATAGTGGGAAATGAAACATGGTTATCGCGCTTGTCCCACAATTCACTAAATAATAAATGATAAGAAAGTTTTAGAAGAATAAATTATAAGATACGGAAGTTGGTCATTTTTCCATCTTAGTTTTAAATTGACAGACATCACAGTTTTAATACAAAGTATTTTAAATTAAAATACAAACGTCTTTGAGCAATTTAAATTCTTTTAAAACTATTAAATTATTTAATATCGGTCTATTTGACGTGTGTATCCTTTCATAACATTTGAAGACTAACATTCTACCGCATAAATTTAATCCAATCCACGCACAGACCATGCGTTCGTTTTGTACTCACGTTAGGGCTATAATATTAGGGTCGCTTCTATTTTACACCAAAATGAATTGTTGTCAACGCAATAATACCTTATATTATGCTTCAGAAATTGAATCCACATATACAAACCATTATGACAATATTTATAAATGCATTTCGCACGACATTCAAGACACGCACAGGTTAATCCATGGGACGGGCATTAATATACAGTAGCATTGAAACGGTCTGGGCGTGGATTAAATATATATAACGTAATTTTAGGCCTGGTAATTGTTTGTTTGCTATAATGTATTGTTACCACATGTAATTATTCTTATTCATTTGTCCTAACCCACATAATTTCTCAGGTTATAGTAACGCATTTATTTCAGTTGTATAATTACCTTATTATTTTGTCAAGGAACAGATTCCCAAATAACATTATGTGTAAGTTTGATTTGAGAAATAGTGACTATTAACGGTCTGTAGTTTAGACCATCTAAGCAATATATCGTTCCATTAGCCCACATGTCTCAGAATTGTTTATCGAGAGAGCTTGCCGTATAATTTTAATATACTAATGTTTTTTATATGGTCACGTGTACATACTATTTTGTATATTATTAAATGACTTATTAAAAAGTGCTAAAATAAAAAAAGATTATTTTCTGCAGTATGATCGACAATCCAAGATATAAGGGATAGATGGTGATCCGGACATTGTTACTTGTGAGAGCACATAGCCACAGAATTCAGTGTTAAATTTAACTGCAAATTCAAACTTCACGAGACATGAAACTATTACATCAAAAGGTTTAAACCAATTCCATTAATGATCGGTGGATATTGGCTTTCAATAGTTACTTTTCCACAATTCACATCATATATATTTCAGATGCTATCTGCACTGCACTTGACCATTAGTGTCAGCTTGTGTTTTACAGGTCAAAATGAGAAATAATTTATTCCTTGGAAAATAAGAAAAGAACAAATGATATAGAAATAAAATATATTGATATTACATGTTTTTTCCAGTCAAAGTAAAATAAACGTAACCCAACATATTTTGTTGATTCTTTTAAAAGTAATATTTTTAATTCCAATAACATATTCAAGAAAAAGTTTAAAATGTATTGTTAATAAAGCCAGACAATTGAAAGATTTTTTCTGGTTAAAATATCACTTTATGCAAACTTTAAAAAATGTAAAAAAAAATTAAATTGATTGTAACGTAGATTACTGAGTTAATAAATAGTATTTCTGGACATCAAGGGCACCCGCGCTCTCTCTTTAACTTTTTTTTATTTAGTTACAAATGCAGTTGCTGACTTAATACAAGATAAAACGGTGCATATTTAGTATTGGGTCTCTGAAATTTTCTGACGGCTGTCCTTAAACATCGGAATTCAAGCAACATCATTTTCAATCTGTTTACATACTTACACTGTACATTGTATATACTAAACATTAAATAGTGGGACACTAAGTGACGACATTGCTTTTCTGATAATGCAAATACAAAAAATAAAAATTTCCACAAAATAGAAATCAAAACTATATTTTAAGCTATCGTCACAAGATATCGAAGATAAAACATACATGTAAATTGAACTATGCAAAGCTGTGTTTTTGACACAGTTTCACCATTATAGTTGCCCAGGTAATAGCTACCCATGAACACACATAGTAATTATAACAAATGACATTATTAAACTAGAAAAAAATCGGTAAATGTCCTTAAAGGATAATAACTTGATTTGACCAGTTTTGTAGATTTAGTCCTTCTTATCAATTTTGCTTTTACAGTTTTTCTCTAGATTTCAACATTATAGACAAAAATCACAAATTAATATCGACTCTTGCAAAAAGTCATCTGACAACGTTTAGCAATCGACTGAAGGTAAAGCTCGGCTATCTGAACATCAATTTAACGGACAACAACTGACGCCGAGTGATGGCAGCACTAACCGTCAAGTAATTAAACATGGAATGGCAGGATGTGTTATTCACTATCGTCATATTAACACAGAATGAAAAATGAATCGTTCATACAATCCATTCAAACCAAAAACACCACCCTAGAACATAACATCCTATAATTCTTATATATTTATAATTAATATCTTACATTCGTATATTTCTTACAAGAAAAATATTTAAACAGTGTTCACATTGCTGAATGACGGGACATAATGCGAGTGTGAAAGCATTTATAAAGGATACTTAAAAAATGTGTTTCTTGTAATTTCAATTATGAATCATTTCAAATACAAACAATACTCAATAGTCGTAAGGGTAAAACTACATTCTTTTACTCAGTAACAACATATCAGCGAAATGAGCAAGATCCACAGATTTGACACCAACTCCATGTCGCCCCGTGCGGGATCCGGGTGGCTAAAAGAATAGACCGCAGTCGCGCTAGCTTGTCGTAAAAGGCGACTAAATAGCGCCCAGTACCCTGACCGGCGTGTCAGGTCGGTTTGCCTAAAGACCGACTGGGATGTGTGCCCCAGGTGGTTGAATGGGGTACCCCTGGCAAGCTGGGGTTGTCAGGCCATAATACGGAAAACCTGACCGCAAACCATATTAGTGCACCGTGTTGGGAAAAATGCCACGTTCCTCGCACGTTAAAGAACGCTGCTGTAGTATTCGCTATGAGTAAGGATTTCGATCCCGCTACAGGAGGCTAAATTGCCCGACCCTATCCATCCTCCCATTTGCCAGTGGCAATCTAAAATCCGTTACCCCTATTTTTCCTTGTGTCCCATCCTATTTTCATTCATCATCATTTCATGTTCATTGTATCATCCATTCATGTTCATCGCCTGAATATAGCTGAAATATTGCTGCTCGGGCGTTAAACACCATTAATCAATCAATCAATCAACCAACTCCATGTCACAACACAGCTCCATCAATTTCCATCGAAAAATCGACAACTTTTGTTTCCTATTCATATTTAAGAAAGAACGTCTTTACATAGGTTTATGTTACCTTTGAACAGACCTGACGTTACATATAACCCTGGTACAATAAGGACCATTTAGTATACGGAATATTGTTTTTATGCTCAGTCTTCTTTTGTTTTTAGTAATAATCGTCTCAGCAATTCTTTAAATGTATCTGTTGCCAATACCAGTTGTTCCCTTCAAACTGGCCACGTCTTCGTCT